>FR997852.1:11022886-12277172 GCA_905475405.1 Schrankia costaestrigalis | reverse complement strand
ACCTAACCTAACCTAACCTAACCTAACCTAACCTAACCTAACCTAACCTAACCTAACCTAACCTAACCTAACCTAACCTAACCTAACCTAACCTAACCTAACCTAACCTAACCTAACCTAACCTAACCTAACCTAACCTAACCTAACCTAACCTAACCTAACCTAACCTAACCTAACCTAACCTAACCTAACCTAACCTAACCTAACCTAACCTAACCTAACCTAACCTAACCTAACCTAACCTAACCTAACCTAACCTAACCTAACCTAACCTAACCTAACCTAACCTAACCTAACCTAACCTAACCTAACCTAACCTAACCTAACCTAACCTAACCTAACCTAACCTAACCTAACCTAACCTAACCTAACCTAACCTAACCTAACCTAACCTAACCTAACCTAACCTAACCTAACCTAACCTAACCTAACCTAACCTAACCTAACCTAACCTAACCTAACCTAACCTAACCTAACCTAACCTAACCTAACCTAACCTAACCTAACCTAACCTAACCTAACCTAACCTAACCTAACCTAACCTAACCTAACCTAACCTAACCTAACCTAACCTAACCTAACCTAACCTAACCTAACCTAACCTAACCTAACCTAACCTAACCTAACCTAACCTAACCTAATCTAACCTAACCTAACCTAACCTAACCTAACCTAACCTAACCTAACCTAACCTAACCTAACCTAACCTAACCTAACCTAACCTAACCTAACCTAACCTAACCTAACCTAACCTAACCTAACCTAACCTAACCTAACCTAACCTAACCTAACCTAACCTAACCTAACCTAACCTAACCTAACCTAACCTAACCTAACCTAACCTAACCTAACCTAACCTAACCTAACCTAACCTAACCTAACCTAACCTAACCTAACCTAACCTAACCTAACCTAACCTAACCTAACCTAACCTAACCTAACCTAACCTAACCTAACCTAACCTAACCTAACCTAACCTAACCTAACCTAACCTAACCTAACCTAACCTAACCTAACCTAACCTAACCTAACCTAACCTAACCTAACCTAACCTAACCTAACCTAACCTAACCTAACCTAACCTAACCTAACCTAACCTAACCTAACCTAACCTAACCTAACCTAACCTAACCTAACCTAACCTAACCTAACCTAACCTAACCTAACCTAACCTAACCTAACCTAACCTAACCTAACCTAACCTAACCTAACCTAACCTAACCTAACCTAACCTAACCTAACCTAACCTAACCTAACCTAACCTAACCTAACCTAACCTAACCTAACCTAACCTAACCTAACCTAACCTAACCTAACCTAACCTAACCTAACCTAACCTAACCTAACCTAACCTAACCTAACCTAACCTAACCTAACCTAACCTAACCTAACCTAACCTAACCTAACCTAACCTAACCTAACCTAACCTAACCTAACCTAACCTAACCTAACCTAACCTAACCTAACCTAACCTAACCTAACCTAACCTAACCTAACCTAACCTAACCTAACCTAACCTAACCTAACCTAACCTAACCTAACCTAACCTAACCTAACCTAACCTAACCTAACCTAACCTAACCTAACCTAACCTAACCTAACCTAACCTAACCTAACCTAACCTAACCTAACCTAACCTAACCTAACCTAACCTAACCTAACCTAACCTAACCTAACCTAACCTAACCTAACCTAACCTAACCTAACCTAACCTAACCTAACCTAACCTAACCTAACCTAACCTAACCTAACCTAACCTAACCTAACCTAACCTAACCTAACCGAACCTAACCTAACCTAACCTAACCTAACCTAACCTAACCTAACCTAACCTAACCTAACCTAACCTAACCTAACCTAACCTAACCTAACCTAACCTAACCTAACCTAACCTAACCTAACCTAACCTAACCTAACCTAACCTAACCTAACCTAACCTAACCTAACCTAACCTAACCTAACCTAACCTAACCTAACCTAACCTAACCTAACCTAACCTAACCTAACCTAACCTAACCTAACCTAACCTAACCTAACCTAACCTAACCTAACCTAACCTAACCTAACCTAACCTAACCTAACCTAACCTAACCTAACCTAACCTAACCTAACCTAACCTAACCTAACCTAACCTAACCTAACCTAACCTAACCTAACCTAACCTAACCTAACCTAACCTAACCTAACCTAACCTAACCTAACCTAACCTAACCTAACCTAACCTAACCTAACCTAACCTAACCTAACCTAACCTAACCTAACCTAACCTAACCTAACCTAACCTAACCTAACCTAACCTAACCTAACCTAACCTAACCTAACCTAACCTAACCTAACCTAACCTAACCTAACCTAACCTAACCTAACCTAACCTAACCTAACCTAACCTAACCTAACCTAACCTAACCTAACCTAACCTACTAACCTAACCTAACCTAACCTAACCTAACCTAACCTAACCTAACCTAACCTAACCTAACCTAACCTAACCTAACCTAACCTAACCTAACCTAACCTAACCTAACCTAACCTAACCTAACCTAACCTAACCTAACCTAACCTAACCTAACCTAACCTAACCTAACCTAACCTAACCTAACCTAACCTAACCTAACCTAACCTAACCTAACCTAACCTAACCTAACCTAACCTAACCTAACCTAACCTAACCTAACCTAACCTAACCTAACCTAACCTAACCTAACCTAACCTAACCTAACCTAACCTAACCTAACCTAACCTAACCTAACCTAACCTAACCTAACCTAACCTAACCTAACCTAACCTAACCTAACCTAACCTAACCTAACCTAACCTAACCTAACCTAACCTAACCTAACCTAACCTAACCTAACCTAACCTAACCTAACCTAACCTAACCTAACCTAACCTAACCTAACCTAACCTACCTAACCTAACCTAACCTAACCTAACCTAACCTAACCTAACCTAACCTAACCTAACCTAACCTAACCTAACCTAACCTAACCTAACCTAACCTAACCTAACCTAACCTAACCTAACCTAACCTAACCTAACCTAACCTAACCTAACCTAACCTAACCTAACCTAACCTAACCTAACCTAACCTAACCTAACCTAACCTAACCTAACCTAACCTAACCTAACCTAACCTAACCTAACCTAACCTAACCTAACCTAACCTAACCTAACCTAACCTAACCTAACCTAACCTAACCTAACCTAACCTAACCTAACCTAACCTAACCTAACCTAACCTAACCTAACCTAACCTAACCTAATCTAACCTAACCTAACCTAACCTAACCTAACCTAACCTAACCTAACCTAACCTAACCTAACCTAACCTAACCTAACCTAACCTAACCTAACCTAACCTAACCTAACCTAACCTAACCTAACCTAACCTAACCTAACCTAACCTAACCTAACCTAACCTAACCTAACCTAACCTAACCTAACCTAACCTAACCTAACCTAACCTAACCTAACCTAACCTCACCTAACCTAACCTAACCTAACCTAACCTAACCTAACCTAACCTAACCTAACCTAACCTAACCTAACCTAACCTAACCTAACCTAACCTAACCTAACCTAACCTAACCTAACCTAACCTAACCTAACCTAACCTAACCTAACCTAACCTAACCTAACCTAACCTAACCTAACCTAACCTAACCTAACCTAACCTAACCTAACCTAACCTAACTAACCTAACCTAACCTAACCTAACCTAACCTAACCTAACCTAACCTAACCTAACCTAACCTAACCTAACCTAACCTAACCTAACCTAACCTAACCTAACCTAACCTAACCTAACCTAACCTAACCTAACCTAACCTAACCTAACCTAACCTAACCTAACCTAACCTAACCTAACCTAACCTAACCTAACCTAACCTAACCTAACCTAACCTAACCTAACCTAACCTATCCTAACCTAACCTAACCTAACCTAACCTAACCTAACCTAACCTAACCTAACCTAACCTAACCTAACCTAACCTAACCTAACCTAACCTAACCTAACCTAACCTAACCTAACCTAACCTAACCTAACCTAACCTAACCTAACCTAACCTAACCTAACCTAACCTAACCTAACCTAACCTAACCTAACCTAACCTAACCTAACCTAACCTAACCTAACCTAACCTAACCTAACCTAACCTAACCTAACCTAACCTAACCTAACCTAACCTAACCTAACCTAACCTAACCTAACCTAACCTAACCTAACCTAACCTAACCTAACCTAACCTAACCTAACCTAACCTAACCTAACCTAACCTAACCTAACCTAACCTAACCTAACCTAACCTAACCTAACCTAACCTAACCTAACCTAACCTAACCTAACCTAACCTAACCTAACCTAACCTAACCTAACCTAACCTAACCTAACCTAACCTAACCTAACCTAACCTAACCTAACCTAACCTAACCTAACCTAACCTAACCTAACCTAACCTAACCTAACCTAACCTAACCTAACCTAACCTAACCTAACCTAACCTAACCTAACCTAACCTAACCTAACCTAACCTAACCTAACCTAACCTAACCTAACCTAACCTAACCTAACCTAACCTAACCTAACCTAACCTAACCTAACCTAACCTAACCTAACCTAACCTAACCTAACCTAACCTAACCTAACCTAACCTAACCTAACCTAACCTAACCTAACCTAACCTAACCTAATCTAACCTAACCTAACCTAACCTAACCTAACCTAACCTAACCTAACCTAACCTAACCTAACCTAACCTAACCTAACCTAACCTAACCTAACCTAACCTAACCTAACCTAACCTAACCTAACCTAACCTAACCTAACCTAACCTAACCTAACCTAACCTAACCTAACCTAACCTAACCTAACCTAACCTAACCTAACCTAACCTAACCTAACCTAACCTAACCTAACCTAACCTAACCTAACCTAACCTAACCTAACCTAACCTAACCTAACCTAACCTAACCTAACCTAACCTAACCTAACCTAACCTAACCTAACCTAACCTAACCTAACCTAACCTAACCTAACCTAACCTAACCTAACCTAACCTAACCTAACCTAACCTAACCTAACCTAACCTAACCTAACCTAACCTAACCTAACCTAACCTAACCTAACCTAACCTAACCTAACCTAACCTAACCTAACCTAACCTAACCTAACCTAACCTAACCTAACCTAACCTAACCTAACCTAACCTATCCTAACCTAACCTAACCTAACCTAACCTAACCTAACCTAACCTAACCTAACCTAACCTAACCTAACCTAACCTAACCTAACCTAACCTAACCTAACCTAACCTAACCTAACCTAACCTAACCTAACCTAACCTAACCTAACCTAACCTAACCTAACCTAACCTAACCTAACCTAACCTAACCTAACCTAACCTAACCTAACCTAACCTAACCTAACCTAACCTAACCTAACCTAACCTAACCTAACCTAACCTAACCTAACCTAACCTAACCTAACCTAACCTAACCTAACCTTTTTTTTTTTTTTTTTTTTTTTCTCGTGGGAAAACCTTTTATAGGCCGTCTACCCGCCTTTGGCCCAGGCGGGCAGGTGTGTCGGAGTCCCGAAAGATGGAAGTTCGGTTTACCGACTAAAAACCCACGGTGTTCCTCGCTCACCCAAAATGCCGAGACGGCGAGAAGACTGGCATTACTCGAGCCGTCCCGGCGGGTGCTGGTCCGCAAAATTAGCGGACCCCGAAATGGGAAGGGCATGACCTTGCCCTTCCTCTGTAGAGAGGCGTACGTGGAACACTACGCCGTCCTCTCTGGCCTGCTACTCAACGGCGACAAACTGGCCATAGTTTGCCGCCCGCAGGCCCCTCACGGTGGCTGGAGGTCGTCTCGCGGCGCCCTCCTTTGACGCCCAGATCTGCGGGTTGAGAGGGAGGATGAACGATGACACTCCCTCTCCCTTTCCGCCGCTTCCTTGACGGACAGAACCGTCTCTGCGAATGAAGCGGCGGCTTCCCAAGCACTCTCGCTTCGGACGATCGAACTGACCAGCACCGAAAGCGAGAGGCTACCCACCCTGACAGCGCCGGCTAACTCACGGCGCGGCTCGTGCCACGCCGGGCACTCCGCCAATGTGTGGTGCGCCGTGTCTTCGGCGCTGTCCCCGCAGTGATGACAACTGGGCGTCTCCTCACGGCCGATTCGACAGAGAAATTTGCCGAAGCAGCCGTGGCCGGTGAGCAACTGCGTCAACCGGTACGAGAGGGCACCATGACGCCTCTCTAGCCACTCGTGGAAAACGGGACTTACCGCCACAATTGTGGCGTGCCCTGCACTTGGTCGCGCAAGTCGCGCCGCCCACTCCGCCAACATGTTACGGCGGAGCTGGGACCTTACATCCTCCACTACGCGGGGCGCTGTAGATACGCCCCGCACCAGTGCATCCTCGCGCCATTGGAAAAGCGACGCGAGGACCCTGGCCTCAAGGTCCCACGGCGGGGATCCGGCAAGGAGGCTCGCTGACTCAAAGGCGATCGTGCGGTATCCTCTGATGCACCTGACGGACATGATGCGTTGCGGAGCTCGCAAAAGGGCGAGACTCCGGTCCGTCAGGTCATCGGCCCAAATCGGGGCACCATATAGCGCCATTGACCGCACGATCCCGCAATAGAGCCTCCGGCAGGAGGCGTTTGGCCCTCCTAAATTAGGCAAAAGCCGCGACAGACTGTTCGCGGCGGCCGTTAGTTTCGGGGCCAAACGACGAAAATGCTCCTCGAAGTTCCATCGGCCATCGAGAACGAGCCCAAGGTACTTCAAAGTGGGCTCGATGCCGATGCGAACCCCTCCTACCACGATGTGGGATCCCGAAGGTGGACGGTTCCGAGGCCCATGAAAGAAAACGGCCTCGGACTTGTGAAGTGCCACCTCGAGACCCAAACGCCGGATCCTAGCAACGACTTGCGCAACTCCAGCAGTCGCCAATATTTGTGCCTGCCGGTGCGTCTTACCCCTCGCGGTGACCAAAGTGTCGTCAGCGTAACAAACAACGCTGACACCCGCGAGGAGCGCACCGCGCAGCGCCCAGTCATATCCAATGTTCCACAGGAGCGGACCCAGAACCGACCCCTGCGGAACTCCACAACCGATGTCTCGCCGACATAATAATCCCTCCCGACCCGGGTAGGTAATTACACGATCCTCTAAATATGCCCCGACAATGCGGCGGAGGTAGGGCGGCACACCATGGTACACTAGTGCCGCCCGAATACAACTCCAAGGCAAGGTGTTGAAAGCGTTGGCAATGTCCAGAGAGACAGCCAACAACACCTCGCCCCGGGAAACAGCGTCCTCCGCCAGACTCCTCACGTGCTTTATGGCGTGCACGGTGGAGCGCCCCTGGCGAAAACCAAATTGACAATTCGCCAGGTCCGGCCCAACTATCGAAAGGTGACGGACGAGGCGGTCTGCAAGCACACGCTCGAACAGCTTGCCCACCTCGTCCAGCAACACAATGGGCCGGTAGGCAGACGGTGAGTCTGCCGGGCGCCCCTCCTTCTTGAGAAGGACCATACGCCCATGTTTCCAAGGCTCTGGAAATCGGCCCCTCTCAAGGCACGCCGATAGGAGCCCTAATAGTCGGGGCGCGAGCTCCCGTAGGGCCAGGACCCACGCTCGGCCTGGAATGCCATCGGGTCCCGGCGCGGTGTTCTTCCTCTGAAGTCGTAACACCGCAGCCCGCAACTCTACCCGGGTCACCTCGGGCACGTCGTCGTCTTCCTCTTCGTCCGCGCTGGCAGCCACTATGGGCGGAACCATGGCCGGAGGAGTGTGCTCCGTCCTCGAAGGGAACAGAGTACCAACAACTCCCTCCAGCACCTCTGGCCTGAGACTCTGCGTGAGCGGGGGCGCCCACGTGCGCAATTTTCCCCGCACTAACAAATAGGGACGCCCCCACGGATCTTGATCCAGAGTCTCAATCAAACGCTCGCGGGCTTCAATTTTAGCCCGCGATATGGCCAGGTTGAGGGCCTTCTTGGCCACTCTGTACCCCTCGTACAGTTCCGCCTCAATGGCATCGGCATCGGGAGTGCGGCGGCGCCTTCTACGTTGTCCGGTGTACCGGCGGTGCGCTGCTACGCATTGGCGGCGCAGCTGCGCGATGTCAGTCGACCACCAGTACACCTGGCGCTTCGGTCGCCCCGGTCGAACCCGGGGCATCGCCGCGTCGCAAATTTGCGACATGGCCTCCCTGAACCACTCTGCCTCTACATCGATGTCGACAGGCCTATCCGGTGCAGAAACCCAGGCCTGGACGATGGAGGCTTCAAGGAGGATCTCCCGATCCATTTGCTTCAAAGCCCAGCGCGGACCAACCGGGGTAGCCCGGACCGGCGCATCGGAATTGCGGGGGGAGAGATCAAACCGGATGTACCGGTGATCGGAAAGTGTCTCAACCCCCTCCTCGACGCGCCAGTCGCTGACAAGACGGGCTACAGCGGGGCTTGCGAATGAAAGGTCCACTATGGAACCGCCCCGCTGCCGTACGCATGTATGTACGTTTCCCCGGTTGAGGATGAGCAGGCCAGATGTTGCGGCCCACTCCTCTAGCACCCCGCCCCTAGCGTCCGTTGACGGGGAACCCCAAGCCGTAGACTTGGCGTTGAAGTCCCCGAGGACTAAAACGGGTACGGGGTGACATCGAGCGACGACGGTACCCAATTCGTGAATGAATCCCTCAAAATCGGCGAGACATCGGTTAGGTGAGAAATACACCCCAACAACGCAGAACGAACCGAAGCGCGCCGCTACGCAACCCCGACCTCTAGACAGAACTTCGAGTATCGGAGCCCCAGCGGCGCGCGACGAAATTATTGCCACCGAGCCATCCAGGTCGCCCAACCAGTCATCTCTGGGCGGCACAAAATAAGGCTCGGCGGCGACACTAATTGAGATGTTCCACTGCGCCATAATCTGGGTTAAAAGATCTTGCGCCCTGGCACAGTGGTTCAGGTTCGTCTGGACGAAGCGGAACCTTGGAGCCATTAAATCAATTCCATTTCAATTTCCGCTTCGTCTTGAGATGGCAACTTTCTTTGTGTTGTTGCACCATCCGTGATATCCTTATCACTAGCCACTCTCTGGGTTGTGAGTGGTTTACGGGTCGCCTTTGATTTGGCAGGACCACACGCCTTACCTCCAACCCGATGATCGGCTGGCTTGCCTGCAGCTGCACATAGGAAACAGTTTGGTGAAGCTTCACAGTTTGCTGCCGTGTGACCAGACTTGCTGCACCGGAAGCAACGTGTAGAGCAGTCCTCTGTCGACGTGCACTGAACGCCAACATGTCCTGGTGCTAGGCAGCGGTAGCATCTCATGCTCCTAGGCGGCAACACCCTAACTTGGGCAGAAACAAAGCTTACGAGCAAGCGGCGTTCTGAGGCCAGCTTTTTGGCTGCAGCCACTGGACACTTAACAATTGTAGTACCCATACCTCCCCCACCGAAGCGTATAGTACCTCCCTTTATACTACTCGGTGGGCATTCTCCTATTTTGGCAACTGCAGCGACTACTTCTTCGATCGTAGCTGAGTCATCCAGACCAGAGATACGAACATCAGCGCATTTAGTCGGCCTTGTCACTGAAGCAGCTTCTCCAACGACTTCCTTCAATTTGTCTGCCAGGGCGTCGGCTGCATCGCCGCTATTAGCTCCTGGCACTTCCAGCAGACGAGCACCCGTTTGCGTGGTCCTGCATCGGAGACCCTTTGTGATTCCGAGCTCTTCTACCTTTATCGCCTCTTTGGCCTTTTTAAGAAGCTCGGCATATGTAGTGCCAGTCTCGACCGCAGCAGGCTGCAACGTCATTACGACTGCGGCAGAGCGAGGAGCCCGTAGCATGTTGGCAATCTTCTTCTCTTTCTTGGCAGCCCGTTTTTTGGATTTGACGGCCGACTTTTTTGCACCTACTTTCTCCCACGTCTCTTCAATTGGCTGACGTGCTACGGGTTGAGAGGGCTGGGAGACTCTCTTCGGTGCAGCAGGAGCTTTTGCAGCTTCTGGAACAGCTCGCGATACCGAAGGTACAGCAGGTGCAGGTGCCTTTGAAGGTGCTGGACGCGGGGCAGCTGCCTTAGCAGCATATGAAGTCCTTTGATCAGAGGCCAAAGGAGGTCGCAGAAGGCGGCTTTCTAGTACTTCAAACCGCGCAGCAAAGCTCGCCAGTTCTTTTCTAACCAAACCGGCCAACTCGGTGTCCTGGGCCTTCTTCTCAGAAGCTACGTTTGGTTGCTTCTCCTTAGGGTGAATAATTCGGTCTTCTTGCAGCTCTTTGAACTGTTGGCTTAGGTCTGATAGCCTTCTATTAAGCCGAGCATTCTCAGCTCTCAACTTGCTGATCTCCTCAGAGACTGTACGGGTCTGAAGAGCCTCTGCTATTTCCGTAAGGTCTTCAACTGCCCTCTTCAAGTCTCGAGAGCGACCGCCTTGCAGGCCCTTGGAGACCTTTCGAACTTCTTTGATGACCGTCACAATGTGTTTCGTTTTTTGACCCAATTGTGACAAGGTCATGTCCTCCGTGTCCGTTTCTACAGGCGCCTCAACAGACGATTCGGACAATCTTTGAGACCTTGCTGATGGTAACGGTCTGTCCTTCCTTAAGAAGGCCTCCTGAGAAGATCTAGCTTCCTCTTCTGCCGCCTTCTTGGCATCAGCCAACTCCTTTCGGGCCTTTCCGACTCCGACATATTGTCCTGTCGTCGGTGGTCGGCCTCTTCCTCTCTTAGACGGGTACGTGCATGGTGGTGGCTTCGTAGCCTCGTCGGTCGAGGAGTCCTCCTCCTCTCCATGGCGCACTCGCTTCCGCCAAAAATGGGACGGATGTTCTGCGTCAGACGCCAAATCCACCGTCATGTTAATTACTGACGAATTGTCAGAATTGTCCGATATGTCGCCTAGTGGCACAGACAGAGGTTGGCCCTGAAAAGGGCCTTTGGGTTGGCCCTGAAAAGGGCCTTTTGGTTGGCCCTGAGAAGGGCCTTTTGGGGAAAGACGCCCGGAGGCGTCCCTCAAAGATTTTGGCATTATACACAACAATAGTCTCAAGTATTGAGCAAAGCGATTTGGTCACCCAACTTGCCACTCCGTTACGGTGGTCAAGTCGGGGTCCAGGGCGGACGACGGGGACGTACACTAAGCTCACTTGGGACCCGCCCCAACCTAACCTAACCTAACCTAACCTAACCTAACCTAACCTAACCTAACCTAACCTAACCTAACCTAACCTAACCTAACCTTTTTTTTTTTTTTTTTTTTTTTTGCGTGGGAAACCTTTTATAGGCCGTCTACCCGCCTTTGGCCCAGGCGGGCAGGTGTGTCGGAGTCCCGAAAGATGGAGGCTCGGTTTACCGACTAAAACCCACGGTGTTCCTCAATCACCCAAAATGCCGAGACGGCGAGAAGACTGGCATTACTCGAGCCGTCCCGGCGGGTGCTGGTCCGCAAGATTCGCGGACCCCAAAAGATGGATAGGGCGGACCTTGCCCTTCCTCTGTAGAGAGGCGTACGTGGAACACTACGCCGTCCTCTCTGGCCTGCTACTCAACAGCGACAAACTGGCCATAGTTTGCCGCCCGCAGGCCCCTCACGGTGGCTGGAGGTCGTCTCGCGGCGCCCTCCTTTGACGCCCAGATCTGCGGGTTGAGAGGGAGGATGAACGATGACACTCCCTCTCCCTTTCCGCCGCTTCCTTGACGGACAGAACCGTCTCTGCGAATGAAGCGGCGGCTTCCCAAGCACTCTCGCTTCGTACCATCAAACTGATGAGTACCAGCAGCGAGAGGCTACCCACCCTGACTGCGCCGGTCAATACACGGCGCGGCTCGTGCCACGCCGGGCACTCCGCCAATGTGTGGTGCGCCGTGTCTTCGGCGCAGTCCCCGCAGTGGTGACAACTGGACGTCTCCTCACGGCCGATTCGACAGAGAAATTTGCCGAAGCAGCCGTGGCCGGTGAGCAACTGTGTCAACCGGTACGAGAGGGCGCCATGACGCCTCTCTAGCCACTCGTGGAAAATGGGCCTTACCGCCACAATTGTGGCGTGCCCGGCACTAGGTCGCGCAAGTCGCGCCGCCCACTCCGCCAGCATGTTACGGCGGAGCTGGGACCTTACTTCCTCCACTACGCGGGGCGCTGTTGATACGCCCCGCACCAGTGCATCCCCGCGCCATTGGAAAAGCGACGCGAGGACCCTGGCCTCAAGGTCCCACGGCGGGGATCCGGCAAGGAGGCTCGCCGACTCGAAGGCGATCGTGCGGTAGCCCCTGATGCATCTGACGGACATTATTCGTTGGGGAGCTCGCAAAAGGGCGAGACTCCGGTCCGTCAGATCATCGGCCCAAATTGGAGCGCCGTAGAGCGCCATCGACCGCACGATCCCGCAATAGAGCCTCCGGCAGGAGGCGTTTGGCCCTCCCAAATTCGGCAAAAGCCGCGACAGATTGTTCGCGGCGGCCTTTAGCTTTGGAGCCAAACGTCGAAAGTGTTCTTCGAAGTTCCATCGACTATCGAGAACCAACCCTAAGTACTTCATAGAGGGCTCGATGCCGATGCGAACCCCTCCTACCACTATGTGGGATCCCGAAGGTGGACGGTTCCGAGGCCCATGGAAGAACCTAACCTAACCTAACCTAACCTAACCTAACCTAACCTAACCTAACCTAACCTATAACAAACTAACCTAACCACAAACTAACCTTACCACAAACTAACCTAAGTACAAACTAAACTAACCACAAACTATCCTAACCACAAACTAACCTAAACACAAACTAACCTTACTACAAACTAACCTAACCACAAACTAACCTAACTACAAACTAACCTAACCACAAACTAACCTATAACAAACTAACCTAACCACAAACTAACCTAACCACAAACTAACCTAACCACAAACTAACCTAACCACAAACTAACCTAACCACAAACTAACCTAACCACAAACTAACTTACAACAAACTAACCTAACCACAAACTAACCTAACTACAAACTAACCTAATCACAAACTAACCTAACCACAAACTAACCTATAACAAACTAACCTAACTACAAACTAACTTACAACAAACTAACCTAACCACAAACTAACCTAACCACAAACTATCCTTAGCACAAACTAACCTAACTACAAACTAAACTAACCACAAACTATCCTAACCACAAACTAACCTAAACACAAACTAACCTTACTACAAACTAACCTAACCACAAACTAACCTAACCACAAACTAACCTAACTACAAACTAAACTAACCACAAACTATCCTAACCACAAACTAACCTAAACACAAACTAACCTTACCACAAACTAACCTAACTACAAACTAAACTAACCACAAACTATCCTAACCACAAACTAACCTAAACACAAACTAACCTTACTACAAACTAACCTAACCACAAACTAACCTAACTACAAACTAACCTAACTACAAACTAACCTAACCACAAACTAACCTAACCACAAACTAACCTATAACAAACTAACCTAATCACAAACTAACCTAACCACAAACTAACCTAACCACAAACTAACTTAACCACAAACTAACTTACAACAAACTAACCTAACCACAAACTTTTTTTTTTTTTTTTTTTTTTTTTTTTGTCGGGGGGAAATCCTCATGGACTACCTCCGCCTGGGGAGAGGCGGAGGGGCGTGCCGGACTCTTACCGGCTAAAACCACCCCGGTGTCTCCTCACACGTGCGCGCGGGGCCGCGGGAATCCAAATTCTTCCGCAGCCCCGCTCTAGTGCTGGCCCGGTCTGTCCGGGCCTCGTCACTAGCACGGGGTAGTGAGGTGTTCGACTACCCCGTGCATCTTCTCAGAGGCGCGCGCGACCCCGCCTCGGGTCCGTTGGAATAGGGGTCGGGGACTTCCCCAAGTCCCTCGCCCCTGAACCCATTCATGGGGGGCGGAAGAGGGCGTTATCTTGGTGGAGGTGCGTCTTCTGCGGCCGGGAAAGGTAGTGGAGATCTCTCTTTCCCGTTCCGCAGCTTCCTTCTGCGACATTACGTCCTCGCAGAAGGACACCACCGCGTCCCACGACTCTGCGCTACCGACCATGCCACGCACCACAGCCGGCAGCGACAGATCGTCTCCCACTTCAGTTGTGAGGGCACGGCGTTGCTCCTCCCAAGCCACACACTCGGCGAGTGTGTGTTGCGCCGTGTCCTCCCCACAATGGACGCAGTGGTGGCACCGAGCGTCTGGCTCCCTGTTTATGCGACACAGGTACTTGCCGAAGCAACCGTGCCCCGATAATACCTGCGTCACTCTGAACGACAGGGAGCCATGCCTTCTCCCGAGCCAGTCGTCGAGTACTGGCCGGATCGCCTCGACGGTAGCGAGGCCGGCGGAAGGGCGCAGAAGCCTTTGCTGCCATTCCACCACCAGGACCTGACGGAGCTCCTCTCGGCGCAGCGCTATTTGCCGCTGCACCGGTCTCGATCCCCGTGCCCGCTCTTCCTCGCGCCATCGATACAATGACGCGAGCACTTTCGCCTCTAGGTCCCAGGGGCCCAAGTCTGCTATTTTTATAAATTTTCTAAGCCGACGCCCGACCAATGCAATCCAACCGTCATTGTGATAAAAGTCCATAGTCGGCTCAACTTCTAATGATCGGCTAGTTGAGTTACTTTGGAACGGCATGGTTGTATTGCCATTATTAGAAAATAATTTTCCCAATATTTTTTTCACAATTATTGTGATAGTAGAAATGACTTTCATAAAACTACTATTTAATTTTAACATTTATTTTAGTCAGATTTCGTTTACATAAATTTTTAAACAATATTTAATAGCATTCAAAGCTATCTACAGAGAAAGAAAGTTAGTAAAATGCAAAAAACATTAAAAATATGCGTAATCAAGAGCAAGCTTAAAACGCAAAATACGTCATTAATACGTTTAGTTTTCTAAAATTTTGACGTTTTTATGTCGTAGTACTACAATTTAAATGTTATTGTTTTTACTTTGTAATTCTCAGCTATTTATAAAAGAAACTTCTGTTAGGTGCAAGCTTGACTTTATTATCAAAGTAACAGCTGTGATACTATTGTTTTTACAGAAACTGCAATATATTGTTATCAATATTCGTAATGAAGTACCTATTCAAGATGTAATTTTCTGTTTCAAAGAACTATTAAATACTTCAAAGTATACCGTATTTATCCTTACTTGATTTATTTAGTAAACAAACACCACATATTGCTAATTCACTAGTTTTTACATCAATCGCACACTTTGATATGGATGAAAATTTCTGGAAAGTAGCATTAAACGTTTATGCAATAGAAAACACGTAAATCACTTTGATTTATCCACTATCTTTTGTAAATTTTAAATAAATGTATTTTTTTCCAACATAAAATTTCACAGATAAAATTATTTTTACGATTTGACATTTGTAGATTATAGAATTTTGTCCTTGATTCCTTACATTTTCAAAGATTAAAGACTAAAGTCTTTAGTCTGTGGTTGACACGACGCCATATATGCCATGATTATCAATTTATTTGAAAGGGTCAGGGACTACAGCAAGTTCTTATTGATAGCTCTGCAGTCTACCAGTAGGTATGGCAAGAAACAGCTGTTTAGGAGACCCGGTTCACCCAAAAATGGCTATTTATATCCATTCTAAATTTAAAAAAAGACATTCGTGATCTGTTATTATTTTAGATACATATTTACTCCGAAGAATGAGATGTTAGGTATTACTATAAGTGTATGTTGATGTCAAAGAGCCATAACAATGTTATACAAGATTGAATAAAATACTTTGCGTTTCTTCCTAAGCCATTATTTGTGATTGTGACGTGCCTCACGCGTCCCGCTTCGCGCGTCCATCTTCGCGCGCTCCACTTCGCTACACGTCAATGGCGCGAGCGCGTCGTGGAGGGGCCTACACAGCGGCCATTATATAAGAAGACGCGGGGCGCGGCCCCTTCCCCTTTTGTTCCGGCTTGCTGACTGAAGCTAAGTGTTTGCCTTTCTATAGGGCAGCCTTCGAACCTCGTGCTTTGTAATCGAATCCTCTCAAAATCCTTCTGATTAGACCGGCTTGCTTAAACTATATTTGTGTTAACGTAGTGATTTCTAAATATATAGTGACAAACTAATAACATTGTATGTACTAAACTTTTAACTGAATAATACTACATTGTCGTACTGAGTTGTTTGCATTTATCTCCCTAAACTACCCACTACGTCACAGTGGCGCCCAACGTATTAAGGCAAAAGCACGAGGTTTGGTGAGCACGCCTATATTTTTTTTTCTTTCTTTCTTTTCTGTGTGTCGTGAAAAAAAAGTGTTCCGTTCAAGGTTGGTACTGTTCTTGTTCTTTCTTTTGTGTTAAAAAGAGTTTAAACTTTCCTTTCGTTTCTGCAAGCGAATTATCTACTTTTTTATTTAATTTAACTACCTTGTACGTTAAATAAACAACCGGTCAGCGCACGTGGCGTGACCGCGTTGTCCTTTTAAAAAATATCATAACAAGATATTTAATTGACTTCGTAGACGATACCTACTGAACGGAACACATAATTCACATTTAATTCTATTGTTCGTTGTTTACATTGATTGCTTCTGCAGTTTTGCCGTGTATTATTTTTTCTTTTCTTAAATAAAATGTCGTACGCGATTAACTACCACCATTTAAACAAGACTGAACTACAATATGAGGTCCTTGTACGAAAGGGCGATAAGTCAGATACGGTAGACGAGTTGCGGAAGCAATTAGTAAAATTATTTCCTCTTTATCCGTCGGAGGACATTTCGGAGTCGTGTTACGAGCCCGCCGCGGATATATCGCAAAGTGAATTGTCCTTGTCGCGAGCTAATAATAATTTAAAACTATTGCAAGTAGACTTTAATAGTAGGATGTTCGCTAGGACGGAATCCATCTTGCACCACGTGTATCATAGGTTACAGCGTGTTGAATTTAGTGACAGGGAAAGTTATGAATCCATTTGGCAGGAGTTCAACTCCATCTTTAACTTATTTAAAGCCTTGTCACCTTCCTCTATTAGTGGCACGAGCGTCGCAAAGACAGCAGTACAGCAACCAGGCGGTGTTGCACCTACCTCCGAGTCATTAAATTATGACCGTAAACTTTTTTCGGAGTTAGGCAAGTTTAAGTACTCGGGTAAAACGTGTGTGCGCGGTTTCATAGAGAGAATGAATGAATTTATTTCGTCTAGGGGCATTCCTGACTCGAAGATCTTATCCTTCGCGTATGAGATATTTTCGGACGATGCCCTTCATTGGTATCGTTCCGTTAGGAACAATGTAAATTCATGGAGTGAGTTGTGTGGGTCATTGAAGCAGGATTTTAGCCCACATAACTATGATTTCAAATTAATGTCTGAAATAAGACTGCGCTCTCAAGGTCAAGGTGAGAACATAACCCTGTATGTAGCGAAAATGCAGGGGTTGTTTTCTCGCCTTGACAATCCAGTTCCAGATGGTGAGAAACTGGAAATTTTATTAAACAATATTAGGCCTTGTTATACCAACTGTCTCTTGACTACAACTATTACTGATATTCCTTCGTTGGTTAGTGTCTGTCGTAATTTTGAAAAATATAATAGTCGTAGTAGGGATTTCTCTGAGCCTCCTACGGTTACTTCTAACACTTTAGCTCCTGAATTCGCTTATAATAATAATAATAGTAATAAAAAGTATACTGGTTCTTACCAACCTAATAGGTTTAAAAACTTTCATAAAAATTTTAAAATGAGCCTTCAACTTCTTTTGACTTATCTGCGGAACCCCAAGTTAGTGCGGTATCTAATACTCCCAGGCAGCATTGTCCTCGGTGTCGTTCTGATTCGCATTCCTTGAAAACTTGCCGGCAGCCGCGTTACTTGATTTGTTTTAAATGTGGCCTAAAGGGCTACCGCGCAATGGACTGTCCGAAGTGCAACGGTCCAATTATTAATAATTCAAAAAACTAATTAGTAACGGTTGGGGAAAGAAAAATAAAATCTTTAATAATAAAATAAAGAGTAAATTGTATAATAATAATAAATGGCAAGACTTGTTGCATTCCAATTCATTATACTTCTGCAACAGTAACAAACTTTCCTCAATCGATAATTCAAAACAAACTATTACGCCATATATTTCTGTGACAGTGAACGGTAGAAGTACAGTGGGTCTTCTTGATACTGGTTCGTGTTTTACAATTCTTGGTAACAACTGTCATAATTATTTTTTAAACAAGTTAAATATTGATTCAACAAAATCATTAGAATTTACCACCGCTGGGGGTGATAGATATTCTTCTCTTGGCAGTGTGGTACTTCCTTTTAAATTTGGTAATAAAATTAATTATATTGTCACTCACATAGTGCCAGGCATAAAGATTTCCTTGATACTTGGTATAGACTTTTGGAGGAGTTTTGATTTGTTTCCTGTCGAATTAGAATCTGTGTTGGTTGATAGAAAAATTGTGGACGTCACGGAACTACATTCCGATGACACGACTCAGTTAATTTCCCTTGATAATCTTTCAAGTGACCAAAGAGAGAACGCTAATAAAATAATCTCCCAGTTTAAGGATATTTCTTATGAAAGACGAGGTCTGGGTCGCACTTCCCTTATTACTCATTCGATTGATACTGGGGACAGTCCCCCTATTCGCCAGCGTTACTATCGCATGTCTCCCGAAAAGCAGCGTATTTTAATACAGCAGGTCGACGGAATGCTTAAGGACGATGTGATTGAGAAGTCCGAAAGCCCTTGGTCGAACCCTGTAATATTGATTAAAAAAAAAACGGGTGACATGCGCTTTTGTCTTGATAGTCGTAAATTGAATTCTGTCACAAAAAAGGATGCCTATAGCTTGCCCTATATAGCCGAAATATTGGATAATTTGTCAGACGCGAAATACTTATCTAGCATCGATATTTCTAAGTGTTTTTGGCAAACTTTAATAAAAGAGGAGGATCGTTGTAAGACGGCCTTTTATATTCCCTCTCGCGGAACGTATCAATTTAAATGTATGCCTTTTGGTCTTACCAATGCACCCGCTACTCAGCAGCGCTTAGCGGACAGCCTATTCTGCGGTCCTGAGTTCGAAAATAGGGTATTCTGTTTTGTAGACGACATCGTCTGCATTACGCAAAATTATAAAATGCATATTAAATTATTGTCCTTAATATTAAAAAAATTAAAGGACGCTAATTTAACAATAAATTTTGAAAAATGTAAATTTTTTAGAGAAAAAATTAAATATTTAGGTTATGTTGTCGATTCTAAGGGCCTTCATCCCGATCCCGATAAGGTTGATTCTATTGCAAATTATCCTGTGCCCGCTAATAGAAAGGAGGTGCGTCGTTTCTTGGGAGCGGCGTCGTGGTATAGGAGGTTCATTCCTAACTTTAGTACCTTGGCTACTCCTCTTAATAAATTAACTTCTAGTGGAAAGAAGTCTCCCCCTTTTTCTTGGTCACCAGAGGCCGATCAGGCCTTCGTTAATTTAAAAAATCATTTGATTTCCCCTTCTGTCTTATCTTGTCCAGATTATACTCAACCATTTGAGATACACGCCGATGCCAGTGACTACGGCATAGGCGCGGTACTTTGCCAGATCTTGAATGGGGAGGAAAGGGTCATTGCTTACTATAGCAAGTCGCTATCGGACCAAGAGAGAAATTATAGTGCTACCGAGCGCGAGGCGCTCGCAGTGCTTTCAGCCATTGAGCATTGGCGTTGCTATGTAGATAACGGTAAACCCCTCATAGTATATAGTGACCACGCAGCGCTCCAATGGTTCCTAAAGCTTAATAACCCAACCGGCCGGTTGGCTAGGTGGGGTGTTCGTCTTTCTGCTTATAATTTCGAAATAAGGCACCGTCGTGGTTCTGACAATGTTGTGCCGGATTTGTTGTCTCGTTCTAAAAATATTATGTGTATAGAAACGCAAAATAAATCTAATAACGTTTCTACTAACGATCCGTGGTATTTAAAAATATATAACGGTTGTTTAAAAACTCCTACTTCCTTTGTTGATTATCAGGTAATTGATAACAAACTTTATCGTTTTAAGAGAAGTCTCAATCCTCTCACTAGAGAATTTCAATGGAAGGAGATTGTACCGTCCGAGGAGAGAGCGTTGGTTATATCTCAGAATCATTCGTTGCCCACGGCTGGTCATCTTGGCATTTTTAAAACTTATAAACGTCTAGATCTTAATTATTATTGGCCAGGTATGTATAGTGACGTGGTCAAGGCGGTAAATTCTTGCGAAGCTTGCATTGCCCATAAACACCAGACACATTTAACCTTGGGTCACATGGGCGGTCCTAAGTCGGTTTCCAAACCCTTCCAGGTAATTAGCATCGATTTAGTCGGTCCATTGCCTCCAACGAGGAAGCAAAATACTTTCATTTTTGTCGTTTCTTGTTGTTTCTCGAAATATTGTTTACTTTTTCCCATTAAACGTGCAACAGCCGAGGTTATTACCAGAATACTGGAGGAAAACGTTTTCTTAGTTCATGGTATTCCTTCTACGGTCATACTCGATAACGGCAAGCAATTCATTAGTTCAACTTTTAAAAACTTATTAACTAAATATAAAATTCCAAACTTGCACTACACGCCTTTATATACTCCTCATGTAAATTCTGTGGAACGTTATAATAAAACTATAATCACGGCCGTTTCAACCTTCATAGATAATGATCACCGTGTCTGGGACACACTTATACCAAAGATTCAATTTGCAATTAATTCTGCGGTGAACGAAGTGACAGGTTTCTCGCCGTCGTTTCTTGTTTACGGTCGGGAGCTTGTAAATTGCGGCTCACGCCATATTGACTCTGACCCCAATATGGTCCATGAGCCGCGAGACTCTTACGCTGAATCACTCGGCTACTTATCTTCAATCTTTGAGAAGGTACAGGCAGCCTTGCTGTCGGCTCACCAGCGTAATTGTCAATCTTATAATCTCCGTCGTAAGCCGGTGGAATTCCAGGTGGGCGATGTTGTATGGAGACGTACTTTTTATCTTAGCGATAAGGATAAATATTTTTGTAAGAAGTTGGCCCCTAAGTTTATAAAGTGTAAAATCACATCTAAAAAGTCGCCTTTGGTCTATAAACTATCCGATATGTCAGGTAAACCGCTGGGTGAATGGCATATCAAAGATATTAAAAATATAAATTATAAAGAATGATATCTGAAATAAACATAAATAGATTTTACCTACATATAGTTGTTATTATTTTGTTTAGGCATCGTCGTATTACTCGCACTCTCGTGCATGTCGCTTATCGACTTTTATCCTTCACACCTCGGTGTAATAATATTATCGATTTGTATTTTTATCTACAAATTACAAGGGTTTCGGATTCGAACCCGAGACTTTGTATTTTTATCTACAAATTACGCAAGGTTTCGGATTCGAGCCCGAGACTGCGCTGTGGCGTGTTGTATTTTAACTTGTTGTTTTTGTTACTCGGTGTTCATCGAGCTGATTAAAAGAAAATATATTTTTTTTTACCCCTTGGTACAGTGGTAAAAAGAGAGGTCATTCGAACTTGATCACGGGTTCGATGCCTGAAGCTCCTTGTTTCATTAAGAAGTTAACCGTGAAGCTGCTCACTAAGTTAATATGTTTTATTGAATTATATTAAGATTGTTTACGTTCTAAAATATAACATTTTAATTAAATATTAGGTATAAGTCGAACCATTGGAATGCGGCCTTGCTCGAACGATCTTTTGTTCGAAGGTTGTTAACCTGTTTCTTTGTTATTTAATTGACTATATCTTTTTCTATAACACGGCGACAGCCTACAGATGTTCTTTTGTTTACAATATAGGTTCCGTATTTCAATGAATCTAATCTGCATAGTATACCTACTTGAAAACTCTCTTTCTCTCTTCCCTTTTTATTAAAATATCCGTACAGCGCTGACTCGTCACACGACTATACTAACTACTAACCCTAATTTTTTTTTTAAAATAGGATGTACTGCCCTTTTCTTTTGGCTGTTTCAGGTACCTCCCGCGGAGCTGATCTCATCTACCGCTCCTGCAGGGTGTTGGTGCCTGAACAGCCTGTCGCCCCCCTGCTAGCAGCCGAATTTTCCCTAGGAAAAATTCTGGTCTAGCGGGGGGGGTATGTGACGTGCCTCACGCGTCCCGCTTCGCGCGTCCATCTTCGCGCGCTCCACTTCGCTACACGTCAATGGCGCGAGCGCGTCGTGGAGGGGCCTACACAGCGGCCATTATATAAGAAGACGCGGGGCGCGGCCCCTTCCCCTTTTGTTCCGGCTTGCTGACTGAAGCTAAGTGTTTGCCTTTCTATAGGGCAGCCTTCGAACCTCGTGCTTTGTAATCGAATCCTCTCAAAATCCTTCTGATTAGACCGGCTTGCTTAAACTATATTTGTGTTAACGTAGTGATTTCTAAATATATAGTGACAAACTAATAACATTGTATGTACTAAACTTTTAACTGAATAATACTACATTGTCGTACTGAGTTGTTTGCATTTATCTCCCTAAACTACCCACTACGTCACATGATGTATTGATAAATTATTGACAATATTATACTTTGTGAATTGTGTGTTTCATTATTTAAAGGACAAAAGGTCTTTTCATTTTTTATAGAACATTAGCATTTCAGATTCACATAAATGTCCTAAATTAAATTCTGTTATTTGTTATAATACCTATAAGTGTTTATTAGGATGGTGAGAAATAAAAATTCTTTAAACTGTTCATATTTAACATGGTGGTTTTATTTTTAGACTAAAACTTTTCCTACTTTCTTATTGTAAATAACTTCTATAATATAAAGAAGTGGACATAAAATCACATTGCATCATGTAGAAATTTTCTTAAGATATTCAATATTGTGTAATATGCTACAAGCATCCACAATCTTCTTTGTAGTTGCTTGGCTATAAAATGAAAATGAAAATGAAAAATGAAAAAATATTTTATTTCATCTAAGTCACATCAATGACATTTATGCTATAATGTGAAAAACTCTGTGTGGTGACGGAGTAAGAATACAATATGTCACTACTCCATCTCATCCCATGGGTGTTGTAGGAACCGTCTAAGGGACTATCTTTACGAAATGAAAAGAAGGAATCTTGAAATTAGACTCTATACCTATCAGTCTGGCCAGAATGGTATTAGTAGGCCAAGTATCCACTCCCGTAATGGAGGGATTCCATTACGGGAGGAGGTCCGTCCATGCAGTGATACATTAATGGGCTGGTATGATGAATGTGTTATACACAAATGCTTTATGCAAACCTGCAACAAAAAAAATTTACACAACCCTATTTAACAAAACTTAGTTGACTGATGTATGTACCTACTTATTTCAGTTCTTTACTTATACAAACAATAGTCTAGATAATATTAGTACCTGCAACAGTATGGTAAGACTCTGGTACAATTCAATCATTGTGTGCAGTGACAAGTTTTCTATTATAATAATGTTTCAGTGTCCCATTAACAAAATTCAGAATGGCCTTCATAATATTTATTTCTTCAACTTGTGTAGGTACACTATATAATAATTTTTATTTATGGCCTCTGTAACCTAATTAATTGACATATACACTGTTTTTGGGAAAATATTTTTAAGGTATTCTGTACCTACAACTAAAGTTGGTGTATTAGAATCTGCAATGGAAAAATAACATTAATTAACCTATTTCATGTCCATAGCTATATATTTAAACCGATGGTAAAGTCATTTTTCAGTTTTATTTTTCATCTTCATGAACTTCTGAACTATATTTTCTTTGTGGTCTGGCTATAGGTGCTGGGACTAACTAAGTATGTCTACTAACAGTAGGTACTAACTCCCTTACTGAGGTTATTTGTTAGAAGAAACATTATATGTAGTAGATTCTGAAGTTAAGACTGCGTGGAGTCACCTAACACTGACAATCTCTAGTCTTAAAGGAAAGGAAGGACCTCCAATCACAATTTAAAGAACAAAATATACTTGTTGAGGCAATAAACAAGTCGTATTTTATTTTGTATCTTGAAAATTCGGCTTCGGTATAATAATCATTAAATGGGTTGTTGTTTCCCCACATCACCCGGCGAGCTCAACGACGTCATCTTCCTTCCGCTCGTCTTCTCACGTTCATATCCACAGCATTGGCTAATTCCAAAATCCTCACTTGCGCGGTATACATGTTCTAACTAAATAAATAAAACTTGAGAACTCTCTCCACCACAAAATGTTTTCTCGATATGATATCGAGTCTTAGATTCCGCCAATGACCATTACTTTTAGTAAGCGAACAAGGGTAATTTAATTTTGTCACATTTTATTGAAAATAAATTAATTATTTAAATTTAACTTTGTTGGAAATTTAATTTTGTCACATTATAAAAATGTGTTATTTAGTAAAAAAAAGTCAGTATCAGAGTTATAGTTATAGTTATTAAGACAACTAAACATAACATATAAATTTACTGAAAAATATTAGTCCAATTCACAATGATCACACTGAACACATTCACAAAAGAGCTATGATTGCATAATTGGTATGCCAAAGGCAGAGCAATGACCAATGATCTGTCAAAATTTTAATAGACTAGGCACGTTGGTTAGTCAGTGCGCTGTCATTCGTTACAAGACTACTAATAAAGGCCATTTTGCTATCGCAGTGCCAGTGATAAGCCGTTGAGGCGCCGATGGGAATATTAGACTACAAAACTTGTCAAAATGAACAATTGTGCGTTAAGTGATCGCTCTTTGAGACACTATTGAAATACCAGACTTGGGCCCCAGGGCGGGGATCCGGCCAGGACGCAAGCCGCCTCGCAGGAGATCGTGCGATACCCGCGGACGACTCTGACAGCCATCGTCCTCTGCGGTTTGCGCAGAATGGCGAGTGTGCTGGCCGTCATATCGAGCGCCCACACAGGGGCCCCGTACAGGGCCATGGATCGCACGATTCCCACGTACAACCGCCTACAGGCGGCGCTCGGGCCCCCCAAGTTGGGAAGCAACGTTGAAAGTGCGCCCGCTGCACCCATCAGCTTTGGCGCCAGCCGCCGGAAGTGGGGACCGAATTCCCAACGGCTGTCGAGCACCAATCCCAGGTACTTCAAGGTGAACTCGACAGCTATCCGGACCCCACTGACCACGATGTGTGATCCCGGCGCCGGCGCGCGTCGGGGGCCATGAAACACCATGGCCTCCGTCTTGTTCAGGGCCACCTCCAGGCCCAGGCGCCGGATGCGGTTCACCACCTGTGACACCGCAGCCGTGGCTATCAACGTCGCTTCCCTGTGCGTGCTCCCCCGGGCAGTGACAAGCGTGTCATCCGCATAACACGTCAAGTCAGCGCCCGGCGGGAGCTCACCTCTCAGCACCCAGTCGTATCCGATGTTCCACAGGAGCGGTCCCAAGACCCATCCCTGCGGGACACCGCACGACGTGAGGCGCCGACCGGCACCGTCAGGTCCCCGATAGGTGACACATCTATTTTCTAGGTAGGCCCCTACTGTACGGCGGAGGTAGGGAGGCACACGATGGTAATGCAGTGCCTCCCGAATACAACTCCAGGGCAGGGTGTTGAAAGCGTTAGAGATGTCCAAGGACACCGCCAGCACCACCCCACCCCGGGACACCGTTTCCTCCGCCAGGGCCCTCACGCGCATGATGGCATCTATGGTGGAGCGCCCCCGACGAAACCCAAACTGGTTGTCGTCTAGGTTCGGCCCCTCTCTGCACAAGTGGCTGACGAGGCGATCTGCGATAATACGCTCAAAAAGTTTGCCCGCCTCGTCGAGCAGCACTATGAGCCGATACGCGGACGGCGAGTCCGCGGGGCGCCCCTCCTTTCTAAGCAGAACCAGCCTCCCCTCCTTCCACACACTGGGAAATCGGCCCCGCTCGAGACATGCCGTGAAAAGCCCCCTAAGCTAGGGAACCTAACCACAAACTAACCTAACTACAAACTAACCTAATCACAAACTAACCTAACCACAAACTAACCTATAACAAACTTACCTAACCACAAACTAACCTACAACAAACTAACCTAACCACAAACTAACCTTACCACAAACTAACCTAACTACAAACTAAACTAACCACAAACTATCCTAACCACAAACTAACCTAAACACAAACTAACCTTACCACAAACTAACCTAACTACAAACTAAACTAACCACAAACTATCCTAACCACAAACTAACCTAAACACAAACTAACCTTACTACAAACTAACCTAACCACAAACTAACCTAACCACAAACTAACCTAACTACAAACTAAACTAACCACAAACTATCCTAACCACAAACTAACCTAAATACAAACTAACCTAACTACAAACTAATCTAATCACAAACTAACCTAACCACAAACTAACCTATAACAAACTAACCTAACCACAAACTAACCTAACGCGCTGCCGACGCTTGTCGTTAGCGCTGTAATTATCGTCTCCACACAACAAAACTATCATAATCATCAAACAGTTCCAAAACAAAAAAAAAACCCCAAAAACCACGTCTCCGTCAAAAACATAACATCGAAATCATTTACCCACATTGTACAGTGATAAA
Organism: Schrankia costaestrigalis; assembly: GCA_905475405.1. NCBI lineage: Eukaryota > Metazoa > Arthropoda > Insecta > Lepidoptera > Erebidae > Schrankia > Schrankia costaestrigalis. Next base: position 12,250,558 of record FR997852.1, on the reverse strand, counting down.
CTTGTACGCCTCGCTGTTTATAAATATAGGTGAAGCTTCTCATTATAATAATAAAGGCTGTTAAAGGAGGCTACCTTGTAGTTAGGTTGGAGGCCTTATTTGCTTGTACTATTTTCATACTTTTACTACAAATAGACATGAGGAGTCTAATTATAATCATCTTCATAACAGCCTATTTATGTCCCACTGCAGGGACGGGCCTCCTCCCATGACGGAGGGATACTTGGCCTACTAATACCACGCTGGCCAGACGGATTGGTATAGGGTTTAATTTCAAGTTTTCCTTCTTTTTATTTCGTAAAGATAATATTCACGGATAGTCCCTTAGTCGGTTTTTACGACACGCATGGGATGAGATGGGGTGGTGACATATTGTATTTTTACTTCGTCACCACACTAATCATAATGTATTTCTTAAAAAAAAAACTAACTCGGACTATCAAGGGGAAGTAGTTTATTGTTCACTTGACTATATTTATTTAAATAAAACAGTGTTATAATTTGATGAAGATGTTGTGTTAGTGTTGACTTTGTGAAGAGGACCTGGCACCGTGTAGCTCTTCATATCAACCCAGAGCTGAAACAAATAAATAATAATAAAGTTAATTATACATTATACGTGTAATATGTGACTTCGAAAATAGTAACAACGAATATCAGGACCCCGTAAGTTTGCTAATACGATTCACGTAACAACGAGTGCACACCACCACGAATAACATAGTAATGAAGTCATGCGATCTCTAATAACTGAACTAATTCACTAATGAGAATTTTGATGAAAGCATAAAGCCGGCAGTACAATTATTGGTATGTCCTAAAACTTGTGTCGTAGGAGGGCGAGTACAGGGCAGAGGCATTCTAAACTTTAACGTGGTAAAGCTCAGTATTTGTAGATATGATGTGAACAGAGAACAGTTACCTGAGTCGGTGAGGTTGAGTCCAAGTCCCAACAAGTTGGTGAGCACATTGAGAGCGCTCAGCTGGTGGTCGATGTGTGAGAGCGCCGCGCCGCCGACGCTCGTGTCGTCACCACTACACACAGACATACAACTATTATACAAGCACAGTCTTCGTCACAACTATTTAAATCAGAATTATAACTAACTAGCGGTCCGTCCCGGCTTCGCATGGGCATTATTTTCCCGCTTTTCTGTTCAATTTTTTTCTGAATTTTCTTCATAAACCTCACGGAGCCCGAGACCTTTTTAACGAATGCAAAACCGTGGAAATCGGTTCATGCGTTTTAGAGTTATAGCGTCAGGAAGGAAAACCCGACTTATTTTTATATAGTAGATAAACTTTGATGTTGCATGTTAGACGTTAATGCGGTAAACTACGGTAATTCAAATGTAGGTATAAAGTGTAGAATGTTGACGTATACATTTGACTTTTCTCAAAAGAAACTATTTCATTAATAAATAATTAGCCGATGATTCTGCGAGACACAATACTTATATCTAAATATAGTGATTAAACCTGTTCGCTGTACACAGCACTTGTGCTCTGAGACGTAAGGATTGTGAATAACAATATATTGTTCACCTGGTGCCGAGCAGGTTAGCGAGGAGGTTGCTCACTTGTAGCTGCGGAGCTGCCTCCGCGCTCATGTCGCCGCTGCACATCTACGAGTAGAACGCAAGTATACAATGTTGTCGTCATCACATGGTACAGTGTTCATGGTGTACATGGTACAGTGGTCCTTAACATTAATGAAACAATCATACGCTCAGGTGGACCAATGATACACAATGTAAGCATGCCACATTCTCCTGAAGATCCCTACATTACTTGCCACATACTAGGCATGATGGTATTCATGGCAAGAGTAGATACTAGGAATAGCTTGAAGAAGTTGAATAGAAAAGGTTATAAGTATAAGTTAATAGGACCTCATCATCGTCTCCATAAGATACATAAAGGTGATGATAGACTTGAGCATTCACTTGTAACAGAACATCGAGCATTTACCGCTTATACCGTTTCACCCTTTAACCTTTATATGTGTTGAACTAAACAACGAGCCGAGCCAAGCATAGATCCAAATGTTGCTACGAACATCATGAGAATTCTAGCGAATGTTCTGCTCGATGCTCGTCAAAGTTATTCTTCATGAATATGTCAGACGATTGCGTGTTCAGCTTTTATGATCATAAGTGATTTAAAAAAAATAGCAGATGGTGACAAGCTAATCTGTTTAAAATCAGTCCTTTCGCTGAAATGTTCACAAGAATGCTCGCTTAAATGTTCTCCTATGTAACTTCGCAAGAATGCTCATTACAAGTGAATGCTCACACTTTTGCAAGTTAATTGTGAATGTTCACAAACTAAGCTCACACATTTATAAGACAAAGTAGATCTATGTTATGAATGATGGTACTAATGTAATCGTCTAATAATTACATCCGGATATATCAGCATTGTCGCTCAGTGTTAATTAGACTGATTTATTTCTTTGTCTAACAATGACTGGCTCGAATGGATTAATATCTTGTAGTACTGCTTATAGAGAAAATTACATAAAACATGATATGATTTAACAATGTCACAAAGTTATGTTTAAAATATTACTTAGCTTTCCTCAAACGAACTCGAATGAGACCGCGCGACACACTTAGGTAATATAAAGTAAACTCACAAGTAGCAGTAGATGCAGCAGTAGCAGCGTGATGGCGGAGCGGCGCGTCATGTCGCACTCAGGTCTGGTGACAGTGACGCGCGCGCCTCGTCTGATATACGAGACAGCTCGTGAGGACATTAACATATGAACGTACCACACAACGACATAACTGGAGCAGATAATCAGCGCGCGTGCATCACCTTCTTATCTCACTTTATTTCATTCAAACTTAAGAATTGTGAATTGGGTCGCGTTGGTTCGGTGGCTTGTTGCCAATAGAAACTGCAATCTGATATCTTTGGAGATCTTTAATATTTAAGATCGATCCGTATTTTAAACAAGAATTCTCACAAAAATGACCCAGTTATGTAAACAATGAATAACAATTTTATTATAACTGTAGTGAACAAGTAGTTGTGGTTTTATGTCCCCAAATAAACATGTTCTCTTGCCAGTATTAGAGCATTGGAACCACACTCTACTGGCACTGGTTTTTCGTTTTCTTTCAATTATACATTATATATATTTACTATAAACGTCCAAACTAAAATACTTAGAGCGCGGTAGCGTGGTAGTAGTGTGGTAGTAGCGCGTTAGCATGGTAGACAGAACGTCTTTCTGTGTCATTCGTATAAGCACGTCGCAGGGGGTCGCTACACCACTTTTGTAACACTTTCATGCTTTCTCTGATTTTCACCAATAGCTGCAATATTATCGGTGATTTTTTGTTGACCCGACTTCGTTGAAAAAAAGCATCATTATTATGATAAACTAAATATTTACTTTGTAAATAAATAACTACTAAATAAAGTAAGGAAAGTAAGATGTCTCAGAATAAATAGAACTGCATGACAGTTTGTAGGATATTTGAGCTGAGGTACTTAGGTAGGTAAGGTATTGCTGTGAAAATAGTCGTTAATGTTACGTACGGATTGTGCTAATATCAGCTTTAATTATCGTAATGAGGTTTATTCATTAGACTTGAGTTTATCGAGAGCAGTATAAAATGGCAGACCCAACATTAAGCTGCTGCAAAAGCAGATAAAATTACAAAAGTTTATGAATTATTTGATAGTGACATTCAGGAATGCAACGATAATTTCGCACTCAATCTACCTTCGGTTTTCAGTCTATCGCTTTTGTTCAGCTGTAGGACAGCTCAGCTTTTGTAGCAAACGCAAGCATATATTAAGAATTGTGTCTTATTGAATTGTGACTCTTAATTTATGTAGAAGGCAGATTTAGTTGCAGCAAGCTGTAAAGCGTTCGTCAGTTCTATTCGCTGCTGTTTAACATTGCGTTAGAAGATGTCTTCCATCTTCTGAAAAGTGACGGCTTTGCTAACAACATCAAGGGCTAAGGAAAAAAAAATGAAAGTACGTTAATGAGATGGGTGGTGACATATTGTATTCTTAGTCCGTCACCACACGTATAATATGTGCGACATTAGTTTCTTTGTACAACACAAGGTACAAGCATAGCACAGCTACAAGCATACAGTCAACAGCATCTCCATGCGCTATTCAACATAGTGCAAGCAACAGTGCAAAGATCACCATTGTGACGTCGTGCTTCGTCCTCTCGCCTCTCGCCTCACGGCAGCGGCGCGAGCGCGCCGTGGTGGGGGCTACCCAGCGGCCGCTATATAAACTGCTAACAGTGGCCACTGTGACGTAGTGGGGTGGTATAGGGAGATAAATGCAAAGACAACTCAAGTATAACAATGTAGTTATATTCTGTATAAATGAATCTATATAAAATTACTTGTTTGATAATTTAGAATCACTATGTAATTAAGAATGAGTAAATTAAGCAAGCCGGCTAATGGTAATCAGAAGGATTATAGGTTAGAGGATTCGAGAGCACGAGGTTCGAAGGCTGCCCTTCAGAAAGGCAGACACTTATCTTCAGTAAGCCGGGACCGGAACAAAAGGGAAGGGCCCGCGCCCCGCGTCTTCTTTATATAGCAGCCGCTGGGTAGCCCCCACCACGGCGCGCTCGCGCCGCTGCCGTGAGGCGAGAGGCGAGAGGACGAAGCACGACGTCACACCATGTTTAGTCTTTTTGCATAACTTGAAGTAGTACACCAATTGAGAACAGACTTCTATCTAATCATTGCTTCGTAATGAATTTTAAAATTACATCATGTACAAATTTTTAGAATAGGATGGACTGAGCAGACATTCTGTATTCAATGAGGATCACCACAAGGAACTTGCGTAGTTTCTATAGATCTTGGTTCAATATGATGGTTTATTGTTCTCTAAATTGTGCGGAACGTTAAACTTAAACTTCTTACAATGACATTGTATTAATTATAAATGTCACTTTGAATTTTGGACAATTTAGGCAAAGACGAGTAACGGCGCTTGTACACGCTAAGAAAAATCGCCGGGCCTACGCAAGAATTCGTGTCGTTTCTAAGCACGACCTGTGTACACAGCGTCGGCGATGAATAAGAAAATATTCTAGTCTGCGCAAGACAAGACACGGCGAACGTTGTTGCGGAGGGGCGGGGAGCGGTGTAGTAGGGTATCATACTTTGTTGCTTTCTAGTTAACATTTTTACTAAAGGAAATTCACACTGATTATCACACTTGTAATTACTTGCGCGCCCTACGCCCGTCTGACGACTGCACGAAAAAAAACCTTTCGTGTACACGTTTCGATTGGTCTTGTCTGCGGAAGACACGAAAAGTTTTCGTATGCGAAAAAGACAAAATTCTTGACGTCTACACGAAGATTTGTCTTGTCTGGCGTAGACACGGCAAATTTTCTTAGCGTGTACAAGCGCCCTTAAGCTACGATTCGAAGTTAAGCAAGTTCTTATTTGAGGAGTTAGGATGATAATTCTAATTTTAATATTCGTCATAAGTAATGTTTGTAGTTAGTTTGGGTTTATATTCAACAAACAAAGAAATCTAGTAGAATATTTTTACGGCGACTTTTATTGGCATTATATATTTGATGGATGACAAAGGCACCCAGGCTTAAGGCAATCATTTAGTAGTTCGCACAAGTAACTGTCTTGTGTTGCACTTGAGACCCTTCGTTACGATTTCAAATGTTTTTGCAGAAATAAAACTACATTCAAGTTCAATGTTAGTAATATGTTATTACTTAAGTAAATCTATATTTTAATTCGTAAAAGTTACAATCAGACAAAAATCTATAACAATTACAATGGTTCATACCTACTTACAACTATAGATTAATTAAATATTAGACAAAAACAGATATTTTCTACTACAGCTCATTAACAGCTCGCATCGGTTTCCTTCAGTGGTGTTGGGAAACTTAGTCTTAATTGCTGATCTGTTAACACAAATAACTACGACAAGTTTTACTTGTTTATTTTTCATAAACTGTCACATTGTGGCAGTGTCACTCATCACAAGGGATGAAATGGAGTGGTGATGCTTTGCATCGTAGATAATAATAACATAGAGACGTTACTAATTACGTCTTAATCAGTTCTTTAAGCCAATTCAACTACAATAACATTCAGTCCAGTGTTGCCATGTCGTCGATGTACGGGATGAGGATGCAGGTATTATCCAAACACTGAAACAAAATAAAAGGTAAACATATCAAAACGTATACATCAGCTAGTTTTACTGCTTTTGTATGATCCACACGGAAATATAGTAATGGTGATATTTGTTATGTCTGTAAAGTACCTCGCTCATTTGTCACCATTTATTGATAATAATATTTAGTCTGGAGCTAGGTTGACAGCATGTCTATTACTTTGACACAGTTGTTACGATTTTTTGCAGTTATTGTGCAGCATACTGGAGTTGTAGCAAATAATGATCAAACTAAGTCAATCTTGTCAAAACTCTTAGAATACATACAGTTCATTATATTTAAGTGCAAATAAATGAAATATGAATGAAGGAAACCCCGTCCCACTCGTGTTCATACCGAGATACTGCAGCTGTCACAGAGAGTATATGATACAAGTGAGGGTGTACTCACACGTGCCGTTGAGAGTCGCGAACTGTATGAGGTCTGAGAGCACTGAGAGCGCAGTGAGCTTTGCCTGCAGCTTGGAGGTGGCCAGGGTCGTCAGCAGGTTCGTGCTGTTTGAACTAAACATAAAATATATTAGTAACAAACCATGAAAACACCATGTTAAATGAAGAAGGATATTAGATGGCATAGGACCACACATGGTGCAAATATTTAGAGGTAACCTATGTGAGGTGTGTGTGGGCCTAATACGATGATGATAGAATTTAGCCCACATCAGCATCATCATCATACCAGCAAATTGACATCCACTGCTGGTACAGATCAAAATTGCACATCTTGACTTCCAAATAATGCAACCCTGTGCGGTCCGGGATATAAAATACAGCAGACTCATTCTATATAATTTGCCTTTACTTTTGATGTCGGGGTCTTCAGGTGATTCCTAGAAAGAATAAGCCTGGTTGTGTCTAACTTGTTTAGGTATAGCTTTTAAAAACTTCATGTTTGTAGGGTGAAAAATGTTTTCTGGCGAACTAAAACTAAAATAATAATAAGTGGAAGCAATATTATGGTTGGTTGGATGATGCTCAATACAATATCTCAGAAGGTAACAAACACCCCGCCAGGAGTATTCTGTTCCCGGATGTAACAAATACGTAGCTAAAGCCCCTTGACGCTGTGTAGCAAACTTGTAAGTAAGCGCAATCTGATACTTTCACTCAATATAGACTCAACATGGAATATGATAAGAAGCCATGTTAGTCTGATAACAGAATACGACATTATGTACAAATAAAGATGATAGTAAATTGAATCAAAACAGTAATAAGTACGCTTACACTTGTACAATTTCATTGACCTATATTGACAAATTTTACAATATTTTAAAGGAGCAGGGTAAAGGGTAACGCGTAGGGAAGGATATTCCAATCAGCTTTGTTTTCAACAATGTTAATTAATACGTTCAAGCTTTGATTATTGTTTAGAATATTATATTTTATATTATGGATGTGATTTGGTGTTCCTACTTTTATGTATTACCTACATCACGACGCTACCTTTATCATTGAATAATCCTTGGTTATATGATTAATTATGTATGGTATACAATGGTTGCAGCGCCTAATTACAGTTATCTCCTATGACGTCAAGAAAATGCAGCAGTAGAGTTTGTTGCGCCGCTTCTTCTCTACTAGCGCTTTGGAGGCGGTGGCAAAGTTTTCTAAACTTTGAATTGTTAATAAACTTAGATTACGTAGTGTTAGATGACGTTAAAAAGATACAATATTATTGTACTACTTTGAATAAATGAATGTATACTGAATATATTAATAAGAGTAAAGATAGTCTGGATTAATGAAGGAAACCTGATTGATATGTGAATACTTACGAGGAGGCTCCGAGCAGTGTTAGCAGTCCGAACAGTGGCGAGGGCGCGCTCTCCACCACTCCGCACCACTGAAGTAACAACACACACATTCGTTACTCAACTATTAATTATTATAACACGTACATACACACACTAAATATCAGAACATAAAAGTCGACAACTAATCATAAAACAATTATAAATAATTATCTAGAATTAACAAAATATGCCAACGATGGACTGCAATGAGCACCATTATCAATAAGTTATTAATTACAATGACTAATTTAGCCTGAAGGTCTAATAGAGACAAGTGGCTCGTGAGTGCGCGCAATCTTACTTGTCCGGCAAGAAGTTAGCTTACTGAGAGATGCACAGCTATTGAGACAACACTCTTCCTGACATTTAGTTACTAAAGTAACATCTGCGCACTCTGCAGCAACAGTTTCAAGCTGACCTACTTAGATTGCGCGTATAGTTAATAAAGCTCAAAAGTTATATTTCAGCTTTACAGTGTGACTCACAATCATGAGTAGAGGCACGAGGGCCACAGCTAGGCGGATGGAGCGCGACATGACGTGTGGTGTATGAGAGTGCGGCATGTAGTCGCGTGTGTATGAATATATGGTGCGTGTGCATTAACATGAGAATGCGCCGCGACTAACGAGCCAGTTCACGCGTTAATGTGTCTACAATGTCGCTCTGAGCGCCTCCGACGTGATCATAGTTCTTGTTAATTATTATGTAACTAATAACTATTTACAGGTTGTTCCAAATACATATTTTTTACAATTATTTGTTCTAGTATTTTAATTAATTTAGTTTTGAGTGATATCTTCTCAAATGAAGTACGTTCGAGGTTTCCACACGTATAAAAAGGGTAAAGTTTAGGAATGTAGCTTAGAAATAATATAAATACAAACAAAAGCGACAAGAAAGAAATCCGTCTTCATTATTGCTCTCAAAGCTCATGTTATTTTAGAGTCTATGTTTTAACGAAAATGATCACTGAGATCTTTTAACGAATGAGTCTGTGTCACTTTAGTTTAAAATTTGAAGTAAAAGGTACAGTACGCTGTCCAACTACTCTCCTTTCTTCATGAAAATTTACACTTAAGAATGTAGATTTCACGGATATACATAGTTATACCAGTACATACCGCCTAATAATTATTGAGTCTGCGAAGTATGTGCCTTCACTTTATTAATTACTGCGAAGTTGTGTGATGCGTTTGTTCACGCTCCCGTGGAAGTACACCGCGAGGGTGAATCGAATAAAACTCTCTCCCAGGACTGTCTTATTACTAAAAAACTGTAGAGAGCAGTCGCGGGCTAATCCCCTCTGTGGCGGGGGTGTGCGGGGGTGAGGCGCGGGGGGTGTGGTGCGCGAGGGGCTCAGTCGTGTCGCGGCGCGCGACAGAGGCGGACGTCCGCACCGCGAGTTTTGTGTGTTTGTGCGAGTGTTTACCGTAGCGAACGTCCCACACATCGGTGAGTCTATGTTCTCGAGAGCAGATCTTTAGAGCTAGGATACTATCGAAAATATATAAAGCTTTCTTACTGTAAGTACTTGACACAAACAACTTTAATAGTAATGGGCTATTTCCTTGTTCTATTCAAATATGAGTGAGAATCTTCTTATAATTACTACAGAATATATATTAAGTAGTGTTAGGAAGTTTCATTACGACTTCTGCATTGCGTAAGACGCCAATGTTTACGATGTCTGATGCAGTAAAGTTGCAACAAGCTCTCAGATCGTAGTTAGTACTGCATACATGTGTAGTGGCAGTATGTATAGTTACTGTTTATCGTCACAGTATAACGACAGTATACCTACTGTACCTACGTATACGATACGCTGATAATACTGATACATTGTCAGGGGAACTCGTATCGGATTATGTACAACATTTTACATTTAATTTAATAAATGTCATCCTACGTGTATTTTATCTGAAGGATTTTCACGTTATAATATTCCGCAGAGCATTAATTAATAAAATAAACAATAAAATTCCCAACACGAATATAAATATATTAAGTTGGTATTAAGGGTAGAGTTGTTTCTGTAATATGTATACAGGGTGGCCAGGAAATTGAACATTAAACGTAACAGGGCAAAAGTATAGGGGATATTTGCAGTAGAAAAAAAAATCTCGCCCAAAATTCCCTAATTTGGTATCCCAAAAAAATTTTGAATTGCTACCAAGACGAGTGTGATCAGTAGAAAAGTGCATTAATAGATTTATGAGCATTGCCATATTTTTGAATAACCTTAATATTTCAGAAATTACTAATTTTAGTTGTAATTAATAATTAATTGACTTTTAATTTTTCAACATAATAAATATTCCATGACCCATCATTGATATCAAATACATTCACAAACGTTTACAAAGGTTTGTATTAACAAGAATGATGCTTATCCATAATGCTAATTATGATCTGATAATATTATTAGTAAACAAGTAAAACAACTATTCTAAATAATAAATTGGCAAATGTAATTTAAAGTTTAAGCAGTAGCAAGTATATCTAATTGAGAAGGGAAACTGGAACAGATTAAGATAATATCAGATAAGCCTTCGGTCCATTATGTGATTGACGAAGGAACATTGTCACTGTGACGGTGTCTAACACTTACGACCGAGATGTAGGTTTAGGTAGGCCTTCCTCATAACGCGTGAGCCTTCAATTATTGTACACGATATTGCCACAATTACAACTTCGACAATATCTAACTAAAACTTTAGACTTTCTTTAACTAAGGCATTAGAAACAGGAATAGCCACTTTCACCTACTTCCATGGCGTATACAGCAACCACACATAGCCACATGGCTATGTTTATTCATTAGATAACACAGAGTATTTATCTGTCTTTAGTGCATTGTCTTTAAGGATGATAGTTGATCGGGAGCTCAAAGACTACAAATCGTTGTTTGAACGTAAATTAAAGCCGATATTAGCTGTAAGGCGAGTTAGCATATCAACTGAAGCCATTCACTGATAATAAATATTACGATATGAAGTTTTCGTAAGATCAGATAAGGAGAAACTATTGTGCAACACATGCGTGTACACGTCTCGAGTTCAAACTCTGTCTGTCACTATAAACGGTTAGCAATTTCACTTCGATTTTCTAAATCTTTCACCATAAAAAAGCAAGCCATACGATGGCTCAAGGGTAAGTTGTAGTGCAGCAGTATGGTACGTACTTATTTACTGTACTCTAATACAAATAATATCAGTCGAGTGAACACTCTGTATACAGTAGTAGATGTGACCTTGTCCTGCAGGTCGCGTCACGTCGCGCTCATCACCACAACCTTCACCATTATATCACACGTACTCATTACTTACGCGTCACATTGTACTACTACTATACATACACATGTATGTAAGACAACGCACGCACTAACTGTACGCTCATGTATTGTTCTCAGCTGATTGTTACTGCTAACACAACATAATAATAACCTTCGTACTTTGAACGTAAGTAATGATAACGGTAAAATTCTAAATTGATTTATTAAAAAGTTGTAATAAACAGTAACCTTAAGTAAAAGTAATATTTAGCTTAGTACCGCTAAGTAATAGTAAGCTCTTTCTACATAATACATGTCTAACCACCGGTTTCCGAATCAACTACCATTTTTTCCCCTGAAAATTATAGTTGACCCGAGTTTTGACACTTGATTAGTTGATTTTTACTTGATCAGTTAATCGGAAACCGGGGGATAGCACCTGGGAAACACCACAGCTAGTAGTTTATTCCAAAGCGTGCACATACGACAAAGAAAAATCTATCACATCAATATTTGGTTTCGGTGAGAAATAAACGAATATTATTAATATTTGCAAGAGAATTCGCATATACGGAGGATAAAATTGAAGTACCATCGTGGATCTCACCTAGAAAGTCTCGATGAAGTTCGACATATTCACTTAGCTGAGTAGATGTCAAGCATCAGAGCCACATTCATTGTCATGGACGTCAGAGTAATTTTCATTGGCCAGTATTTTGTGCACAACTAAGTACTTACTCCTTGATCTAAACACATTAACATTGTCATACTTTTGCATGAAGTCAGATTAAGCTGGATCAACAGTGGCACCGACCTACTCAGCAGTTCGCTGAACAGACCTACCTACTACGTAGTGAAATAATGTCAACATTCATATAATTATAATGAAATGTTCGCCACTTTCATTTCGTGTCACGGTGCACGTTGACACAGATCAGTGGTGACGTCATCACGTGCCACCTCAATGGACCACATGTGACACGTGGCGGACAGCAAGCGACACTCATTAAAATTATTTGTATTTGTACTCGCATGCACACACACACACACACACAATACAATACAATACAATGTGGTGCGCCGCGAACAATGTTCTGTTTATAACAATATAATAATATCAGAACTTCTTATGAGCTAAGTTTGAAAGGAAAAATAAATGTAAATACTAGTTATGTGTACTTGTATGTACGTTAAGTACTAACTGGAAACTACAGTCTTCGCTATAAAATATATAAACATCATCACATCAGTCAGAAAAGTCCAGCAATTAGTAACAAACATAACTTTCTAATACTTGGGTTATAGTGACACGGATTTAGTATAAGTACGACTTTTATGTACGAAAATAGTTTATAGCAATGTTTAATCAGTATTGATATACAAAGCGACATTAGTATTAAGGCCTACGCAGACCGGGACGGCATGGCAAGGGATTTTAATTTTTACTAATAGACATTCAACCGTACTATTACAGAAATACGACATAAATTGCTATGCTTTAAAATGTAAAATGCCGTGCGATAAAATCCCTTTCAATGCCACGGTATCATTTTAAAGCATAGCAATTTAAGTCGTATTTCTGTAACAGTACGGTTGAATTTCCATTAGTAAAATTTAAAATCCCTTGCCCTGCCGTCCCAGTCTGCGTAGGCCTTTAAAGGAAATGCATCTTTCAACGTTACTGTTATAATCATTTACAAATCAGTGACTCTCACACATAACACATCAGGTATACTCGTAGGTAACTAGTAGTAGTGCCACGTTCACATGTGACATTAGTAGGACACAACGTCAGTACGTGACCGACATACATCACGCGTGAGTGTTAGGGGACAATGTAATGTATTAGTGCAGAACTCTCTCGGACATTGTGTGGTGGACGAGTAGGCTTGCCTTGTGGGATTACTTCTCTATTATACAAGGAAGTTGTCAGAACAGGGGATAATTAAATGTAGAAAAAGAAAAGATCGTAAAAATGAAGGCTACGATTCTATTATGAGCTGAATAAACCTAAGCTTGTCACTACACAGTGGTTTAAAGTTCGTACAGTTACAGTACGTGGTCGTGCTATGTTATGCGTCATGCATTACTGACAGTACTAACACAAGTATAACCGTTAATTAAACAAAAAAAGTTGTGTTCATACCAAAGATTTTAATAAAATAGGTTGCACACCTTATACTCTGTCATTGTTTGCTAGTTATCTACGTCATAGATGTCAGTATGTGGACTGTGGTGGCTGTCACTCTGAACCTTACTGTACCAGATCTGGAGTGAGTCAGGGTAGCACCATGGGACCTCTGCTGTTCATTTTGATGATAAATGACCTACCTGAAGTCGTACATTGGTCCATCCCATTGTTGTTCGCTGATGACCTAAAATTGGTCCTTGAAGTGAAACAGGCCGCGGACTACGATATGCTTCAAAGGGATATAAATAGGATTGTAAATAGGAGCTTAGTAAACAAAGTATTCTTGAATCTAGTAGACATTGTCTCGTGCTCACTGAGCGAATTCACAAAGGTTAAATATTGTGTCTTATGTTTGAAAATTAGTTTATAGACTAAGTTTATTCAATTAAGGTTCTACAACTATTGCATTAGGTTCAAGTTCCTGTAAAATAGTTGTAAGTAGTTTGTGAATAAATAATGAAAAAAGTAATTAAATTTGGACGAAACAAAGTAAAGGCTAAAACAATGACAATCATTAAATATACCTTATGCTCCATGGATATTTGTTGCCCACGCCACGGGGTGGACAACTTGGAGCGAAGATAATTATTTAGACATCTTTACAAAGATTTGTAGCATGACTTCAAGTTATAGTTAAAACGTACTCATTTACGTTATATTATAAATAAATAAAAATAGTTTATTGCTCAAGAATGTGGTACAAGAGGTGATAGGTACATTATGTTCGTTCAGACACATTTTGCCATCACAATGGCGTGCAACATTTTAGTAGGTTGAGAAATTATTTAACATTTGACTACGTTATGTTCAGACAATATTTAAATTAATTATAATGTCAATCGTGTTACTTAAGCTAATATGTTTAATAAGAAAGTCAATTCCGTATGCTATTATTAAAACTCTTACCTACATAAAAAAAACCTGAACATTCAATTAATCTAAATAGTCGAGGGAGTTATAAAGTTGTGTACTTTAGCACACAATATGACCAACATGACCACGTGTAGTATGAACTAAGTTAATATTATACCAAAATAACATACAGAGACAGTGGGCGTCGCGTAGCACACCGCTACGAGACGCTACGACGACGTAGCGCTACGGCTTAGAGCCAATGCGAACCAAAATGAAAGTATAATTGTTACAAACACAATAATTAGTGAATATTTATGAATGTTTCGGTCAACTTCCAGCGCTTTATTTTAATAACTAATTATATTAACGAACTGTGCTCGGAGACGACGACAGTTAGAGGGGGAGAGGCTAAGGGGAGGGGGGATGTGAAAAATGTAAAACAAAAGTAGAAACAATAATATTGTGACTATAAATAATGTAGAGAAGTTGTGAAGAGAGTTACAACGCAACACTCGCGGCTTATAATAAGTCGTTACAAAATATCTGTAAGAAGTAGAGAGGCGTTTGAGGTTTGTATAATAAAGTTAGAGGTTGCCATTCATTCTTATATCATATTAATTTAACGATATGTAATACTTAGATAGATCAGTAACAAGACCGCATTAGAGACACAACTGTAAATGATTCAACTTGGTCGGGACTGATTCTGCTTCTTAATTTACTTACAACTAAATAAACATTTGATGATGTAAAAGTAATAAAATAAACAAATACTTACGCAACTCTTGTCAAACACTAGCGACTCGCTTCGGCTTCGCTCGCCTGTTAACTGCGTTTTTATTTACAACATTACATTTTAGAAACCTCTAAATCAGCTAAATCATCCTTATCGTATCAGTGTTTCTTTACAATATCATGTATGTATGATATGTAATTCTTTACAATATCATGTATGTATGATATGTAATTCTTTACAATATCATGTATGTATGATATGTAATTCTTTACAATATCATGTATGTATGATATGTAATTCAATTGAAAAAAATCGTATCGTAGGCAAGTAAGCACCCCAACGACATAACTATTATTTATAATACATTGTGTGTGTGTACGTTCTCTTGTGCGCCCTCTGTTGACAAATGTATTGTACAAATGCGTTGTACAAAAATTTAAGCAATAACAACTTGTGACAACTTGCTTCACCCCTCGCCCCCCCTCACTCCTACACCCCCTCCCCTCCTTCCCGCGTGGGGGGTGCGGAGTACAAGGTACAGAACATTCGTACAAGAGGCTCAGATATTATCGTAAGATTTGTACCACAAATCGGTTCTAGTTGACGTGTTGACGACTAGCAGAGGACCGCACCTCTGTTGCAGCGTGCTCTACATGAGCATAGTATCACGCTATGACTAATAGGAGTGGAGCAGTAATGTAATATGTTTGAAAAAAGAAACGCGTTTTTTTCGCCGCCCAACGAAGTGGGCACGGGTCAGCTAGTTAACAATACTAACCAACCAATACCTTTTGTTTCTCCAAAACTATATCTGATATACTTGATACCAAGTAAAGCTGTGTGTTAGCGCTTGTCATAGTGATGTTCACTTGTGTGGCTGTGTCATCACATTCCTAAAGCGAGAGTAGATATATGTTGTACTAATAAGAGCACTAGTTAGTTAACGTCACGTAGTGCAACGACGCTTCACAACTACTATCAATGACGTAATACAATAACAATGTGTCAATGTACAACACAATATCGTAACCGCTACGTAGCGCTACGCGGGTGCTACGTACCGCTACGGCGTAGCGCCAGGAAGCTCGCTAAACGCTTCCTTCCATTCGATACGATAGCTCTCCCCCCGCGTGCACCGTACACCTCATCCCCTGCGTCGCCCTACGTACTAAGTCGATGTGAGATTAGGTTATATGAGATAGAAAGTTCAAATCTTATGTAGCGATAATGGTACGTGTTAAGGATTTAAAGTTGTTTTGGTACAATTTTTGTTATAGTAGCGTACTGTTTATAATATACAGGATGTCCCAAAACCTGACGTCAACCCGAAATCGGGTGATAAGGCAAGTCACACTGGTTATCAGAAAAATATTAAAAAAAAACTAAGTTGCATGGTTGTAAAGTTATTTTAGTTAGTTATGTTAGTTAGGGTAACACAGCAAAAAAAAAGTTGGAAAAAGTTAAGATTTGAGGCAACAGGAGTGAAAAGACTGTCACAGGGTGTGAATTTCTGCCTTTTTTTTAAATGCCTATATCTTTACAACAATACAACTTAGATTTGTTTTATAATTTTTTTTGATAACCCGAATGGCTTGCCTTATCAACCGATTTCGGGTTGACGTCGGGTTTTGGGACACCCTGTATGTTAGCCTCGGGAGCAAAGCGGTCGTTCATGCGGCTGCCGTGCTTGAAGTCACGGGTTGAGGCTGGATGTTGTTTGTGTTTGTTAATTTTATGTAAAAATTCACACAGGGCTCGATTACCAGTGCGGGAGTTGTACAACATATAATTTTGTATACAATAGTTATTTCTCTGTTGTGTCCAGATGGTGTATACGTGGAGATGAGCGCGCTGGAGACGCGAGGTGCCCGGCGGGTCCCCCCCCTCCTCCCCCCGCGCCCCTGAGCGCCGCCGCGCGCCATGGCGTCCGCGCGCGCCGCCTGCACGCTCCTCTACTACACACTCCTTACTGGTGAGTACATACATACACACATTACCTCCTACATGGGGATAAGAAGAAAGAAAGACGCTGAAAAAATTCGATACTCGAGAAAGAATTTAAACCTGCGTCTTGGGACAATACACCTCTGACGCCTTGACCCCTTCGCCACTCGAGTACTGGTCTCGTTAACCAAATTAGCTGATTGTTTTCTAGGGAGTCATTAGGTCTCGTAATTTTTACCCACCTGTAACAACGCACTCTACTGATTGGTTACCATGGTGAAGAGCACAGAAGAGCGCCTGATGCACAGACACCAAACTACAAAGGAAATGTCATGTAAATTACGTCAAGAACGATTAACGTACAACCGACATTTTTTTACTTATTTTGATCACTCTAAATATTCGAAAAAAAGAAACACAATGGAAAAAATGTGCTCTAAATATTTTTACAAAATAATTTTATCCATGGGTATGCAAAACGCCATTGAAAAAAGCGGTTAATAGATAATAACTTTACACAACAACAATAGCAACTACACAAAACTTAGCCAGCCTAAAATCAGTTTGATCAGCGTGGTATCAGTCGAGCAAGTTACCCCTCTACCACTAGAACAGTCCCCCCCCCCCCCCCCACAGTGGTACATTAACACACTGTCATACTAATAGTCAGTGCGTAACAGTAGCGTGAGTAATGTACCGCAAGTAACGACTCTCTGCACACAACTACGTAGTAAGAGTCACGCTTACTGTACCGCTAATAGTTTACTACATCACTATAACACCACACGCACTATACGTAAGGTAATCATGTAATTATACGCTTGTTAGTCTGATGTAGTGATAAGAGGGAAACGTTTGATTATAATTAATAACTTTCAACACTTAGTTTTTGTTTATCCCCGTCAAGGCGAAGTTCGTGCATTAATCAGATATTTGAGTGCACATTGAGTTTGTCTGAATCTATAATTATGTATGTATTTAAAGTTTGTTTAATGTTTATTAGTTACCTACCACCTACATATTGCTTTGAATATCTATATAATTATCTAGAAACTTTAGACGTGGAGTATATTATTATGTTCTATCGTGCTGACCGCACTACACACCGAGTGCTATGCTTAGGTAGAGCTTTTTGCGAGGTCGCAATACAGTACATATATAGCCTCGACAATCCGTCCACACGCCTGAGTATCTTATCTGATTGTAGCAGTTATCATTTGCAGCCTCACACATTCACGATTATAAAAATAAAATACGTTCTTCTTCTTAGCGTATCGATGGCAAAACGATACTGTAGACTTTATTGATGTAGCCCAAAACTCTGCGACTGCGTTATCGCTGGCAATCATTTAATACATTTCTATACTAACATTTTAAAGAGGTAAAGTTAGTGTGTTCGTGAGTTTGTAACGTTGTAGGGGCTGAATCTCTGGATCTACTGAACCGATTTCAAAAATTCTTTCTGTGTTGAATAGTTCATTTATCGGGGAGTGTCATAGGCTAATAGTAATAGTACGCTATGACTAATAGGAGTGGAGCAGTAATGAAATATGTTTAAAAAAGAGACGCGTTTTTTTCGCCGCCCAACGAAGTGGGCACGGATTAGCTAGTATCTAATAAACCTGTACATATTTATTTATTTATTTATCATGCTTAAATCTATCATATTGTTGGTCTATTCCCAGTTATTTATTGTATTTTGTCGCATCTTCCCCGAATTCATAATCGGGGGAAACTGGGAATAGACGATATTGTAACAGTGAAGTGTACTCACGCGGTGTGACCTACTGCGTTACATTACTCAGTACTAATGAACTATAACTTGTCACCCGCACGAGGTCCAGCTGAGAGTTTTATATACATACACAACTACTTATACGTGACCCTCGCTGCGAACACTTTGTTTATTACTTTGTAGACTGCTAAATAATAATGATTAATTATTGAACTCTAATGTGGTGATCACCACATTTGAGTAGTGCAGAGGCTCTATGCAGTACCTGACGTGATATACAGTGTGTATACATTAACCGTCTTACTAATAAACATTTACACACTCGTTATAACAAGGTTATAAAAACAAAAACGTTACTAATAAACACACTCTAGCTATACGCCTGTTATAGCGGTGGTGTAAGTTGTACGTCATTTTATACAACTGTTATACAGTCGACAGACCTCGTATAACAAGTGCATAACTTACAATATTGTGTTGATTTATCTCTAATTATGGATTATTTACATTATTTTGACATTTTTGACGAAATGGAGAGTGAAGAACCACCAAGAAAGTAAAAACACCTAATCTCGCTATAATCCGTTTATTTTACATAGATGATTTTGAGTTTAAATCCAAATAAAGATTTACGAAGGCGTATGCAAAGGAAGTGGTAGATTTAATCTGTGGTGAAATCGAACAGAGTACTAGAGGTCGTGTCTTTTTAAGAGAACTTCAAGTTTGTACAGCATTAAGGACATGGGCGCGACAGAAAGTGGAAGATGATGCTGCAGACATTCACGGCATGGGTCAACAATCTGTGACAAATGTATGCTGACACGGGTTGCTATTTCACTAGCAAGGAAAGCTTACCATTTTATTCATATGCCACGAACTCTTGAAGAGGAAGAGGAAGTCATAGCAGATTTTCGTAATATATGTGGCTTCAGAAACGTAACAGATGCGATTGCACACATATTAAGATCAAAAAGGTTGGTGGTGACAATACTATGTATATCAATAGAAAAAGAGTGTGTTCAATAAACGTATAAGTGGTATGCGATTCCAGAACATTGTAGTACACTGGAGGGGAAGTACTCATGATTCCCGAATTTTCAGAGAAAGCCCAATACGGCAGAGATTTGAAAATGGAAAATTTCATGGTCGTTTTTGGGTGATGAAGGTTATGGACTAACAGGTTATTTGTTTACACCTGTACAAAATCCTGCTAATATTAAGGAGGAGGCCTACAATAAGATTCATATACTGACTAGAAACCCTGTAGAAAGATGCTTTGGTATATGGAAACAGAGATTTCGATGCCTATTACACGGATTCAGTGTATCATTAGAATATGTTAAACTGTATTTAGTTGCACTTGCAGTTCTGCACAATATTGCAATGAAAATAGGGCAAAATACAGAAATAATGGACATAACGCCCGGTGACCCCGTTTTGAGACATAGACCACAAGATCTCAAAATAATGCAACTGGATAAGTTGCAAGGCAATTATTTATGAATTATGTTTTGTAATATAATTAATTATTTTAAATAAAATACATTTTAGTTATCAATTTTATTTATTTATTTTCTCTGTACGTATTACATTTTCCAGTTCTAAATTTTTCATTTTTAACTGCTGCTCTTTGCCTTGGAGTAACTGTTCTTCTTCGGTCCACTCGTGGGACTGTGTGTTATCACATTAATCCATTTTTAAAGCTTGTTTTGTTACAAAATCACACCATACATTAGCCTATTGATATTGTCACTATTTAGTTTTCGAGGTCAACTAAATACCTTTTCTAATAAATCCCAATTTGCAAAAAGGCTTCCTCTTCTTTGCTATATATCTATAATCACTTGATTCCATTTTAATGGTTATTTTTATGAGATTGTAAATCAAAATAAACCGCGCGAACAGAATACGAAATGAAATCTCAAAAACTCAACAGTTTTGACATATTTTAAGAGACGTTCAAAAGTAATGTCAAAATCTGCTAATGTAAAAATATGTAAAAGTGTGTAAAATTATGCGTTTATTACGATTTCTAAGTCCAATTTCAACATTATATTAATATTCTTAAGAAGTTAACTAGTACTAGCCGATTGTTTTCGGGTAAAACTAGGTCTAGCCTTCATCATGCCGGCTACAACTAGTTCCAACCATTCACTAGTTTTAACCAAGAGTATGTGGCTACACCTAGTTCTAACCGGCTAAAACTAGGTGTAGCCGCACTTCGGGTATTAGCCGTAACATATATACATTAAGTGTGACAAATGATGTTTTATAGTACCAGAATAATCTACGAACTTTAATTACTTTTGAATGTTGCAAGATAACTCTTTTATTAAAAATTTATATTTTTTGTTTAAGAAAATCTATCAATAGCAGTATTGGTGTATAATTTTCACGAGGCTCTGCGGTTTATTACTTCTACTTCATAAATTACTAAATACTTGAAGTGTTGCTTCAGTACAGATACTCCTCCCCTCCCCCCGCGCACCCCCGCTGGTATGTCGTCCGGTACCCCTCGGTGCGACATCGTTAAGTGCCAGAGATAAATCACCACTCACTTGTACACATACATGTATGTAGATATGTGCACACATACATACATACACACAAATATTTATCTGTGATCGTTGTGTGTGAGGTTAGAGTGTTGACTGTAATGTTTATTTATATTTTAACTGTTTATAAGAATATGTACCGAAAGAGATCCTGTATCAACGGGGTCAAATACAACTATAAACGGGGATGATTTGCACAAGAGTAATAGACATTCGGTGAGTATGCTCGCAGTTAGTCAGATGAGTATAAGATGTATGATGATAAGAGCTGATGCACACATAATCTCACTATGGCTTAAGTAACTGCTCGTCAGCGGCTGGCGTGCGTGACGTTGTGGATTCTACTCGAGAACTATTTGTACGATCTATAAATGTTTATCTTATGCCAGGAAGTATGTACTTTATGTAAGTTAACTTAATTTCGTGTCTTTATAAGTTCGCGCCACAAAAGGCTCGATCACTAGCGCGGGAGCCGTCTTTAAAAAAATGTTGCAATGATCGAAGAAGGGTTATACAAAGTAAGCTTAGACGAATCAATTTGCTTATGATCCGAACGGAAACGTATAGTTTAACTGCATACTTATAGTCAATAAAGATTGTTGATATTGCGCGTTGCAGCGGTCATCTCCTGCCTATATACTTTAATATAATAATATAAACTAGATAGCGCTGAGAACATGTCGCCATGTTTGATCTCACCCACAGATCTCACCGCACTTAGTGTTCAAGGACATGATTGTCAAAGGTCCCCTTCTTCGTTATCGTTAGGTTAGTGGTCAACTTAGTGTTGAGAGTTGTTCAAGCCTCTTACTGGCCTCTGTAGATTTTAATAATATATTTTCAGCTCATTAACTGTTCTAATTACTTAAGACAAATCAAACAGAAACATAATTTGATGTCTGATTTATCATCATAATAGCCCATTAATGTCCCACTGCAAGGACGGGCCTCCTCCCGTGACGGAGGGATACTTGGCCTACTAATACCACGCTGGTCAGACGGATTGGTATAGGGTTTAATTTCAAGTTTTCCTTTTTTTTACGGTAGTCCCTTACTCGGTTTTTACGACACTCATGGGATGAGATGGGGTGGTGACATATTGTATTATTACTCCGTCACCACATGGATATCTGTTTTATACCAATGAATTAATTAATCAGAATAGACAATATTGACAGTCCAACTCTGACTTGTTATATAAATGTAAGTGATCATATTATACTGTTATGCCCGATTTACACATCGACAAGTACAGTAGCGAGTTAAGTAGTAAGTTGCTGATTAAGTTGATTTAAATAGATCTCCATCTTATTTTTTGGCAAGTTAAGTTGGCGAGACGCGAGAGATTTTTGTATTTTAATCAAGGACAACATTAACTACAACAATCGAAGTGATATAACAGACATGTCAATAGATTACATCATCGAGTTATGCGCGGTTGAACTCCCTAACGAAAATGTATTATTAGTGACAATGTACTGGAATAGAAGAGAGGAAGAAGTATTTTTTCAACAACTGGAAAAAGTTTTATTATATATTAACAAAAAATACTCAAGGGTAAATGTTATTATTGGAGGCGATTTCAATATAAATATTCTCTCGAATAATTTAAAAACTAAATCCTTTTTAAATTTAATGCAAGAACACAAGTTTACACAGCACATTAACACACCAACACGTATCACCCCAACCACCTCCACATGTTTAGATTTAATATTCACCAACTTCAAACAAAAAGACATGTACACAACAGTGGAGGACTATGGTTTTTCTGACCATAGTAGCTCTATAATACATCTAGAACTTCCACAAACATCAACAATAAAGACATGGACTATTAAAAAAAGATTGTTTACGGCTACAAATATACAAAGATTTAAATCTAAATTACAAGACATAAACTGGAGTAAAATAATTACACCTGAAAAATCTGTAAATCAAAACTACACAGTTTTTAACGATACTCTTTTGAATATACTGAACCAAACGATACCACTGCGTAAAATAAAACTAAAACCAACATTTAAAAAGTACTGGCTAACAAATGGTATTAAAGAATCTTGCAGACACAAGAGACTCCTTAAGATATTTATTAACAGAAATAAAAACCCTATTTTAACCCAGCACTATAAAAAATATGAAAAACTATTAAAAACTACAATAAATACTTCAAAAAAATTACACTATACCAATAAAATGATGACATCAGGAAACAAGGTTAAGACAATGTGGAGTATAATAAATGAACGCACTAATAAAAAAGTAAAAAATGACAAACATAACATAACCTTAAAATTAAACAATAAAAAAACCTCTGATCCTAAGGAGGTGGCTAACGTATTTGGTGAGTTCTTTGCCTCTGTGGGAGAAACCAGCATAAACTCATCACTTTATTCAACTGCAAATAATGGCTCTTTAACTTTATCTCAAAGAGAGAACTCTATATACCTTAAACCTTTGGATCCTTTTGAAGTAAATAAAATAATAAAAGAATTAAAAAATAAAAACAGCCATGGAATAGATGAACTCCCTCCGTCTCTAATCAAAAAATGCGCAGATGAATTGACTCTTCCATTTTATTTAATAATAAATCAATCATTCGAAGAAGGTATATTTCCTAGTATGTTAAAAAAATCTATAATTAAACCAATTCATAAGAAAAACTCTAAATTTGACCCAAATAATTATCGACCTATAGCATTATTACCAACAGCTTCAAAAATAATTGAAAAAGCCATGTACAATAGAGTTTACACCTTTTGTGAGAAATACAGTATCTTTAATGACGCACAATACGGCTTTAGAAAACATCGATCTACAACATTAGCAGTATATAAGTTTATGCAGGAAGGTGTTAATATTATTAATAAGAAAAAACAAGCTCTAGGACTGTTATTAGACATGACGAAGGCTTACGACAAGGTACAGTTTAACATTTTATTGAACAAATTATATAGTATAGGCATCAGAGGAAAATGTCATGAATGGTTCGTTTCATACCTAAATGAGCGTGAACAGCAGGTTGAAATAGAGTCCTACAACCACCAAACTCAGGAGATAGAGATAATCAGGTCCGAAAATAAATCAATGAATGCTTCTATACCACAAGGAAGCGTATTGGGATGTTTTTTGTTCCTAGTTTATATAAACGACCTCCCAGACTTCATTAAAACACCTTCAGTACTGTTCGCAGATGATGTTTCGATTATGGCTTCATGCGACAATAACACTAACTGTAATTACAAATTACAGACAATATTAGACGATACCATGACATGGATGACTGCACATAACCTAGAAATTAATTTTAATAAAACAAAAATAATAACGTTCCAACCACGCCAAAAAACACCACTAAACATAAACTTTACTTACAAAAATAAAAATATAGAAGTTGTTAATAAAGCTACCTTATTAGGAATTGAGATAGACTCAAATATTAATTGGAAACCACATGTAGACAAAGTTAGAGCCAAATTGTCTAAGTTCTCATACGCCTTGCGTGAAATTAAAAAAACTACTGACCAAAAAACAGCTCTAGTCTCTTACTATGCGTATGCATACTCATGGCTTAAGTATGGTGTCACCTTATGGGGCAATAGTACCGATGCTCCTACGTTATTTATACTGCAAAAAAAGCTTATTAGAATTATTACAAATATTGACCAAGAAGAAAGCTGTAGGCCGCATTTTCAAAAGTTACAGATCCTCACTTTACCCTCTATATATATTCTGGAACTGTGTAGGTTCGCACGTGAGCATCCGGAATTATATATTAAGAAGGAGGACTTTCAAACTAGGTATACACTGCGGCATAAAAATAAGCTAGTTTTACCAACTTCACGTCTCAACATCCATTCATCTAGCACACTAGTCATGTCTGTTAAAATGTACAATAGGTTACCAGAGGATATTAGAAACGATGAGAAACTTGATACCTTCATTAACAAACTAAAGCAACTATTGTTGAATAAAACATATTACAGTATTAATGAATACTTAAATGATAAAACAATTTAAATAAGTACAACAATAAATGAATAATAACGTAACATTAATATTGTAATTTTAATTTAATAATAATAATTTTTTCATAAATATAATGAAAAATAAATATAATAATGACAATATGGAGAATAAAAGTAAATAATTGTTGGAATGTCTTTATAATCTTATGATACAATTGAATTGACATTATAATCATTTGGTTGAGTTAAATTGACATTCGGATAATATAATTGATTTTAAATTAAATTAAACTAATTCTAAGTATTATTACAGTAAAAACATAATTAAAATAATTAAATAAATATTAAATTAGGAACTATCACCATTAATAGTAATCTCTTATGTTTTATTAATTTATAATTGATAATTCCAAAACAAGCACTAATGACAACACGAAACACACAATCTTGCAATAGAAACGGTATTTTCTGATAGTTATTGTTTACTTGGCATCCTTCCTCCTCTCTTCTACACGTTGCTGTGCCCGACAGGGTTCACAATTGATACTTCTGTTAAACCATTATATCTATGTATTTACATTGTGAAACGCAATAAATAATTGAGAATTGAGAATTGAGAATTGAGAGGGGGCTACTTCGTACTTAACTCGCCAAAAAATAGGATGGAGATCTATTTAAATCAACTTAATCTTAAAATACTACTTAACTCGCCACTGTACTTGTCGATGTGTAAATCGGGCATTAGAGGTGGCGACTCACGAGTTGCAGTAGAAGCTGAGATGAGCGCTACACAGTCGGTCGTGTAGTAAATGACTCCGTGTGTACTTTGTCTGTTAGTGGCGTATTAGTCAGCTCAGATACACATAACAAACGTCGCGTCGATAGTGTACAGCTGACAGAGCTAGCCGTTACCGTATTGTGGTCAATGAATGCATAGAGTCAAAATGTACATCTTAAAAAGAAAGTCAGTTTCTCAAATGATAATGTTAAATTATTAAGCAATGTAGAGTAATTTTTTACGTCTCTCATAATATATGATTAGTAAGCAACTTGATACTTCATATCACGACATGTTATTGTGTAACTGCAGGACATTATATGACAGGTTTATGAAACAGACAATTAGTTTCTAAGAATAAATAAATAAAATTAATATGACCTTTTGTTACATTAAGTTCACAATTAGTACTAACAACTTATGAACGCACAAACTTTTCGGGACAAAGTCGCGGGTAACAGCAAGTATAATAATAAAATAAATAGGCTTAATATTGCGCCTAGCAGCCCCCCCCCCCCCTCGCTCCCCTCTCACCCCGCGTCTCCCCTCTGATTAACAGTAACCAGATGAGGGCGTTACTTTCAGACGATTATTATTATCGTCGACCACTCTAATGTATTCATAAGTTGTGCGGTTAAAAACATTGTTGCTTCACCCCCTCCCTCCCTCTCCCCCCGGGTACAGGAGCACGCGGGGGGGCAGGGGGGAGGGGAGGAGGCATCTGTTCCCCGGCGCCGCTCATCAATATTAATGTTGTGTAACAATTTGTTGATTGCTGCTTATTATAAAATGAACCTCAAGTTAACTTGTCGAGCGCAACAAGAACAAAATATAACTTTTATAAACAACATACACAACTTGAACTTAATAAAGTTAACTTATCTCAAGTTATTAGAAATTATTAAAAAATATGAAAAAGTTATTAGTTAAGTTCCCGTGTCCTGACGGGAACTTAACATTTGTACGGTAGTGATAAACGTTGGTACAATAATATGTGAACCGTCACTTATCTTTTATAATATTTATGAAATGAGGTAAGGTTGTGATACCATCTATTTATTATAGCACACGAAAACGTACTTATTTACTAAACTAATAATTAAATACTACCTTGACAAGAAAGGGTCATTTGACGCAAAACTCTGAATAAGGAGAGCGTATTAGCGGGCTAAGCATCATGCCTTTATGCTGAGAGGAGCAATACCTATAATGGCATGTTGTTTTAGTTCTATTTTAGAAACTATTTTTTAACTTGCTGGTTTCTTAGATATTTTTTTGTAACCTACCCTGCCTTGTGTTAAAAATGCACTTTTTTATGTACCCCTGTATTTCCGTTCTGTAACTACTTCCGATCAAAGCTCAGCAGCAGTATAATAACAATATCAACTCATATTATAAAAGAGCGACAATAAAGTATCAATAAGCCAAATGTCTTGACTCTATTAGGGTTACTAAAACAAATGCAAAATATACTAACCGCACTAATACGTCTGCAGTTATATCAGACCTGCAAAACCTCAATTTCTCCAACATACTTGAGCTTACAGATGCAGACTGTGCAGCTGATTTGTTTACCGCTATGATCGCAAACATTCTTAAAAAGCATACTAGGCTAATTAAGATACCACACAAAAAAGTCATCATGAAACCCTGGATTACCCCTGGCCTCTTGAAGTGCTTTAAAAACAGAGATGCACTACATCAAGAATCTAATAGATCACCAAACAATATTGTAATAAAAACCACTTATCAACGCTATCGCAATTTTTGTAACAATCTGTTAAAAAAACTTAAAAGTAATTATGAGGAAACCCAATTTCAGGTGGCCAGGGGTAACCCAAAGGCCACATGGGAAGTTATCAATTCCATCTCTGACACAGGCAAAGTAAAATCAGATGCGAATGAACTATTAAACCTAAACAATAATCCTATAGAGTCTGTGAATATGGTCAATCATTATTTTGCTAACGTTGGTAAAACATTAGCTGCTAATATCCAAAACTCTAATAATCATACAGTGAATCCTATTCCCGAAACTTGCTCACTTAAACATAACGTACTTAATTCTATGGCTATAAGGGACATTACTGAATTTGAATTGGACGCCACAATAATGAGCCTAAGAGACAATTGTGCGGTGGGATACGACAACATCTCAGCATCTCTTCTTAAATCAACTCGCCAGTACCTAATTCCACCACTTTTACATATATTTAACCTTTCTCTGTCATCAGGAACTTTTCCTACAGTGTTTAAAAAAGCACTTATCCACCCTGTCTATAAGAATGGGGACAAAGAACAAGTTGTCAATTACAGACCCATATCTGTATTGACCACGCTGTCGAAGGTCTTTGAAAAATGTATTAACAAAAGACTAGTTGAGTACCTTGAGAAGTACAATCTTATTTCACACAATCAATATGGCTTTGTTAAGGGTAAGTCTACAGAGGATGCTATCATTGACTTAACAGACTCAGTTGTCCAACAGATTGAGAAAAAGTACAAAACATTAGCAATATCACTGGACCTTTCCAAGGCTTTTGACAGCGTTTCTGTTCCGGTGCTTTTAGACAGGTTGGAGGGTGTGGGAATTAGAGGCACAGCTTTGGACCTGTTTCATAGTTATCTGAGTGATCGTACTCAGTGTGTGAAAATTGGTCAGCACATTAGTGCTGAACAATCACTTACATATGGCGTACCCCAAGGAAGCGTCTTGGGGCCGACACTATTTAATCTTTATGTACATCAGCTAAGTCAGCTTCCTATCCCACACTGCAAAATAATCACCTATGCAGACGACACAGTTTTATTAGTCCACGGGAAAGACTGGATTCAAGCCTACTGTCATGCTGAAAAAGCCCTCTCGATAGTTATGTCATGGCTTACCACCAGCTTACTCACACTAAACGTCGAGAAAACGAAATACATAACCTTTTCGTGTACATCTTCCTCACAACCGCACAACGATCTAAAAATAAAGGGTCATACTTGTGATCGGAGCAATGCAAACTGTGACTGCCTTCCACTGATACATACATCGTGTATTAAGTACCTGGGTGTACATATAGACTCCTATCTTAGATGGGATAAACATATAGCAACTCTGTCGGCTCGTACCAGAAAATTAATGTACGTCATAAAAAAGTTGAGATCCTCTGCTGACATAGACACGCTAAAGTTGGTATATTTGGCTCTTGTACAGTCTGTAATAAGCTACTGCATCCCCATATGGGGTAACGCATGTACTACACACATGCTTAAAGTTGAGAGGGCACAAAGAGCTGTTCTTAAAGTGCTTCTTCGAAAACCATTCAGGTATCCAACGTTTACCTTGTTCCAGGAATGTTCTGTCCTCTCGGTACGACAGCTCTTTGTGCTTCGTACGACGATCCGGAAACATGCTGTGTTACCTTTTAAAAGTAACGATAAACGAAGGAAGGACCGCATCTGTGATATCGTAAAACACAAAACATCCCTTGCAGATAGAACATATTACATTCACAGCTCCAGACTGTACAACAAAATCAACAAAGCAATTAACATCTATCCCTTAACAAAACGTAAATTAAAAACAACACTAACAACGTGGCTGAAAGCTATGGACTATGAACAGACCGAAAATCTCTTAAAAATACCAAAATGATAAATAAATGCTTATGTTGACATGCACAAACACACAGACACACACATACTCACTCAAAAACACATACTTACTCACAAACACACACACGCTGACAACACCGTATAGTATTGTATTAAGTAATTTAAATTGTATTAAGTATGCTTTTATATTACTGTACTTTTAAATGGAGGGCGCTGGCACATGTGATACAGTAATTTCACTAGTACATATGCCAACGTTACAAACTGTATGTCATTTTTATTCTGAAAATAAACTATTAAACTATTAAACTATTAATGTAACTGTAGAGTGCGTCCTGCGCTAGATGTGCGAGCAGATTCGTTTTATCACCGCCGCGCGTGTGCACGCGACCGACCGCCGCGAATGCAGACAATGCAGACCAATATACCTACTTTATCTGCAGTAACACACACACGTAGGTATGTGTGTGTGTGTGTGAGGGGACCCCGAGTGTGTAACAGATGTAATAAAGTATCAACTAATCCTAGCTAAGTCAGTCGCTACGTTATTGTTTTTTACTGAGATATATTGGAGAGTATTCACAGGATATTATTTAATATAAGTGAGAAGTAACGCATATCTTGAGGGAATATGATTTTGTTGTTGAAGTTTATTAAGTAAGACACTAAAAAATCATAATGACGTATTTGCATTCTGTATACATTCATAGATTTTATTAAGTAAGTGCGTCAAAACTTATATTCAAACTAAATAAGAAAAATATTTATTAACTCAAACAGGTGTATGAATGACATCGGAATTGTCATTAAAACATGTGTAACACACAGTTTGAAAATGTATTAATATTTTACTACTAATTAATATAATGTAACAGTTCAAACACATAAGTGACTTTGTGCTTGTTTAAGTTTATTTATGTTAAAACTTATACGTTGTACAAAAACTCTATCCTTCCTTAAAAGCAGATCACATAAAACAAGTCGTGTAATATTGTTACAAGTGTGTTGTTGGATGGGGATGAGCAATCTACTTAATATTTCCGCGTATTATAGTTTACGGTCTTGGCCATTGTACACATGGCTTCGCATGGCATCTTATTTTGTCGATCCCCCTAAACGAACGCCTTTAATGGGTTACTATTATCTAATTATATTTTGGATATCTAAAATCTAACTTTTACCCCTGAGGGGACGGCTTTGGAACATTAAGCTTACAATTCGTCACCCACCCCATACTCGTGGGGAAGAGGTGACAAAGGATCTAGAGACAGATTTTTATCTTGTGAGCGATCTTTTTTGTGGATTTAGAGCTAGGTCATCTAACCGTACACTCCAGCAAAAAGATCCTTAACCGGTTTGTACGTTGCTCATCGTGCTCGATGTACACCCAGCCGAGTGACGGCGACGAATACCATTCCTTCCCATCAGGTTCTTTGCGGTCGCTCATTTTGCGCTTTCAGTTTGCCGCAATCAAATTAACTAAAACAAAAGTCGAGCTAGAAATAGCTTTTAAAAACGTTATGTTGTAATGCTTTAAAACAGTTACAATTAAAAAAGAAATATTACAGTTTAGTTTGCATATAATAAGTCCAATACAACATAATGATCGTCAAAGTAACAAAAAAGTTTTTAAAGTTCTAAAGTTTCAATTAACATTAATTCAAACAACACAAGTTCATAAAACCATAACTGAAGACGTTTTAACTTAGCAGTATTTTATTTGTATTTAAAACGTTACTTTAGTGACGTACTCAATGTAATGTAAAAGATAATAAAGTTAATTGTTCATAAGTTGTGTGAAACCCTCTGTGACTTGTAGTTACGGCTCCCGACGCTCTCTGCTTAGTACCCTCGAGGGGTGGCGCGGCGTCCCCTTGTCCCCTCGCTATAGTACAATACAAAGGGTGACAATATTTGTGTGTCCATTGTGTTCTTTAGATTGACTTGTTGCGCGAAGTTCAATCTGTGCTGACACTTTATGTGGTTGTATTGTATTCAACGTGGTGATGAAATGAACAGCTTGTTTGTGTTATGGTAACTTATCATTATAATGATATGTACAAGATAATCTCCGCTATATTAGTAGTTAAGTTTATGTTATGTCTGTAAGCAGTACTAGTCACCCTAAGACAATAGTTGTTAAATTATCGTAGCTCTTTAATGTCACTTACTTCTGTATCCTTTTACTAAAATAAGTATATTAAATTTAAATTTTTTTCAAATTTCAAATTTCACAGACAAACGCTACAGCACTAAAAAAGCCGCGTAGTATTAAAGTTAGCTCACTATTGCTTAAGGTATATTGGTGATGCATACAAGGCTAGACCGCTTGAGTTAAGTCTAATGTCAGCACAATGCTAAGTCTACATGACTTATTCAACGACAAACGATAATATTAGCGGCCATCGTACTTGTATTGTCTAAAAGACATAATTTACAGTAACACCTTATTGTCTGATATGAAAATACATACAAGTTACCTTTACATTATTAAAATATACCTTAGTATTACAATAGAAATTGTCAAGTTAGTAAAATATATAATATAGTTTGTATAATTATAGTATGTATGTAGATAATACATCGCGTAGCTATATACAACATAGTTGTTGTACAGACAGACAAACTTACACGTGGCGTACTCTCTCACGATCATTAATAACTAATACAACACAAATATAATAGTGACAAAAGCTATTGTGTTGTCTAATTATATTGTGATGTGTACAAGTTACTAAAATATTTTATCAATAAAGCTGAGGCTTTGTATATGTATCGAAATGAACGGAAATACCATGGAATATGTATAAGAATTACAAGTCAGGGCCTCTACGTCCAAAAGTTCCAATAAAATAAAAGAATAGAAAAAAAAAACGTCAGGGCTTCAACGGCCCGGGCGTCACTTTTGGAGCGTGAAAAAAAAAAGGATTTCCTCATAATCTCTGGAATATGCGACTTACATTTATATCTCTGATTTTAAAAATATATCAGAATTGTTTTTTTTTAAATCGGTAAAGACTTCAAACAGTAAGTAAAGTCA
Organism: Schrankia costaestrigalis; assembly: GCA_905475405.1. Lineage (NCBI taxonomy): Eukaryota > Metazoa > Arthropoda > Insecta > Lepidoptera > Erebidae > Schrankia > Schrankia costaestrigalis. Next base: position 12,217,876 of record FR997852.1, on the reverse strand, counting down.
CAATATTGGCTAATGCACTGCTGCAGATTAATGTTTATTAGTATAAATTGTAAATAAAGATAACCTTCTAATTAATAACACAATAAAGTTTTGTTCACGCAATAACTGTTACTTATGAAAGACAAACTCGCCACTATTAAGTTGAGTAGTAGCGAGTACAGTTCAGAGACACGACTCACAAAGACCCGCTTCTCCGTACAAACAAACAGAACTAGATCGTTGCTTATTGTATATAGTTGTAGTACATACAACTGTGAGGAGAGTAGATCGCCCGCATCACTGCAACATTACTACGAGTACGTTATGTATGTCTGAGTCTGCGCTCGTAAACTCAACCATCCCAAGTAACACATCAAAGCATTATAAGGGCCGAATAAGAGTATTCTTGTATCCTTTTAGCATTTTGAGTTAGTTTTATAGTCGCATTATAAACGTTTATATGGCTACTGTAATGCTTATTTGGGCACAAATTATACAGCTTTATGCCCTATATAGGCTCACAGTAGCTGGTTAATAGCATTACTGGCGCATTATATTAGCATTATTGTGGTCAAGAAAGATGGATTAAAGAAGCATCATTTTGGTCAATAATATTGCCAATCGCATTAAGAAAGCATTAAAATGGTCAATGAGATAGCCTATTGCATTACAGAAGCATTATAATAGCAAAATTATTGATAGTGAAGATGCCAACGGCATTACAAAAGCATTAGACTAGCATTTAAATGTGCTAAAAGAATTATTGGAGCAATTTAAGTGTTCACACTTAGGAAACTTAATATTATTGCGTGTAAATTATTACAATCAAACAAAGAATAAGTAAAGACGGTCAAAATAAAACAGTGAGTGACGCCATATTATAGTTTGCATCAAAACAAATTCATCGGATAAGTTTTTGACTCGTTTGTTATTTCTTGCCTTCAAATATTACTGCGCAGTGTAGTTTACTGTACTTGTTTATATAAGTTTCATTGAAAATTTTCACGCGCCTTCGATATTTTGTGGTTTTCATACAAAATGTTTTATAAAAATGATGTGTGTAAAACCAAAACAAATGTGTATTCCTAGTACAGAATAAGTTTTGAATAAATACAATCATAGTTTTGCTTGTACTGTATTAAATTAAGTTATATAAATATTTTAAATGACAATTCCTTTTATAAATAGGTCCGAAAGAAAATATTTTTTGGTTATAAAATATTTACAAAATGGTGGTCAGCCCTAAGCAGCCCGGTGAGCCCAATTAATGCCACCAGCATTACAACTACTCACGTGTGATTGTTTAAAGAGCTATTAGCTACACAACAGCACTCAGTTCTTCCTTCAAAATGCAAGCATTATATTGATTCACATTTATGCTGTTCAGCAGCATTAAGCTTTTACTTACCCCTTACAAGTGCTTTTACACAGCAAAAGGCACAAAAAACAGCTTAAAGCTGGATATCGGGTTTACATGGCATTATAGTGGTTCACGTTTGAGCTTCAAGCACTTATTAACTACTTTAAAATGTCTTTGTAGAACCAAAAGCACTAACAATAGCTAAAGGCTTTACAAAAGCATTCTGATATGCCATTATCCAATTGTTATACAGCGTAAAGCATTACAATGATTTTCAAATGCCATTGTTCAGCTTCAAGACGCTCGGTGAACTTATATAAGAGTTTGTACGGGTCTTAAGCTCTATATAAGTTCACTTGTTGCTTGTTAAAATGCTTTCTGTGTTACTTGGGATGTAACTCGTTACACTCTCTCTCTTAATAAAAATAATATCATAGTCATATCTCCGTGTGGTGACGGAGTAAGAATACAATATGTCACCACCCCATCTCATCCTATGGGTGTCGTAAAAAACCATATTCGTTAATATTATCGTTACGAATTATAAAGAAGGAAAACTTGAAATTAAACCCTGTACCAATCCGTTTCGCCAGCGTGGTATTAGTAGGCCAAGTATCCCTCTGTCACAGGAGGAGACCCCTCCCTGCAGTGGGACATTAATAGGCTGTTATGATGAATAAGCTAGTCAAATTACAGGGCTACGGGACATAATATAAAAGCTTGAATCTCAACGTAAGCAGCGGCTTAGCTATGCTCTGGCATTGATGAGTTGTAAGTGATAACTGCAGTTTATGGATGAACTGCAGTTTTCGCTTAGAATCAGATGGACCGCTAGCTATTCTGTAATTCATTGTGGGCGCGCTGGTTTATCGCAAAGTCGGCAAACTTCCAATAAGTTGCAGTAAAAAATAGGCAAAGATGGACAGGAAGTGGGACTACACACAGTGTAACCATTTGTAGAGGTGCATACTTACTTAACATTTGATCTCTAATAGTCATTGTTTGATGGTCTTGTTGTTGGTGGAAAAGACACTGCCGAAATTGTGTTTACGACGCTTTCAGAATTTATTAACCAAATTACTTTTTAAGATAAAGCTTATTAAAAAACGTTTAATGTCAAATTATTTAGTTAATCTCTAGGTAACTAGTAATATAGCTAAACCTCCGTGAACACCACTATACCTACAACCAAGACCAACCACTATCGTACGTACAACTAAATCAATTCTAAAACTAATTTAAAGAGAAAAATACTTGACATTCTTGTTAGTGCCCGGTGTGCAAGTGACCGGAGCGTGGACCTACACACACACACACACACACGCGGTTAATGAGTGCGTGTGTGTGGAGGCTGTGTGTGTGTGTGTGTGCGTGTCTGGCGAGATACCTGGCACTATCGATCCTCTCACACACACACACTTACATATTGGTACGCATGTGTATATGTGTAGTGTTGCAGGTGCCTGCAGTGTGCATGCTCCACCTATAGGTGCAGAGATAGGTATGCAGTGCGTTCAGTGTTTAATAATTTGATTAATGTTAAAGTAAGAAATATTACAGTATGCTGAATGTTATACCTATGAAAGAAGGCAAAATAAATACCTTGATAATTGTCTTGGAGTTTTTTTGGCTACGAGGTATTTGTTTAGTTACAAATAATTGACGAATTATGACAACGTGTATATTATGAGGATGGCGTATATATTTAAAACATAAAATGGGGGGATAACACTTAACTAAGCAGTAACAAAATAAAACATAGATGAATATCCATCTGTTTAGGATATAATCATTATAATTTTCCATTTTTAAGCTCTTTTCGTCATTAAACTTATTTGAAGTTAAAGAACATACCGATGACATATTTTTTATTTTACAATTGGTTAAATCGTTACCAAAATAAAGTTAAAACAATGTACAAGACCAGTTTTTATTTCAGATTAAATTGCAGCTCTACCATCAACTTCCATACTAGATCTAATGAAGGTTGAAATGAATATTAAATGTTTACATAATATCGACGTCCCCGGGCAATAACCACGTAATCGCAAAAATCAAATTTTACAGGAAAAAATATTTAGTGATTTTTAACCATATCTCTTTAACAAAACATTATTATACCATGTTCAATGTATCAAATGAAAGCTAATTTTTTAAAGAATCAATTTACAGTATTACAGTTACATTATATATTCAAAGGTTTATGTAATACATAAAAGTAACTGTTACATAAAATGTTTTTGTAACGCTTTAACAGTAATTGTATCTTACCGTTTAAAATAATAAAGATGAAGCCAGTAATATCAACTTACAAGATTATTGCGGTATTTTTTTCAAATTTAATAGTACAATAATGACTATTTACTGTGTTCTCTAACCAACTTTTTCAATGAACATAGAAATGGTAACGTTCTATTACTGGCTTATTGCCGTGAAATCTAAAGCGTCTCTAAACAGTAAATATCTAGTACCGCAATAAACTTTTTGTATTTAAACTGTATCTTATGTATACTGATATATTTTGACAAGTCTTTTTTGAAACAAAACTACACATAACCACAAAATTATGGCGGTTTAAAAAAAAAAACCAATACACATCAAACATAATAATACAAACAGTCTTCTGTATTAGTTATAGTTAGTAAAATCAAATAAAAAATATAATATGGCATTAAAAATATGAAATTAAAATTGAATGTTGTCAATCTTCATTAACCGACGTTTCTTCAGTAAGTAAGTTGCTAATTTATTATCTTGAGAATACGTCAGTGATTTGTAAAAAATATAGTAGTGTCTTGGAATTCCTCCACTCTTGCACAAGGAATGTAAATCTGTATGGAGTCCATTGCTAATTGGAAAAGGTTGATGATAAGCCGGTTCTAGCGCAATATCTTCAATTGGTGAGCCTGGTTTAGATTTTCGTTCCCGTAGTCTAATTTGAGTTATGTGTTAGGTGTCTAACTCCAAATATTCTTTATCAAAAGCGTATTTAAAATAAATCTTACCTGGTTGTGTAGGCGGTACATGAAAACAGATCAACGAATAACATTTCCATATGAATTCCGACGCCAATGGATAGGAGTAACTAATTTTTTGATGTCTGAATCATCAGATTGCTCGATTTCTGTTATGGTGTACTATTCCTTCAGTTGTGTACCTATTTTTATTCTCCCCGTAGCACACATCAGAGTAGTTCGATATTGTAATTAATTATTTTAACAACAAACAACTACCAATTTCTATACAGCATTTTTTTGCCACATTATAATGCCATACATAGCAGTACTCTATACTATATTTACTCATAATATGAGTAAAAAAGGGTACCCATATTATGGGTATCAAATAAAAGATCCCATCGAGAATAATTTAAAAAATATTCTAACATGTCGAAATATTTTTTTATACTCTTCTGCAATATGGGTATATCAAATGAAACGGTTTGCCGAGAATTTTGAGATGTTAGAAGATATTTACACCTGTTAATTATCTAGGATGCGATCCAAAAGTTAAGTTAACTCGACACCCTACTGACAAAATCACGGTCGTCAATTTGCGTTAGATTAATAATACTCTCCGACAACTTAAGGACGACAAGGTTTTATTACTGAAGGCCGGCGCAGAACTCGTTTAGGCTCATTAGAATTACAGACCCATGACTCTTTCTTCTGCCTAACGTCTACAAATCGTACCTAAAAGTTATCACGAAAGGTCTCGAACGCAGACTGAAAGACTTCCAGCCTTCCGAACAAGCCGGTTCGGTAAAAAAACTATACTATATAATATACTACAAGCATACGCTGCGGCAGGTTATACAAAAATATTATACCTCTGTCGTGGTTTATAAAGACTTCCTGAGGATGTTGCAGATAGCTAACACGACTAGGAACTCGCGAAACACATTCTCTACGTGAATCCGAGTGAAAATCGAACAGGGACTCATCTGTAAACACCATTACCGACCACCGGAACAGCTAATCTTTCCAGAGCAAATGTTTACGAGCCCACTATAGTCGTCTCTTGTCCAATAAATACTCTTCTCAGTAGCCGCAGACAGGAGCATGCCTAGCCTACTACTCTTAACATTTCCTCTCTGATTAAATAGCGCCGCTGCTTGATGCACACAATAACATTTTATCATATCAGCCAAACCTTACGGATCAGAGACGTGGTCGCTAACTACGGGCCTTCTCGGAAGGCTCATGGTCACTCAAAGGGCAATTGTTAGTTTAATCAGAAATGAGGACATACGCAAGAGAACCAAAGTGACCGACATAGCGCTCAAAATTGCCCGGCCTACAGCTGTTGGAGCAGAAAGGTTCTGGCGTGGCGACCGCGTACTGAAAGCGCAGGATGGAGAGACCACTCACACGGTAGACCGACGACCTAATTAGGACGGCGGGAAACCGATGGATGAGGGAGGCACAGGACCGCACAAGGTGGCAATAAGTGGAGGAGGCCTATGACCAGCAGTGGACAATAACATTTAATCAAATTAATCCTTAAATTGTTTTATAACAATTAAGTTTAATAACTTAAATTTGACACGAAAAATAACAGTCTACTTGGGTCATTATACCGCGTAAAATCTTTTGTATATAGTTTTTTTTAATTCAAATTTAGAATCGTTAATAAAGTTTAACATAATAAAATTTTTCATCAAAATAATTTTCAAATCGCCTACGTAATGTGCGATACAGGTCAAAAAGTGTTTGTGATGAGCCAGTACAAACGTTTTATCGTGTATTTCAATTCGTATAAATACTGCTACCAACCATTACCGAAAACATCTGCCTCATATTTCACGGCAATAAACTTGTAATCGCGATAACCAAAACTTTACAAGAATTATTTTCCAGTATTACTATAATACCAAATAACAGTTATAAAATTTATAAAGTTATATTGTATTAATTGATTTTTGCCGTATAAAAATGCGATGAAAGTTCCATGCAATAAAACTGTCATTGATCATATTTTCGTAATTAACCGCAGAAAAAATCTATAAAAAATTACATACATGAGTTCTAACCTACAGATGCTAAATATATAATATTATATAACAAGTGTATATGTTGAACCCAACACAGACCCACACAACACTCTCCACAGTCTACACCACATGTTACATGAGACACGCGATCATACTCATGTCCTATGCGGCGACTTTAACGGCTGGCATAGGCTGTGGGGCTCTCGAGCCAACAACACCCGCGGGGACGAAGTCGCTGATCTAATCCTCTCACACCACACAGTCATTCTGAATAAAGGCACTCACAATACTTACGAAACCATGGCTGTTGGACAGGTTCGAGGTTCGATTGTTGACCTTGCAATCGCATCAGATAATATTGCCAACCATGTAACCGATTGGAAGGTAGACACGTCTATCTGCCCGTCATCTGACCACCACGCCATTTCATTTACATTACATTCCACTTACCCACTCAAACGAAACATCTTAAGTTCCACATTTAAATACACAACGAGTTGTTTTAATAATTGGTCTGAGCTTCGCGATATATTTGCTGCAGAGATACACAACACTGATATACCTAACATCAACATAAATACATTAAACACACAGCAAGACATCGACCTCTACACACACAAATTGACTAAATTCATACAGAACATATGCAACACTCATCTACCAAAACCTGGACGGCGCCCCAGCCGTGCCGTGCCCTGGTGGACGGACGAATTGAGTTTCTTAAAGAGGAAAGTTATAGACAATCATCACGAATTAATAAGGCTAAAAAGGAACAACCTTCCACTAGAAAGTGCCCTAACAACAAGGGATACACTTAAAAATGAATATGCGTCTAAAATTAAGGAGGCCTCTGTAACGCATTTTAGAGAATTCTGTTCCGCCCAGGGGAAAGACGACGTCTGGTCAATCACCAAACGACTAATTAAAATTGGCCCCCCTGTACAACCACCCTCTACCATCGAAATTTCAGCCGGTATATTCTCCACATCCACACACCAAACAGCTACTACATTTCTCGACAATTTTTTTCCCAATGACACACCTGACACGCCTTTACAACATTCCATACGTAATCGCGTACTGAACCCACCGGAAACTACTGATGAACCTTTATTTACACAAGAGGAAATACTAAATGTATTAAAATCAATGAACCCTAACAAATCCCCTGGCGCAGACCACCTAACTTCAGATATAGTTTACCACTTTACCCTCTCTCTCCCTCATATAATAACCAACTTAATGAACCGTTGCTTATCTCTATGCGTATTTCCCAAATCCTGGAAACAAGCTATTGTGAAAATTATACCTAAATCTAACAAATCCGATCATTCCAAGCTATCCTCATTCCGACCCATTGGACTACTTCCAATATTGGGCAAGAGTCTTGAAAAACTAGTTACACAACGACTTACACACCATCTCAATATCACACATGCATCCAGCACCAGACAGTACGGTTTTAAACAACAAACATCAACTATACATGCACTTCATAATATCATTGACACCATCACTGAACACAAAAACAAAGGTCTCCACGTTGCCATGATATCACTCGACATCAGGTCAGCATTTGACAACGCTTGGTGGCCTTCTATTCTTGCACGCTTACACTACACCCACTGCCCAAGAAATATTTATAAGCTCATACAAAATTACCTCACACACCGTACAGCAACCATACAATACTCTGACACAAACATTACTAAAACGCTCACTAAGGGTTGCATCCAGGGGTCCGTATGCGGGCCAACTTTCTGGAACCTTATTTTGGACGAGTTATTGCATATGTCCAGCGACTCTTCCTCTGGAGGGTGCTTACCGGAGGGCTGCCTGCTGCGGGCTTTCGCTGATGATATTACTTTGGTGGCGTCACATCGTAAACTCACTACACTACAAAGGAACATAAACACCAGTCTACAGTCTATATTTGAATGGGGCAAATCGGTAAAGCTTGAGCTTGCCCCAGAGAAAACTGTAGCTCTGGCATTTACAAATAAAACAAAACTAGTCAATATTGAAATGAACAACACACACATCCCGTTCAGTCGCAGTGCTAAAGTACTTGGTGTCATCATTGATGACAAATTACACTTCACAAAACACGTTGATTACATAATCACAAAAGCACGCGCACTATTTAACAGACTCACTTCATTTGTACGCCCAACTTGGGGAATTCACTCAGAAAACATAATTACACTTTACAGAGGGGTAATCGAGCCTATTATCTGTTATGCAGCAAGCATATGGCAAGGCGCACTACAATATGCTACTAACACGAAAAAGCTACAGTCACTTCAAAGAAGCTTTGCCCTTAAAATCATCAAGGGTTTCCGCACCATCAACACTGTAAACGCTATAGCCATTTCCACACTTACACCCCTAGACACAAAAGTAAAAGAGTGTGCTACTGTAGAATTGACTCGGATTATTGGCATCTCAAATTACCTACACCAAGACATCACCCTCGACAAACCAGCACACCCATCATATCTCTTACATCCTGCACACAGAATACCACACAACTTTCACATTATAGATACACAGGACGAACTTGATAACTTACTTATAACACAATTACATGCACATCACATTTACACCGATGGCAGTAAGCACGATGGACTGGTGGGTGCTGCCTTCGTCATACATACTCCACATAATACAATGATAATAAAACACCATAAATTACACTCAGCATGCTCTGTCTTCCAAGCTGAGTTGGTTGCGATTGACCAGGCATGCATATGGCTCGCCATGCAGGATCCTCCTATTGCGGCAGCTGTCATCATGTCCGACTCCAGGTCAGCTTTGGAAGACATTCAGAATACAAACAGTAAAAACGCACTAACTACCAACATTCAAAATTTTCTTCACTTCACCCACACACGCACTACATTCATTTGGGTTAAAGCACACGCAGGCATATCAGGTAATGAAATAGCTGATATTGCAGCCAAAGACGCAGCGACAAAAGAAGTCACTCCTACTTTTGCACACTTCCCTTTGAGTTACGTGAAACATCTAGCTAAAAAAGATAGCCTAAAACAAGCCACTGACGCGTATAGGAATAACCTAAAAGGTCCTGTTATCAAAACCTGGTGTCCTACACTCACTCAACTACACAAACTCATTAAGGTTACAGGACACACATTTGCACTCACACAATTACTAACTGGACACGGGTATCACAAACAATATCTTCACCGCTTTCATATCACAAACAATGATACATGTCCCTGTGACAATATAACAACACAAACATTCGTTCACCTCCTCACTCAATGTCCCAAATACACACAATCTAGACTGCACCACGAACAACACTGCCATTTCATACAACTCGATCCATACGACCTTGATTCCATACTCTCCAGCAACACAGCCACCGACACCTTCATGAAGCACCTAACACACATAGTTAATACACTCAAAAAATTTAATAATACTTAACCCACTATACCATACCACAACACAAACATTTAACACACAAATAGCTAAAGCACACATACATTCACATACACTACACTCGCACACACAAAATAAAACACCTTATTATTAGTATTAGTTCTAATTAATAATTTTATAATTTGTAATACCTAACTCTGTATCAAATAGCAGAGCACATTATTGCAATAAACTACTCTTTGAGGCGGTTTTACCCTCAAGGAGACAATTTAAAAAAAAAAAATATCAAATAAAAAAAAATTCCAGTAATATACTATTACTGGGTTATTGCCCGGGGACGTCGATATAACAACCTTCTCACGTGAGCTAGTTAGTTCTGTGTCAGTTGTTGTTATACCTAGTAGTGGCGAAGTGTCCATATAACTCGATTCCTACCGGCTTACCTTTGCAAAAACCGCTTAGCATTGTCTATTAATCAATTATAAATCAATGACGCAACATCCACTCAATACAAAATAATATAAAACAAAAAAGTATTCTCTTACGTAAATCGCAATAATAATTACAGTAATAATAATTTTCAATATAATTATTTACGTACTCATAACGCCATCTTGTAATTAAAGGTTGTCAACTAACAACTTGTTATGGTTCAGTCAGAGAGTACTTAAAGCGCGCATGCGCGGAGCGCAGTAAGCAGGTCGCGAAATTAGGAATCCAGTACAACAGACTGTACGGAAATCGTACGGTCACGTGACACTTTGTATTCGTCGATCTAAGGTACCATATAAGCCGGTGGCCATCGGCTTATGACAAGGATAAAAGATACAACTACAACATTGCGAGAGCGAGAAAGCACTATTGCAACCAGTGGACCGACCAATTGTAACGAAGTTTCATTTCATTTCACGTTAAGTACTTAATTTGCCATTGACATTCCTTTGTTTTTATCAATTATTTAAATCTGATAGAAATCAGCCTTTCTTCTGAATTTTTAGTTTTTAATTATATTTATTTGTTTTTATATTTTTATACGGCTTGCGTCTTGACTTTGGCAGAATCATCGGTAAACGATAGGACCATTTGAAGAAAAAACAGATATTTGTATTTATTTTCTGCAAATAGGTTATAAAATTCGCTTTCTTGTTTAAAGTAGTAAAATTTGTATGTTTAATTATTTATGATTGTGTATTATGTGTTGTGCATTGGTTGACTTTATTTTTGTCGTAGTGCGTTGGGATCCTATGGAATATTTTTGTAAGTACTTGTTTGTATTGTTTTCAGCAAATTTAATAGTTTGTTGTTATAAGGGACAGGTTAATAGTGTTATATTATATTGACTATCCTATTATGTGATGTGCGATAAAACATCATTCTCGAAATTGAATTATAAATATAAGAAACGCCGGCGCTGTGGATTTACGAAACATTTTAATACAATTATCTCATTTCGATACGTATAAGTAAGTGGCTTACAGACAGTATTCTCAGATTCTAAAAGTAAGTAAGTAGGTATGTAGAATCATTTAGGATATAGCAATATAAACAATTAATCTAATTGATCAAAGAAAAGTCTTCCAAACAGAGAAACATTTTCGTATTTTAAGTTTATGAGTTCGGGACAACTAGGTAAAATCGAAACATTTTCTCACGAATACCTATGAACTACAGAATAATAGTAATATAAAGTAGAACAAAAGTCCACGGAATCTTCGGCTTCCCTTTTATAAAAATCCACCCTTCGCCACTGATACCTAGACTCGATCAACAATGTTATGCTAAACATAGATGTAGGACAACTATTATTACCTAAATGTTTAATTGTTATTTTAGTATCACGTTCACACGATTACTCAAGGGTTAATATACTTCACATGATATATAGATGCGCTTACTGCGTATTAATTACATTTATTTACTTATTAGTATTTTTTTAATAATGTAGTCCGTGCTTAGAAAGTAACGTATGGCAAAAATAATTGTTTTGCCTAATTATTAGAATGTGCAAAACATCAAACTTTTCATACACTATTATTGAAGAAGTGATTAGAAATTAAAACACATTAAACTAATTTACGATCATACTCAATACTTAATTGCGTTCCACAATGTACAAAATAAGATAATAAATTTAGTTAAAACTAGCTGACCCGTGCCCACTTCGTTAGGCGGCAAAAAAAACATGCCCCTTTTTTAAACATATTTCATTACTGCTCCACTCCTATCTAGTCATAGCGTGATACTATATAGCCTATGACACTCCCTGATAAACGGACTATTCCACACAGAAAGAATTTTTGAAATCGGTTCAGTAGATCCAGAGATTACCCCCTACAACGTCACAAACTCACAAACTTTACCTCTTTATAATATAAAGTATAGATAGATCGGGCACAGCATAGTTTAGCATCTTCCATTTGTAAAATGTAGTGTTTTCTTTTATTCTAGTTTTGATCTGGATAACATGGCGTCGAGGGCGGTTACACTATGTATTCTTAACCTTTTACCACCCCCAAGTATTTTGTCCGTGTGGTGACAGAGTAAGAATAGGTACAATATGTCACCACCCCATCTCATCCCATGGGTGTCGTAAAAACCAACTAAGGGAATATCCGTCAAATCTTTACGAAATAAAAAGAAGGAGCACTTGAAATTAAACCCTATACCAGTCCGTCTGGCCAGCGTGGTATTAGTAGGCCAAGTAACTCTCCGTCACGGGAGGAGGCCCGTCCCTGCAGTGGGACATTAATGGGCTGTTATGATATGATAAGTATTCTGTCGTCGACGTATTTTTGTAAGTATATCGTTACTCTATATTCTATAAAATGTTATGTTATGACATTGTATCTTGTAAAAATGTCACCGCAGGGAGGTGGCAGAGCTTAACGACAATACATACGATGTGGTACAGTAATTGTTGTGGGACTACGTATATACATAATATTATTATTACTTGTGTACGATATACATGATAGGTTTTTACTGTGGAAATATGAAATATGATAAAATAACTGCGGAATACTTACTGTAAATGGTGACTGCACATATACAAAACTTGGTGGAAGATTAGCACAGGGGCGAGGCAGTCCAGTGGGTGCCAGTTTAGTTCTTAAGTAGTAAGAGACAGACTCGTTATAACTATTGTTTGCCGTTATATGTTAAGTATTGTGGCTCGTGGTAAAGCATCGTAATGCGGCTGACGTGCATAACGTTATGGGGTTGAATCCCACGCAAGATTATTATTTATTTATGTGATTAATCCAAGTATGTTGTGTCTGTTGAGTTCAGGTATGTTAAAGTTCACGGGAGCTCGATGCCTAGTTATTTTTATGTTTTTAAAAAAATATTAGTCAGTAAACAACACATTTAAAGCAAACAAAAACTGTTTTGATGCAGCAACTATACAAATATTTTGTTTATTTTATTATTTACTCAGTTAACATACAGCTAGCACATATAATATGTAGTGTATGTAGTGTAGGTGTATGTGCCGTGCACAAGTGTGCCTCGCACGCAATCAGGACCGATATCAATCATAAAGTAGACTTATATTAAAAAATAATACTCTTTGTTATTTTCTACAATTTAGTCTGAGTTAGTGTTTACGTCCGCACCTGGCGCATTCACAGCACACGTGTGAGCGGGAGGGGGGGAGGAAAGGGTCACGTCCCCTCCCCCGGTGTAGGGGGTCGGACATAACTATAATACCGGGAACTAATTCATACTGGTCGGATATGTGAGTTTATGACTTTAGTACACAGGTGACTAGAATATAAAACGTAACGTTATTTACCTAAAAGTTTTATATCAGTATTCCTAATGCAGAAGTACTAAACAGGATGTCTCAGCCATACTCTAGCACTTGTACAGAGCGGTGAGGCGATGTTGTGAAGTTATCCATGCGTTGCTTTCATTTCTGGAATGTGTTCGCGCTTTTGATGGAAAATGCGAATACATAAGGTTTTTTTTTGTTTTCTCAGGTTCAATAAGGTAAATGACCTCAAAATTAATAAAAAAATCCACGAGCTACTTATTTGCACTAGGAATCTCTCAAAAGCCCACCTATGGAATTGACCTCCTTTAGACTCGAATGGCGCTAACACAACAATATCATAGCGGGACTACACCAAAATGCTAAAGATATATAAGAAACATACTGCCGCCGTATCAATACCTCAATTCTGAAACATAGTAAAATTGTTATTCTATTTTGCTTCACTGGCACTACCCTGGCATTAACTGCAGCTTTCATTCAGTTCAGCAACGTGCAGTCAGACATTTAACCATTCGCTTTACTATTGAGTTGAGATGAAATATATTTGTTAACAGATTACATAAGTTTTATAAATCAATTAAAACAATTTGCTCATTCGTAAGATTTAAGCATACGTAGGTATGTGCTCTCACTAAGTAAGGGCAATATGTTTAAGTTGTAACTTATATCTACTTTATATTAATAGCTTCCAAGTTATTAAGTACTTATAAGTTAGTTAAGTTAGTTTCTAAGTCAGCAGCTATGTGACGTGGGTTTTAATTTTTAATTAAAACGACTTAGAATACTTAGTTCCTAGAAAATTTAGTTATTTGAAGTTTATACGAGAATATTAAATATAAGTTTAGTACGTTCAGCAAACTATATCGTTTTGTACGGAGACGTTAATGTAATCTCTAAGATTATCTATATAGACGTGAATGTGTCTTTGCTATAATTTAATAAGTACTTGCTTGCAAATATAAGTGAAACAGATAACTTCAACATCAACTTTGCAACCTTTTTTGGGCTTAGGTCTTCCTTGTGTATAAAAAAATCATTTAAAAACGTTATAATTGTATTAATGTTGTGTCTCTACATAATCTGTACGTATTATGTAACAAAGTGACTCATTTATGTCCCACTGTAAAGATGGACCTCTTACAGAGGTAAAGTTTACCTAACCAGGCTAGCTTGGCGATAGTAAAGGGATTCGTATCGTAGCCAGTCAGAACAGAACCTCTGGACCAAGTACGAAATTGTGTATTTAGAGGCTATCCAGCTTTAATATCGTTTTGGTACTATTTGTTACCCTTATTGATTTTTTTAATACCTCGACGAGCTGTTGAAAAACATTAAAAGAAAGTGGGCAGACATTCTGACATCAGGTTGTCTGGACCATATTTATTTCATATAGTTGGAGACAATACTACCTTATACTGCTTTTACGACACCCACAAGATGCGACACTACACTGACAGCTATGTATGCTGTACGACAATACCAGCTGTTACATACTTATACTATCGCATCTACCTCACACTTGAGATCAACTACAAATAGTTTAATATTGCTACTAAGTAATTTTGCGTAAGAATCTTAATGACGCACGTGCCTGTGTGAAGTACTGACGAGTTGCCTGTTGCATACAATTACTAATATTAATATTGTTGCAGTATGTATTGTTCAGAAGAAGATACAACTGCTTTTGACCTACATAACAATGTCTCCAAAGTAATGTCGAGAAATATAGAGATTAAACTAAAGTACAAATAATTATTCTTGTCACGTTCTGCTCTCAATAGTGTTCTAGTGAAACGTTCACAAGTGTCCCGGAACATTCGATACTGTCTATGTTGTACCTACTTTAATATTATATATTAACAACACGTTTTATATAAAACCGCATTTAGTTACTGCTTGTATTCATGCTACTTACTGACATTTGTCAAACCTGACAAAACAGATCTTTTGAACTTAAAAAAAGTGTTTGTTTTACTGTGCTATTATTATTATTTACAACAGTAAACAATGCAAGGCGTGGATGAGAGAAGGCATTTTTTTACATTTAAAATGTTTTTCAGTACTTTTATTTTCACTAATTCAGTTCTTAGAGTAGGTAATTAGTGTAATTAAAATGACACATCTTTGTTCTTGCTATAGTAAACTTATAACTGGCAACTTAAAAATCACATTGTCATATAACCACATTTTCTCCTTGTACAAAAAACAAATAATGCTGTAAAACTAGTACTAGGTACATAAGTAAGACACTGCGTGGTGTCGGAAGCTGTCGTCGTATCTTATACGAAGCGGTTTTGTATAACGTCTGAGAGCTTATTTATTACACGTCCGCCTCAACTGTACGCTTAATTAATTGGACCTTACTTTACGAGGCAAGGCTTCGAGTATCGCGAGAGGTTTACGACACAGGGACCAAGGACGAGGTCTATCGACACGAGTAATGTACACCATTCTTTAAATATATCCAATATCCTGTGATTGTTTATTTTAAAAGACACCTCCTATTTTAAAGATCACGCCCTAAGTCGCGTTGTAACGTATTGTACATAACGGACAAAAAGACCAGACTTAGTACAGTAATAGGTGAGATCCAAACTTCGTGGCATTGCTCGCAACGTGGTTGAATAGTGAAACACGTTTCTAATTTTCATGTATAATTTGCTAGTTTTACAGTTTCATCGTACACACGTCTTTTAAATCTATAAGCATTGATCAAACAAAAATCCGTAACATACAATACGTATCTTAAACTAGGTAACAAGGGAAGGAATCAGTCTTTATACTTAACACCTCCTGTACCGGCTGTCTGTAGAGGTGAGAGGTACCTCTAGTGCGGGGAGGGAGGGGGAGGTCACGTCCGACAAGAACGCGCGAGGAATGTTAATATGTAGGACTGAGCGTTTTGTGTGTCGCAGAGATTTGTGGCGCGTGTGCTGCGGGGTCACCCGGGGTCACCGGTGACACCTGTCTGATTATATCAGGGTAAAGTAACGTATTGTCCCATGGATATTTTACTTAAGATCTGATACATTTATTGAGATTGGTGAAACCGTTGGTTTCGGGTTCAATTTCCAACTTGAACTTTTTTAAATTCTGCAAAGTAATTATTTAAAAAAGTTTGAAAAAAATGTTTATTTCTCCTGCTTCATTTTGTAGCTTTAGAACAGCTGTAATAAAGAAATTCGACCTTCACTCGGTCAGACCTTCCACTTTTGTTATGAAAAGTAAATAATTTTTTAAATGCACTATGAGCTCTTAGTGCATTTAAAAGATCGATCGTTTTGCGGATGTCAGAGTTGGATGGGAGTAGGTTGTTTGTTTACATACGAGATTATTCAAGCACATTTACCTCCTTATGTAATGTAGGGTGAAGCATTAGGTGGTACATAATAATATTTGTTCGTACGCTCAAGTGTTTGTGAACTCTTACTGATGTTTGTGTTCCTCTACACTCACTCTACTCTACATACGAGTACATATGAACGTATGTTGTTCAAGCCTCCTTTGTTGACTTACATCACTGTCTTTAGCTATTACTGAAAGGAAAACGGTCTTGAAGTTAGCGATTATGTAGCGAGATGACAGCTAGGTACTCAATTAATGATTTATTTGTAACTTTGAGATGCGTAACACTTTATGAATCTCGTCCAGTCTACGACTTGCCGCCACTATTTTCTGAACTTTCCACCTTTTAGAACAAGTGTCTATAATGATAATATTGTACTTACACTAACTTATAATTTTATGATATTCTTATTAGGTATTTCTAATGTATGTGTAATGTAAACATTTTTAATGCATAACTACAATAATTCAGTACTGTACGTTAGTCTACGCAGTCTCACACAGACAGAAAGAAGAATGCTCATTATATAAAAATTACCTATAAAGCTAAAGATTTTGCTATAAATTATGGGAAATTACGAAGACAATGGAAAGATATTAAGCTTAAAAACTAGAAATAAAACTATTGGTACATACATACCAATCCATGTTAAGCAGAATACGACGGCGTCAAAAAAATTAGACGACATTATTGAAGCAGCCCTATCCTTGTAGAGTATCCAAATAATAACACAGAGTAGGTTTAATAAAGTATTAACTAACACAACAGACTATACGATAACGTTAACATTATATAAAATATATTTAATTAACATATAGCTTTAATCACATTACTTACGCGTATGACTCCATTAACATCCAACACTATTGACCCTCGCCTACGTATAAACTGTAAGGTTGAATGTGTCAAGTTATATTGGACCTATTAATACAGGCCCTGTCATATAATAACGTAACAAGATACGGGACGTTACAAGTAATAGTGGACCTAATTGCTATATGATATTAGGTTGTAAGTGGTTTGACGCCTTCGCTCTGTTATTATGTTTAGTTAATTAATGACGGTTCATTAACAATTAGTTTGCTTAGCTTGATGGTAAACTCAGCGCTTGTCTATAATAATACAGTATAATGTTGTGCTTAACAAATATAATAGTTCTAGGGCCTCTGCACTGCGTTTTGCATCACGGCCGGGGTACAAACTGTTAACTCCCATAGCTTTATAGTCAATTTCAATTTTTTTCAATTTATTTATTTATTTTTCTCAATAAGGTAAATACAGTGTAATAATAAAACATGTACATGATAGAAAATGTGAAGGAACCTTATATGTACAATACATAGCCTGGAGAATGTGAAGGTGTGTGTTTAGGCAATGTAGGCAGCTGTAGAGTACCACATACCATCAGGTGGGTCGCTCCATCAGGTTCGATATGTGAAGTTGCCGTGGATTTACAAAAAAATCGCTAATTCAGTAGAGCAAGTTTCCCTACGCGTTCGTAGCAGTAGTTAACAAAAAGACCTTACACCCCTAGATGTTTGTTCAGCGCGTCCCTCACTATATGCCATTGTGTTGTTCACTCGCTGCAACTTTTGTGTAGAGCCTCGCCACAACACGTTGCCTCGTCACGTTCTACATACATACATACATGTGTGTAAACAAACAGACAGACACACCTGACGTACAGTTATTGTACGTAAGAGAGTGTCACTACTGATTATGTATTAGACGAAACTACATATAACACGATGCTAGGACTCTTATATTTTATGAATCTTTTTAAATTTTAAAATGTTCTAAAAGTTATATGTAATGTTCTTCACAAAGATGCAGTTAGAAGATAAGGAGTCAATCTTATTAACTTATGCATATAACAAACACAAAGAAAAGCTGAATTATGTATTCTTTTTTTTAATTACATATTTTGTATTTAATATTGTAGCTACTTACTCAATTCGAAATAATGTTATAGTAAATGTTGTATACAGACTTAATTGGGCTTCAGACCTGCAACTATGTCTACTGTTCATATAAAATTCTGTAACTTTAGGTTTGTAACCTGTTTCTGTATTACATAAATAAATAAAATAATGTCGTCGCGGAGCATGAAATATTTGAGTTTTGATCCCCAAATTGACAACAATGTGAAAATTATTTAACAATTTTCTAAGCTTTTAAATTTTAAAACAATTATCAGCTATTTAATTCTAGTCCGCTAACTCTACAGGAAAGACTATGATTAATTTGTAATTTGTCGTCATTCGACGAATGCTTCTAGAGTCTTTCTTTGAAGATACGACACCTGAGGTACGAGAAACTTTTGATACTCTTAATCCATTATCATACCAAAAACTTTACATACGCGTATAATAACACTAACATAAAAATGAACAATATACCTCCCTATATTAACGTAACAACAGTTCAGAAGCTCATTTCCCTCACAGTCGTTACAATCATTACCTATCTCACCTCACAGATATAAAACTGTATTGATGCCGCCATATTGGCGATATAACATCGAGCTCAGTGGCGCCATCTGCTACAAGCAGGTCATTATGATCGTGTTGAGGTAATATAGCGTTAAGGTGCTGATATACTTGAGCAATTACAAGTAATAAGCATTCTTGCGAATGTTACATAACAGAAAAAACGAGGACATTATAGCGAGCATTCGCATCGAGTGTTCTGTCGAGCAGTCTAACGAACGAAACGTATTACTTTGATATAATCTTCTATTAATTTCCAATGATGGGCCCAGCACAGGCGACCTTTAACCCTGACATCTTCATGAAGAACATATTTGAGGAGCATCGCACAGAATATTAGCTACAAATTGTCATGACGTTAGTAGCAATGTTTGACTCAATGCTTGGCTCGTTGTTTAGTTCGACAAAATATAAAAACTACGAATGCTCGATGTTCTGTTATAAGTGAAAGCTAAAGTATTTGCACCTTTAGATGTGAACTTAAAAGGTAAGCACCACATCACGCACTAGATAATGTGAATGGTAGGCGGTAAGTAGCGCGTATAACAGTATTCATAATGTAAATCTGTAGTCTCAACTTAAAACGTTTTTCCTCCTTGTAAGAGTACTACCGACGCGAGTGAACTTTGCTAACTGCGCTGTTGTATTCGACACTTTTGTTTTACGATGTATAGTTAGTTCTGCTTACGATTATTATTTGTTTTGTAGGAAATGGGAAGGTAAGCTTTGTTTGATACTTAAGTACTACGTACTAAGTTTGGTATCTAAAGCCAAGATATACAATTTCAATTTGGTAGAAAAGGTTTAAAAATATGAGAAACAAGGATCTTTATTTATGTCCGGTTTTTTAAGAGAAAGAGCGAGTAATAAATATGTTTTAAGAAGGTTATATGTTACAGACCTTCGATTGTCAAAAATATATTTAGATTTTCATCGATAATCATAAATTATAAATTTTAATTTATAAATTTTAAAATAATAAATAAATAAATTTTATTATATCTTTTAATAAGAATAATTAAATTTTATATGAAACATGTAATGAATAACTAATATATAACTTAAATACTATTATTTTAATGAACTATATTTATATTTTTTGTGCCCTTACAGCCTGCGGCACAGGTTTACCCTAGTGCAGGCAAACTTTATTTTGTACACTTAATTATAAATGACTAATTTGTAATGTTATATCTTTGTAAATGATGAAATGACTTGATTTGATTTGATAAAAAAATTAGAATCAGGGCTGTGGTGACGTATGTGAAAGGAAGCGTGGCAAGTAGAGTAAACACATATAGACCAATGAAATAGTTAGAAATAAACCTTAGTGCAGCAATTAATCGTCAGTAAACACAAGCTAAGCGACAACATCTACTGTACAATCAGTCTCGCGCTTCACTCAGAGCGACGCGACGTCTATACATACTCGTACGTGTGTGCTGTGCTGTAGTAGAACACCCTGTACGATGTGTTTTCTATTACCAAACGTACACACTACATAACATGTGTATTAATGTGTAGTACTATGTATGAGTATGAGTACCTACAACTTGGTGGATGTTGATTACTACGTATTTGTTTTGCTTCGAAACTATTATATCTACAACTATTTAGTTATCTGCCTCACAACAGAGGTTATAAGAGGCTTGAACAATTCTCGGCACCAGGTTGGACACGACAATGTATTAAAAAACAGCTTTAAAGTATTTTGTCTCGTCACGAACGTAATTACACATCGTTTAACATAAATAGCATTATACTCGTTAGTAAGCATCCGGCAAGCCCGTGTCGTAACATCACCCCTCCGTAACACTATATAGCTTCAATCATTAACAGTCGCAATCAGAGCTAATCCTCAATCGTCACACCTTATACCTCATAACCTCGCTAACTGTTTATAATAAGGTCTTTACCTATGAAATTGCCATTTTATTTCTGCGTAGTCTTTAGACTCTATATTCTTTTGAAACTAGGTATATTGTTTAAATAATGTTTGTTATTTAGGAAATATAAAATACCAACATCTAACAAAATATAATAAATAAAAATAATTATTATTAATAAGCCTGTGAACATGGGTCCAATTTAAAACAGCGGATTTACCCATTTGGTTAATTGTAACTTCTTCCCTGATCCTTTTTTTTTTCTTTTTTTAAACACAATAGTTAGCTTACATGTGCGCCATTACTTATACCAAATTTCATTCTATTATGTTTAATAATAATTGTTGAAAAATCTGAGAAAACGTTAGTATGTAAAATCTAACTTCTGATAAAATCTTCATACAAAACTGCAATTTCATAGGCACCTTTTATTAAATGCCTTACTACTTATGCACCGCTTCACCTAATATGTGAAGCCTGCTCTTTACAAGGCATGTACATAAGTAGGTATCAAGTTGATTTACTGTAATCATTTTTTTTTTATTTTTTTTTATTTGTCCATGTTCAACTTTCAACTGTTCTAGTGGTTGCCATAAACGCCTATTAAAAAAATCTGTAGGTTATTAATAAATATTTATCTCTACGGATAAGTAAGGAAACTTCTCACTGTCTATTAGTTTCGTTTTCACTAGGAGTGTATCATTTTTTCTGAGTCAGCTTTAGTAATGCCTCTGTTATGGGTGAGAGAAGAATACCAAGGTGCTTCTATCCTTACCGGTCTCACAAACCAGTCCACCTGAGCCAAAGGTCAACAGCCACTAAAAGGTTTCAGACTCGAGTAAGGTCTTCCCTGCCATTGCAGACTATTATTAAGGGTTGTAATGTATTTAAAAACAAAAAACAAATAGTTTTCTAAAGTATTCAGTAGATTGCCCACGATAGAAGAATTTTTTCTCCTGTTAAAAGTTACAGACTACTTGACAACGAGGGCACTCCAGCCCTCTTACTTTGATATATAAATTAGTCCTTTGCTTTTGTGAGGTAATGAGGCAATAATCCTCAATATTTCAGTGAGTTGATAAAGCTGTTTGGGATGTAGCGTAGCTATGTACGGTTACATAGCTACGTCCTGGTACGCTACGCGATGTTACAGTGAAGAAACAGTTTACCTACTGGCAAGAGTTACTTTTATTTCAAGAAGTAATCGCTTATTTCTGTGTGGTAATGGAGTATTGATGTGGTCTTACAATCTGTGGCATCTTAAAGGCGTCGGAAGTCTAAGCAAGACAGTTCGAAAGTATTACGTTTAAAAAAACATAAAAAAACTTGACATAATATCACCAATAGACCAATCCGTTTGGTCAGCGTCCCAAGTGTACACTTTTTCCGCGAGCCAACTATTTACCTACCGTTGATACTATGTACGACAACAAGATGCAAATGTCCCACATTTAGCATAAGATCATCAATGTTATCAAAATAAAACCGCCGCGATGGTCGCAGATTTGATTACCGCGCAAGACAGTTATTTGTGAGCTACAATTTTCAGTTTTGAATCATTTAAGTACAATTAGTAGTTAAATGTTGTGAATATAATTTAAGCAGTTCTCTGTCAGGTGTTAACATTCACAATATTACGTCAAGAAGATGTTCACATACGTCACTGTCGCGAGGAGAGCTCCGTCAAGTGTCGGCGCGCGGTGCGGCACACACACATCACACGTTTTTCTTCACTTCACCTTATTTTCTTACGGCCTACTTAATTTATTTTACACTTGTTAGTATACACTGTATAGAGCACTGAAGGACACGATACGTGAAACTTAGTGGAATAATAGGTTCATGTGCAAAGAACTATAGCTCGAATCTCTATACCACTCGGACGGCAAGGGTTAATAAAATCATATAAAGAACAACACCTCAAATTCCAATACCAAATCACTGTCGGGTTCAATGTTGTTTTCATTATAGAGCAAATTATAGACTAAGTATACATAGTATATTGTGACATAGTCATGTGTACGTGTCCAATTATTTATAACTTAGTTTCGTAACAACCTATTAAGCTCCCACTAGTAGGTCTCCTTAAATGACGCGGACGTAGGGAATACCTACTTATACCACATTTGCCTTGGCGTAAGGTTTGTTATCAATTTAGCAACAGCATCACTACATCTCGTACTACTTTCTCTCTCTCTCTCTGACTACTTCACTAAAGGCTGATTTACACAGGGTCAGTAACTGACTACAAATTCGAGGCAAGTCAGTGCTGACCCGAAAAAAACCTGTGTAAACTGATTTGAAGTCAGTACAGTGGTTTGAAGTCACCGCTGACTTGAATATTCGGAGACGAATATTTTAAAGTCAGTTGGCGCCCCCCGACACCAGCCCACCCCCGCGCCAGCCAAATAAACTCCGTGTAAACAGACAAGTCAGCGCGTGGTAAGTCACTACCGCTGCGTTGTAGAGAGTTTTGTAGATGAGTTTTTTTTCTTTCTTACTTTTATTTTGTCCACCTTTTTCTAGATTTTTTAGACAAGCTTCAGAAACAAAGCAGAGCCACCAGTTTCGTTTCTATCGTCAATCCATTTTCGTTTATTTTTAGTTATCTCATTTTCTACCAATTCTATTAACTCATTCAACAGCAAAATTGATAAAGGAGACGGTTTTTTTCCGCACCACCCTAAACAGTAATGTTTATTATTCATATTACTCACAAAAATAGTTATTATCTTAATATAGTTAACCGAACACAAATTATACTTAAACGATGAGGGAAAAATGAAATAATAATAAAAAAGGATTACACCTAAAAATGCTTGTTTTGGAACGTTCGGTTTATTTTAATGGTTAATACAATTTATCAAGTAACGTACCTACTTTAAAAATAATCGTAGAACGAAACGTAAATAATAGCCAATAGCAGATACTCTGTAGTACAGTTTCAATCAGTTTGACATTGTCATGACAACGTTGTTATTGTTTCAGATTTTATTAGATAAACGCATGATTTATTTGTACTTTTATATTTTATATAAATGGGATCTTTAGATAGAGTGCATAATACACACTAAAGCTGCTCTTGCTGGATACTGTTGTTATTGCTTATTGAGCACAGGTACAGTCAATGTTAGCTGCTGTGCATTGTGATGTGTAAAGTGTGGTTTTTATCTTGGGCTCTGCTTTTAGGTGAGCTTGAGCCACCTGCGTTTATTTAAGATGAAATACTGCTTTAAGAGATGACTGTGTTAATTATAATTGTGAACAGTAATAAATATTTCTTGTGTCATATATATAGTGTATTGTTTCTCTATACCTACCTTATTATTTTATATCTACAAGCAATAGCCAGCAAAAACTGCGTTATTTCGAGAGGTCTTGGTTGCCTTATTAGTGTATATTCATTAGACAATAGCTGTTGTGAGATTTTACGTTATCACGAGAGTCATGTTTTGATTGTCGTATTTCAGAGTATTCCCTCTAGATAAAGTTTTGATATGTGCAGACTGTTTAACTAGAGATTATAAGGAATAAACCGATATGCATTTCATTGCTAAATGCCACAATTTGTGGTGGTGGCCTATTCGCCGAACAAAAAAAACCGTCTCCTTTTTTAACAAATAATTAAATCTTCGCTTCAGTTGTTTTCGCGAATTCATTTTTCCCACTGACTTCACACACGTGTGCTCACCGTGAGAAACGCACCACTACTACTTACTTCATGTAAACAGTTAAAGTCAGTCGCGGCGCTGACATTGGCGCGGCGACTGACTTGTCTACTGACCCTGTGTAAATCAGCCATACGAGATGTTGTATTTTTTTCTAAAAATAATACTTAGCTTATACTTAAATGTCAGTGGCACGTCTTACAATTTACACAAATTATAATTATAAACATGAGTTAATATCTACAACCCTTTATATCTATGTACTATGTACTACAAGTTGTCGGTCACCGGGTCGGCGCGCCCCGCGGCCGCTATTAATGACCCCATAGCTCAGGAGGACGGGCGGTAGATCACCCGCGCTTATCTCTCGCCGCTATAAACCATCTAAATGAGAATTTTACTTCAACTTTATCTAAATGCCTCGCGGCAACACTTTTATACTAATTCACTTAATGTTGCGCGCGCGGAGGAATTTTATTCGTTTGAATTGTTTTATACTTTAGTTAATATAAAGGTCAAAGGTTTATTAACCGTGTACTTTAACTTTTCGTTGCTTCAAGTTATAATGTTGTAGGATAATGAGAAAACATACACGTGCAGAAAATAAAACAAAATTAAAATTAATTTATGATTGTAGGAATAAAAACTCAATGAATATTAGATAATCGCTTTCAATAAATACAAAACATTGACATTTTGGTATTCGTAATGTCCCTTTTGTTACTAAAGGATGCTCGTCTCAACAGCTGTGGGATAGATCTGTTAATTGAAAATAAAGTAAAGAAAGTCAAAACATGTAAGTAACAGAGGTAACAAATACAGAAGTGTATTGTCGAGTTGTTAACATAAAATATTTCAATTTATCCTTGTTTATGATATTAGATAGTGTACCGCATAAATATATTTATGTATAGGTACCCAATACCTATATGTACAGAGCAATATATTGATGGTGCAGTGAAGTGTGAGCTCGTATAGTATATTTTATGTGGGAACCCAACGATACACCATGTTTACGAGTCTGTGTTTATTATTAAAAGTAAAAAGTGGATGAGGACGGCGAGGAGTCGATGGATGAGGGAGGCACAAGACCGCGGAAGGTGGAAATACTCAGATAAGGTCTATGTCTAACAGTGGACGTCAATTGTAAAAAGTGGAAATAGAGATGTAAAGAGTGAACTTAAAGTAAACTTGTTGAAGTAAAGTGTTTCCTGAAGGTCCATCTAAAAAGGTTGCCATACTAAGGATTGGTGATAGAATTATTGCAAATGAGTGTCACCATTAAAGGACTCTGATTATTGCTTTTCGTCAGTCACATACATAGCACATCAGGCTAATTCAAAAAGCAAAAAAGAATCACAGAAAGTGTACTAAGTAGTAATGCCGTGCAAAGGTGTTATAACCACGTGCGAGTTAAAAAACCTTCTGGTGGTGTATAAAATATAGATTACGCAACACAGTAACAAATGCGATAAATTATTTTTATTTTTATTTTTATTTTCGTTTATTTGGGAAACAAACAGATAAATTACAAATATGGTTTATAACATGTAGATAATACATAATCCAGTGAAGTTTCCACTGTTAGATAAAACACAATTAAGGAAAGTGAATACAAATCAAAAAGATCTTAGCATTAAAAAGAAATATCAAGGTAAGATGACTTACAATTTTGTTAATTACAAAGCTAAACATAACAAAAGAGAGATGTTAACAGTAACAAAAAAATAAAAGAAATAATATACAACATAAATATAAAAATCTAATCACTAACTTGGACACAAGCATTTAACAAGTGCACCTTTATATTGATTGAAAGATAAATGAAAAATGTCAATACTAGCGAATCTTTTATTATGAATACAACACGAGCGATTAATAAAAAGATTATACCCATAGTTGGTTCGAGCTGTCGGAGGCTGGAAAACAAGTGCCTTTCTAGCGTTAATACGGGGACATTTAACTATAATTTTCTCCAATAGATAACTTGACTCTACGTGATTATTAATTATTCTGTATAGAAGCATCTGATCCCTTATTGATCCATGGTCAGCGAGAGACATGAGTTGTTGTGGTGGAGGCTCATTTCTATAATTAGACCTACGAACTAAATGTTTGAAAAATTTATTTTGGACCCATTCAAGTGAATCAATGTAAACCCCATATTGAGGGTTCCAAACCACTGAGGCATATTCTAAAATGGAACGGACAAAGCATTGATAAAGGATCTGGAGAGTTGAGGATTTCTTAAAATCTCTTCCTACTCTAAGAACAAATCCTAACATACTATAAGCCTTGTTCACAGTTTCTTTGATGTGGTAGTCAAACAATAGTTTACAATCTAAGTAGATACCCAGGTCTCTCACAACAGTAGTTCTTTCTATAATTTGATTATTTAATTTATATTCATAATCAATATTGGACTTTTTACGTGAGAAGGAGATAACATTACATTTTTTAATATTAAGTGACAATAAATTTTGATGACAATAGGAACATAAATTATCTAATTCTTTTTGCAATGTTACACAGTCGTCAATTGATTTAATTACTTTATATATTTTATTATCATCAGCGTATAATAAAAACTTTGAGTGCTTAAAAACATACGACACGTCATTAATAAATATATTAAAGAGCAACGGACCCAAATGAGAACCCTGGGGAACTCCAGAAGGAACAGGAACAAAAGTAGAGCAATAACCCTTTACTGTAACAGCCTGACTACGGTCTCTCAAGTAAGAGTCAAGCCACCGAAGCAAATCGCCATGTATCCCAAAGTTACCCAATTTGTTTATCAATATATCAAAATGAATTTTATCAAACGCTTTCGTATAATCGGTATACACGACGTCTACCTGGTGGCCATTTTCCATTGCGGTAGTAATGTAATCCACAAATTCGCATAGATTAGTTTCAGTAGATTTTTTATTCAAAAATCCATGCTGCTGCTCTATAATAAAGGGCCTTACTAAAGGAGAAATATAATTATAAACTATTCGCTCAAACATCTTAGGAATAACACTGATTTTCGATATCGGCCTATAGTTAGCTACATTATGCTTATCACCGCTTTTAAAAACAGGTACAACATAGGAACGTTTCCATAAACGCGGCATTATTCCTGTTGACAAAGACCGGTTGAAGAGTATGAATAAGGGATAGCTTAGTTGCTTATAACATTTTTTTAGAAAAATTGGCGGAATTCCGTCTGGTCCAGCTCCTTTGTTGACGTCCAGACGTTTAAGGTACTCTTGCACAGTATCGACCGAGATGAATACAGCAGATATATCTACAAAATTATGTAAATATTTTTCGTTGATCGTTAAAGCTGGCGCAATGCCATCCGACAGGAAAGCTTCATTAAAATGATTATTAAATAGATTACAAATGACAGAACCGTCAGAAGAAGAAGTATTATTAAAAAATAACCTATCAGGCAAGTTCCCGATTCTCTTTTTAGATTTAATGAATGTCCAAAATTGTTTACTATTTTTAGAAATATTATTTTCACATTTAGCTATATACGAGTTGTAGCAAGTCATTTCTATGTCCTTTTGCCTAGCTCTTAATACAGAAAAACTGCAGTAGTCAGAGAAACGATTGTATGTTTTCCATTTCTTATGAAATTTTCTTTTTTCTTTCACAACTTTTATTAGAGCAGAAGAGTACCAAATAGGAAAACTACTATTAATGCGTATAAGTCTCTCAGGTACATTTTCAGAAATTATGTTATCCAATATTTTATGAAACTCTTGTACAGCATTATCAATATTTAACTCTGCAAAACAGTTGTCCCAATTGATTTGTGAAAGAGCATGTTCAATTAATTCATAATCACAGTTACGAAACAATCTAACAAATCGAGATGGAGACCGGAGAGTCTCAAAATTTACACCCGATATACTCATAAATAAGGAAGGATGATGAATATCTTCTTTCACAAGGGGTGATGTACAGTGGCTGACTCTACAGTTTAGATTACTTATAACTAAATCTAATTGTCTGTTATTTACATTAGGAACAATGTTGAATTGGCTCAGACCATTAAATGATAGGAAATTGGATAGCGCAAACACAAGTGGGCAGTTCAAGCTATCGAGTAGGATAGAATTATTTAGATTACTATAGTTCCATGAAGCTTTACTTATATTAAAATCGCCAACAATTAGAAAGCCGTCGTCAGGACTTCTAAGTATGTTGTTAGACACGTTTTCAAAAAAATCAGTTACGTCATTATAATGGGACGGATTATGCGGAAAATAACAACAGTAAATGTAGCATGATCTTTTACTATTGGCAGACGTAACGTTCATACGAATTGAAATTATATCTGCCGATCGTTCTTTGTTTGAAGGAAGTATGGTGACTGCAGTGACAACAACACCTCTACGTACAGCTATTAGTACTCCTCCACCCATTGAATCATTACGAGATGAGTAGTCCCTATCACACCTATAGACAACAAATCGGTCGTCAAATAATTCGGAATCATTTATACTAGGCAATAGCCACGTCTCACTTAAACAAATAATATCTTCACGACATAAAATTAAATTTCTATAAAAATCATTAGTTTTACTTCTTAGACCACGAACGTTTTGGTAACAAATGGTCAAGCTATCCATAATTCGAAATAAGTAAAAATAAAATCATGTTTATAAAATATTTTAATCAGACAGCCCGAACCAAAACTGATCAATAACTTACGAGTAATACGATAACAAGTACGCAGTTCCGACAAATAAATAATGTTACGCCAATAGTAAAGCGACACATTAAGCTCTAATAGTACACAGGCAATATAAAATGCACCTGCCAGTCCATAATCCAGAGCAAATGTAGATAAACTGATATAATAGTATAAATGAAATAGTCCAATACTAAATAAAGAAATACAAACTGTTTCTAAGTGAAAATGCTTATTTATAAAATAAACCAAAGTAATACGTCTTTTAATGTTTGAAAACATGAACTTAACTCTTAACTTAACTACACTACGCTTAAAAGTAAAGAGTGATTGACTATAAATTATAATAACAGAAATACAAACTATTTTTGAGTTAAAATACTTGATTATAAAATAAACTAAAGTAATGCGTCTGTTAATGTTTGAAGACATGAACTTAACCACACTGCCCACACAAGCAACATATGATTGACAATATAAAATAATACCTACAGTATTTTTTTTAAATCGTCATGAGTGACAATATGTATCACAGGACTAGTGTCAGATTTACGTACCAGTATGCAGCAATTACGCACCCAGACATATTTATATAGTTTCTCTTTAGCTATTTTCTTGACATTAAGCAACAACGACTTATTCGCTTTAGTAAGATGGTCATTAAAGTAGACTCGAGACAATTCACCTGCAAAACCTATGTCAGAAGCACGGAAGTCTTTTATAAAACGTAATTTAGTCAGTAAATCATCTTTTCTATATCTTGAAATAAACCTGACAATTATAGGCTTGGGTTTTTTCGAAGATCTGTCCATAGGCGCCACCCTAGTAATAAAATCGAGGTCACTTTGCAGACTAAACGAAAAATCAGCCTTTACTGCTATCTTAGACAGAATCTCTACAAGGTTTTCTCCCTTTTTTTCAGGAACACCCAGTATCTCTATATTCGATCTTCTAGCCCATTGGTCTTTCGCATCTAGTTCGTATTTAATATTTTTCATCGACGAGTCCAAGTCCTTAAGATCGCTTGAGAGGGACGGAATAATTTTTACTTGATCGTTAACTTCAACAAATCTTTTCACTACATCGTCGTACTTCTCACTAATAAATTTGACAGTCTCGCGCAGAGTGGATATTTCACTCTTGAGTTCCATAATTGTAGATTTAAAGTCGGATACAGCTTCTTGAACTTCGGCCCGCACTATGTCTCTAACCTGGTCCAGAGGTACAACCTTAACTTCCGTTTCACGCAGACGCTCTTTGGACTTAGCACGCGTTGAACGGGCAGTAATGTTAGGAGGATCTGCCCGAGATCTCGTATTGCTACGTACAGGAGTGTCGTCGCTATTACTCGTCTGAGTACAATTTGGGCAACTCCAAACAGACTTAAACTCAGAATCCGGGATCCAGTCTTTCTTATTAGGAAGTACACAGCCAACATGATAGTTACCTCTACACGACGTACAAACTAGTAGTATTCTTTTGCTATCTCGGTTGGTAAAAGGCTTATTACAACATACATACTCCATCGTTATAAGCTTGTGTGAAAGCAGGCGATAATTTCGAAGCGCAGTGACACTGTTGATTTGACGCGGAGGCTAAGAACGTCGTCTCGCACGCAGTGACCGCCGGATCAAATCCCGGCCGGATCGAAGTCAACTTTTTTCAAATGTTTTTCACTTAGATTGTTCAAGCGGTACTAACAGCAATAAAAAGGGGCGTGATAACACCAATCTTGTATCCCTGTCTCTCCGCCCACTAGGAGGAGCTTGCCGTAAGAACACCACGAGAAGAACAAGGAGGAACCGATTTTAAAAACTGACCAATGACAATTTAAAAATAACAAATTTAAAAATATTAGCGCAAAAAATAACACGGACACATTCACTTCCTTAGGCAGTGACACACTGCCTAAGGAAGCACTGGATTATCACGATAACCAACATCCAGCGGCAGGGTTGCCCAGTTTAACTTATTACTAGATACAATTCTCCAATGACAAATTTGAATACCAACATTGTATCAGCACAGCAGGTAGGTACACCACAACTTGTACATAATATCAGGTGCTGGTATTTTCCTGTAACATGTTGTGTACTCAACTCAAACATATTTAGCATCAATACACAAGTTATTTATCTGACCTACATACGTAACTCGTATTGTAAACGTAACCGATAGAACGTAACTTGTACGTAATCAATGAAACTGATCGAACAATGTGTACTAAACAAAAATGTTGCTGTAATGTAGCAAAGTTAACAAAGTCGAGTTTAAGTTTAAATTGGAGCTCGCTTCCACGAGGTAAGTTCACAAGTGCCCTTTATGTTATAACATGGCGTAGCAGCTATATATATATATACTATACATACATTTTAAATACAATACTCAATGTTTGTGATGTTGTGTAATGAGGGAGCTTATAGACAACGTGTGATAGTAAAGTATTTGTGGAGACTATTTTAATTTATTTTTTGTAAAGAAAGACAACTCCCGTTCTAGGGATCATGCCCTGTGTCGCGGGGACTTTTACAGACATCAATTTAACGGACACAAAGAACACCCAGACTCAGGACAATCATTTGTGGATCGCACAAATAATTGTCCTGCGTGGGGATCGAACCCACGACCTCGCGCACGACAGCCGCTTGCGCTACCGTCGCGCCACCGAGGTCGTCAAAGCAAGTAGAAGCAGGCTTTTCTATATTTATCGAAGGTGTTAACGTCGATAAAAGAAGTCCTTCTCCAGTAATTGTTGACTTTGGAAGTAGTGTAATGAAGTATTTGTCCTGGCCGGTAAAGTAGATTCTTTTCATAGCAATGATCGCTCACTGTTTGCGCATTGTCCATCAGGTTATACTGTGAAGATCTCATCGGGTAAATAATGAGAATACTAGTAATTTGGTATAAGCTACAGTTATGTCGGAACACCTCCACTGAACTCACTCGTTCTCTATACTAATTAAGTTGAGAGAATAAAAGAGTGATAATAGAAAAGGTAAGCATTAAAGATCCAAAGTGATTAAAACCTAATGAACCTATTAAAATGACTAATATAAGAGCTGTAACAAGTAACAATACAACATTAGAGTAACAAAACAAAATATAACACAATAAAACATCATCGCTTCTAAAGGAGGTAATTAATAAAGACGTATACACACACGTCGGACGTCCTCACTATACACTTGTACTGACAAGCGTTATTAATGAGGACTATTATTGTAGAGGACATGTGTCCGTAGACACAAGAGAGTTAATATAGAAACTTTACTACAACTATTATATAGATAAATATTATTATAACTAACTACGCTAACTACCTCGGTAGTGGCTGCTCGCTGCTTCCTATCCTATGTAGGATAATTCTTTGTGCGAACCACAAACTTTTGTCCCGAGTTTAGATGTTCTTTTTGCCCGTTGTATATGTGTTTGTAAAGTCCCGGCGACACAGACTATAATTTCTAATGCGGGGGTTGTCATTTATAAAAACAAAAAGTAAATATGATTGTGACGCTCATACAGGAGGGGAGTGTAGTGAGGGGGGAGGGAGGAGGTTACTATCTCGTCGTACACCTACGCGCTACGCGTTTACGTATCGGATTTCAGAACGTAACGTATTTATATTTTGTGTAGAAATGTATTTTGTTTGTTATTCTGTAACATGTCAGTAGTGCTTTTAGTTAACCCTGCTAACATTTTGTACATTTACTGAAACTACCTAGTTAGTTAGTCTTTTTTAGTTCATTGTAGTAGACATAAACCTGTAACGTAATGTATTTGTATCGTATTTTGTCTTTTCATCTTCAACATTAATCTATTATTATTACCTAATCATCCTTAATAAATTATAAGCTACTGTTGTTTAAAGTTTTTTTTGTGTCAATAAAACAAATTCGCCTTAACTATGAATATGTCCTGTGTTGTCAGAACGAGGACAACTTTAGAAAAATAACAAAAGATAACTATATTTCTAAAGTACTCACAAATTGTGCACAACTCTGTATAAAAGTGTTCCCGTCAACATTGATAAGAGAGTTCAAGTACCTACCGAGTAGGTACCTACATAGAGACGACCCGTGCGTAAACTCTATATTTTATGGTATATACGTACGTAGCTGTACAGCCTTTTAGCTCCACGTGGACCTTATGTATTATAATATATTAACTTTTAATCATTATTAACTTGTAATTACTTATTTATTTTAGACATTCATTAAATGAGTTTAATTGTAATAAAATTTACCTTATTATTACCACAAGTCAAATTGGATTGTATTATAGTAATAAATAAATTGCTTCCTACTTCATGGCAAATTAAAAGCATAAATAATATAAATCGAATAGCTTTATAATACAACTTTATTTTATGTCAATAAATTAAATTTCGTTCTAGATTACCGGTTCCAGGCTCACCGGAATACGTTACGTAGGTTATATCAAATAGTACCGCATTTTTCAATTTTAATAATATGTTAAAATTAAGGTACCTAAGTATGAAATGTGATGTTGACAAAATGTTTTTCTTACTCCGTCACCAACAAAGAGAATATAATATAATATCAATATAAATAATGAAGTCTGAATTCCTAAGAAAAAAATGTTATAACGTTTATTTGTAAAAAACTTTGTTTATAAAACGTGTCTTAATTCTGCGAATTAATAAAGTAAAGTTAACAAAGCCACGTTTTTACAAAACTTTCCTAAGTTATTGTTTGTTATGTTAGGCTTTCTTACTGGAAAGCTTAATATAAGTAACAATAAGTAAAAGTTACCGAAGTACGTAAACTTGTACTTGTGTAGAGTATCGCTCTGTTCATGATTGTTCTCTATAAGTACAAAAGAACACCTTCTACTTAACTAGTGAATGTTATTGAGTTGTTAAACATAGTCGTTATGACACATTAATGTATTGCTCACTGCAGGTATCTTAAGTGATCAGGGGGAAATTAGGTCTACGTTTACCACGCCTTGTAACAAATTGTTGAAGCTGTATTAGTTTAAATGTTGTGTACAGTAGTAATTGGAGTGTAGATTTATAATTATGTAATTTTGTAAAGTTTTTTAGTATGTAAGTCCTCGATCTGTAAGTACTCTGTAACTGTAGCTAATAAATAAATAAAAATAAATAAATAAGGATGTTAATCAAGTTTTCTAGCTTTGGCTTGCGAAGAGACAATGTTTAAGATATTTTCCTTTGACGACTTTTATCACTTTCACAAGATAAGTTTGGATGATAAAACCACGTAATTCAACTGTGGCATCATTCTTCGTGTGGTGACGGAGTAAGAATACAATATGTCACCTCATTCGTCACCCCATCTCATTCCATGGGTGTCGTAAAAACCAACTAAGGGACTATCCGTGAATATATTATCTTTACGAAATAAAAAGAAGGAAAACTTGAAATTAAACCCTATACCAATCCGTCTGACCAACGTGGTATTAGTAGGCCAAGTATCCCTCCGTCATGGCAGGAGGGCCTTCCCTGCAGTAGGACATTAATGGGCTGTTATGATTGATCATTGTTCGACGAATATGTTATACCCTTTATTCAGATATCTGTGGTTATACCTATAACAGGTAACAATAATAGCGTACATTTTGACAATAAAGTTGTGTTATCTCATAACAGTCTCAATCGTATCAGCCAAAACGTTTGTCTTGTTATGTTTAGAAGACATGCCTCCTCCAACACCTTTATAATTTTGACAAAATTACACTAAGTACCTAAATCTTGTGCCGTGTGACTTGTATAGTGGCATAATGCAATAGGTAATGCTAGTCGACATTTAATAATAAAATTAATTCTATTTATTTTGGTTTCTAGCTATGTATCATTATCAGACAGGAGATTTGAAGTAGGTATAGGCTATTTTCTTAATATTTCCCTCTTGTTAAACCTTGGCTGAAATGCCCTATATTGCAGATTATTTATAGTGATTGGCCGTAACGTAACAGCGCCTTACGATCCCGGACACAATAGCACAGCTCAGTAAATACACAACACTCCCCCACACATCTGTACACACAGCTAGCTTTACGATCAACTGCAGGACAATAACAGCCTGAGTTATGTTATACCTTAGCGCGAATGTTGCCACCTTATACTTTATACAAGGAATGAATAACGATAATATCTTAAACTCAGTCTTACCGTGTAAATCAAGTTAGGCCTTAGCATGCAATTTTATTTACATGCATAAATTTTCGATGTTTTTCCATGGGGGTAGGCAGATTCTTGACATTTACGTGTTTGTGAAATCTCTCTCTAGAGATTTGACAATCATTATGATTATAAATTCAAGAGAAAGAACGTGAAATTAACTGTATAGAATCGATAAACGTTGTCTGTTAATGGTTTACTACTTACCATCAGGTGGGGTGCTTGCTCGTCTGCGTTTTAAGGCAATAAGTAAAATAAAACATAGTTGTTTAACGAAATTTGTTTGTTGAGGCTGATAAACTAATACACAATGCTAAGTAAAGAACAAGACAGTGTTAAGAATTAAATTCAACATTATTATCGAGTAGTTATATTATAATTAACAATTACATCTCTTTGCCCATAGTTTTCCCCTTCGCCCTGACCTCCGAGTGCAGCAGTACCGACGTGCCCGCCGCCGTGGACGCGGCGGAGCTACTGCGCGACGGACCTCTGTACCCGGTGCTGCGCAACCTGACCCTCGCGACCCCAGGCAACCACGTGACCCCAGACGCCATAGACACCACTGTAGACACCACCCCCAACGTAGACGAGACTGAACACGCAACGAATGTACAAAGCAAACAGGAGACTAGGGTTAAACGTA
The DNA here is from genome assembly GCA_905475405.1 of Schrankia costaestrigalis. Taxonomy (NCBI): domain Eukaryota; kingdom Metazoa; phylum Arthropoda; class Insecta; order Lepidoptera; family Erebidae; genus Schrankia; species Schrankia costaestrigalis. The sequence continues at coordinate 12,181,470 of FR997852.1, read as the reverse complement.
GTGCGGCGCAGCAGTGGGACAGACCACAGAAAGTAAGTTATATAACTATTGTATCATTTTGGACTTGGAACGTCAACCAGATACACGATTATACTATACAACTGAATAAGTTCAGCTCATAGAAGTCATTACTTGTAGACAACACGTTTCAAAAAGAAGAATGATAATGCAAAATATTAGCACTAGAAATAGAGTTCGAACCTAGGTGGGATACCCGAGTCTCTGTCTCGATCACCAAATCAGACCATTGCTTTATACGGAGCTATTAGCCCTCGTGATTTAAAACCTAACTGTAACAACGCCATCTAGGTGCACCAGGCGCAACTCTGATATAACTAGGACATTTCACAAAGAAGAAAGACAATGGAAAAAATTGGCACTTAGTGTTCCGGTTAATCATAGAATGTTTTTATGTATATCGTAAAGCGTGTTTCTGTTTAACGTTCCTGGCCAAGTATTCGTATAGTAAATTACGAGTAGATGTTATTTCTTGCATTTTCCATTTAATAGTGACTAAGATTATTATACATTATCACCACTCCATCTAATTTTAAACATTCTACTGCACGGAACAACCTGATCTCTAAACGAGGAGAGAGATTTGGCCAAGTTACTGCTACTTTTCTGGCCAAACATCTAAGTAAGTATAGAATTTTCAATTAAAAAGTTAGATCGGCAAAGTAAAGTAGACGTCGCTCGAGGTGAAGGCTTTTATTGATTACCGTCATTTTACTGCTGATACTAGCGGCGAAGAGTTTCCTGACTGATTGGCAACTATGTTTAAGGACCATGAAAGACAAATTTTGAATGATCTTCATATACATGTTTTAATGTCATTTTACACAGCACATCAGTAAATGTTTTATGAGTTAGAAAAAAATGTAGATAATTTCTTTTGACAATATTAATTAAAAGCCTGTATTAGATATTCCCAAAATACAATACACATTGTTTATTTTGAAAGACTTTTATTCTGATGTCACCCGAACACAATATTACTCGTATTGTCAATGGTAACAACCAATTTCATACAACATTAAATTCAATATTATTATTACATTTCATAGTCATCATCATATTAGCCAATGGAAGTTCATTGACACCTCCAAATATACGTCACCTTATGCAGTCTCGTACGTCCCTCATCGATCGGTGTCCCGCCATTTTAATTAGGTCTTATTTATTTTATAGTAAATGTATAAATAAACATAAACATATCTCTCCGTAGTCTGCGGGAGTAAGCGCAGAGCGACGTGTGAAGACCGGCGACACGATCCTGAACATCCGCGGCGCAGTCCGGGACGCCATAGGGGATGCGGGCGCCGCGCCGGGACCACGCGCCTCCTCGAGGCTGGACACCTTCGTGATCCGGCCGGCTCAAGCGCAACACGCACCCAGGGTCCAGCCGCAAAAGGAGAGCAGGCATCTGCATACGCCGCCACAGGTATACACTTACCAATACTATGTCAGAGAACGAACGTAGTCAGTAGTCGCCATTTAAACACATTGATGTTTTAATTGTTTAGTGCAGTCAAAGTTACACATAATAATAGGCTCGGAGAGCGTTACACAACTTGAGGTGACTCCTTCTGTAGAAACCACAAGGCCTATATTTAATAATCAATCAATCAATTTATTTGCGAATATGGGTAATACAATAAGGTGTTACAATAATGATTACATGTGAATCTCCACATTCTACCTGCACAGGCATGCAAATATAAAAAGTAGTCATAAGTTTGTACATAATAATTAAATGAGTAGGTATACAAAAATAAAGGAATTTAAATATTGATATAACAATAGTGATTAAAGATATTATAATGTACATAGTCAAATAATTTTAATTATATAATAATAGGTTTATATAAACCTATTATTAATAATGTCATGTTTTTCCTGTCAAATAATCTTTAACATTATAATAACATTTTGTTGCGAGCTCATCATAAAGTAATTTTTTAAAGATTTCTAAGCTATTACTTTTTATATTTTCTGGTACTTTATTGTATAATACGGGCGCCATACAGAGTACGCTCTCGTGCATTAAGGCTGTTTTAGCTCTACGAATACAGAGCCGGTTTGCAGTATTAGTGCGTCTATTTCTAATAGTTTTGTCAGATAACTTTTTAAAGAGTTCTGGGTTTGTTCTAACAAACATTGCGGTTTCGTATATGTAAAGTGAGGGGACAGTCAAGATTTTATGTTTTTTAAAATATGGTTCACTGCTATCTGTTGGTTTTAAGTTAAACATTGCCCTAATACATCTCTTCTGTGCTTTAAAAATCAAGTCTTTGTTTGTAGAGTTGCCCCAGAATAATATACCGTAACGCAGATAGGATGCAGTTGTGCCGTGATAAGCCATGAGAAGTGCCCTTTGGTCTATTACAGGTGCAAGTTTAAATAAAGCATAAGCTGAGCTACTAATCTTTTTACATAGTGATTCTACATGTGTCTTCCAGTTAAGGTTATTATCGATCGTCAACCCTAAAAATTTTGTTGTTTCAACTTCGTCAATTTTTGTATTATTATAATTAATTTCCATATTTTGTATTGGTAATATTTTATTTATTTATTTATTTAACACTTTATTACAAATTTGTACAAAGGCGGACTTAATGCCTAAGGCATTCTCTTCCAGTCAACCTTGGGTGATGCAGAGATAAATGTGGTAGGTGTTAAATCATTTATAAGAGAAAAAAAAACTAAAATAGTGTGTAATGTAATATAAACATACTATACTGCTTAATAAACTACATACATACATACCTAACAAATTTATACACAAATAAACAGCAAATAAATATTTACCCAATAAGTATAAACATATATAAATAAATATATAAATATATATATAGGCCAATGATCTAATATGGATACAGTTTTGCTAAGGTTTGTTCAGCAGAAGACGACGCACTCTACATTTAAATATTTGACGAGAAGTTGACATCCTGATTTCCTGAGGCAGGGCATTCCAGAGAAGAATAGACTGAACTGGGAAAGAAGAATGAATAAAATCAGAGTTATGAGAGGGACATGATAGCAGAAGGTTATTAGAGGATCGCAGATTGAGGTTGTGAGTAGAACAAAGGTACTGAAAGTAGGGAGCTAGATAGGCAGGAGGAGTAGGAGAAGTAAGGAAAGAGTAAAGAGTAGTGAGAGCACGCATGCTGCGTCGCTGACGAATAGACAGCCATTGCAGCTCAGAGCGAAAAGCAGACACGTGATCATACTTACGAAGATTGTATATGAAACGAATGCAGTTATTGAGAAGCCGGTCGAGTTTGTTGAGAAGATCTGCATTCAGGTCATAGTAGCACACATCACCATAGTCAATTATAGGAAAAATCAAAGTCTGCACAAGCATTGCCTTGGTTTGCGTAGGAAGAAAATTTTTTAAACGGTAAAAGGCTCGCAAAATACCAGTTACTTTATTGCACAAGTTAGTCACTTGAGTGTGCCAGCTCAAAGTCGTGTCTATGTGTAAACCCAGATCTTTAACAGACGCAGACAGATTTATTACAATGCCATTTAATTCAATAGGAGGGAGAGAAGATACGTCTGTTCTTGCAATCATACGCTGGCTACCCACAAGTATGGCCTGGCACTTGTTAGGGTTTACAGACAATCCATACCTCTGTGACCAGTTGTGTATCTGCTCAAGGTCTAAGTTAATTTTGTTGACTGCCAAAGGTAATGAATCAACATCGGCCTGTGCGTAAATCTGCAGGTCATCAGCGTACAGGTGATACGAACAATGAAGATGAGAGCAAATGAGATTGATGAAAATTGAGAATAACAAAGGTGAAAGAATACCGCCTTGAGGAACACCAGAGCCGATGTCACACCAACACGAAAGAGATTGTTCGTTGCGCACCGACTGCTGACGTCCCTGAAGATAACTTGAAAACCATTCCAATGCTTCAGAGGAGATCATGTTGTAAGAAAGTATGGCGAGCAGGATGTCGTGACTAATTGTATTGAAAGCGTTCGAAAAATCAATTAAGACTAGCACAGTGATTTTTGTGTCTTCCATACCCTGTCTTATATCACCTGTTACTTTTAAAAGTGCTGATACAGTACTATGCCCTGGTCGGAAACCAGATTGTAAGGGACTTAAAAGATTATTTTTGTGGACAAAAGAGGAAAGTTGTTTGTGTACACAGGCTTCTAAGACTTTGGATAAGAAAGGAAGAATAGAAATAGGCCGAAAATCATGAGGAAGAGAAGGGTTTTGAGTTTTGGGTAGTACAATTACGTATGCTTTACGCCATAAGGAAGGGTAGGTTCTGGTAACCAAGGAATGATTTATAATATGTGTTATGATAGGGAGAATACATTCCATGGTGATAACTATCATTCTACGACTAATGTCGTCGTAACCTATTGAGTTGGATTTAATCGACATAATAATTTTCTTGACCTCCTCCTCTGCAATTGGAGAAAAGTGAAAGGACTCAATATTTGGGCGAGGCAGATCTACAAGGTCATGGACCGTCTGGATCACAGTTTGGGGATCAAGCACAAGAGAGGTGGAGAAATGACGATTGAGATCGTCCAAACTAATTGATGCAGGAAAGTCAGCATGCCGCTGTTTACCGATGCCTAATGTGCCCAAATATTTCCAGATATCAGCTGGTGAAGAGGAGCTAATGTTATTAAGAATGTCACGGCGTTTAGAGTTTCGTATCACCTGATTACACCTGTTCCTTGCAGATTTATACTGAGCCCACCTATCATCACTCCGATTCTTCTTATACCTACAGAGAGCCCGATCCCTACATTTCATGGCTATGCGAACCTCGTTTGTGATCCATGCTGCTGGAGGACGTTTTAATTTAACCTTTTTTAGAGGCGCATGTTTATCAAATAAGTTTAGAATATTCTGGTTAAATATTTTGACCTTAGTATCTATTGTCTCCGTCGCAATCAAATTGTCCCAAGTTATGTCGGAGGCATCTCTACAAATGTCCTCTTGTTCAATCTGTGCAAAGCAACGCATGTGCAGAACTTTAGGTGAAAGTTTAGGAGGCTTAAGAGTATAAGAAAGGTATAATAGATCATGATGGGAAAAACCAGGAGCAAGAAACTGGCCATGAGTTGAAACAAAAGAAGGGGAAGAGATAAGGATTAGATCAAGCCACGTATCATTACCACTGTTGTTGTGATGAGTTGCTTGCAAAGGTAGCACGTGAAGGCTAACTGATTCTACAATTTCAAGGAGTTTACGAGAACGCGAGGAACTAAAAGATAAAAGATCGGTATTAAAGTCACCCATGATGATGTTGTGTGCATACTCTGACCCTAAAGTTTCCAGTATTGGTTCAATACTGGAGAAGTAGTCAACAGTGGGGGGACAATATACAACGCCCAGAGCTATTTTGGTGCCTCTAACATCAACCTCCAGGAACATAAATTCTGCAGACACTGATGCGCTGGACTTTACAAGAATTTTATAAGAAAAACCACCACGGATGTAAATAGCTACACCACCGCCCCTTTTACCAATACGATCGTTACGTAATAAAATAAAGCCGGGAAGAGGATACATAGTTGAAAGAAGGTTTGGTTGGAGCCAAGTCTCAGAAATCAGGATGGCATGAATATTTGCACTAGAAAAAGTGTTATACAGGTCGGTATAATGACTAGCTATACTCTGCGCATTGATGTGGCATACATTAAATAAATTGCGTGAGCTTCCCTCAAATGCAAGACGAACAGAATCCTCAAGCGACCTATCGTCCGCTGAACAAAAACTTTCTTAATTTGATGAACATTTAGACTCATTGGCAGATAAATAATAATCGTCATCAGACATAAATAATAAATAAATTAATATATATGTATACTTGTATGTACTGATTATTTAAAATTTAAAAGGGAAATAATAAACTAAAAGTCTAATAAATGCAAAATATCTCTGCACCACCCGCCAGCAATCACGACATGAAAGAGAAACGGAACGTAACACTGACAAACAATTAACAACACAGTTTCGGAACGCATCTTATGTCAAATTAAAAATAAAGATAGGAAGGTAAATAACAGTGAAGATAAAGTTATATAACATAATTTCGGAACGCACCCTGAGTGAATCTGACTGACATTATCATTGCGTAGACATTGACAATTAAACAATAAAAAACAATAAAAACTAACCTTCAATATTTTTAGAAATAAGAAAAATATAAATTTGATGGAAACTGTGTTGAGGGTAACGAAATAGAATTGTAAATACATATTAGCGTTGGATAATTACAATAACAAAGAAAACAGATAAGAACGGTGATGTTACATGAAGAAAGGATACAGCAATGCGATGTTATATTGTTCATGTACGGGCTCTAGAGTGTTCGCCAGATGTCGATGCCGAGGCCTCGCCGTTCTTGGTGGTAGTAGACACCCCAGAGTACCGATGCATCAAAGGGCCGAGCTCGTCCATAGTCGTGACTTTATGTCGGCTGCCATCAGCGGCCTTCACAACAATTACGCCGTCCTGTGTCCAAGATGACCGCATCCCAAAGTGTTGCCGGGCTTTGCTAAAAACTATCTGTCGGGATCTTGTTAGGAACTCCTTTACCGACACAGTTGTGCCCTTGAGCCCAGGCTTGGCCCTCCAGACTGCCATCCTGTTCTCCAAGCAAGAAAACCTGACAAGAATGGGCCGGTTGTGATTACTTTCCGGCATGCCGATGCGATGGCAAGTGGTGAAATCAGCAGAGGAGACATTCTTGACACCCATGTTGTGGGCTATCTTCGTCACAATGGCCTTGCAGTCCTCATGCTGACTTTCTGCTACTCCAAGGAAGACAATCGCTTTACGTCGATGCCGGGTCTCGATGTTATCAACTATGCGGGTGCACTCGTTGATCTGCTTCCTCAATAGGCCGAGCATAGTGAACATAAGTTCCCGGAATGTCCTGAACTCCTCGGCTACCCTCGCCACTGTATCTTTAGCTGGACCCGCAGTGCTCAACTGTGCCTCAAGCTCAGCCATTCTCTTAGAGAAACTTTCCTCTAAGTTACTCTGGGCAACTTTAATCTCTTCTAGTTGTGACATTTTGTGTGATAAGTGATGTGTATGCTGGCAGGTGGTATTAAAACTATGAGAATTACTTACATATAATTTTATGCAGTAAAATACAGAGCCACAAACTGTGTGTATGCAATATTTGAGGATTTCTTACACTAAAACTGATTGTAAGTAATAATTATCTCAATAAATACTATTTTAAATTTATTTTTAAATGTGGAGCTCTTTTTTAAACTGTTGACTTTGTAACGACCTACCCTCGAGAAAATATTCTTTGTGAAAATTGAATTAGATTCGTTTTACTTAAATTTATTTTTAGATTATTATTTTCCATCCATCTGATAATTTGCGCGATTGTGTTATTTATTTCTGTTTCATACGTGGTTGTATTTTTGCATTCTAGGGTTATCGAGCTGTCGTCGGCAAATAGTGTAACTGAATGACTGGTTATCTTTGGCATATCATTAATATATAAAATAAATAACAAAGGTGCAATCACACTGCCTTGACCCACGCCGTAGTTCTCCGTTCGAGTGTGCGATCTATATATTTTTTCTTTTTTAGTAATAGGATTTATGCTCTTTATTTCTGTGTATTGTTTTCTATCGGATAAGTACGTTTTTATTAGGTTTAATACGTTCCCTCTTATACCGTAGCCATTTAGTTTAGCTAGTAAGATTTCATGATCTACGTATACCGTATTCATCCTTACTTGATTTATTTAGTAAACAAACACCACATTTTGCAAATTCACTAGTTTTTACATCAATTGCACACTTTGATATGGATGAAAATTTCTGGAAAGTAGCATTATATGTTTATGCAATAGAAAACACGTAAATTACTTTGATTTCACCACTATCTTTCTTATATTTTAAATAAATGTATTTTTTTCCAACGGCAAATTTCACAGATAAAAATTAATTTCATTATTTGACATTTGTACATTCTAGAAATTTCATAGATTCGTAGGGATGTGTAACAAAAGTGAATGAACGATTGGCATATGAATAAAAGGAGGTTGTTTAAATAAATCCTACTAATATTATAAATGCGAAATTTTTGTTACTTGTTGTTTGTTGTTACTCTTTCAGGCAAAAACTACTGAATGAATTATCCACTGCGAATTAAATCTCATTGAACTAATATGGGCACAATTAAAATCGCATGTGGGAAAAAATAATACAACATTTAAAATGGCTGAAATAAAAGAATTACTTATAGAAGGATTAAGTAAAATTGTCCGTACGGTGTCCAGCATGTCAATTCTCGTACCTTATAATCGTTAAAAATTCAGTTAAGTTAATTTTTGGTTGTCAAATTGTCTTGTTTTTGCTATTGCAATTGTAATCTTTTGCGGTCGTGTTAAAGTTTTATTTAGAATGTGACAATTTGACAACTAAAAGTTAACTTAACCGAATTTTGGTACGAGAATTGACATGCTGGTCAAAATTCATTGAACATGGTCATAAAAGATGAAGATAAAATGTTAAGACTAGATGGCATATTAGATACGGTCTCAGACGCACCGACCCAGAATTTTGTAATACATGTTCCGATTCCTGCACAGATGTGGCTTTATCATGATTTTTGTTTATATTCTTTATTTTTGTTTTATTTTTGTAATTGTCTATATTCTTACTGTACCCTTAAACTAAGAATAAATGTATTTACTTTCTCTTTTACAGATGCTTATACCTAAAATAATTTGTAAAACTAATAAATAAAAAATTTGTTTAATACTTTTAGTATTATTTACGACTTCACATTCCTATTGCGTAATTAGAATATTATGTAATTATATACCTACACTGTATAATGTATGTAGCTAAAAAAATTGCCATAAACCGTTCAGTACTAAAAGAACTTTAAGTGAAGATTTCATTCATTCACATCAGTTACACATCTCTAGCTATCAGTACTCTTTAGTCTGCGGTTGACACGACGCCATATATGTTTACCATTTAGAGCAAGTCTGTTTAAATAGACAGTAGTCAAAAGCAGAGGTCATATCACAGAAAATGTTAAGAAGGTCGCAATTTACATTGAACTTCTTTTTGATAATTCTCTGTGTTTCTTAGCAACAGTTTGTTATTGTCACCTTTGATATAAAACTATTGTCATATAATATACACGTTTTACCTTACTAATTGTGTTATTTCTTAAAGTGGTAGCAGATATCATGGAAAAAGCAATAGTAAGTGCTGCAAAAGTTCAAATAGGAAACTTAGATCCTAAAAATTATAAAATTTGGAGATATAAAATTCAAATAGTGCTCAAGGCAATGCCGGGATGTCTGGAAATTCTTGATGGTAAGAAAACCAAACCAACCATGGCGCCAACAGCTACAGCTACAGAAAAGGCTGATTTTGTAAAAGATCTTCAAAGTTTTGAAACATTGAACAGTGCAATTTTAATATTACTTACGACAAATATGTCCGATAATATCTTACAACAATTTTTGCGTTTTGAATCTGCAAAAGAACTGTGGAATGAATTAGAGCGTATTTATGGAGGCTGTTGTGTAGATAAAACATACGACTTATGCCTAAAATTCTTCAGCTATCAAAAGGACAAAGATCACGACATTATAACTCATGTGTCAATTTTAAAGAATATTTGGAGTGATTTGTGTTTAGAGCTACAAAGCGAAGCAAAATTACCAGATATCCTTTTAATATGCAAAATTCTAGACACTTTACCCTCAGAATATCTTGGATTTAAGTCTAGTTGGCTGTTGATTTCTAAAAAGGAACGTTCAATTGAAAACCTAACTAGTCAGTTATGCGCACATGAAAGAGTTTTGCGTCAGAATGATGAGACTTTCAAAGACGGAGAAACAAGCGCTGCAGAAGCATTATACGCAAAGATGGAGAAGAATAAGAAAAGGAATTTTACTAAGGAGCTAAAGTGCAATTATTGCAAAGAAAAGGGCCATAGGGTCAGAAATTGTAAAAAGTGGATTCAGGATGGCAGACCACCTAAGGAATCAAACACTGTGAACATGAATCTGACAGTCCTGACATTACATTTGGCAGAAGGTTTTGGCGAAACTAAAGATGTTGAAAACTGGTACGTTGACAATGGAGCAACCAGCCATGTTACCAATAGAGGAGATTTGTTTCAAAGCTTTACCTACTTCAAAAGCCAGCACACAGTGACCGGAGCGAATGGCCAATGTATAGAAGCTCTGGGCACTGGTAATATCCTTGCGGAGGCTGATGTGAACGGCAAATTAGAGCCGATTCTGTTGAAAGATGTATGGTATGTACCCAACATTAGCAGAAACTTATACTCAGTCCTTGCCACCCATGATAGATCGGATAAAAGTTTTTTCGAATCCACTACACTGAAATGTACTCTGAAAGTAGATGGACAAATAAAAGTCATTGGCACTCGTGAAAAGTTTGGAGGATTATTTAAACTTAAAATGAGATGTCTGAAACCAACAGTGCAAGTGAACCAGTTGTGTACAACTACAAATCTGTTACAACTATATCATGAAAGATTCGGACACCAAAATAAGAGACATGTGAAGAAGTTGATTGAAAGGGAGTTCAACATTAAAGCGGAAGTAACCAATGAACTATGTGAAGGTTGCATATATGGTAAATCTCACAGACTGAAATTTGGAACCAGAGAGAAAGCAACACACGCTGGAGAATTGGTATACGCTGATGTCTGTGGCCCCTTCCCGTACTCCATTTCGAAGTTTCGATATTTTGTCTTGTTCAAAGATGACTATACAAGGTACAGATTTGTTTATTTTATGAGAGAGAAAGCTGAAGTACATGCGAAGCTGTCGCTCATGCTGTCTGAAGTGAAAGCAGCCGGCATCACAATGCAGGTATTGCTAAGCGACAATGGCGGCGAGTTTGACAACGGCAAAGTACATGAGATTCTCAGGAAGGAAGGCATTAAGCAGCGGCTAACGATGCCATACACTCCACAGCAGAATCCTACAGAAAGGGAAAACAGGACAGTTGTGGAAATGGCCTACAGGATTATGGGCTGAAATGGTTTCAACAGCGGTGTATATTTTAAACAGAACAGGCGTTACCAGTGTTGATAAAAAATCACCGTATGAACTATGGCACCATAAAAAGCCTAGACTAAGTCACTTCAGAATAATTGGATCATACTGTTATCCACATGTTCCCAAACAAAGAAGAAAAAAATTGGACAAAAAGGCGAAAAAGGGAATATTAATCGGCTACGACAATGATGACGGCTATCGTATATGGCACAGCGATAGTTTCAAGCTTATACGATCGAGAGATGTCATCTTTGATGAGACACCCTTGGTAAATTTGGAGACCAAACAACCTGATGCATTAAGAAGCAACAGCAATGGGAATAAAACGCCTATTAGCCAATTCTTTAATTTCGGATTGCCTTCATGCGAAAGTTGTGATGACGTAAGCAATAACCAACAGAGTTCATCCAATGATGATAGACATTTAACTGAACCATCGTCTACTTGTGATGAATCTGCAGGTGAAGACCAACTGTCTGCAACTAATTCATTAGAGGCAGAGGTAGAGCATGATGTTTATGCGCCACCAAACGAACCAGAAGAGGACGACGTAATAGAATCAGATAAAGATGGACAAGCAACAGAACAGCGTGTTAACTCACCACTGTCTGAATCTGAAATTGAGGCCGAAGGCAGGATGACGTTGCGAGATCGCTCAAATCTAAAGCCTCCAGCTCGATACAAAGATTTTGTCTGTAACGTTTGTTTCAATGTTAATTCGGTTTGCGACAGGCCCCTTGTAGAACCCAATACATTCAAAGAAGCAATGATGTCAATGGATCGTGATGAATGGCGCAAAGCAATGGACAATGAGATCAATTCACTGAATGAAAATGAAACATGGAAAATGGTAGACTTACCCAAAGGAAGAAAAGCTATTCCATGTAAATGGATCTATCGTTTCAAAACCAACCCGGATGGATCTATTGATAAATACAAAGCTCGTCTTGTTATCAAAGGCTACTCGCAGAAGAAAGGTATAGACTACTACGAGACATTTAGTCCAGTTGCAAAGACTAGCACTATAAGAGCCGTACTCAGCATTGCTGCACAGGAAAATCTTTCACTTTCCCAGTTCGATGTCTCAACCGCATTTTTGTACGGGACATTAAAAGAAGAGATTTATATGAAACCTCCTGAGGGATACTCAGACAATAATGGAAAGGTTTGCAAGCTTACTCGGAGTCTCTATGGGCTAAAACAAGCTCCGCGTTGCTGGAACACCACAATAACTGAGCATATTCTAAAACTTGGCTTCAATCAAAGTGACAGCGATCCCTGCTTGTTCAAACGAGAACAGGGAAAACACAAGCTGATACTAGCTTTATATGTCGATGACGGTCTTATTGCCTCTACAAGTTTAGAAGAAACGGAAAAGTTTTTAAATGAGATGAAGCAACGTTTTAAAATAACGACAAAACCATGTACCTATTTTCTTGGAATAGAAATAGAACGGAAAGCAGATGAGTCGATTAGAATTGATCAGAAAGGTTACGCAAAACAATTATTAGAACGATTTGGCATGCAGGACTGCAAAGCAGCTGCAACACCAATTGTAAAGGATGCTGTGCCACTCGCTGACATCAATGAAGCCCATGTTTTTCCTTACCGTCAAGCTGTTGGAGCACTCTCTTACCTGATGGTAGGCACAAGACCGGACATTGCGTTCGCTGTCGGAATGGTGTCACGAAAACTTGATAATCCAACACCTGAAGACGTAGTAAGAGTCAAGCGAATCCTACGCTATATTAAAGGCACCGTTAATTACGCTATTGTATATAAGCCTTCCACTGCACTAAAAGGTATAAAGTGCTACAGTGACGCTGACCATGGAGGTGATTGCTCCACTGGACGCTCAACCAGCGGCATGATTTGCCTTTATGCCAACGGTGCCATAGCATGGCAAAGCAAACGACAGCAGACTGTCGCAATATCGTCTACAGAGGCTGAAATTGTCGCGGCTAGTGAGGCTGCAAGGGAAGTCATTTGGATAACCCGAATAATTAGCTTTATGCAGACTGGAATAGAAAGGAAAATCCCTCAGCTATTTCTGGATAGTGAATCTGCATTAAGATTGGCTCATGATCCACCATTCGAGACGCATCAAAGAACCAAGCATATTAAGCTGAGACATTTTTTCATCAGACAATGCGTTCTGGAAAATGAGTTGGTTGTAGAGAAAGTTTCTACGAAGCTTCAACTAGCGGATTTCCTCACAAAACCACTATTTAAGCCACGGCTCCAAGATCTCTGTAAATTAGCTGGAGCCTCTGTATCTGATGCAGCATAGCACAACAGTTGCAGAAAACAGGAGAGTGGATGTTAAGAAGGTCGCAATTTACATTGAACTTCTTTTTGATAATTCTCTGTGTTTCTTAGCAACAGTTTGTTATTGTCACCTTTGATATAAAACTATTGTCGTATAATATACACGTTTTACCTTACTAATTGTGTTATTTCTTAAAGGAAAATAGTGCACACCGGTGTCCTTTTATCTACATTCGGCATTATTACATTCATAAAATCGTAAATGGCTCTATTTATACATTTATTTTTCCGGAATCCTTTTTGTTCTATTGCGAAAATATTATTTTTTTCTATGTAAGTGTAGATTTGTTTACAGATATGTTTTTCAAAGACTTTTGATAACACCGGAACTAATGTTATGGGTCTATAAAATTCCATCAATTCTCGGTTTTCTTTTTTAAAAAGTGGTTTGACTATTGACGTTTTAAGTGCGTGAGGATATATACCTGTAGAGATGCTCAAATTAATTAAGTGGCTGATGTGCTTCGATATAAACGGTGCTACAGTTTTTACAACATGTGTCGATATACCGTCGTATCCTACACTTCGTGTATTTTTTAAAGATTTTATTATACTTTCAACATCTCTATCCGAACAAGGGGCCATAAATATTGAATTAGTATTTTTTTCTATAAGTTTCGTAACATTATTTCCACGATTAGGTATTGGCACTATTTTATCAACAAAATAATCATTGAACGCATTAGATATTTCTTGTGGATTTGTAAGATATTGGTCTGAATAATTTTTTATTTTTGTAATGTAATGTGGCTGAGATCTTTGTTTAGCTTTATTGATTATTTTCCATGTGGTTTGTGATACATTTTTTGACGTTTTTATGTTGTAGTTGTTCTGCGCGCGCTGTGTAAGTCTAATTATATTTTTATACCTAAGCGCATATTTTTTATAATTTTGTTTATTTGCATTTGTAGGTTTTAACCTATATTTCCACAAAAGCTTAGTCTTATTTTTACTACACTGTTTTATTCCTTTTGAAATCCATTTGGATTTAGTATTCGTTTTTATTGTATATAATTTATAAGGAAAACATAGATTATAAAATAGTTTAAATATAATCTAAAAAAATGTCGTAAGCGTCACTTGCATCATTAGTCAAATACATGTCATTAAAAGTAATGTTACTTATAATATTTGAATTTATCAAGATTTTCTTTATTATAGTCACGTTTCGATATGCGGAATAATTTTGCTGCTCGTTTTATAGTTACCGGACACTCAATTAACTGCGCAGTGTGATCGGACAGCGTGGACTCTATAATTTGCGATTTGCACTGTTTTTTGTAGTTATGTATAAAATTATCTATACATGATTTATTTTTCCTTGTAGGTTGCTTAAGTTCAAGGGAAAAGCCGTATTGTGCCAGGAGACATTCAAAGTCCTTAGTGTCTTTATCCCTTTTCAAAATATTTATGTTGTAATCGCCTGAGATGACAGTATTTTTGTTATTATACTTGCATAACATTTTCAAAAGACTATTCAACTTTTCAAAAAAATTATTCAAATTTTCCTTCAGTGGGATCCTATAGATACAAACAATGATAGTTTTACTGTCTAGTAACTCTACGGCGCAGCATTCGAATGTACTTGGTATGGATAATTTCGCTATTTCTGATATTTCTTTCCATCGGATGCCTTTCTTTATCATTAAACATGAACCGCCTCTTCCTCGTTTTTTTCTACAGTATATTGCAGCTAACTGATAATTTGGTAGCGAAAGATGGTTTTCCATTCCAGATACGATAAAGTGTTCAGTGACACATATAACATCCGCATTGAAGTGTTCATCGTGTAACTTGTCTAAGCATACTTCTAGGCGATCTGACTTACTTATTAAGCCTGCAATATTTTGATGCATTATATGTAGGCAGCATTCAGAGAAAAAATGTCTTACCTTCTGATTTGTTGCCTGTGGCTTCTGTGCTTGATTTTGGTTCTAATGTTGTACATGTGGTAATAGTTAATTCCTGTATTAGTTCGCGAAGGTTTTCAAATATAATTCTAATTACAAAGTTCTTTATATTTCCCGTCCATGGATTAAACATACTTTTGTCATAGTTAAGGTTTAAGTTGGAATCAATTATATATGCGTGTTCGTGGGTCAGTATATCTAGGTATAATATATTGTTAAAACTTTCAACTCTACAATTAAACATGTTGGTATGGTTACAGAACCGATATGTAGGTAGGCATATAATCAAGTTTGTGTTGTCAATCTCTCGGAGTGTGTTTCTTATATATATAAAATATCAGTTCAAAGTTGTCTTTTGTAGATGTGAAGTCTTCTGGTCCAATGAATATAATGCAGTAGTCTTCCATGGTATAGTTATTAAGTTTGGTTTTCAATCCCCGTAAGAGGGTTTCGACACCGCATCCAGCTTTCAGGTAATGGCAGATTTTGTATTCAGGCAGTGTTTTTTCAGCTATTGACAATATTTTATTACGTTTGTTTGTGCTTATAATGGCGACTTTTTTCTCAATGTTTTCTTTTGGGTTTGAAAAATTTTCTATCAACTCAATGCTTGTATTTGAAATAGTTTTTGGTATCTTGTTCCGTTTTCTAGGCGTAGAGCGATGCCCTTTACGTTTTTTGTTTCGTCCTAGCTTAGGGGTAGTGGTTAAGCTGTCAGTTGAGGTGATGGCTTTGTAAGTCTCTATAGTCTTTATACTTTTATCCAAATCTGATTTTAATTGTAAGTTTACAGTATTCAGATTATCGATTTGTTGGTGGGCGCTGGCTAATTGGTTTGAAAGTTCAGCAATTTTTTCATGAAGTTCAGCTACTACCTGATTTTCTGTAAAAGAAGTGTTTGGAAGACTTCTCGTCATGTTAAAAAGGCTGGACTCCGAGTCTGAGTCATCTCCACATGAGTTTGATCTTTCAGGAACACGATTTCGAAACGTAATATTCTGTCGACGGTCCATTTTCCTTTTAAAGGTTAATTTACGTTGCTAGCTAATAGTGCTGTGGCGACATCTATTGGTATCGTCAGAGTTGCGGTCGATTGATTTTTACTTGAGTTATGACTTGGTTCAGTTACTGCCCGCTAGATGGCGTTATTATAAATAAATAAATCTGAGACACTGCTTTATCGACGAACCAATCTTCAATAACACAAATTTCAAATAAAAAACACAATAAGATTTCACAAGGTTTAGGTTTAGGTTCACAAAATAAGATTTTAGGTTTAATTTCACTGTATTGATACTAATTGGTAGGTAATGATATTTTAATTGTTTATTTTCACTCACTCAACATGATATTAATGTTTATTTTATGGTTCGTAAACACCAGCTTATAATGTTTTCTATTAATCCATAATTTTACACTTAGTTTTTGTTTTTGTATTTTGTACGGTTTTCATGAATTGTTCTATTGGATAACACTCTCACTAAATATTTAGAGGTTGTACTTCACTACTAATTTGTCACAATTAAGAAGTATAAGTTTATTCAATTTTTGCACAATAATTTATCACAGAGTCGATATGACAACGCGACGGTGGCGCCACGAATCATCCGTTTATCAAATTATGTAAGATATCTTAAGATATCACCATAACTGTTTCGGTTTTCTTTCATGAATTATTAATTATTACGTAACATAATATTATAAAAAGACACCAGTAGCTCGCTCTTCACCATGTCAGTTATCTTTGGGATATTTTCCTTTCTGATTTTATTGCAAAGATAATCTTTTAACACAAATATCAAAATACTTACTAGTAAAAACGTAAGTCGTTATAAGTCCACGTGGAAACCTCTTAACCTTGGTATTATTAAAACAACAAAACATCAAGAATTACTAAGAATTTAGATATAAAGTAGAAAGCAGTATTGCTTGTTAAGAATATTGTTTAAATCAAGTTCCGACGATATTAAGTTAACTAGCTCGTTTTAACTTAATATTGAGAAAATAAACCGAAAACAAAACAGTCTGAATATTCATCTCGCCTCTGTTAGCGCTGGTCGAGACAACGCGAGTGCGACCGCGCGGCGAGCTATACTTGTTTATTTAACTCTCTTCATTAAGTCCAGAATAAATTGTGCTCGTTAAGTTGTTTTTGTAACAAATAGTCGCGTGGACTTCGTTACGAGTTATAATGTTGTTATGTCCTCCCCCGCGTCATCTCATTAAGCTTACATATTTACATCTGCATCAGCACTTTCTTAAACAAGTTTAATTTTTTGGCATCTCAAAGACTTGCCAATTTGCAAGTAAACAAAGTTATGCTAATAGATTTTAGCAAGAGCTTCCATGTTTTTAAATATTAAATTGTAATAAAAAGTAAGTTCTTAAGTAACGGATGGCCTAAGAGTACTAAAAGTAGCCTAATTTTAAACATCAATATTGACACACAACATTGTACAAACTCGTTGGATGGCCATTTGCAGTTTATTTAGGATATTTATGGATTAAAAAGAAAGAAGCTAAGGAACGTCAATAATTATGGTTTACATGCAAGTCTACCTGATAAACATCTGTTGTGCCCGTAGTAAACTGAGAGGCGTCTAAGCTCATCAAAATTTAAAGTTAGTCTTTTACGTAGTCATTGTTTTCTTCTAAATATATCATTATTACTTTATTAAACCTTCGGTCCTCTTCATTCTTCACCCAGGTTCCGCTGTAACCTTGCTAGTTTGCTATATACTATTATAAAAATACTGTCGCATGTTTTCATTGTTATTGTCGCCCTGGAGACATTTCGTCGCTTGCAATTTTCCAGACAACTTCTGTTCTTGTTTTGTTTGTAAGTGTTGGACTATCACATTTTATTTGTTCAAACATCTACTTCTTTTTGTGTCTCGTAAACTTTAAAACCCATTGTCTATAAATTTGGCGGTGTATCAGTACAGAGACTTTAATTCGAGCTGCTTCGGCTTAATCGCTGTCGAGGACTGGCTTGGTTGATAGTACCTATTATTATTATACAAAGTGAATCTGTTTCTTTCAGTTTTCAAAATATGCATTTCGACTACACATTAGGTTAAAATCTAGCCTGAGGTGTCATGAGTGTATAAGAAGTATGTACCCTAAATAATAATTCAAGGAGCTGCTACCTATAGACATGTGCTACATATAAGTTGGCAATCAGTCACTGACACAGACTCTGAACGATCTAACGTTCACCTTACGTCGTACAAGATTGACAGAGTAATCAGTTACCGTGTTTGTGTGTTAGTTACTACTTGTATCACAACTACTCGATCAACATTCTACTAATCGCTTTACACAATGACATATTATTACAGCAGAGATGTGTACCTTATAGTGATCTGTTTAATGTGCCATGAGTTTGTGTGCAGGAAACTGATGAATAACTTTCTTGTAAAGTATGAGAAAGAGAAGGGTACTAGTTGAATAATTTCATCATTTTCTATGTGCTTATGTCTGAATAGCACAGCTTTGTAAAGCAGAGTTAGGTTTGTGCACTTCATTGTGGAAGCCTGTGTTATATGTAACTCTACTAAACTTCTGCAATCAGTAACATACTATCTAAGTCGTTTCTTTTTCTTACTATAAATGAAATGTTTGTCACCAGGCAGCAAAACTAGAACGTGAGTTGCTGGTGGAAGCGCACTCGGTGGCGCGGATACCCTGCGAGGTGAGCAACGCGAGCGACGTGCGCTGGTACAAGGACGGCGAGGGTGTGTCCCCCCCCGCGGGGCCCGGCGCGGCGCCCGGGGGGGAGGGCGTGTGGCGCGAGCGCGGCGCGCTGGTGGTGGGGAGGGCCACGCGGGGAGACGCCGCCACGTGGAGATGCACGCACACTGACGACAAGGGGAACACGCTCTCCGGGAAACCTACCAGGCTCATGATCTATGGTGAGGGATTTATATGGAAAGATTCTTTATAGTCTACTATAATTCCGAAGAAGTATAGCCAAAAACGTAATAAAAAAGTAAAGTTTTATTATCATCTTTTGTAGAAGTAATTCTAACTCTATACAAAATTACAAGCCTGGTATAATAAGTAAGCGATATTTCTCTGTAACATTAGTTTTTCTAATATCCCATCTTGCAAGACGTTTATGATCCGTGTAACTACAGTAGGTATAGCATTATGTAATTATGTAAATTGAATCGTTATGTTGTGGATACAATGAGGTCTACTTTTCTAAACTGACCATTTATATATAACAGCTCAATTACAACGAATTACTTTATTTGTTTAACTGATTTAAATTGGTGGAATGGTGTGCTACCCAGGCGGACAACTTGGTGTTGGCCTACCACCACGCAGAAAAGATGGAAATAGTTTTATTTATGTACCCTCGGTCGCCTCTTATTACCCTCATGGGCAGGTAGGGGGAGGCGGGCAAAGTTTGTATGGTCCTGTGCTTCCTATTTGTTCATTATGAGACCATTTTGCCCCTGTTGAGCCTTTCGGTAAATCGTCGCCAGTTATTTTTTTTATGGCTCAAACAAACGCTCACATAGCGAAAACAGCGACAACGGCTGCACAAAAGATCAGCAAGTAATAAAAATTAACTAACAATTATTGAAGACAGCTTAATATAAATAATCTAAATGTAGACTAAAACTAGATCCTACTGTAAAGGTGAGTATAGATTACAACATTTACTTGTAACAGAACAATAAGCCGCTGTATGAAATGTTCTAGTGTATCATCCTTTTACGAATACAACGTGAGCTTTTGCCTGTATTGTACCATATTCGTAAGCACGTTACATTACACAGAAATGTTCGCGAAAATGTCTGTAGTCTATACTCACCTTAACACGACACAAAAAAAACAATGCAAAGTCATTAAGCTCGCGATGGCTTGTTATACAAAACGATCATGTAAACAGGCGACATTAAGTCTGTCTGTCTGTGTACGTAGCACACCCAGAGGTGTCGTGACAAGAGAGCTCGCCAACTTATCTCACACCTACGTAACATTATGCTCAGTGATAAGATTCTCATTTACAAGAGAGAGCAACATTACTGTGAGCGCCATGTTGTGAGGCGCGTTACGTAACGAGATGTTTTCAATTTTACTTTAAGTATTATTTGGTTGTAACGTGATACTCGTCTCTTTGATACAAGCAAGCATATTAGTGTTTCTTTTTTCAGCTTAAATGATTTCGTTTGGAATAAAATTGTTTGTTTTTTGTATAATGTTATGTACGAGATGTAATAAAAAATGTTTTTAAATTTCTATTCTCTAATGTGATGTTCTGGCTCAAGGTTTTTATATACTTCTTAGAATGTACAGATTTTATGGCCGATATTTCTTTATTTTGAAAAAGATTGACAAACTACGAGTATATACAGTACAGACACATTATTATACTCGGCCCTCCGTCGGACTGCAGTGGGACAAATTATACTCGTAGTATGATCTATTGTTATAATCTAATAGTGCCTTACTAAATTCCCAGTATGATGTTTCTTCTTTGGTGTAAGAGTTTGTGAAACTAATCATTTTTAAAACAGCACAAAAATAAATATTCCTCACACATTCACGCAACGCCATCTAGTCCCAAACTAAGCAGAGCTTGTACTATGGGTACTAGACAACGAATAAACATACATAAATACTTTCTTTTTGTAAATACATACATATTACACATAGATAACACCCAGACCAATGCAAACAATCATGTTCATGCACACAAAGATTTGCATTGAGCGGTAATCGAACCCGAGACCTCTGCGTAGCAGTCATGTTATATAACCACTACGCCACAGAGGTCGTCAATGTTCAAATGTTCTTCGTTTTTTTTTTCGGATTAATTTTTATATAATTATGATAAACACCTTTCTAATTTATATTTTTGCTTCGAAGCTAAGTTACTTAGTAGTAACGTATATATGTGTGTGTTGTGGGCACAGAGCCAGTCCGCTCGGTGTACCTGGGTGTGGACGGGCGCAGGCTGGACGCCGGGAACACCTGGGTGCCGGTCAGAGACAAGACGGAGCTGGAAGTGCGATGCGTCGCTGAAGGTAAACGTTATTTATGATCGTTGTCAACAGGAACGAAAAACATCATCCAAAAATACCTAACCGTTTTGGAGATTAGGACCGTTTTTAAATTTTTCATGATAAAACCAATTGGATGAGGTGGGGTTAAAGCTTATAAGGATGATGAATTTTATTATTTTACAAAGTGAAAAGGTCATTATCTCCTTAACGGACGCGTATTCTTCACAGTTTTTTTTGTTTCGGATGCTAATTAACAATAAATAGTGGATAAGTAGTTTTAAGTAAATATTTGTATGCAATTGAAGGCTAGACATAGCGCTCTAAAAGTAAATTGTAACATCATATTTTTCCTATGTTCTACAAATAAATGATTTCATTTCATTTCATTTAATCTCATGTGTACGTACAATCGATTTATGAAGGCAGTAGTAACTAATCTGAATTGTTCCGCAGGTGGCGTACCTCCCCCCGAGCTGAGCTGGAAACTGCTGGCTGTTGAACCAGCGCTGGACCATCGACCTTATCTTAGAATACATCACACTAACTACTCTATCGGTAAGTGTACAAAAAAATAGCAATTTTTTTAAAATATAAATGTTATCGGATTTAGGATTTCAAAATCGGTTTCGTCATTTCTCTACAAGAGAATTTATAAATAATTGACTTAAAATCATTTAAGGTAGCGTAACAATTGTCAACAAAGTCTGAAAGTATTCACTACCTTGTTTGATTCTATATCGACTTCAAACGATTGAAAAAGGGTTAACTAATAAGCGACTTGAACCAACTTGTGACAATTTATTATTAATGAGTAATTAACCACTTAAGTCGAGACATAATGTTAAGTGTGTAATTGTAGTTGTATTAGGGTAACACGATATCGAGTAAACATAACACATGATACAGTTTGTTATATTTATCTGTACGCACAACTACGATAGTTGTACTACACAACTAACTTGTATAAAGTTTCATTGGGTTCGCTATTCTCAACTCTTCGTGAATAAAATGTACATAACACTAATCAGGAATAATTTAACAAGACTGGCTCGGTTGTGCGATGGTCGCTGGTTTGATTCCGACGATTATTGTCTTGAGCTTATGTACTTTGTGTCCGTTACATCGATACTTGTAAAACCCCGCGTACTAACATTAGAAAGAAGGCAAAATGGTAGCAACACTGCCGGTGGTTTCTAAGTCAGCCAAAACTTGTTTAACTGTAAACTTAAGTTCGTAATAACCGTAAGACCTAGTAACGTACAAGAGAACATCGCTTTATATTTAACAAATTGATGAAACAGTTCAAAATAAGGTCCTAACAACAAAGTTTTAATTTGACACGAACTGAGGGACACTCTAAACTCTTGTAAATAAGTGACAAAGTTACAATATGGAGTCAAGCGCTTATCTTAGCACTCATTTAAACTTCAAACTTAGCCTCGTTTAAACAACACTGCTCATATATTTTTGTTACAAAACATTTTTAAGTAAACCACTCACAATCATTTTAAATTAATTTATCTTTATCTTACCTTTTTTAAGGACATCAGGTCGTATATACTTACTGTACTTTGTATGTACTAAGGATAATGTCTTGTGTCACGGAGACTTTTACAAACTTAAAATAAACCGACACAAAGAACATACAAACTGTAGACAAAACTTACTGTAGTTAGTAGTTCGTGAATGTATTTAAATAAACACTAATAAAGACTTTTGTATACAGAGGGTGTGTCAGTATCGCACGCGGTGGTGACGGCGGCGCGCGAGCTGCACAACGCGACGCTGATGTGCGAGGCGCGACAACGCACGCCCCCCGCGAGTCCCACACCCCCCGCGCGTCCGCCCTCCACCCCCGCGCCGCCGCAGCTACATCTCATGAACGCCAAGCTCGAGATACACGTCACATGTAAGTATACTGGTGTGCATAGAGCGTGAGTCAGTGTCCCACGCGTGGTGACGGAGCTCCACAACGCGACGTTGATGTTTGGTCAACGCCCAGAATTTTGGCAGGAAAAATATTTTGACAGCTGAGTCGTGACGTCACAGGATTTTTGACAGATGATTCGTGACGCCATAAAAATTTAGACAGCTGAGTCCTGACGTTATCGGAATTTGGCGGGAAAATAAATAGGTTTGTACGGAACCCTCGGTGCGCGAGTCAGACTCGCAATTGACCGGTTTTATTTCAGTTTACCATTAGTTACCTCTTATGAAATAGGTTACAAGATTCTGGAGACTCTTAAATTAATACTAATGATGACCCAGACCAATAACTTAAAACAGCCAAATTATTAGTGCATAGAAACTAGTACACAAGGTCAGTTGAATAAGACATTCCATCAATTATAAGTGTAAGAAGTTTTTGCGAACTTGAAGCTAATAATATTTATTTATTTATTACATGGAAAACTTACAGCTAAATTAACATAATTAGGAACATTTATAGGTAACAGACAGCCAATAACAAGTTTTCACTTAAATAAAACATAATAAGAAAAGTGTAAACAGTCTCGCTAACAAAAAGTACAGAAAGAAAAGAAGACAAAAAAATGAATATATGTATACAAATGCAGATTGCCCGATGGGACCAAAAAAAAAAAAAAAAAAAAATCACTGCTGCAGAGTGACTAAAGAAGTCAAGGCTCAAGCATCTCTTTACCGACGATACGCCGGTAGAGAAAATATCAAAATCATGTTCCCTACATAGCCTATTGAAATTGCGGCTCGCTCTCACTATAAACGAATTCTGTCTGTAGTTTGTAGAAGCAGGTGGAATACTTATAGGTGGATTGAACCTTATGAGTTTTCTTGGGACATTCAAGGAAAACTTACAAAGTAAACTGGCGCTGTCGATTTCACTATTCAATGTCTTTAATAATAGTACACAATCTGCAATCTCGCGTCTACTTTTTAAAGGCAGGATATGAAGCTGTCTACACAAATCATAGTAGTTTTCGGAGTTGTACGGTATCTTTTGATGGTAACATAAATATCTTATAAAGCGCCTCTGAATCATTTCTATACGATCTATATATATAAAATAACAAGGGCTCCAAATCTGACATGCATACTCAAGATGACTGCGGACAAATGTGCAGTACAAAATTTTTAGTGTTTTGACTTCAGTGAAGGATTTTGACATTCTCATTATAAAACCTAGGGCCCTGGAAGCTCGCTTAACTACCTCTTCAATCTGTTCGTCAAACAATAATTTGGCATCATGAATCACACCAAGGTCTCGGACAGACGTTGATCGAGAAAGTGTTTGACCTCCAAGCGTGTAGTCACTTAAAATGATGGAGCGTTTACGGGTGTATGTAATTATTGAGCATTTGCTTTGATTGAGATCAAGCATATTAGTCCTACAGTAACTCTCTAACTGAGAAAGGTCTGCTTGTAGTGCTACTACGTCCGCATGTGATGATATAGAGGAAAAGACCTTCATATCATCAGCGAAACATAATAGACAAGACGATTTAAGACAGGAACCTATGTCGTTAATAAACACTATGAATAGCAACGGGCCAAGCAAAGAACCTTGTGGGACACCACTGGGAACAATAACCCAGCTGGACATGTAGTTGCTGAGCACTGTAGCCTGTGATCTATTCTCTATGTATGAGGAAAACCACCTCAGCAAATTGCCATTTACTCCCATGTTACTAAGTTTTAAAATTAATATACTATGATCAATGCGGTCAAACGCTTTACTGTAGTCTGTATACACACAATCGACCTGACCTCCATTGTCCATTGAATCTGTAACAAATTCATTAAATAAAACTAGATTTGTAACAGTCGATCGACCTCTCAAAAAACCATGCTGAGAAGGGCTAAACTAGTTTTTTAAAGCGGCATAAACTCTACTACTAATAATATATCTTCAAGAATTACCATTATTGATTTACCGCGTGCATTACACGAGAGCAAAACCATGATTAACTCTCACAGACCGCTAAATATAGCAGATAAAGGATCAAATAAATATAATTAACTTTTAACAGCGCGAGTTCTGTTTACATGATATTACATCGAGATACGCTCAGCTCTTAATTAAAATTAAATTTTAACAAGAATATTAATTATGAGTATATTTGTGATGGGGTGTGTATTGAATGGTACAACAAACACGATCACAAAGCGACGCAAATCACATGTTTACACAAACCGCACGATATCTCCTATAACATGTACAGTAACACACTCGTAGCTACAGGCACTGATTCACGTACAGACTAAATACTATTTGTTGCTCTCCTTTATTGCAACACTTTTATAAAACACATTAAAATGTTTTAAATATAAGGGTAAACAGTTTCTTATACCATTAATCCAAACTGGCGAAAACAAGTGCTAATGCTAGAGTTTTGGGTGGTGATGGTTAGAGATTGATTAAAAAAAAAGACTGCCACGTTAAGGAGAGGAATACAGTTTGATTTCCTACAATTAATTTTACTTACTTGTGAATGAATGGCGAGAAAGCCAATTCCACACAAAGCGGTAGGGTCTACCAATTCGGGTGGCCAGTCTGGTGTTATAATGCCTAGTTAGGGACTCCTCATCATCAGATGCACGTCCCTGCTGGTAAGATATCATCATGAAGACCCATTAGTGTGTCTTAATCCATAAGTATAAAATAATGGTGCTGCCATTGCAGTTATAAAATGTTTGTAAACATTTTATAACATAAAAACATTTACCAACAAATGTAGTCAAATTGTTGTAGTTTGTTAGAAACTGTTACATGTTATAAGTGTTCCTACACTAATAGAAAATGTTTACTTACATTTTATAACATTTAAATCTGGTATTGGCTCGCAGTATGCATAGTGCCATAGACTAATATTGTTATAATTTGTTAACAGATGTTACGAAATATTTTCTAAAAAGAAAAAAGTTATGCTCAAATGTTTACTAACGTTACTGAACATTTTCTAACGGCAATGTTGGAACACCATAAGTAATGGAATATAGGCACCATTTATTGTTACTCCACTATTACTTGGAATGATCAAGTTAACAATCTAAGTTATCACAAGTAATTCCTCGTTTACCAAACTTACGACCGACTTAAAGTTGCTCGTCTGTTGAATTGGCATAATGTATTCAATATTGGTTGTTGTTCGATAGTTGTTGGTGGCGAACTATTGTATGTATGTGTCTGTGTGTGTATGTGTTCGTGATTGTGAAAGTTAACAGAACACAAATGTTTGCTCGTGTGATTAGTGCGGCGCTAAAGCGTATGTGTGTACATCCGCCCTTATAACCAGAACAAAACACAATTCAATTATGTACAATAAGGTTTAACTTCTTCGGCAACTAATGGGAATTAATTATAATTACTAAAGCTAACTTAAGATTATAAGTTCTCAAATTAAGTTAATAACTAAATGATTATAAACAAAGCATCTTGGCGGCGTAAGAATCTCCCACAGAAATTACGAACTTCTCAATAAGTATAAAGAAGAACAACTTATCCTACAAATACGATGCTTGTCTGTGTTGTCATAACTTGGCAGGGATAGTGGCTGTTTAGAAGTGCTGTGGTCGCCTTTCCTCTAGCCCTTTAAGATTAAGATAATGTGGTGACAATGACATGTTTTTAGCCGTCACCCCAAGAAAAGGGTTGCTCTAATGGAAAATGTATGATATTTCGTGATGGTGTAAAATTATGTTATGTGCCCATATGGCTAATGTGGTATTTAGGTTAGCCTCAGTGCTTATAGTTGGACCTCGTTCTTCATTATTACATGTTCGTATTTGTTTGTATTTACAACAAAAACAGCAGCGTCGTAGTCATCTGTCTGGTGAATAAAGGCAAAGATACACTAGCCTCTAGACACCGAAGTCTCTTTTGAAATCACTTGCGACTATGGCCGAATGTACTAAATAAAGCATCAAATAATTATTGCTGCAAAGACCGAGACCTTTCAAGCTAAATAAAATATAAACTAAGGACTTCCAGAGTTTTCACTAAAACAAATGTTTTTTAATATTTTTTAACAAAAATATCGAACATATTTGTGTTTAGGTATCTTTCGTTCTATAAATAGGACTTCCGGTCGTTGCGGCCAAAGGAGGTTAGTTGTAAAAATTAAACAAATAGTTTAATTTGTTCACATAAATTTAATTAAATGACACATATTCTATCGAAATCCAAGGACAAACTATCGCCATTGCTTTATTTTAATTGGCTAAAAGAATTCACATGACCAAAACTTATTTAGCAGGAAAATACAAACACTCGGGAATTGATGCTATAAAAAGGTTGACCGGTCGTACTTGAAGCACAAAACTCTGAAACGTTCGGCCTTTACAGCAAGATGTATTTAATACTATTTATAGCACCCGAGGTGTCTAGAGGCTAGGGGACAAATGTTTTACGACATGTTAAGCAAAGCCGCCCGATTTCGCCTGACAAATCTGGCGACATCCCGCGACTTTTGTAGACATGTAAAAAATGTTGCCAGACATGTCAATCGAAGTCCGGAAACATCGCGCTACTTCACCCGACGACGTCGCTAGCGACATGAGTGTATCGTGGAATGTTTGTCGCCTAGTGAAACTTTGCCTTCGGAGACCATATTAGCATAATTTATTATTATTTCGTTACTAACAATAGTGTATATGTACAGATCCGCCATCGTTCGTGATATCTCGGTGGCCGGGGTTCGGCGTGTCGCTGTCTGCTGGCGGGGCGGCGGCACTGCGGTGCGACGTGGATGCCAACCCGCCCGCGCGCGCCTGGTGGCTCAGGGACGATGCTAACCCGACCAGGTACTGTACCATACATTACACCATACAACCTACTGTAGACGACTTCTAATTCTGCTCTGCAGTCTTTCATTTTATATGGATCTTGTTAATTTGCTCAATCCTTAACAATGCTTGCATGGTCGTACGAGTATTAAGTCGGTAAACTGGTTTTTATAGAAACTTTTACACATCTGCCCAGTGTGGTTTGATTGGCGGATAGAGATTAAAGGTTTTCTACTTAAAAAAACAAATGCCGGAATAACCTAAGAATTCGACTCCTGGGTCTTTTCTAACGATTCATGCAAAAAGAAATTGATTTATTAAAGTATGACATCATAATTCTCATAATTTTGTAACTTTTATTACTGTTTTTAGGATGTAGTTTTTTGTATTTCTACGTAGGTTATTGTTGAATAATACCTTTGTTTTAAATATATTTGTTAAGTTCATGTATAGGTACGAGGTAGGTTTACACATCTGTAGTGCCGTGACCTCATCTCAGAGACAGAGCTCGCCCGAGGGCATCGTGTCTACCCTTCTGATTGTTAGTTTAACTTTGCTTCATTAAACATCGCTTGTTTAGTAAACCGAACTACAAACACTTTGCTAATTTAATATTATGTTTAACTTTGTCTTACGAGTGATTTATTGATTGCGTTACTGTACAGCTTTACGCTTTAAGTTTACTATTCTCTGTATTCGTTTCATTCTCTATTTATCTTGTTTTTTTTCTATTTAATTTGTAAAACTCCTTGTCGCGAGGACTTTTGTAGCAATTTACAAACTATCTCAAAGACATTGAAGTCCAGGTACTCTGGGCATGGCATATGGTAGTGGAAAACTGTACTCTTAGGTATTCTGACATCGTGACATGTTTTAGGGTCGGTTCATATCAGCCAGAATAAGCGTCGCGAATTATCGGTTGCGTAACGCCCGAACAAACAAATGTATAGAAAACATTCGAACGTCAACACTCAACCGATGATACGTTAGTGCGTACAGCTTCTATTCCGTTTCTTAATAAGAGATCCATGTTCCACCAGATACGAACCTTCCAGACTTTACAAGATCATGTTTGTCCGTAGTTCCCCTCCCCCGCTGGAGGCAGGTGACGAGGCGGCGCGAGGGTCCGCCACACTGCGCTGGGCAGCGCTGCGCGGCTCGCACGCCGGCTGGTACCGCTGCAGAGCCACCTGGCTCGACACTGAGTACTCCTCCATCGGGTATTACCTCAACGTCATATGTAAGTCTACTCTCTGTAGCATGCTTAAGTACCTAGACTAGAGTGTATTATAGCAATAATGTTTATTGGCTCAAATAAAGGTACAATAAAACAAAAGTCCCGGGTTCCCATGCTAAGTGAGATACCTGTATTACGGGAACCAATACCTTCTCCCGTATCTTAGAAAAGTAATAAATTTGATGCAAAAATATAATATGTTCAAATATGCATTGCCAGGATCTTACCAAATTTAGCTAGGTAAAGTTGGAAGAGTTCCTTAAAACCCACACCTTGATCAAAAATGCTAGACATTGTTCTGCTCGTAATATTTCTTGTCTGGTCTTCATTCACGCAATGACACTAGTTTGAAAAATCCATTTAATCAGAAATCAACTCTATTGTAATAGACTAAACTAGAACATCACTCGAATATACCTTATTAATTGACTTGTTCTTTCACTTGATAATGACTTCAAATATATATAATATAATATATAATAGGACTCCGTCATCACACGAAGAATCTTTTTAATACTATTGTATTAAAATCTAAAGCCGATGATAAAATACCCTTTTATACGCTTTACAATATCCGTGACTTGTCAATATGTTATAGCAGAAAATATAATAAAAGGCATCCACCGGGAGATGATCGATCTCTCTGATAGGGAAATACGTAGCGGATGTGTGTCAAACTTATATTGTGTAGCGGCGGAGGCTGAGAATACGGTTTATATCCAGAGCCAATCTTTTGTTAGTGCTGTTTTATGACAAGCTAAACTGAACTATAACTTTAGATATATAGAATAGCATTTTATACATTTGTCTTGTTAGTCTGTCGGTTAAGACACTTGCTGCTAATGTAGTGGAGACTTACGATTTTTACTGTACATATTTCACCGAGTTAGAAAGCGAAGACAAAGAAATGAAAAGGAACGGTGGTTAATTGAGATTCCTTCAAAATCGTACAAACCAAACGAAACGTAGCGTACGTATTGCTACGTCAGGTTTATATTAAAGGGTAGTATTGCTCCGATTAACAATTAAGTATTTTAAAATCAGTAGATAAAATTGTAATCCTTGATTTACATGAAAGTTACTTAGTCTAGTCTTTGTGCTAAACTGAGAGGCGTTCCGCAGTTTCAGCTGCGCTAGAAATACTATATTCATGTTTTATATTTAAGAATATAATATTGTTCTTCTATTAATTTATAAAGGAATTTCTAAAATATAATTATGTAGTAATAGAATAAAACTACAATTCACAAATTGTATTTCATGAAACATTATAATTGTTATTTATTTTATTGTCGACTAAAAATGTTCTTGATGTCTCAAGGACGATTGAAACACAATTTATTCTAAAATAAACGATATTTAGAATGACATTAAGGACAAAATATATTTTCTTTTCTTTTTAAGCTAAAACATGGATCTAATTATATTTTTATTTCTATGCCGGAATCGTTATCAATACTATTTCGCGTATTAGTTTGTTCTTTGATATTTCTGGTAATTTGTTTCAAAACGTTTATTATTGTCATTTCATTAGCCAATAAGATTGGTTTAGGGTCTATTATTTCGGATAGGTACGCAATTATCACAAAATAAAACCTTGTAGAACACCATACATGCTTACTGTATTAATTTGGACTGAGAGTAACCTTATTTATCTTGATATTGTGATTTTTTTAAAGTTTACGACATTCGTTTCTCCTATATACAATTCAATGTAGCAATATAAAGTAAGGTTGTCTGTTTAAGTTACATCTATGTATTTTAGTATATTTCGTAACCTTATATGTATGATACAGCAGCTCCAGAGGAGAACACTGAGACGGTTACAGAGGCTGAGCCGGAGCCGGAGGAGCCTGATCATCAGAAGGTTGAAGTGCCTCTCGGAGGGAACGTGCAACTACATTGTCCTAAGGGTAAGATAATACTTATTAACCTTGACAGTACGTACTGTCGACAACGCTGTCGGCGGTCTAACACTGATGACACGGTAGACCAATGAACAAAAAGATTCTAAACTAAGTATAGTCTTAAGATATACTTTGATTAGTGAGAAAGCAAATTCCCTTTATCTAATACTATCGAAAAAGTCAGCGCTCGATTAAGCCGAATCAGCTTAAATTAAAGTTTTTGTGGTGGTAGACCGCCTACTTTCTCGACTGCATGTAGAGCTGTAGATTATTTAAAAATATGCAATAAGTATCACGCGTTTGCTCAAGTGTTTAACCGGTATGATGGCCAACTAAATGATAAATAAAAACCACGTATTAAATTCAACAATTTGATGCTTTTTTATAAGTAGGCTAATGATTGAAAGTCTTAATTTACCAAAATGCGACTTGTCCTTGTATATCGTTAGGTAGCGTTGGTTGTTGGTGGCGACGGGTCGTGGGCAACTCAAGTGAGTCGTGGGCACCGGCGGGGTCACACCATGCACATGGCGTCTTAGGTACGTACGAGAATAAGAAAACGCCTACACTAGTGTCTTTCTAGCTCGTCGTAGCGTCAGGCCACCGCTCGCGTCACGCAGCGCAGGCGATGACATGACGACAACGTTAGACGCTAGTGTTAGGGGTTTCTTAGAGAATACCAAATAATACAATTTTAATAAACATTGGGGCTATGGTGGGTGCTGACGCAATGAGTATATTTCAGGTATAAAAGATGCACTATATCAAGAAGGAGGAGAGTATCGTTGTGTTGGTGCTCGAGGTCCTGATCTCATGAGGCTGCGGGAGTTGAAGAGAGTCACTCTTAAAGTTACCGGTAAGTTATACATTAACCTAGAATGGATAATAATATAGTGAGAATTAATGCACTGATGATTGTTTTGTTAGTTTCATAAGGATATTACAACGAAGTGCTAAATGCGCATAAAGAATGCTTGGGCAACTTTAATTCGATTTTTAAACGGTTTTTTAAGTTCTAAATCTGAGTCCTATTTCTTGTGTACTGAAAGTCTCCAAGTATTTGTACTATTGCATACACATTTAATTATCTGTCGTGGAAGCAATAAGTGCTGTGTCATCGAGGTATCTAAATTTATTAACTATTTGGCAGTTAATTATTAAGATCCGATTCACTACTTTAAACGCCTCCGACATAATGGCCTCCGAATACAGATTGAATAATAGAGACAAAATAGAGATCCCCGCCTGCATGAACCAGACTGGCACGCCCACGGTTAGAGTATCTATCGAGTCACTCTAACCTTGTTTGGTTTCAGTATAAGTATTGAATAATTTGCAAGTTTTTACCGTTCAATCCGTTGTCGAGTATTCTATCTATAGTTGGTTATTACCAACCCCTTGATGGTAAAAACTTTGGTCTTCAGGCATTCCGATTACCGAAAAACACTAGAAATATTTCCATGACACGATTTTTAGTTTGTTGCTTTGTTTTATTGGGGGTTTGATTTTTAGCGGAGTGCTAAGATGCCACTTAAGGGACGCTGGAGACAGAGGGCTGTGACTTTTTCTTGTTTGTTGTTGTGGTCAGAGATTGTGTTACACAATGTTCATGTGTTGACACTGTGTGTGCAGGCGGCGCGACGGCGACAGCGCTGAGCGCGTCTCCGTGGCGCGGCGGGTGGCGGCTGGAGTGCGGCGCGTGCGGGCGCGGCGTGCGCGTGCTGTGGCTGCGCGGCGGCGGCGCGCTGCCGGCCGCGCTCGCGCCCGACCTGCCGCAACACTGCTGGCGCGCCGTGCTGCACGTCGCCGAGCCCGACGAGGTATGATCGATACAGCTGCATGAGCTGCTGCGAACGCAGGACTTTCAAGCCCGTATTATGATAAGAAAAGCTGGCGCCACCAATAGGTACTCTTTAATCATTTCACCAAAGATCAACCAAGGATCCCGGACTCAGAACGATTTGTGGATATCGACGACTTGGCTCTCGCAATGAGCGAGAATATCTTTGAGAAGATTTACTAACGCTGATAAGTTTATAGTGATCCTGGTTAGCAAACTTATAGCTCTAAATTGTGAAGACTGATAGCAAATACTCTACAGTTAGCTCTCTCCTGGTGTGTGCAGGTATGGTGTGTAGCGGCAGCACCAGCCGGTGGTGCGGTGGCAGTGTTCCCGCGCCGCAACGTCCCCGCCTCCCCCGCACCCGCCCGGCACACTGTGCGCGCTCTACACAATGACGCAGCACTCAACACTGTTACCCCGCTGGCGATACATTTCGTTCTACTGTATCTACTGAACCTCGTGTACCTCGTCACTGCGCGCTAATACTTCGACAAACAGCAATGAATGTCTAACACAAATGCGGACTCAAGCAAAAGCTTTTACATTGTCGTCACATAGTGTGTGATTTGTCAGCTAATTGTAAACTTGGCATAGTTTCAAGGAAGCCGCATAGCGCATTGGTAATTGAACAAGTTTCACTTTGGCTGGACAATGTAATGTTATTTATGAAATTTTCGAAAATTTCTCTCAAAGTCAAACGATTTTACTGTGCAATATTTGGACGCGCCAAAATAAACAAAGACAGTTTTTATCTATCGCACACTCTCAATTTCTAATGTTAAAAATTTTATTATGATCAAAATACTGCCAAATTTTACTACATTTCCCTGACGCCGAGAGATAAGAGAAATGTTAATTATTTCAAGGTTTTTCAAATCAAAACTAGTTTTTTATAAACCAAGTTTAACATCCTCGAAAAGTGTCGTTCTACAGAAACGTTGGAAGTGATTAAAACTTCTCTGGAACATGTTAATTGTGGTCGTGAATTTATCGGGCGCGTCCAAATTGTACAAATGGTTGAGCCGTCCGTATCTCGGATCCTCTGTCCTCGCCAGTCACCTGGTGTACTATCTATCTCCTACTCTAGTCTTCGTAGCGTTATGTCTCGTGTGTAAGTATCATTTGTTAAGTAGCGTGTCTATACTCGTATTCAACTAACAACACGTTCGCTGCGACAAACAAGACCCCATGTATTACAGGGGTTACTCTTTGTGCCCTACAAGCTAGCCATATACTAATAGTTTGCGTCTTTAAGATGGGTATCATTAAGCTCAATATTTCTCCTATAGTAAAGCCATTAAATGTATCAAGTATCTTCATTTGATATTAGTAGCGAACGTGTCTTGGCCTAATCTTTCCCTTCACTCTGTTTATGTTAGTATGTCTGTCTCGTATAATCTCGTGTATAATGTCCTCTTACTTTCTTACGCGTAATTTAGAAACAGGAATCGAATGTGCCAAATTGTTGATATTTTATAATAGAATTTTCTTATATTAATTAAAAATTATAAATGTTATGTTCTTATTAATATAATGGTATGTGAATTATTAGTGCAATGTGAACACCAAACGATATGATCTAGTGTAAGTAAGTATAAGTATTGTGTGGGGAGGTGCGGTGTGCTAGTTCCAAGCAATACTCAGCTAGCTGTGTAATATATTATTATGTAATATTACATTATATGTATAACTACGATATATTTTATATAGATGTCAAATTCTTAAACAAATAATAATGAAAGTGTATGATAGCTTAACTGAATCGTGTAAATTTCGATGTCAATTTTAGACGTTCGTTAGTGGGGGCGTGTTTTTGTATGAACGAAGTACTCATAATATTTGCTACCACAAGTTTTGCAACAATCTAATAGTAGAGTGTAAGTGTAAACAAATTTTTATCAAATGTTCGATGTTACGATGACGTCACGGTGTTTCGACGTTAGTTTCATTAGTTTGTGTTTAGTGACGTTCCTTTCACCCTCTCTATACTGTTGGACTCTCTGTCTGTGTACCGGCGCGAGCGAGCGAGCGAGCGTGTCCGCGCGGTACGCTCGCTCGGCTCGCTCGCGCCGCTAGTTGTTGTTGTTAAGAGTTGTGATATGAGCGGAGCGCGGGCTGTCACGGCGCGTGTTATTGTCACAAAGCATTATCGTTAGTTTAATTAGGTGTAGCGAGATGTATTTTTGTACCGTCTCTGAGCGTTTTATCGTCAATTGGACAATGAGTTTGGAAAATGTAATTAATATATTTAAACATAAAAAAAACGTTGTTTCGTTTACGTACCTGGATATGTGGAAAACGTAATGTTCCGTCCATTGCGGCTCGGTGTAGATAGTTAAGGAGCCCTTAGCGGCTGGTGTCCGTGTGTGTGCGTGTGTTGTGTACACACACATACACACACACACACACACACGCACACGTGGAGCCCTCTCTAGTGTTGCTCAGCTGCTCCTCAGCGCACAGTTGCCACACGATCGCATGAACATCTCTCATTTGTTTTCATTGTTTCATCTCTCTCTCATTACTACTCGTATATAAACTGAGATTCATACTTAACGTTTCCCGCGACTCAAACAGTTTCTGAATGTTCACAATATCTGAATGTTTACTCGATCGTGTAAGAGCTATCAGACGTGATGTCATCACGTGTGATAGTCTCAGGCAGCTATCTGTCATGCTCGTAGAGTCTGTCCTTGGTCCTACCTTCCCCCCCGCCCCGTGCTCCCCTCTCTATGTCGTATATAAGGCTGGTAGCCAGCAGTAGAAGTTCCGCGGCCCTCGCACCCCATGTCTCACTATTTGATACTATTATCAGAAAAAAAGCAGCTAGTCCTTTCTATTAAATTTTGATAAAAGTTCATGCTATTGATAAAAATGACAATATGATTTGTCTTTGTAATACATTTCAAAAACGATTTTGACCTGAATCTATTTTACGTTTTACCAAAACAGCTGTCTTATTCGAATTGTGTTCATAAAGTATTATAATTTAATATACAGATGACTTGCACATGTGTATAGATTGATACAAACTGACTTCAGTTTCATTGTTAACATAGTACAGTACATGCAAGTACTATACATAGTACATGATATAGTAACTGTAGGTGGTGCGAGGTAGCTCTAGTCCCACGTTTCACGTTCTCTAGCGTCCACTCGACAGCGTCGTATGCGCTCGGTGCCAAGACATTATTTATTATAGAAGTAATACATTTAAAGACCGACTGTCACCACATATTTACATTTATTATATACATTATTGTTTACTTTGATATTCTATGTACAGAATCCATATATTCATCGCCACATGTTATGGAAACTCGTATACCGAATAAAATAAATCATAGAAAAATATAAACAGTCTTTCATTTTGTAGATACCTTTGACTTGTCTGAGTTAATGCAAAGTACTTCTTAATCTCTTTAAGCTATGACTCAATTTAGCCTGCGAAGGGTGGGAGGTATTTTAATAAATTTAATTAGTGTAGGGGTGCGTGCGGAGTCAGCGACGCGTGCCATCAGCGGATCAAAGTTGAGCTAAATTATAGCGAAGTACTTTGTGTATTAACATTATAACTTTGTATTTATGTCATACTTATAATTACGTTATGATACTATCTATATACTTAACTGTGTTTGTACTGCGGGGACGGGCATGCTTTATAAATTAAGGGTTAACTTAGCCTACTACGCAACCAGACGGGTTGGTATTAGGTATAGTGTCAA
This sequence comes from Schrankia costaestrigalis, assembly GCA_905475405.1. Taxonomy (NCBI): domain Eukaryota; kingdom Metazoa; phylum Arthropoda; class Insecta; order Lepidoptera; family Erebidae; genus Schrankia; species Schrankia costaestrigalis. Next base: position 12,144,669 of record FR997852.1, on the reverse strand, counting down.
GTTTTTCCTCTTACGTAGAGTAACTAACTTATTGTTTTATAAACTTTAGGTGGTGATAATTTATGCTTTAGGTTCATCATCAGCTTGCCTTTTGAACCTGGTTCATTCATTTGTTTTTTTATCGCTTTATAGTGGTGGAGGTTCCAGTGTCCGACCTGATGGTAAGTGGGCACCGTCAGAGGTGGTTCATCATCATCACCATCATAACTGCCTATCAATGTCCCACTGCAGGGACGGGCCTTCTCCCGTGACGAAAGGATATTTAGCCTACTAATACCATGCTGACCAGACGGATTGGTACAGGGTTTAATTTCAAGTTTTCCTTCTTTTTATATCGTAAAGATAATATTCACGGATAGTCCCTTAGTCGGTTTTTACAACACCCATGGGATGAGATGGGGTGGTGACATATCGTATTTTTACTCCATCACCACACGGAGAAGTGGTGGTTGAACGCTCAGCAAGCCAGCTCGCTGCCTTCCCTAGACATAAGGTGTTTAGTTCTGTCTTTTCACGAGTAGCTTTATCCTCGCACGTAAATATAGTAACATTTTCATACCACTTTTGCTTTAGACGTGGATTAAGCGCGCATAGCGACAGCAGCGAGCTAGCTGGTATCTAGCTGAAGAGATCACGTGGTCCGGTATTAGTATCACATATTTGGAAGAAGTTATATTTAAGTAAACATATACATTTATTTGACCTAAATGAATAAATAATTGGACTGTAGTATCATTAGCAAGTAATTGACAGTGTCGACCTATAAATATCTAATTATTATTTATTATTGAATAGAATTAATTATTAAATGTAAATGAACATACATGAGTATTTAACTATCGAAATTTAGTGAAAATATATTCATATAGATTCAGGTCATTAAGACAGAGAGACGTTCAAGGTGACTGGTAAAGCTCTGTAGGTACTTAGCTGTTTTAGTAGATACGAAGCCTTAGTTTCTAGACGTACTTTTGCAAAATGGAATGAAAACGAAACGAGCGTACTCCCTTCTTAAAGATCGACAACGCATCTGTGATTCCTCTGTTGTTGCGGGTGTCCATGGGCGGCGGTGATCACTTACAATCAGGCGACCTGCTGGCTCGTTTGCCTCCCATCATATAAAAAAAACTAGCTAGCTTTATTCTATTTGAAAATGAACTCCAGAGTCCCATAGTGTTGTGACTTGTTAAGAAAGGTCGTTGTCGATCTCATAAGTACTCGTATTGAATTGGTTAAAATATATTTGACCAATTCAATACGAGTACTTAGTAAGTTCTTAAATTGAGCCTAACATCTTAGCTTCTGTAGGAGAGACAGCATAGACATTAAATCTACAGTTTCTTCAGTGAAAAAGGAAAACTTAAAAAGCAAGCGAATAACACTTCCGTGTGGTGACGGAGTAAGAATACAATATGTCACCACCCCATCTTATCCCATGGGTGTCGTGAAAACCGGCTAAGGGAATATCCGTGAATATTATCTTTACGAAATAAAAAGAAGGAAAACTTGAAAAATTAAACCCTATACCAATCCGTCTGGCCAGTGTGGAATTAGTAGGCCAAGTACCCCTCCGTCATGGGAGGAGGCCCGTCCCTGCAGTGGGCTGTTATGATGAAGCTTATAACGAAGACCCTTTTTCCTTAGTGGTCTGATGTTAAGATTAACGTAACTAAAACTATATAGTTTTGTTTAAATTTAATATGAAATGCAAATTATATACGATATATAATATATTATATAATATCTACATACAAATTCACAAAATTCCGAAGTTATCTCAACCAATTCGCAGCAGAAAGCAATATATCACAAAACCAAGGAGGCGACAACATCTAAAAAAATTTAAATATAAAATATCAGCAAATTCTCTCAGCTCAATGGTTTTATTGTTCGGTGGGACGCTGCGTCTAAAGCGTGTTTAATAACGATTCATCACCGCTATCAGATATTCTCACAATGGCTGAAACAATACAAATAATCCTGTAAAAGCATCGCTTTGTTCTCGATACCGACAATTGTGAGGACGTGGCTCTCACCGACCGATCAATGAGACACAAGTTTTCGGTTTTGTTTCTCTTTCTTATTAGTAACCTATATATTATTATCTCCGTGTGGTGACGGAGTAAGAATACAATGTGTCACCACCCCATCTCATCCCACGGGTGTCGTAAAAACCGACTAAGGGACTATCCGTGTATATTATCTTTACGTAATAAAATAAAAAAGGGAAACTTGACATTAAACCCTATACCAATCTGTTTGGCCAGCCATTAGTAGGCCAAGTATCCCTCCGTCACTGGAGGATGCCCGTCCCTGCAGTAGGACATTAATGGGCTGTTATGATGATGATGAACCAATATGCTATTAGCTAACTGTTTATAAGTCTCTCTCACTCTTCGCATGCCCTTATCCCATTTACTTGGGGTCGGCAAATGGTTTTTTCCTTCCATACTCTCCTGTCAGCCGTCATATCATTATTCACTCCATTAAAATGTTTGTAGTATGTGTTTGCGTATACATTTTATTTAATATCATCATAACAGTCCATTAATGTCCCGTCCCTGCAGTGGGTGCAGGGACGGGCCTTCTCCCATGACGGAGGGATACCTGGCCTTCTAATAGTTTTCCTTCTTTTTATTTCGTAAAGATAATATTCACGGACAGTTCCTTAGTCGGTTTCTACGACACCCATGGGATGAGATGGGGTGGTGACATATTGTATTATTATTTAATATGTATTTTATAGATTAGTTAAAATATACTTAATATGAATAAAATAGGTTACTAACTCCTGTCTATGTTATGCATACCGTAATGGTCCCATCATATGAGATGAAGTGGTGTGTACTGTTTTCTATAAATGTTTTAATATATGATGTGGTTGTGATAAATAAATGGACACTAGACTCTACTATTAATCTAGTTGTACATTATAGAAGATATTAGTTTTTACTTGGTATTACAACAACAGCTTGTCTTAATCTTATAAAAATGCAAGCAAATACAATTTGTAAGTACTAATTACTGTCTGTTGTAGTTCGTAAGTATTGTGTTTCACTTAAATTACATCGGCATCGCATCGCCAAAGCTCAGATCATTTTTTATTTGTTCTGCGTACAGTAGATACGTAATTTGCAAGGAGAAAGGAAAGTTTTTCTGGAACCAGAATGGATCTAGGTTATGGTTCTTAGTAAAATGATCTAAGAATAAGAGTTACCACGATCAACTAAAATAGGTGGACTTGTTCTTATAGTGAAAATGTAATAGCGCATATGCATCAAGTCTAGTAGGAGCAGTGAATGTGGTACGTCAAACTATGTAGATGTAAACAGGGTGAATGTAAATTATTTGCTAGCTTGAATGACAGTTGCGCACTGTGGCTGCTACGGTCGTGGTAGTAGATTGGAATCCCATGCCGGTGAATTAATTGGGCCATTTTCAAATCATTGATCATTCACTTACTCAGTCTCTTACATTATTGTTTATAGTATAATACCTCCGTGATATCAACTATTTCTCTAAAAAGGTAAGTTAGTAAGTATATTAAATAATTGTTTAACTGGTTAATGAATCGATGAAAAGTCATTTCGACATTACTTAATAATTAAAATCGTCATAAATTTAATTAGCGTAATAGTCCTTGTGTGAAAGCTGTTAAGCTTAAAACCATCTGTTTGAAATTACATTATTTCGATGACTTATTAAATAATGTGAAAAGTAATGACATCAATCTGGTATTGCTGATGTATAAGTCGGTAACCGGCAGCGTCAAGAAAAAAACTTTAGTACCTATATCTAAGTTAAACAAAACGACACCAACATAAAATGTAACAAAACCAGCTAAAACTTTGTATAAATGAAAGCTGCTGAAATACCAAATTACATACTTGTACGAGTATCTTCTAGCTATATATTAGTTCAATACAACTGTAACGTGAAGGAACATGGCAACTAAACTTGTACCACTTTCTTTGTTACTACAAACTTGTGCAGCGCGATGTACATTGTTCTTTCGTAACGAGCAACCAATATAAATGTGTTGAAAACCGCAATGTACTGCAAACTTTGCCTTGCTACGAGTACATAATATACTATGCGCTAATACAAACTTAGTTGAGAACTTTATTCACACAAAAGACTTTGTAAATAAACATCTTTAAGTTTTTGAAATCGTCCGTGATGTGAACAGCATAGCTCTATTAATAGTAAACTGTGTTATGTCCAGCACATTCTTTATGCTGTCTTATAATAATAATATGTATTTACGTTACAAGGACAATCCATGAATACGGATGGTTTCCAATTCAAGTAAATAAATAGTAGTTCTTTTAACTCAGGACAACCTACCATATACTTATTTTTAGGGTTCCATAGCAAAATAGAATCCATATTATAATATTCGTCTTGTCTTTCTGTCCGTCCGTATGTCACAGTCCCTTTTTCCGCAACTATAAGAATTTGTTAAATACGTTAATATACCGTTGAAGCTTGGTAAGTAGTATTCGAACGTGTGGCTAACCAATACAGATTTTACTGAGACATTAATAGCTTTCTGAACCCTTCCAATAGGTGACGAAGTAGTATGTTTATATAAACCTCGTGAGGAGAGGGGTTAAGTAACAATTTTATTCATTAGGGTGCAACCCCTGTGTCGCAGGAACGCTTCAAGCAATTAATGGAAAGTTACAGATTCAAAAAAATAATTTGCGGTGATTGCAGTTACTTGTTTTGAAAGGAATTTTATTTTTAATATCCGCTACCTTGACAATGCTCTCCTTGGTTATATCTTCAACAATCAAGGACTTACTTATTTGGACTGTAATTATAAACTTCTTTAGTTTTTGTGTCTGTAATGTTTGTGTAAACGATTAAAAATAATGTATATAGTCTCAGGAGCATCCTCTGTGGATCGCATAGGCAATTGTCTTGAGTGAGGTTATAACCTCGTGCACTGTATAGCTCAATTATCTTACCATTGAGGCTAATAACTAATAACTTTCCTATCCTATTTCACCTAAGATTTGACTATTCGATACCTAATCTTTTAGTCGGATTTTGCAACACTGTTCCTAACTATAATAATATGATAGAGGTACAAAAAGTTGGCAGAAAATCTTTAAGTAATACCTAATAGGACTGCTTGTCCTTTATCACGGAGTAAACCTTGTTCCTGCTTTTCACAGTTTGATTAAAGAATGACTTTCATTGACCCCTGTATAAAACAAGCACTGCATCGCTATATCCGTGTGGTGACGGAGTAAGAATACAATATGTCACCACCCCATCTCATCCCATGGGTGTCGTAGAAACCGGCTAAGGGACTATCTGTGAATATTACCTTTACATAGAAAGAAGGAAAACTTGAAATTAAACCCTATACCAATCCGTCTGGCCAGCGTGGTATTAGTAGGCCAAGTATCCCTCCGTCACGGGAGGAGGCCCGTCCCTGCAGTGGGACATTAATGGGCTGTTAAGACTGCATCGCTAAACCGGAAACTTTACCATCTCTAATAAATCAGTTTGACCGTACAGTATTGATTGCCATGGCGATGTTCAGGTCAGAAGACAAGCCAAGTAGCTAACAAAGTAACGTTCACATAAACTAATGCCTGGTCTGTCGGTACGTCACAGCGTGGTTACCGCAACACGCGTACATACTACATACATCCTAACTTGTATGTACGATGGACGATCCTTTGTTCTACTAACATTTTCATTCACAAAGGTTTTTCAAAAGTACTGTTACAATGAAACTGATTTATTTGATGGTATTTCCGTCGTCCGACTGCATTCAAGGATGTCGGAAAATGTAACTTAGGAATTACTCTTACTGAATACACACAACGCGTAGGTAAATAGGAGTATTTTACATGATTTAAAAAAAAAAATACTAGGGGAGCTAATAACCCACCTAATGGTATGTGGTACAGCACACCTCAAGAATGTCACCTTGGCAGAGCAAAACCGATATCTGCCCTAGACTTACAAGCTATTAAGTCGTACCACATATACGGCGCTTGTACACGCTAAGAAAAATCGCCGGGCCTACGCAAGAATTCGTGTCGTTTCTAAGCACGACCTGTGTACACAGCGCCGGCGATGAATAAGAAAATATTCTTGTCTGCGCAAGACAAGACACGGCGAACGTTGTTGCGGAGGGGCGGGGAGCGGTGTAGTAGGGTATCATACTTTTTTGCTTTCTAGTTAACATTTTTACTAAAGGAAACTCACACTGATTATCATACTTGTTATTACTTGCGCGCCCTACGCCCGTCTGACAACTGCACGAAAAAAATCCTATCGTGTACACGTTTCGATTGGTCTTGTCTGCGGAAGACACGAAAAGTTTTCGTGTGCGAAAAAGACAAAATTCTTGACGTCTACACGAAGATTTGTCATGTCTGGCGCAGACACAGCAAATTTTCTTAGCGTGTACAAGCGCCCTATATGTATACGTCTATAAATTAGGAAACCGACTCTGGGCGCACTGCGTCGCAATATAGGTACCAATGTATACCACTTAACTAGGCAGAGATGCAGATAGATAGTTTGGGGTTTTCGGTGAAATTTTTTCCTTTGTTGACGCTTAGGTGGGGTGAAAGTACTCTTTAGTCTAAGACTACCAGCGTACGGACAAAGAAGAAGATATCGCCCAAGGAAACCAATCTCTGATATTTAAACATTTCGACAGAAGTGTGCAGTACATTACTATCATAACAGTCCATTAATGTCCCACTGCTAGGACGGGCCTCCTACCGTGACGGAGGGATACTTGGCCTACCAATACCACGCTGGCCAGACGGATTGGTATAGGGTTTAATTTCAAGTTTTCCTTCTTTTTTATTTTGTAAACTTAATATTGACGGATAGTCCCTTAGTCGGTTTTTACGACACCCATGGGATGAGATTGGGTGGTGACATATTACATTCTTACTTCTGTCACCACACGGCAGTACATAACTACTTGAACCGTTTTCAAATGTTATATAAAAGAAGGATGATAGTTGCAAGAGTGAGTAGTTTGTTTGTTATAAAAGTGTAACAGTTCAATATAATATTATACTCGAGTTCGCTACTAACTTGGAGCTGTAGCGGAGATATAGACGACTGCACTTGTCTTGTGAAATCAACTGGAATGATAAAGTTTTAAGAATTTATCTTTGGGGATATTACATTATTTTTTTAATAAGCGCTCTTTTTGTGGGAGTTTATAGGTCCCATCTATAAGTCCCTAGTGCGACAGCTGTCTTTTAGAAATTAAAAGTCAACTGTCGCACTAAGTAGTACCTACATAAAGAACATCAAGGATCAAGACAATATAATTTGTGAATTTCACAAATAATTATGTCCTGCGTGGGATTCAAAACCACGACCTGGCATACAGCACCCGTAATTCTAAGTCATACACAACTGTTTCGCCGTCAAGGGAGGCATGGTACATAATCAACATAATTAGTTACATTCGGCTTATGCGTCAAGTTAGTGGTGTTTTAGAAATAGTTAACCTAGGCGGTTATTCATAATATCGTACCCTCAGTGGAAAATAAGCATAAGTGATTTTACGTTGAATCATCGATTTTATCATATTCGGAAAGTACGTCTAAAGATACGTATGCTAGATTTTTTTCATATTTTTCTTGTTAAATTTGAGGAATTTATACAAGAAATTAGTTTTGAGAATTTTTATTCCATCACATTTTCTTTAAGGAATTAGTAGATTAAGTGATATTACGCAAAGAAAAAATTGAGAAATATGGCATATTACTTAATATTACATTTATCCCTTTATTTAATTGTAGAAAATAAATAGTAACAAATATTATGATTTAAATGCGTTTGGTTTTTTTACATCGTTAGTTTTGTATGTACGATTACTGCTTTCTTCCACTAAAAACTTTTCTTTACGCAAAAACATAAGACTAACATACTGCAGCGAGGCTGTAAAATAAAAATGATTACTTTTTACTTCCACTAGAATATTTTCATTGCACCGAGACGTAAGATTTGATACAGCGGCGCGTGAGTAAGCAGAGGGGACATAAGTGTGAATATGTCGATGCGATAATTTATTAGTATTTTTTTTTCGTTGATTATTTTAAAACAAAACGTACTGGCAATAAGTAATCAATCAATTAGCCCCTATCGCAGTTCAGTGATGAACATAGGCCTCTCCCAACCCGCGCCACAGAACACTGTCCTGCATCTTTCGCATCCATTCTGACCCAGAGACCTATCTTAGGTCGTCGGTCCACCTAGCTGGGGGGAGTCCTACACTACGTTTTCCGAGTCGCGGTCTCCACTCTAGGATACCTTTGTTCTGACGACCATCGGTCCTTCGACAGATACGATCAGCCTATTGCCACTTCAGATTGTTAATTCTACGAGTTATGTCGGTAACTTTGGTTCTTTGTCGGATAACCTCGTTCCAAACTTTATCCTTTAAGGAGACGCCGAGCATAGCCCTCTCCATAGCTCGCTGCGCGATTTTAAGCTTATGGACTAGGCCTACTCGCAAGTGTCCAGGTCTCGGCACCATACTTCATTACTGGTAGGACGCATTGGTCTTCAGGCATTGCGGTAAAGGCCCGAAGTAGCTTGCTGAATCCTGTCCAACTGGATCCTGCGATCGATTTATTTCTTGAAGTTGTTACTACCAAGTTGAACAACTTCTAAACATACTGTTGAACAACTTCGAGCATCAATCGTTCGACATTAGATCGACCTCGGTGTGACATGATTGTGTAACATGATCTTTGTTTTGTTTAGATTTATACCGGGTTCAACCCATCAACAGGCTCCAAATTTAGGCTTTGTGGCTTTCCGTCAAGCTGTTCCAGTGACTCTGCCACGATGACGAAGTCGTCAGTAAACCGAAGGTGTGAGATGTACTGGTACTTGCCGTTAATGTTGATGTCCCGTCTAGTCTACTACAACGTCTTAAAGACGTCTTCGAGCGCGTTGGTGAAGAGTTTTGGAGAAATTACATCCCCTTGCCTGAACCCGTGACGTGACGCTACTCACTAAGTGGGGTAGTTTTGTCCTGGAGCTGGACAGTTGTAGTGGCAGTTTCATATAAAGATCTACACACATTGATGTATGCCAATCGATGCCACATCATTGCAGAGCATCCAGAACCACCCAGGTTTCAATTGAGTCGAAGGTTTTTACGTAATCCACGAATGCTATGCACAGCGGCTGATTGTACTCTTCAGTATTCTGTACAATCTACCGAACAAGATAGATGTGGCTCAGGAGTGATATGGGCCTATAGTTCTTCAGCGAGAATTTGTCACCTTTTTTGAAGAACAGGGCAACGGCACTCCCGCCTGAGGCGTTAGGGCCTGGTGGATGACGGAGCTAAAAACACCTCACAAGTGTTTTTAGCTCTTTTTGATTATGTGTTCCGCCAGTTTTAATAGCTCTCTCAGGTGATTCCGTCATGCCCTGGACACTTATTGTTCTTTAGTTGCTCGAGAGCAACTCTGACCTCGCCCCGGTTGACATCGGGGATGTCCTCCGTGTAATGGGGCGTGAGTGGGGCTATGTGGTCATCTTTCTTAGGTCCTATGTCATCCGTGATGCGTGCAAGTATTTCTAGAAACTCTCTATTTCCTCGAGTATCTCGAGCTCGGAGGTCACAGTTCTGCGGTCCGCAGTATTGAGTTTCGTTAGATGGGTTCTACCAAGCTTGCGCGCGAATACTTTGGTGCCTCTATTCTGTTCGATCGCAGTCGCAACGGTGGGGGTGTTGGAATATCTGAGGTCACGTCGCTCCAGTTTCTGGATCTTCCGGTTAAGGTATCTCCCATTCGTCTAAGAGTAGATTAGTCTGCTTTGAACAAGTCGTTGATCACTCCTAGTATTAAACGTCTTAATTTATTTAGTTATTTGTTATTTATGCACACAAATAAACTGATCTACAATGGTAAGCTTAATGCCTTAAGGCATTATCTTCCAGCTAACCTTTGAGTGAAGCAGAGAAAAGTAAGTTGGTAGGTGCAATAAAGACAATTATCACAGAGACATCTCTGAACACGTATCTTCTATCGGTCATGATAAAGTCTATCTCGTTCCTCGTCACAGTATTGGGGCTTTGCCATGTCCTCTTTCTATGTGGCTTCTTCTTAAAGAAGGAGTTCATTAAGAAGAGCCCCTGCGTCTCCAGTAAGTTGACCAGCATCTGCCCCCTGTGGTTTCGGCGCCCCACACCGTAGTATTCAATTTTCTTTTTGCCGTTTTCTTGTACTTCCACTTTGGTATTGCAGTCTCCCCTAACAATGTTGTAGTAAGCCTCGGTAGTGCCATGTAGTGCCTTAGCGATGTCTTCGTACATGGCATCGGCTATTTCATCGCTGTATGTCGAGGTCGGAGTCTCTTGTATCACCGGCAATATGTAAAGTGCCTTTAATTTTAATTTGTTAATTGTAATTTTTGTTTGTTACTTTAGATTTTTATTGAGAGAACGTAATGTTTTGTTGTATGGAGCCGAGAAAAACCTTATTCTGTTAATTGTTACAAGCCTTTACAAATTATCTACTGATTATTAAAAAAAATATAAAAAAATAATTAGTGGTAGTAATCTTTACCGAAATTCCACATTTCTGAATTTTTATTGTGCAATTTCATTGTTAATAGTACGAACTTTAATTGTATCCAAAAATCTAATTAGTATTTTGTCTAAATTAATAAATATTAAATACAAAAAATGCATTTGCTTTTTTTCCCTATAGACATAAGCAATAACTTAAAGTAATATGTGTTAATATGCAGCAAACATTTCTATAACATATAATGGAATAAGAAATTACTATTGTTTACTTCTGGTTTCTAATCAAGTCCCTAAATTGAAAAAAGGCGTAAGTATAGCTTATACATTTCAATCATAATTTTAATAAAGGAAATAATGCGGTAATCTTACTTATACAACCATAAATGTTCATACTTACAAGTTCATAACTGCTTTAATACAACATACTTTTTAAATACATTTTACTTTTCTGACAAAGCCTGTCATAAATTTTGATACTCAAAATGCATTATTTTTTTACATTCTGAAAAATAGCATAATAATTTATTTTTACAATTCCTAATAAACTATAAACATTAGCACTAACGTAAATACAACACGCAGTACACGATTTTTTTTCCTTTTTTTTGATATAACAATAATTGTTCCACGTTTGAAAATAAAGTAAATAAACCCATAAATTCAGTTTTTTCGCCCTACTGAAAAATCAGCATTTTCGTCTTATGCCTTTTTTCCACTGAGGGTGCGATATATGTTAGGCTGTAGTAACTCAACTAAACATGTCACATAACAAGGTTGTTCTCAACGTAATGTACAGTTGATAAAATAAATTAAATCACTCCAGCAAATGTAGCAAGTCATTTTATTTATTGAAACAAACCAAATAATAAAAGTTCATAAATAATGAAAACAATACACTCGCGTTGACTTAAACACATATTCGTAAACTTTTATCTTTTTAATTATTAAAACAAAACAGCGCAAGTAAAGTTCTAACTAAGTTTTGTTCACGAACGAGAGAGAACACAAACTAAAAATAAAGACGTTTCACCAGAACCGTATCTCTGTGTACAGGGTGTTGCACAGAGGAATAGCGCCCCCTCTATATATCCTCTTTTAAACTGTTCTACGAAAGAGATCCAAGTTAGCTCGTATGCGATTATTGATCCGCCACTGTGCTCCACGCTCTGCACATTCACGTACAAACTAACACAGAAGCTATTACTTAACATGAACAAAAAGGTAAAAAATAACCTCCTACATTAGACTTGTTATCTCCATTTATCTAATAATATAATTTCACGAAACGTCCGAGATATTCATTCACTTAAAATATTTGCAGAGCTTATCATAATGCGCTTAGATACCATCTCTGGCGAACAAATTTAACGTCCAACCCGGCCAAGTTGAATAGCGCTATAATGTTACAAAGTATAAAGAAACGATGGCTTACTTTACTTAGTAGGGTGCAATTCTTACAATTCAGCTATAACCCGACTTTGTTGAGTAGGGTATGGAGCTGAGACATGCAGTTTTAGTTTGTGTTTTATCAGATTTGGTGGTGTTACAGCGTGAGATTAGGAGTCGACAGTAAAAAGTGCAGACCTTTTATTGCTCGTTGGGGAGGTCTTGAATTTTTGATAGCTTTTCTAAACTATCTCTATCGATCATTTACTGTAAGCAATGTAGTGTGAGCATAGTAAACATGCAGAAGTCTAAGCTAGTTAGATGGAATGCTAAGATATTTTACTTTTAAAAAAACACGGTTCAGCTTCAGCAATAAATAGCTTGCTATAATTCGTGAGACTTTAGAAAAATTTATTATATTAACGAGCAAAATAACCGAGACAACGTTATAATCTAAAATTACTGTTTTGTAAATAAATTTGTAAAAGACAATTTTTGTACATTATAATAACAGAGTGGTGATCAGATAGAGGGATTAAGCCAAACTAGCCGGTACTCTTCGTCTCTGTAGTTTAAACAATAACACACACAGAAATTGTAGCTTATGTATTACTCTGATGTATAAGCTATATTATTCTACAGTTTTATCAAAATCTATTCAGTAATCTTTACGTAAAAGAGTAAAACAAACATCCACGTATATAATGTTAGTGATGGATATTCGTCTGCATGATGCTCGGTTCATGACAAAGTAAGTAGGTAGTGGTCACAAGCTACCCTCGCATTCTTCACATACGAGTACAAAGAAACCGTCGACATATTGTTACTGATACTGTATTATATAACATCTCTACAGTATCTTTACTTTATGTTCTTTTGTTATAATATGTTGCAGGTTGCTTTACTATAAGTTTGTTTTGTCTTTTATCTTCTATGCCGAATAAAATAATGCTTTAAACATTCAAACAACGCATTTAATCCGAAAGTAAGAAAGAAAGACAAGATTGTACTGTGAGATAAACATACTTAAGTAATTTTTGTTCTACATAAATGTTTCATAGTAATTCTAGATTTAAGAACAAAAACATTTACATAACTAATTTTGATGAAATTTCCAAGAATGAAGAAGGCAATTTTAAACAAAATGGTTCATTGATTATGATGTTAACAGATTCAAAAATGAAAGCCCAACTTTAGATTATTTTATGCTGTTTAAGTAATACTGATTTTTAAGGTAACGAGCATAAAAAAGAAATGATTAAATTGAAAATCTCCTGCTATTTGTCGGGTCGATTAAATACCAAGTATAAAATAAAGACTTTATCATTAAAGAAATTTATTGCCACTATCTTTTTCTCTTATAAAACTAACAAAGAGGTAGTTATTTACTACAGTCCCTACAATACACAGTACAATACTGACCCACAGCCTCCTCCCCGAGGACTTTGTGTTTTTGTATAACAATACATTGTATATTAACAGACTCATAACATATAACAAGTTGACCTATTTAAGCATAACACAAGAAGTGTGTACGTGCCTCCACTAAACTTGTGTACGTGACACAAGGTTAGTAACAACGCCATCTATTTTGTGAGATAGACAACTTTGTGTGTGACATTAATATGTGAAAAAAAATATATTGTAAGACTTCTCGATTTTTTACTAAGATTTAGTTTGGTTTTTAAATAGGCCTAAATGCTTTTATGTCCTGTGTCATGGCAACTTCTACAAACATCACTTGAACGGATAACAAGAATATTCAGCAAGAAAATGCAGCAGTAGAGTTTGTTGCGCCGCTTCTTCTCTACTAGCGCTTTGGTAAAGTTTTCTAAACTTTTAAATGTTAATAAACTTAGATTAAGTAGTGTTAGAAGACGTCAAAAAGATACAATATTATTGTACTACTTTGAATAAATAAATGAATACTGAATTCAGGCTCAGGGTAATCATTATTTTACCTCTGCGTATAAGTTTATTATTTAGATCGTGTAATATTTAAAGCATTTCTAATTACTTATCTTTTTTACTAAAAGATTTATATAAAAGTTAAATTTGGTAAAAGAGATAAGCGTTAATAAAGCACTGATTAAGACATAATCACAAAAAGAAAATATCCAAAAAACACAAAATCCAATTTCCATCTAATTAAATAAAAAATATTTTATAAAATCTCAACCCCAAGTAACGGTTAATGTAACTCAAAGTACATCAAACTTTTCAGACTAATTCATTAACGTTCCTTAATTTTTTCCATCCCCTAACAAATTTAAGGGTTATATTCTCAAGTGATTGCGCATTAAACAAGCCCGGTAGGGGGCGCCACTGTTTGTGTAGAGAGTGATGGCTTAATGAAGACGTAACTCATGTTTTATTGTAAAGTTTGTTGCGTCACTCTGAGGAGGGTTACAAGGACACAATGGCTACTCTTTTGAGTTATGTTGCGTTTATTTAGACGTTTTTTCACGTACCGGAGAGGAGGTGAATTCCGACTCAGTCCACAGATGCAATCTTATCAGGCGTAACTATGACTTTCAGCTAGCAGTAAGAACTGATCAATCAACTGATAAATGTTCGCCTGTTTGCAGCCGTATAAGATAATGAAGGCTAAAATGAATGACGTTTGGTTGTTCGTTTTTGATTACAGGCAAAGTTCTGTCAAAATAATTATGTATTTTAAAGGACCGGTGATAATCCCGTGGGCTTTAGTTAGTAAACTATATTCATTTTTTCTTGTCTCTAACAAAGAGCTTAAGATAAAATTTTAAATATAAAGAAAAAAGGTTTTTCCCTCAAAAACAGTGACAGAACACATGACCTACACTCGTAAGTTTATCTTAACATGAAACACACAATTAAACTCACTTAAGTTTCCCTAACCTCGTGGCAAGAGCCTCCTGTGTCCACACGAGGTGTGAATGAGAACCGTTTGTCGCGTCATTATCCACAAGCGGTTCCCGAGGGACGGCCCTCTCTCTCCGTCCTAGAGAGACGATGTCCCTCTGCGGTAACGTGTTGTCTTAGGAAACAATGCCGCTATCTACAACTACGTTTTTATGTTATACTTTTTTTTTAAATCTTTATTGGCCAAAAAAGGGCTTGATCACTTTGTGAACATGTCGCCTCTTATGTTGAACTTAAGGTTTATTATTATGTGCAAGTAATGTACGATTATGATTTTAAGCATAACTTTTAAACTATTGCATTGTATAATGTTTATACGTATTGGAAACTGGCAGTTAACACTGTATGCAGTTAATATTTATATTGTTTGAAGTTTGGTCACATAATTTGTTGGCCGTGCTCTCATGTTAAATGTTGTTGCATTATTACAGCTCATGGTAGATCATAGCTCTTACTTTGCAACATCTTATTTATTTATGTATAAATAAAATTAATTAATTAATTTATCTTTATTTTTACATTATAGAAATAAACATAATTGTCACCTGTGTCGAAACGTCAACCCAAAAAAGATAGAATTAAATAGCATACCCCTATAAGTTTCAATATTCTGTGATAACAGAGCAAAAGGGTCAATCTCCAAATCGGGCGTATTCGTGTGATCGCTCTGGTGCTTTTCAGATCTTGATATTTTTTGGTAATTAAGTATCTCATTGAAAATAACGATATTAAAATACTACATTTTTACTATTGGCCTTCATTTTTGACAAACAGTTATGGAAATATTTAAGTTCAAACATTTTCGCGTCCAGAGCAATCATGATAGGCGCTAGAGCGATCATAAATGGTGAAACAAAAATAATAAAATTGGTAATAAATTATTTATTTAGTCATTTTTAGTCTTGCATGTTACAAGATTTTATGATTTTATGTTTAGGGGATATATCTGGAGCTTTTTGAGAGCTCATCAGTTGGAAACTTGTTCATTTTTAGGGCAGCGTACCGATTTTGAAACAACGGAACCCTTATAGGATCACTTCGTTGTCCGTCTGTCTGTCTGTCTGTCTGTCAAGACCATTTATCTCAGGAACGCGTGGACCTCCACGCGTTCCTGAGATAAGCTAAAATTTTTAACAAATATTATTAGTGATGAGACGTGACGTCATAGAATTTTTGACAGATAAGTAAGTCGTGACGTCACATAATTTTGGCAGGAAAATATTTTTTGACAGCTGAGTCGTGACGTCATTGAATTTTTGACAGATGTGTCGTGACATTACAGAATCATTGACAGATGAGTCGTGACATCATTGATTTTTTGACAGAATCTGTCAAAAACTCTCACATTCACATCTGATGTGTCGTGAAATCACAGAATTTTTGACAGATGAGTCGTGACGTCATAGAATTTTGGCGGGAAAAATAATATTTAGACAGCTGAGTCCTGACGTCATCACAATTTGGCGAGAACGTAAATAGGTTTGTACAAAACCCTCGGTGCGCGAGTGAGACTCGCACTTGACCGGTTTTATAAGGCTCCGTACCGATTTTGGAAAAACGGAACCCTTTGTTGTCCGTTTCTCTATCAAGACTGTTTATCTCAGGAACGCGTAGAGGTATCAAGCTGAAATTTTTACCAAAGACTAAGGTCTGTTGCCTTTTAGTGCTGTTAAAAAAACAAACTTCTAATCTAACGAAATCAAGACATATAGCCGTTTATGTCGCAAATTTTCGATGAGCAAAGGGCAAAAAGCTACAGGGTACTTCCAGTCTACATACAAACTTGAAATTTGGCATGAAGCAAGGTCTTATAGTGCATGTAAAGGAAAACTTCCGAAAACTTGAAATCTTGACTTCTATCATATTATATTTTGATAACTTCGTCATAGTCATAATAATTTTGACAGCTGAGTCACGTGACTAGTGACGCCATAGAATTTTGGTCACGTGACACGTGACGTCATAGAATTTTGACAGATGAGTCGTGACGTCATAGAATATTGGCGGGAAAATATTTTGCAGGGGAGTCGTGACGTTATAGAATTTTTGACAGATGAGTCGTGACGTTACAGAATTTTTGACAGCTGAGTCGTGACATTTGTCGTTGTAACAATCTGGTATTATTACTTAAAGCAGTTTTATAACGTACAATTATTGCAAAATATCATCGCTCTGGTCTTTTGGACAGAGCAATCATAGCCATAGCGATCAAAAAAAGTCATAAAAGCATTAATATAGCCCAAAATAAAAACAGTAGAAAGTTGTGTTTACGCCTCATAAAGAACATCATTACTATCACTTAATTTACTTAATAAGCACATTTACAACCTTACTATTTAATTTATAAAACATGCCATATCAATCATCAAATTCGAGAACCAAACCCAGATAAATCATAAACTTACCCTCGTAATGTTGTAGTGGGGGACCGTGGCACAAATGTATCTTCCTCGGCGGTTAGACCACTACAGCCACTACTCCGGGGGAGGGGAATAGAGTTTCTATTTCGTAAAACGAGGGATGAGCGCGATGTTTTACTCCAGCGCAGAGCGATGAGATAAAATGCCAGGTCATGACGATAAATTTAAATTGTGCCAAAAATATTGTTAATATAATTTAAAAAAAAATATTACAATGAAGATTAACTATTTGTTATGTAATATAAAATAACATCGGACATATGAACCTTCTCAATAAAAAGTTACACAATGTTTTCTCATTCAATCGGGAGTTAGGTCAACCCAGAGCAATCAGGATTTTAGGGTTTATGATTTTTTTTTAAATCTTTCTAATAAACTAATTCATAATTTCAGCACTGCACCACATAGATTAGACACCAAAGTATACATAAAAAAATGTAATGAAAACATTTATCGATTTCAAAATGGGTTTCTCCAGTCCGACACGATAAAAAATGCCTCTGGAGATCTACCCAAAAATATATATTTTTCTTTACGATCATTCTGATCTCAAAATGATCGTAAAGATCAAGAAAGAAGTTTATATTTTAGATCCACACAATATATTATTTCTATATCGTATTGACATGATTTTTAAGGAGGTCTTCGAATTTTAATGTCGCCACGCTACGCCATAGCGTAAGTGGAAGATAACTACTAAAGCTACTACTTTTCAAAATCATTTATTAATCTTGTTTAAGCTTGGCCTTCACTATTTCACACTCTAATTCCTGTATGGATTTTTGGATAGACACAATATATGTGTACAAAATATATCGACACGCCATAACATAACATGCATTGCTACTGTAAGCGTTAGTAACGTAGGTACCATACATACGACGTTATTACATCCGAGCCTCAAGCCGGGATCAAG
Source organism: Schrankia costaestrigalis (assembly GCA_905475405.1). Lineage (NCBI taxonomy): Eukaryota > Metazoa > Arthropoda > Insecta > Lepidoptera > Erebidae > Schrankia > Schrankia costaestrigalis. The sequence goes on along the minus strand of FR997852.1, from coordinate 12,126,494 downwards.
CCACGAATTGTGCACGACGAGACGTGACCAGAATCTCTATCACAAACAAGATCAGCTCAAATCCATGCTTTTAGTATAGGTACACTCTAAACGTTAGCTATAAAACTAATAGTTCATAATTTGTCAAGAGACTTAAATATGGTGAAAATTTTGAAGTCTTCTGTTTTATGTTGGAGGTCGTTAAAGTCGTTAGTAATAAGATGTCGGATCAGTCTCCGTGATCTTGTGTTCGTTGATTTATGTTCGCTTTATGCGAGTGTTCAATATTGCAAGCGAGTTGTAGACTAGAAAAGTTTTGCTATAAGCCATTGACGAAATAGGTACGTAACTTTAACAAATGGTAAATGTAGTTTGCATGATGTTAGTTACCAGTGGTTATATCTGCCATTACAATCATTTTGCATGGACAGACGGCTTTTTAATGATAAAAGTTACTATTTACTAATTTTATTTTTATTTTTTATTTTTTCATTTATTTGGGATACTTACAACTAGCATATACAATAAACGTAACTTATAGATTTATGAAGGTCATTTCCAATTTTCCGCTGATATCACATTGTCGCTTTTAGTGTACTGTAAACCTAATGTTTTGTCACAAGTTTTTTATTGGTAAAAGTAATCGTTGAATTACGCTTGTCAATTGAAAATATAATACTTAAGTAATATAGAATTCTTCTTTCGTAACTCTGCAATAAAATATTTCCATAAAGTTGAGAGCGCGGGAGAGCTCATGAAGAGTCGATCAGTCTTCGTTGATGTTGCATTAAACATTTTACTGCATCTCAGTCTGATTGTCAGAGTGCTAAGTGCACACTATTTACTTTTGCATTCTTATTTATTTATTCCATTCTGTAAAATTTCCTCTACTCATTGATAACAAACAATTTAATACAGGTAGCACAGTAACAAACAGCCGTAGAATGCCCAAAAAGGTTGATACTTTGTATGATCTCTGATGATGCTAAACGCTGAAAAAGCAAAAACTTTTAGAAATAGGTTAGGTGATGATTTAGTGCTGTATATCCGCTTGCCAGCGTGTTAGTGTCAACCGAACAAACAGCATGACCATATTCAATGACAATACTTGTAGAAGAAGCAATGTAATATTAATCGTCAATCAAAACATTATAAATTACTATCAAAATATAAATTAAGCCTATAGAAGGCATTGAGGCACAACGACACAGCCCCTACCTCTATATTTATAAGTTTCATTCAATTGAATTAATTTAGCAAGTTGTTCGTTCAGTTCTGAATGGAGCCTCGTCCCTATATCTAAAGCCAACTTCTCACAAGTTTTTCAACGCTCCAGATATCATCTGGCGGATGATTTATATTGCGCTGTGCGTGGGGCAAAAAGTTATGGACAAACCCGTCGCCACCCCCCCTCACCCCCTCCCCACAGCGGGCAGTTGATGAATACGAGTACTGTGTGTGTGTGTGAGTCAGAAAGTTTTGAAGATATATTAAAGTGTATGAAATATGAATCTGAACATACACACACGCGTAGTGGCCGACCCTCGGTCAACATGTCTCTCTACTGATAAAGGGAAGTACACACAAGCTGTTTTAGGATCAGTAGGTCTACAATATTAGACATTTATTTAGCTAATTGAAAACGAATCTTGACACAAAATCATGATGACTAGGCTAGAATACTTTATTCTTTGCATACCATGGATACTTCGAGTAGGTGTTGCTCCGATGATAGGCCAAATATGATAATGTCAACAGGTAAAGAAATATTTTGAACAAACAAGTTTCGCTGTGTGCAAAAGTTGGGTTTTGGATTATGATTACTCGTTATAATTTTTATATCTTTGTTGTTCTTTTCTTACTTAAGTTTGCAATGTCGTCTGCTCGTGTACTGGAGTTTTCTCTGTCTAATACACTAAGATGAAACTCAATTTCTTCTTTGTGTACGTTAAATGTATTGGTAGAAAAGACTTCACAACACAGGATCCGAGTTTCAGCATAAGAGTGTTATTTTTATGAATAATAAACAAATACCTAAATTCCTTTTTTGATAGATGGGCCACATCATATTTTCATTTTTTACACCGTAACTAGCACATTCATGAGCTTTCCACATCTGCCATTATGTTTCATTGCCATTCTGTTATTATGTTTTTATTAATTTGTTACCTGTCAGTCCACGGGTTGGTCGTTTGCCGCTGCTCCATGTTCCGGTAAAATGTCGATTCAAATAAATAATAATTATAAATAAGTACAGTATGCATCCACCTTTACACATTGTAGGTACATAGTGTGGAGTAACAAAAACGTTCCCTCGGGACTCTTATTAAACAGTATTCACGTTCATGTACCTCTTGGGCCTGTCTCCACAACTTATGTCGACAGAGGAATTTTTTGCTGAGTTAAGCAACTACTTGTGTATTATATACTAGCTGAGGTCGCAGCTTTGCTTAGGAACTGTATAATATAAGGGACGATAACGTGCATATAGTTTGTTTTTTATTTTACCCTGGGCTAAAAACTATAATGCCCTATGTCGCGGGGACGTTTACAAACATCAATGTAACGGTCACAAAAACACCCAGACTGATGACAATAGTTTGTGGATCGCACAAATGATTGTTCTGTGTGGGAATCAAACCCTCAACCTGTGCACGACAGCTACTTGCTCTTCCGCCGACCCACCAAGGCAGTTTACTTATGTCTGCTGTGATATTGCAATAAAATAACAAAAACTACACTAAAACTTTTAATAAATAAAATAAAAATAAAAATAAAAAAGCCTCTTTATTTCTTGCAAAAAAAAAAAAAAAAAAAAAAAAAAAAAAAAATAGAACAAAAACTTTATACTTAATCCTAGTTTTAAATATTAAAAGTAAACTGTAAGTAAGTGAAAAAAAAAGTTAACTAATCTAATTATTATTATGTAAGGTTTGCAAGAACCCCTCTGCAGGTGAAGGCCTCCTCCAAGGAATGCCATTTTTCTCTATCATTCGCTTTTGTCATCCAATTTGTACCAGCCGTTCTTATTATTTCGTCTTCCCACCTCGTAACCGGTCTGCCTCGGTAACGTTTACCAAATGGGCCTTTCCACCGTGTAGCTCTTATGGTCCAGCGCTCGTCAGACAGTCTTGCTACGTGTCCCGCCCATTTCCATTTCAATCTTTGAGCATACACGAGGGCATCGGTAGCTTTAGTAATGCTTCTTATCTTTGTATGTCTTATTCTTTTACATTTTCTAATATTGAGCATGCTACGCTCTAGACCTCGTTGGCAGGTTGTAATTTTTCTCTTGACACTGTTTGTGTATGCCCATGTCTGGCAGGCGTAGGTTAAACATGGTAGAAGGCAGCTTGACATAGCCTTTGACTTTAGATATACTGGCATATTGCTCTTAAAAATGTCCTTTAGGCTCCAGTATTTATTCCAAGTCTGTTGAATACGTCTTTCTACTTCAGAGTAGTTACTGTCTTTGTCAAAGCTGATTTGTTTTCCTAAGTATATATATTATATTTGTTTGTATATTCTAATTTTTTATTATCTACAGATATTGTCTTAACTGTGCTATTTGTCATTACCATTGTTTTGGTAAGATTCATCTCTAAACCCACTTTCTTACTAGCCTCGTTTAATGAATGGATCATCACTTGTAATTGCGAACTTGATTCTGACAAGAGCACTAAGTCGTCGGCAAATCGGAGATGGCTGAGGTATTTTCCATCTATATACAAGCCGCTAGTTTCCCAGCTCAGACCCCTCATTATAGACTCTAGGATGGCTATGAATAGTTTCGGAGAGGTCGGGTCGCCTTGTCTGACTCCTCTTTGGATGGGGAAGCTTGGACCGACTCTCTCTAGCTTTACTCTACCCGTGTTATTGCTATAGACGCTTCGTAATGCATTTATGTACTCCATCTCTACCCCTTGTTCTAGTAGTGCTCTCCAGATGCTTGGATGTGAGACAGTATCAAAAGCTTTTTTATAGTCTATGTAAGCTATATATAGAGCTCTTTGCTTTTCTTGATATTTCTTGAGAAGTAGCTCCAAAGTGTGGATATGATCTATAGTCGAGAAACTCTTTCTAAATCCCGCTTGTTCCACAGGCTGCTCTACTTCCAATGTAATACTTATTCTTTGGTTTATAAGCGAAGAGAATAACTTATATAAACATGGCAGTAAACTTATTGGCCTATAATTTTCGACGTCGCCTGGATCGCCCTTTTTATAAATGAGAATAATCTCTGACTCAGACCATTGTGTTGGTGTTATAGAAGACTCTAGGATGCGGTTAAACAGCTGGGTTAATGGTAGAGCTAGTAATGGTTCAGCTAATTTTATACACTCGTTTGTGATCTTGTCGGAGCCAGGGCTTTTATTTGTTTTAAGTTTGTTTATTGCTTGGGTCACTTCTGTTACGTCGAATGGTGTACATTTTGTAGTGCGTTTCTCCGGCTGGTGGTTGTTTTCCTCCTTACTTTGGTACTCTTGAGCACTGTAGAGATTTTTGTAGAAGTTAGTAGCGATTCCTATAACGTCCTTACGATTACTTAGAAATATTTCCTTGTTTTTTAGCCCGCCTATCCATGTCTTGTTTGTTTTTAGTTGTTTGTACGCTTTTTTTGAGCTTCCTGAGTTTTTTAGGTGCTTTTCAAGAACTTGTGACCTGTATCTTGTATAGTCGCTTTTTATACGTTTGCTTACTAATTTATACAACGCTGAGAGCTCGTTTTTCATAGATCTAGTTTTCATTTTTGTATTTTGTAATAATTGTCTCTTTTTCAAAAGTGCTAGAGTACTTTCTGATAAAATTTTATGTCTAGTACTTGTACTTGGAACACTAACAGTTCTAGCGTCCTGGAGGCCTTGTGTGATGGCTTTTAGTAAATTATCGTGTTGGGACTGGACTGAGGAATTTTCTTTAAGTTCTTCAAAGCAGTGTAGGTGGGTTACGATGCATTTTCTATATCTTTTTATTTCTTCCTCGCTCTTCAGTGTGGCTTTGTGGGTGTTACTAAAACCAGAGCGGTTTTTTTTACCTTTAGTGAGTGTTATTATTGCTCTAACCGGTCGGTGATCTGAAGAAAAATTAAGATTCAACACATCAATGTTTTGAACAATAGCAGGTTTGTTTGACAAGATGTAGTCTATTTACACTTACACTAAAACTTTTACCACGTATAAAGTTTTATTTATCTCTCATAAAAACAAACTGTACCTGTAATCAAACCCACATCGATCAAAGCACTAAACGAACAACTTGTACTGATAATAAAAACAGGAATGTTTGTTAAGATCCTCACAATAGTTTCCTCATCAGGAGGAATTAGTGTGGGGCGGTCCCTCGGCGCGTGACGTCATCAATCTTGAACAACTGCTTCATTCAGTCATGTTGGAAACTATGTTGTAGCGACTATTGTCGAGTTATAGTGAGAACTAATATAACTAGTGTATTGTAGAGTTTATATTATAACTAGCGAACCGCCCCGGCTCCGCACTGGCATCTACTACAAAATGTCCTTAAAAAACGTTTAAGTTCATTAGACGATTACATTAAAAATCTGTAAATTTATACGGGTTTCTCTACTATATTGTGCAAGCCTTCCTCTTGAATCACTCTATCTATTTAAAAAACTGCATGAAAATACGTTGCGTAGTTTTAGAGATTTAACCGTACTATGTAGTGATGACATATTTTCATTTAATTATTTTATTTTCCATTCCCTCTTCAAAAAGTATTTTTTTACAAAAAAATATGTATTGCATATTTATGTATTTGCATATATTATTTACTTGGCTGTATTCTGAAACGTGATCTTCAACCTCGTCCTTTGAAGAAGTTTTTCGTGATTCATTATTGGAGTCAGATTCATCTAAGATCTGTAATATTCTTTCCGGTCTTTTTATCAACAGCCTTTTTGATAAATTCTTAAAAACAACCAAGAAAATCATTACTAAAAATAAAAAATACAAAGAAAAACATGTCACAAAAATACAACGCGGTCGATGACGCTGGGTCATATTGACCCATTTTTGCTTTATGCACGTGTATCTGCTTGCGTTCGCCGCGAGGCCCTGAGTTCATGATCGGAGTGCGCTGGGAGATACTGTATCTCCAGCTACTAGAACAGTCAAAACCACAAAGCACGCCTAATTTGAAATATCGCTGTTTGAAATCACCTCGGGTCATATTGACCCGGCGTCATTGGCGCCGGGTTAAAGTAGAAAAAGTAACAAAAGTGTTTGCAGTAGAGCGATATTAATTACTAATTAGTGCGTAGCTGTACTTGTAGATGAAGAATGTAGTGCATCGTTCATAATTTAAAACAATTCGGTATGTAAAGTATAAGTTTAGGTACATAATACCTATGTCGAATCCAAAACCATTTAGAGATTTTAGATCGGTAAGGAATAAAATCATATTTTTAGCGCAAAAAACTTGTGTTCATTTTTTACAATTATACATAAAATATCTTTCATTTGACGTCCAAATGACGTCATGTCGCCCGGCTCAACAGAAGTTTGTTTCTGCTATCATTGCTCAAGTAATTCGGCCGCAGGTATGACGTCATCACAAGTAAAACTTAAAATGTTTATTACAAATAAACTATAAGTAGGGAAGCAAAAATACTTAAATTAGTTGTTTATAAATTAATAAACCTTTAAAACGGAAATAAAAAAAATACCAAAAAAAATCTTTACATACCGAATTGTATATGAGAACAGTAAGCTTTTTACTCTTTGTATTTCTTTTAATATTTCTATTTAATAAAAATATTAAAAGTCATTTTAAATATAAAAAATAATATTTTAATTGTACGATGTCATAGACAATGTATAAAAAAGGTAATACACACCAAAATAGCAGTTCTGGTAGGCCGAAGAAAGTTATCTAAAAAAAATCTGTAGATAAATTTTAATTACTTACTTACAGTTTACAGTTTTAACTTAACTATTTTTTACTTCGTTTTTATTTTATTTAGTTAAAGTGTTTTGAAATATTTCAAGAATACCTCATTACTCCAACTAACTAAGACATTGTCGTATAAGTTAAATACAATCAAACAGTAATGTATGTCTGTTATCTCCATAGCGTAGGATACGTACTCCACTTCAGTATCAGTAGTAGTAAAGAGGTAACGGACCTCCTTCATAAATTGATAAATACGCGCCCTGCAAGTACGTATAAGTACGCGCCCTGCAAGGGGTCGCTTGATTGATGAAGTAAAAAGGAATTTTAATAGTCGGACTATGAATATGTAAAATAAAATATGAATAATGAACTTATTGAATGAATACGTTTTGAATAATGAACATGAATACCATTAATAATCTTATTTTTTTAATCATTTTATTATACTTTGTGAAGTATTTTGACTCAAGTATGAAATCTAATTTAACTTTAATTTAATGCCTATTCAGACTGTTTATGACGAACAACTAACTTATGTAGTTGACGCTAGATGGCGTTGTAGCGTGTCGCTAAACCTCGATATGGTTTCGTTACCGACCTTATTACAGGTTCAAAGTTTTTTTTGTAATAAATGAGAACTATCAGATCAGGATACAGTTGTTTAATTTCACCTAGTATTCACAACCTTAAGTAGTTAGTTCTTCCAATACCATTCGTGAGTAGATTTGGTATTAACATTTGGTCCTAATCGACCCGGACGGAACTTCCGTTTCCACTTTTGGAGAACTCTCCCACGTAGTCGCAGTGGATCGCTGCAGCAAGATTACGTGTACTGTGAAAGAGCGACTGGTCGTCGCTGGCGCCACTACGCGGCAAGTTGCGGAGTTACCAGTTCTACAATACGCCACTAGAGGTCCTTCCTGTGGCATCATCGCAGCAATAAAAGTTTGCAAGTACAACATTGTTTACGTTTTGAGTGCAGTGCAAGTTCTGTGAGTACAATTTATTATACTTATAATAGTGACGAAAGATACATAAAGGTCAATGCAATTTTGAACCTTATTTTCAAGAAGAATTTAACTTTAATCATCAGTGCAGCTTTATGGACTTAGCAGATTTTTCGTGTTTGTTTACATTGACTTAGTTAAAATCTTATACTTACTCTAGTTAATATGTGTTAAATACATTTGATTAATTAAATATTGTTGGAAGTGTAATATATTACAATTATCTAGAAAATGTGTGCTTTCTAATGGTCGTGATATTATGTTATAAAAGTTGAGTAACTTTTAAAATTTAATAAAAGAAAAGTCAAAGACTAAAACTTGGCCTTGAGTTTAACAATAATGGCAGTTTAATTACGCTTTCCTCCATAAAAGTTTATTGAAATCGTTTAAAGTTTATTGAAATCGTTTAATTCTAGAAGATAAACTAATAAACAATAATTAAATTTAGAAAACAAACCTACTACGTTCTTATTTTTATGTTCTTATTGTCTAAACAAAAATATGGTATGCACTACAAAACGCCGAGATGGCCGAGTCAGCTAAAAAAGGTATTTATTTCAAAAATAATTTAAAATACTTTAACCTTCAGAATTACTAATATATTTATTTTATTTTAACAGTAATATAGTTAATTATATTTTAAAAATAAAATCATTAATTTGGGTTGCTAATTTTTATTCACAAATAATATAATTCCCGGAAAATCGCGGAAAATGTCAACAATTTTTCGCAATTTCTCAGGTTTATCAACTATTCATTGTATTTAGATATTCATAAGGTTAATGTATTTTAATTTAAGTTTATTCCCTATACTTTTACGAACACGACGATGTTTTTTATTTTCAAATTGATGCAGTAATTTTCTCGTGTTAGCCGTTTTTATCAAGACGTAAAACTCGCAGTTTTTTATAAACACATAAAAAACTGCGAGCGTTGCCACTTGAACGTTGGACTCGCGAAAGCGATTCGCGCAGTTAACGTTCAAGTGGTTATAGTAATAATAGTAATTTTAAAACTTGTTTTTTTATATTTTTATTTTGGTTGCTTTTATAAACTTAAAAGTTTTAGTTGATAGTTTTATCCTTATAGTGGTAATTTGGGCCCTTCTATTTTTTATTTTCATGTAAGTACTTTTTCTACCAAATTTTATATAATTATTATAGTGTTGTGAAACTGCAAATGAGTAAGTACATTTTTAATGCTTTAGTAATTAATTTGATTGTTTAGACTGTTTGTAGTCTGTATTTATTTTAATTTTAAATCATAGTTATCTCATACGGTCTTTGCAGTATTTGTAGATTGTAATAGTAGTTAATAGAACAAAATGGAAGGATTGTACAAAGTTTTAAAGGATTTAGATAAAGGAATTGCCAAAGGGTTAGCCAACTTTAAAAAGAGTCCAAAGGATAGGTTAACAGTAGAATATGCTGAGACCAAATTAGAATTGTTAGAAAATGATTGGAATGCGTTTAAAGATATTAAAACTAAATTATGTGAGCAACTGGAAGCGAAAGATTATGAATCTAAGATTAGTGATATGTATGATTCAACAGAAGATACATACACACATCAAAAAAGTCTAAGCAACATGCATGATATTACAAATTTACCATTTATATTAATTTATTTTACCATTTATTTTAATTATAACGTTGTATTTTATTTTTAAAATAATATTTTTAGGGTTCTATGATGTAAAAATAACAGCTGTTTTCTTTATAAGTTCTTTTAATAACAGAAATTAACAATATTAGAATATACAGGTACATAAGAAACTAAACTTTTTTTTTACAAATTGAAATTTCTTAAGAAAATGAATTTATTGTGAAAGAATAGGACAATTTAATACAAAGTATGGCCTCCTCTGCTATTCAGAACTTGTCGGCAACGATTATTCATTGAATTAATGAGACTGTTTATGTCATCTTGCGGTATTCGCTCCCAATGGAATTGTAGCAAATCCTTCAGCTGTTGGGTTGTTGTCACTCCGTCCAAGTCCTTCAAAACACGTCTCTGGAGCATGTCCCATGCGTGCTCGATGGGGTTGAGGTCTGGCGATTGTGCAGGCCAGGGCAATACCTGGATGTTCTCCGTTGCCAAGTATTCACTGGTTCGCCGAGCTGTATGTGAACGCGCATTGTCATGCATTAACGTAAAATCGGAGCCAAAGGTTTGTGCAAATGGATGGACATAAGGTCTGAGAATATCCTCAACGTAATTTTCAGCGTTCATGTTTCCATTTACAAAAACGAGCTCAGTTCGCCTGTTCTTCATAATACCCGCCCATACCATAACTGTTGAGCCGCTGTATGGATGAACTTCCTGAACGCACCTGAGTCTTTCAGTATTTCCGGGTCGACGGTACACTCGCACCCTTCTTGTATCAGGCCTAAACCCGAATCGCGACTCATCGGAAAACATAATTTTATCCCATTGTTCCTGGGTCCATGTTATGCGTTCTCTACACCATTCATTTCGACGAGCGCGATTCCCGTGACGTATCGGTGGGCACCTGATAGGGCGTCGAGCTCGTAGGCCGTACTCATGCAGTCGATTTCGCACAGTTTGGGGACTTACATCAACACCACTTGAATTTTGTAGCCTCAAACTTATCTCTCGAGCGGTTAACATCGGCTGGCGTCTTGCAGTCAGTTGTATGTACCGGTCTTGCCGAGTGGTTGTACTCCTTTTACGGCCTGGATGCTGTTCAGCGGGTTCCCCTGTATTATTGTAGCGCTGCCAAAGACGACAAATAACACTTCTATGAATACCAAAATGTCGAGATACCTGAGATTGATTACTTCCTGCTTGCAACATCCCTACAGCTCTTTGCATTTCATCTGCCGTCAAATGACGTCGCTCCATGACGTAAAGAATATCTAACAATTCAATTTTGTCGCCAACTGTATTTAAATGGTTGGTAAAATTATAAAATCAAGACTAAAACGTAGCAATTAACATGCACTCAAATTCAAACAAATTCGCAGTCATTTTAATTTTATGAAAAAAAACAAAACATAATCGAATTTTTTTTTTACAACCAGCCAGTATGTCATCAATAACAAAAAAGTTTACTTACCTATACACTTTGAGTGAGTAAATACTTAGAAATTAATTAATATAAATGGTAAATTTGTAATATCATGCATGTTGCTTAGACTTTTTTGATGTGTGTATATTAACTATAAATGTTTGTTAAAAAGTTTGTTAAATAAATTTAATGTACTTAAAGAGCCAGAACTAAAACAAACAAAGAATTTACCTAGTAGCAAGGTAGGTAGTAGTAGTAATTTTGTAAAGATGCCGAGAATAACGATTCCGATATTCTCTGGAAAGTACAATGAATGGACTACCTTTCACGACCTTTTTCTTTCGCTAGTCCACAAAAACGAAACGTTAGACAACGTTCAAAGGTTGCATTACCTCAAAACCCACCTGTCTGGGGAGGCTGAACAACTTATCAGACACACGCCCATAACAGATGCAAATTATTTACAGTGTTGGGAACTGTTAGTTAAGCGATATAATAATAAATAAAACACAAACCTATTTATTTTCCCGCCAAATTGTGATAACGTCAGGATTCAGCTGTTTAAATACTATTTTTCCTGCCAAAATTCAATGACGGCACGACTAAGCTGTCAAAAAATATTTTCCCGCCAAAATACTATGACGTCAAAACTGATCTGTCAAAAATTATGTGACGTCACGACTCATCTGTCAAAACTTCAATGACGTCACGACTTAGCTGTCAAAATATATTTTCCGGCCAAAATTCTGTGACGTCACGACTCATCTGTCAAAAATTCTATGACGTCACGCCTATCTGTCAAAATTGACAGCTGTCAAAAGTGACAGCTGTCTAAGTGACAGAGGTCTCAAATATTTTCCCGCCAAAATAATATGACGTCACAAATCATCTGTCAAAAATTCTGTGACGTCACGACTCATCTATCAAAAATTCAAAAACGTCACGGCTCAGCTGTCAAAATATATTTTCCAGCCAAAATTCTGTGACGTCACGAATCATCTGTCAAAAATTATGTGACGTCACGACTCATCTGTCAAAAATTCAAAAACGTCACGGCTCAGCTGTCAAAATATATTTTCCCGCCAAAATTCTGTGACGTCACGAATCATCTGTCAAAAATTCTGTGACGTCACGACTCATCTGTCAAAAATTCAAAAACGTCACGGCTCAGCTGTCAAAATATATTTTCCCGCCAAAGTTCTGTGACGTCACGAATCATCTGTCAAAAATTCTGTGACGTCACGACTCATCTGTCAAAATTCAAAAACGTCACGGCTCAACTGTCAAAAAATATTTTCCCGCCAAAATTCTGTGACGTCACGACTCATCTGTCAAAATTCTATGACGTCACGGGTCACGTGACCAAAATTCTATGACGTCACAGGTCACGTGACTCAGCTTTCCCGCCAAAATTCAATTAAATCAAAGTATAATATGATTGAAGTAAAAATTTAAGGTTTTCAGAATTTTCCCATTACATGTACAATAAGACCTTGCTTCATGCCAAATTTCAGGTTTGTAGGTACACTGGAAGTACCCTGTAGGTTTTTGCCTATACCCCTCTAAATTTGCGACAGAAACGGCTATATCTCTTGATTGCGTTGGATTAGCAGTTTGATTTTTTTACGGCACTAAGAGGCAACAAGCCTTAGTATTTGGTGAAAATTTCAACTTGATACCTCCACGCGTTCCTGAGATAAATGTTCTTGACAGACAGACGGACAGACGGACAACAAAGTGATCCTATAAGGGTTCCGTTTTTTCAAAACTGGTACGGAACCCTAAAAATACTTGGCTAATTGTGTTTTAAGTCGGTTGTTTGCGCAGAAACGTATGTACTCTGAATCAGCTGAGAATTTAAAGGTTATGTTAGACACAACGATGGATTGCTTAAATGCTCTCAGTAATTTACAAATAGATGTTTCCACATGGGATATTATTATTATCCACATCTTAACTTTTAAACTAGATCCTGAGACCCGCAAACAGTGGGAATTGAGTAGTTGCAACGACTCCAATAGTGTTTTACCTACTTTGGATCAATTTAAATTGTTTATAGAGACTCGATTCCGCGCCTTGGAATGCATTCCGCCTTCTAGGTCCCAGCAGCAGGTTAGTAAAGGTTCACATGCTTCGTATTCCCATCAAGTCAATAAAGCCTCTCAAGCTCCACACGCTAAGGTTATGTTAGCTAAGAAGTCGTTTAATACTATACGTTGCGAGTACTGTTCAGAGCAACATAAACTTTGTTTTTGTAAGAAGTTTGCAAACCAGCCGCTACATAGCAGACGTGAGTTTGTTGCTAAAGGTAAGATATGCTTTAACTGTTTAGGTAGCAATCACACGGTATATAATTGTAGAAAGGAGACTAATTGTAGACTATGTCATAAGCGACATCACTCTTTACTGCACCCAAATGAAACGCAAGATAACAAGGTCGAGGCGACTTCCCTCGTGGCAACCAACATCGAATCCACTAGTACGTCTACTAGTGATGTTCCGATAGTGTCATGTTTATCAACAAGCAGGATTTCAAAGCCTGGACAGGTTTTATTAGCTACAGCTCTAATAAAAGCCGAGTCCAAAGCTGGAGAGCATCAAGTAGTTCGAGCTTTACTTGACCAAGGCTCCCAAGCCTGCTTCATCACGGAGGCCACAGTACAGCTGCTAAAATTAAAGCGAATTCCTATACGTGCATTAGTCTCAGGTTTAGGGGAACATAAATCAACAGCGACTAAGTACATGGTCCAGTTATCGATTAGGTCACGTACAAACCCTGATTTTTCATTAAGCTTAAAGGCCTATGTCTTGCAAAAAATTACATCATACTTACCCGAACACCGTGTCAATATGAATGGCTTCGATTGGATAGAAATAAACAATTTGCAATTAGCGGATCCAAGCTTCCATGTCCCGAGCAAAATAGATGTACTATTAGGCGCAGATGCTTATAGTTGCATTATCAAAGAAGGCATAGTAAAGAACCCCTCTGGTAGTTTAATAGCTCAACACACGGTCTTGGGATGGGTCCTGTCAGGTGCAATTAACAGTTCAAACAAGTTTACAGAACAAGAAGATAGAGGTCATAGACTTAATTTAAATGTAATGCATGCACAAATAGAGGAAGAAGATAGTTTAAGAAAATTTTGGGAAATAAAGGAAACTATAGGTAGTAAGAAAATATTTACACCGGAAGAAATAAAGAGTGAGGAGTTTTACAATAGGACAACAAAGAGGGATGACACAGGACGATATGTGGTACGATTACCGTTCCGTGATGAATCGCCTCGATGTACACCGGGTGATTCGCGAAGTATAGCTGAGAAGAGATTCAAGTCGTTGGAGAAAAGACTAGATAGAAACTCTGAATTAAAGAAACAGTATGCAGATATAATAAAGGAGTACTTAGATTTAGGTCATATGAAACTTGTACCAGAAAAGGATGACGACTTGGAAAAAGCAGTTTATCTCCCTCACCATGCAGTGATAAGGGAAGATAAAACGACCACAAAGGTTCGTATTGTTTTCAATGCTTCCGAGAAAAATAGCGCCGGTGTGTCACTCAATAACACTTTGATGGTTGGTCCTACTTTGCAAGCTGATTTGCGTCACACAGTGATGAAATGGAGATTGCACTCTATAGCATTGGTGGCGGATATAATTAAGATGTACCGTCAAGTTCGAGTCGCTGAAGAAGATACAAGGTACCAAAGAATACTGTGGAGGAATAGTAATCAAGATCCCATTAGAGATTATGAACTTGTTACAGTTACCTTTAGGACAGCTTCAGCTCCCTATCAAGCAGTTAGGACCCATCATCAAATAGCATATGATGAGGGCAAACCTCATCCGATAGCTGTGGAAAAGGTATTAAATTGTTTCTATATGGATGATTTAATGACCGGATGTGATAGTATTGCAACGGGACTAGTAATCTATAAGCAAATAACAAATTTATTAAAAAAGGGAGGATATATTACAAAAATGGAGCTCAAATAACAAAGATATCTTGCAGGAAATAAATAAATTAGAAGAGTTTAAGCTAAAGAGAGACGATAAGAAATTAGTAGTTCAAAATAGGTCAAATAATATAGAACAAAATATAAATAAATATGGCAAAGTTATAGATAAAGAAATAGAAATTAAAATAGATGGTAACATGAAAATTTTAGGGCTCATCTGGAATCGAAATGATGATGTCTTTCAGTACTCGGTTAGTCTCCCGCCAGAGATTAGCACATTCCTCACTAAAAGAATAATAATCTCGGACATAGCTCGACTATTCGACCCATTAGGGTGGTTGGCACCAAGTGTGGTCTTAGCTAAAATCTTCATTCAAAGATTATGGCTAGCTGGCGTAGGATGGGATGATGAATTACCCTCTGAACTAGCTAGAGAGTGGGATGTTTACCGTAAAGAATTATGTTTGCTTACCTCAATTCAGATCTCGCGCTGGCTTGGCACCAGTTCAGGCGACGGGTTGGAACTCCACGGTTTCTGTGATGCGTCTAAAGCAGCTTATTCGGCAGTAGTTTACTTACGTACAATTGATGCGGAAGGTGGCGTACATATATCTCTGCTGGTAGCGAAGACCCGTGTAGCCCCTATCAAACAGGTAAGCATTCCTCGCTTGGAATTATGCGGCGCCGTATTGCTGTCTAAATTACTTACCGAAACAGCTCAAGTGCTGAAAGTTGAAGATAGTAAAATCACGGCCTGGACCGACTCTACTGTAGTGCTTGCTTGGCTTAACCGTCATCCAAGCCAATGGAAAACGTTTGTAGCGAACCGTACGGCTGAAATTTTGACAACCATGAAACCGTCACAGTGGTTTCATGTATCCACGCAAAACAATCCAGCAGATTGTGCGTCTAGAGGTTTGATGCCTAGTTTATTTATAAAGGATACGTTATGGTTTGCTGGACCATCATTTCTAAGGGTGAAAGACATATTATACAAAAGGTCAAAGAATTTATGTACAGAGCTAGAACAAACAATAAAGACACACGTAGCAACTACTTCAGAGTCAACAGTAATTGATAGATTTTCTAATTTTCAAAAAATGTTAAGAGTGATTGCATACTGCAGAAGATTTATCAATAGAAAGGTCAAAGGGTATCTACGAAGGTGGGAGATAGATGAAGCATTAGAAGTCTGTATAAAAAAGGTTCAAAGAGAAGCTTTTACAATGGAATATACACAACTAAAGGACACGGGCAATATACAAACAAAAAATTGTAAATTTGTATCACTTGCTCCCTGTCTTGACGATAAGGGAATCATCAGAGCGCGAGGTCGACTACATAAGTCTCAGTTATGTGATCAAATAAAACACCCAATTATTCTTCCTCATTCAAATCACTTCACCAACTTGGTGGTGGCAGACAGTCATTTGAAAACAATGCACGGAGGTCCCCAGCTGATGGCAAATTATATTAGATCAGGTTATTGGATTTTGGGGGCAAGGAGGTTGATACAAAGTTATTTTAAAAAATGTGTCACGTGTGCCAAACAACAAGCTGTTACGAGGAATCAGTTTATGGGATCTCTCCCATCGGTTCGTTGCACTCCAGCTAGACCCTTTTTGCATAGTGGGGTCGACTATGCTGGTCCTATAAACATAAGAACCACCAAGGATCGTGGGCACCGGTCTTACAAAGGCTACATATGTTTGTTCGTGTGTATGGCCACCCGCGCCCTTCACTTAGAAGTCGTAAGTGACATGACCACAAAGGGATTTATAGCTGCTTTTAGGCGTTTTGTGTCGAGACGCGGTCACTGTTCCAAAATTTGGAGTGATAATGGCACCACATTTGTAGGTGCAGCTAGAGAATTACGAGAATTGTCTGCTATTCAGTCTTCGGTAGCGGAGCATTTAGAAGCACAAGGAACAGAATGGCATTTTATACCGCCCCATAGCCCAAATTTTGGCGGCCTATGGGAAGCAGGAGTGAAGTCGACTAAATACCACCTTAAGAGAGTCATGGGAAATACGACATTGACCTACGAGGAAATGTGTACCTTATTAAATCAAGTCGAAGCTTGTTTAAACTCGCGACCCATGAGTGTTATTATGGGATCTGACCCTAGTGAACCTCTGCCGTTAACTCCGGCACATTTTCTCATAGGCGAACCTATTTTAAGTATCCCGGATAATAACTATGAAAGTACAAACGTTAGTATCTTAACACGTTGGCAATTGATCCAAAGAATGTTACAAACCTTTTGGAGTCGATGGTCACATGAGTATTTGTCCAACCTCATGAATCGCTACAAATGGTCTTTTCAAACTCCAGAGCCAATTATCGGTGATATTGTGCTAATAAAGGAGGATGATATGCCACCCTGTAGTTGGTTGTTAGGGCGCATAATTGAAAAATATCCTGGTGATGATAATATTACCCGTGTGGTCTCAATACAAACTAAATCGTCTATCATTAAGCGTCCAACGTCCAAATTATGTATATTACCAGTTGCTAAGTGAAAATATATTGTGTGAGATGTCTGTGACATCAAGAAAAAATACTAATGTTTTTGTACGCATTAGAATTAGTGTTATAAGTTATAGTTAGTTTAAGTTTTTATTGTTATACTTTTATATACAACAACATGAATTATACATTTTGTTATATACATCAATTTTAGTAATGAATTAGGTTAACAAATATATTATGTACAGTCAGTAGTTCATTTTAGAGCTGAGAAATAATTTTGTTTGTTTGTTTGTGAAAGGACATTTCCTCACTAAATGTCCTTGGTGGGCGGAATGTTTATGACGAACAACTAACTTATGTAGTTGACGCTAGATGGCGTTGTAGCGTGTCGCTAAACCTCGATATGGTTTCGTTACCGACCTTATTATAGGTTCAAAGTTTTTTTTGTAATAAATGAGAACTATCAGATCAGGATACAGTTGTTTAATTTCACCTAGTATTCACAACCCTAAGTAGTTAGTTCTTCCAATACCATTCGTGAGTAGATTTGGTATTAACACAGACAATGCAAAGTGGCAAACTCTAAATCATAGGTCTTGTACAATGTACAGTTATAAAGCAAACGTTGGATTTTGCCGGCGTTGTCACTTACTCAATCTTCAAATAAATAATTTTATCATCATCATTAATAGCCATCGTAATGAGCTTTACAACTTTAAGGTTAAGATTGGCTCTGTATTGCGTTCACACATTCGTCACCCCGAGACAAAAGCTCTGCAGTTTATAGCTACTGTAGCTACTTGAATTTAAATACGGTAACATTTTCGCACTACTACTTGAAGGGGATTAACTGAACGCACTGCTAGTACCTACCTAGAAAGCACTTGCTGGAAAGACCTACCATTGTAAGATCGGATTTTCTACTTTTGTACTTATGTATTACGTATTATATGTGTACTTATTACTCTAAGTATTTTTATTAAATTTTACGTGACCTCCGAAACACGGAGAGGCTGACATGAAAAACCAATGGCCGGTCACCCATCTCTGTCTGGTCAGGAATGACCTCAGCGACATTGTTTAACCAGCTTTATCCTTTATGAATTTTACATCATTATCATCATCATCACACGGTCTAGGGACGTCCACTGTTGGACATAACCCTCCTCCAGACATGTCGACCCTTAAGCATCCCTCATCTTTTGAATTCCCGCCGTCCTATCTACTCGTAGGTCGTCGGTCCAGCGTTTGAGAGTTCACTATGCACATTCATACATCTCAGCCAATTGACGTCCACTGCGGGACACAGGCCTCCACTAAATATTGACATGACTATGACATGACACTTAACAATTAAAATAACGTTATTTGAAAGTATTCTAACAAGTTATTACAAATTGAATCGAACATTCACCTAATGTAAATGTTGGTTACAATTAATATAGTATATTCATAACAGCTCAAAGATATAAGCTCCGACTGTCCTCTGTGACGTCAGCTGTGACGTAGAGTAATGGCGGATGGAGCCAGGCCGGGCCCACGACCGCAAGCTGTGGGTACAAGGTCGAGTGGTCGGCGACTAACATCGTAATGATAACTACACTGGAAGAGGATACGATTAGCTATACACTCAATGTATTAAATTAGTTTGTTATACTATTTATCAGATCTTATGGGTACGGTGACGTTTAGTATTTGTCATTACTAGAGATGTAGTAATACTAATATCGTTTTTATAAATACCGATTCTATATCTAACCGATATAATTTGCAAACAAGAATAAATCGATTATGGGTACAAAATAAGAAAGTAATCTTTTTTTAAATATTTATTAATTATGCCGAATCAATGCGTGATTCATCTGATGAACAGCTTGATGAATTACTTAATTCGTCACTTACTTGACATAATAAGTGAAAATCTACTGAATTGTCTAATTTGATGTCTCTTCCTCTCACAGTCATGAAGTATTAGATTTTGTTTTTTCCAATCATCGGCAGTTACGTGGTCACAGGTCACAGGCCTCTTTTAATAATGACAATATCATCAAGATTTTACCGCTATGACGTACGAATCCCGCCAAAAAAAAAACTTGCGGCCTATCCTCGTAAAAACTAATATTGAGTTATAAGACAACTGAAATTATTATATTAATTTCTATGATTATAAAAAAAAAATAATCGATTTAATAAATTTTTTAAAAAACCATTCGATTTTAACAATTTTATTGTGTCAATCTCTATTGACATTCGTTCCGAGTCGCGCATACGATTTTAAAATTTATATGTTTATATTTTACATATTAGGGTTGAAGATGGAATATAAAACAAATATTTCATATAATTTAATTTGTATATAAACGTCTAAATAATATTTTTAATTTTTTATCAGTTCGGATTCATAAATTGATAGCTTTTATTTTTAAATTCTACAAAAGCAAACTAAGTAACATGGAAAAGATCAAATGTCACCGTACCTTTCCTGTCTGATAAAGACTATAGGATTTGTATTACTATAGGCCGACCGTTTATCTCAGTCCCCGCCTGCGGTATGAAAGGGACGAGGGGGCGGGGTAGCGGTGTCCGTTATGGTAGCGTACACAAGAGCTATATCGAGTTGGTTGCTATGCCAAATAAAATAAGCTTTTACAAAAAAAAACCGACTTCAAAGACAAAAATTGCACTAAAAATTAAAAATTAATTAGGTGTATTTTGGTTTTGCTACATTAAATCAGACATTCTTTTTACTTAATTATAATCTAAAGAATAGGTTCTTTTAATTATTGTAAAAAGTATTGTTAAGGATATTTCTTGAAGAGTCTACAAATATATTTATTTGTAGATTCTTTAAAATATAATCAAATTATTACAAATAATGTAATATTATTGTTATTTTTGGAGTCGGTGTCAGCCACGATAATCATATTCTATTTTATACTCCTGACTTAAAATTTAAAGAAATATGGCGTCGTGTTATACACAGACTTCAGACTAAGATGAGAAAGTACTACGAATCAACGACAATTACCTAAAATTAAAAACCATTTAAAGTGATCAGAATGTGTTATACAGAACTTTATTGCCTTTTCTAACGACTTTGTAGACAACATTTTGCATTATTTTGTTATTTGCAAATTACGATTTTTTTCAATTGACGGTGCTGGTTAAACCTATACAGGGTGGCTCATTCAAAAGGGTCAGTATGGGAAAGTCTTAAACTATAAGTCATACGAAGATTTGTTCTTAGGAACCATGACACCGATTTTGATAAAAAGAAAAACTGCATTCATACATTTGAAAAAGATACTGTACCCAGCTGGGGAATCGAACCCGGTTGTTTTGCAAAAATAAACTTATACTTTTTCTATTTAAATATCGATTCTGTAGGTCTTAAGCAGTAAATATCTCTATGAAACATTATGTCTTAAATGAATAAAATGCATTGTTTTCACATACTTAAATTTATTATAGTAGGTGTTCGAAGTGGCCACCGTTTTGTTCAATACAATATTTAACACGTTAAGGTAACGATTTTCTTATTGCATTTTGTATCTTCATGCAGCCAGTCAAACTGAAACGTTCCATTTTCAAATGAGGCTTAACTTAACACGTCTCTGTACCTATCTACAATATCTACATACTTTATGGGGGCTTTTCAATTGATCGTTAGTGTTTGATTAATAGTTGCATGATAATAATATTACTGTAGATAACAAAACTTCCTTAAAAGTTTAATGCAATGCCACATGATTATGTAACACGGTGTATGTAACTAGTAGAGGGATACAAACAACCGTAGGGACAATTTTACATGCCTGAACTTGTTGAATATTGTAATGGTGGTCACTTCGAACACCTATTATGATAAATTAAACTATGTGAAAACAATGCATTTTATTCATTTAAGACATAATGTTTCATAGAGATATTTACTGCTTAAGACCTACAGAATCGATATTTAAATAGAAAAAGTATAAGTTTATTTTTGCAAAACAACCGGGTTCGATTCCCCAGCTGGGCACAGTATCTTTTTCAAATGTATGAATGCAGTTTTGTAACGCGGCAAACATTCAACCACGGCAGAAACACTCTCGCGCACGTGAACATGGCGAGCGTCATCACTACTCCCCACCGCACGGCCCCCGCAGCGCTCCCGGCCGCCTTTATAAGCGACGCTCCGGCTACAGATCACTAGTGGCACCCGGCTCGGACGGAATAACGAATAGGGTAATCAAACTATTCCCCGAACGTCTTTTGGTCCTTATGACATGCATATTTAATGCCGCACTATCAAACTGTGTCTTCCCACAGCAGTGGAAAGACGCCGTGGTTATCGGAATACCGAAACCCGGCAAAAAGAAGTCCGAGCCGGCTAGTTATAGACCGATTAGTCTGCTTAAAGGTTTAGGGAAAATTTACGAGCGGCTTTTGTATAGGAGGCTGTTAGCACACGTGGAGGCCAACAATCTTATTCCAAACGAGCAGTTTGGCTTTCGGGCCAAGCACTCGTCCACCCACCAAGTTCACCGTGTCGTTGAACATGTCAGCGCTCGGCTCATGAAAGGTCAAATGACCGGAGCTCTCTTCTTCGATGTGGCAAAGGCATTCGACAAGGTGTGGCACGCTGGCTTAACATACAAGCTTTTCACGATGGGAGTGCCACACAGACTCGTGCTCATCTTACGAGACTTTCTGTCGAATCGTTCCTTTCGCTACAAAGTTGAAGGGACTCTGTCCTCAGCTCACCCCATCCGGGCCGGAGTCCCTCAGGGCTCCGTCCTCGCCCCCCTTCTGTACTCTCTGTACACACGAGATATCCCTCGGCCTGCGGGTGTGCAAACAGCCCTTTTTGCAGACGATACAGCGATTTACGCCTCTGGCACCTCCCCTCCCTCGATAGTTAGGCGACTCCAATCTGCGTCCAACGCCCTCAGCGATTGGTTCCAGAAATGGAGGATAACAGTCAACCCCGAAAAGAGTCAAGCGGTGATGTTTCACAAGAAACGGAACCACTCGCCTCTCTCGGCAGCGACACAAAAAGTCAGGATGTTTGGCTCCCCGATCCCTTGGGCTAAGGAGGCCAAATATCTTGGCGTTTTGCTCGACGATAAGCTCTCTTTCCGTCCCCACATAAACATGGTTCGCAAGCGGGCCACGTTTGTGTTGGGACGGCTGCACATGCTCCTCCGGAAGGAGTCTAAGATGTCGATCCGAAACAAAGTTAGGTTATACACTACTTGTATCAGACCAATAATGACGTATGCGTGCGTAGTTTTTGCCCACCTTAGGCCACACAGGATCCATAGGTTACAAACAGTTCAGAATAGGTTCATGCGCAAAGCGACGGGAGCACCGTGGTTCATGCGTAACGAGGATCTTCACATAGACCTCGGGTTGCCTACTATCCAGCAACACATGAAACTCTGTTCCCGCCGCTACTTTGATTCGGCTGCCACTCACCCCAACCAACTAGTGGTCGGGGCGTCCGGGTACATCCCCTCCAAGATTAGCAAAATTCGTAGACCTAGGCATGCTCTCGAAGAGCCGGACGATAGGATCACGATCGCTCAACGTAGAGCTTACACGGCTCGCGAAGCCACAACAAAACGTCCGCGGTTCCGTCCTCGCCGTCGAGGCCGGAATACGCGCCGCGTTCGCTCCTAGAGGGCGTGCCTTCCGCACGTCCTGTTAGTCAGTGACGGTCCAGGCCGAGGTTCGTACCCCAAAGGGGGTGCCCCTGTGGCACGTCACTTAAATGTCTTTGGTTGAGGGCCATCCGCCCCACCACAGCCCGCGTAAAGTAGTAATGGTCGTCTGAGACCGACTACTCGTCCTCACAAAAAAAAAAAAAAAAAAAACAGATCACTAGTCTGCGTTCGGCACGTCTTGAGCGCACATCTCCCGCACCAGCCTAGGCAGGTCGTTGATTGTGTTCCAGTCGTGTTGTACATAGGCGCACATAGCTCGTGTAGTACAAAGGGTTCCGCGCTGCTTTGTTAGCGAACAGCGTGAGTTCTGGGTACTACACTTAGCGACCAACTCCCTAGATTAGACTTAGACTTTTTTTGATTAAACTTATTATGATCAAATTCCTTAGATTACTTTTAAATTGTATTAGAGTCATTTTGAGTTAATAAATTTTGTTATTGTTTTGTATTGTGGGTTTCAATTAATTAATAATAGTTAAGAACCCTCCTTACAATTGGCGCCTACTTTGGGGCATTTTTTTAAATCTACCCACTTAATTTTTTTTCTTAATCTATCTTAATTTACTAGTTTTTTTTACCTTTTTTTTGCGTTATACGTTTGAGTCATAATAAATCTTTTAAAATTGACCTTTACAAAATCTTACCTAGACGAAGCCTAAGACTAAATAAAATGGCTAACGTCAGTTTTACTACGGATCAGTTCCGTGATCTTTTAGAAGCAATAGGTAACAATAGGTCTAGTAACCTACTCCAAAACACAAAACCAGGTAGCTTCGCCGCCTGTAAAGCGTGTTTTGATGGGTCTCGGGATGCAACAAAGGTCGAAGCCTTCATAGCAACAATTGTGACCTACAAGAAAATCGAAAAGATCTCTGATGAAGATGCGATAGAAGGGCTTTCGTTGTTATTCAGCGCAGAGGCCTCAGTTTGGTGGATCGGTGCCAAAGAAGAAACGAAAACATGGGAAGACGTTCTACGAATTTTGCGGACGACCTTTGCACCTAAGAGACCAGCCTACAAAATTTATGAAGAATTGGTCACCATCAAGCAGCAGACACCTAAAGCAGTTGAATTGTTCGTCGCAAAGAAAAGGGCTTTAATGGCCGAACTGCCAAAACCACTTCTTCTAGAACCGCAGTGTTTGGATCTTCTATACGCTTCCCTACATGTGAAAATTAAGGACAAAGTACCCAGGGACACGGTTAAGACATTCCAGGAATTCTTGACTAAGGCTCGACAAATAGAAGACAATTTGGGTGACACTGAACCTGCGATTAAGAGAGAACGTTGCACATTCTGTCGCACATTTGGTCACACGGAATCAGAGTGCCGAAGAAAGAAAAAAAAGGACAGTATTTCCACTGTAGCCACTACACCGTTTACTTCTAAGCCATCCGTAAACAAGCCCCCACAACTACCGAGCAAAATATCTTGCTATGGGTGTGGAGAACCAGGTGTCGTGAGAAGCAAATGCCCGAAGTGCAGTTGCACCAAGGTTGATTCAGTCGGCGTGGAGTTTTGCTCCGTACAAAAAAACTCTCCGCTGTGTCAAGACTTAGACCAACGATCAAAGTTACGATTAACGGTGTACTTGGTCTTGCCCACATCGATACAGGAGCAAAAATAAGCGTTGCATCTACGACGTTATGCAACGCAATGCTAAAAAAAGGAGTACGATTCACAAGTGAGAGGGTGAACGTAATACTCGCAGATGGACTAAAACGCAAACAAAATATAAAAAGGACACTCTTAAGCGTTGAATTGTATGGACGGACTATCCCTGTCAATTTCATTGTGCTTCCTGAGTCCGAAGATAATCGAACTCTGCTTGGCGTTGATTTCATACAGGATGCTAATATCATTCTGAACCTACCACAGCTGCTGTTTCATTTCTTGGATGATCCTAGCAAAAAACACAATTTAGAAAATGAAGAGGATGAAGCGTCCGTTTGCATGGTGCAGGCACAGCCTGAAGAATCAATTTTTGCAAAACTGGCAAAGGTTACGGCTCTAGCGCCAATGGTGAGCCCCATGGATATGACACCACCTCCGTACCAGCGTTTGTCGACTACAAGCGAGGATGTTAACAAAATGTATGGTCCGCCAGCTTTGATCGATTTGGATTCACCTCCGGCCTCACCTCCAGCCACGCCTCCGAGAAAAACGTCATATTCCGGTTACTCCCCAAGATTTGTTGGATCCTTATACCGTGACGCACAGATGCAAATCAACAATGATGAGATCGAACTATCACCAAGAAGCGAAGCATTGTTTGATCGCAGGGATGTTCACATTGCAATGATTGCGACATCTGACGTAGCTGGCGATGAAAACGACGATAGGACGTCTCTTTTACCGGCTCAACAGGAGCAAGTGAACAGAGTCCTGAAGGAGAACGACGCTGTGTTCATGAACAATGGCAAACCAGCTAACTTAGTAGAGCATTGTATTGAAGTAACAACAAATAAGCCAATCGCGGTACCTCCTTACCGAATGTCTCCTCAACGTAGAGAAGCTCTTCGAGACCAGATTGCCGAGATGTTACGTGAAGGAATAATTGTACCTTCAAAATCACCATGGGCATCTCCCGTTGTAATGGTTCCCAAGAAGACCGGAGGTGTAAGAGTTTGCATTGACTATAGACAACTTAACGCCATAACAATAGCTGACTCATATGCATTGCCTAGAATAGATGACCTGCTTCATGAAGCAAAACCGACTCCATATATGTCTTCCTTAGATCTTCGTGCAGGTTATTGGCAGATTAAACTCAGAGAGACGGATCAAGATAAGACAGCGTTTGTAACACCATTTGGATTATATGAATTCCGAAGAATGCCATTTGGTCTGAGAAACGCCCCAGCTACTTTTCAAAGATTCGTTGACAGACTCAAATTACAGCTGGAAGGAATTAACGTCCTGGCCTATTTGGATGATATAATTCTTCTGTCTCCGACTTTTGAACGGCATCTGCAAGATCTCAATAAGCTTCTTCGCCTCTTAAACGAAAGCAATGTGATTGTAAGTCGGAAAAAGTGCCGATTTTGTCAAGATCAAGTCGCCTATCTTGGGCATGTTATTACGACGAAAGGAATATCAACCGATCCAGCGAAAGTAGATGCTATACGAAGCATGGCAACACCATCTAATGTTCGTCAAGTTCAGTCCTTTCTCCAGACGTGTTCGTGGTATCGTCGCTTTGTACCTGAATTCGCAAAGGTCGCTCAACCACTCACTAGATTAACGAAAAAGGATACACCATGGGAATGGACAGAAGAACAAGAAAACGCTTTCACAAAGTTAAAACAAAGCTTGACTACTGCTCCCATCTTACGTCAAGCTGATATGAACAAACCATACATCATAAAAACTGATGCGAGTGACTACGCAATAGGCGCTGTTTTGGTCCAGGGGGAGGGTCACGATGAACATCCCGTAGAATATGCAAGCCGCCTGCTGACCAAACCAGAAAGAAATTATTCAACAACAGAGCGTGAAGCATTAGCAATTATATGGGCTGTCTCGAAGTTCAGAGGCTATATTGAAGGATCGTCAGCCATAATAGCTACTGATCATCAAGCTTTACGATGGTTGATGTCTATTAAGTCCCCTACTAGAAGACTCGCACGATGGGCCCTGCAACTTCAGCCTTATAATCTCAAGATCGAATACATACCCGGCAAGTCGAATATAGTTGCTGATTATCTGTCTCGCCCGCCATGCCCAGCTAGTCACAAAAACTATGGCATATGTGTCGTCGCAATAGATATGCCTCGAAGGACAGGATCTGAAATTCGACAAGAACAACGACGAGATGCCGAGTTGAAACAAATCATCGATATTCTTGAAAAGCCAATCCAAGATGAGAATGGAAAGTATTGGTCGAATAAAGGGTATTTCATGAATAGTGGAATGCTACACCGCTATTTGGAAGACATTGAAAATGATTCTGCACAGTTAGTAATCCCGGAGCATGAAAGGACAGCAATACTACGGTCCTACCATGATGATCCTACTGCAGGCCATTACGGTGTTGACAAAACGTTACACCGCATATCTTCAAGATATTATTGGAAAGGGATGAGAAAGGATACTGAAAATTATGTGAAAAATTGTATCAAATGCCAAAGATACAAACCGAGCAATTGGAAGCCAGCCGGCTTATTGCAAACTACGGCCATGAATCAAAGGTTTGAGACCATTTCCTTTGATTTATTCGGTCCTTTACCTCCAACGATAGATAATAAAATATGGATCTTTATTGTAGAGGATGTCGCCACCCGCTGGATTGAATTGGTAGCACTAGAACAAGCCACGGCAGAAACATGTGCTACATTCCTGTTGAACGAAATCTTCCTTTGTTATGGATTTCCTCGTCGCTTGATAAGTGACAACGGCACCCAATTCGTCAGTGCCATTATGCAAAAGCTTACATTTTGCTTGAACATTCAGCATTCATTCACTCCAGTGTACCATCCAGAGGCAAATCCGGTGGAGCGGAAAAATCGAGATTTAAAAACTCAACTAGCCATTTTAGTAGAAGACAATCATCGTAACTGGGCAGAGAAGCTACCAAGCATCAGATATGCTATGAACACATCACGATGCCTCAATACAAGCTACACTCCAGCCTTTCTCTCTTTTGGCCGAGAACTTCGAACTCTCGACGATACTAATCACGACTTACGCCAAATAGCATTATCTAAGAATTTCATACCAGAAATAACTCCTAAACTTGTCTTGTTAGCAGAGACATGGAAAAGAGCAAAAGAAGTGCAAGAGATCAATGAAGAGTCAAGAAAGAAGCGAGTAGACGACCACTGTCGCACATCACCCGCCTATCAGCCAGGTGACCTAGTAATGGTGGCCGTCAACACCCTTAGCAAGGCTGCTCAATACCACACAGCGAAGTTTGCCCCACGCCGCGATGGCCCTTATGTTATCCTTCGGCAACATGGGCCCTGCTCCTTTGAAGTGGCTAATCGGAATGAGCCAAACAGACCAATGGGTACTTATCATTCTTCAGCTTTAACCCCCTATACAGGCTCATCCCTCTCCGTCCCTGTTCCAGAACAACCTATGCGCAGACGAGGCAGACCCCGAAAACAGCAACCAGCCTAAGAAGATGCAACTGGTCTCCTCACCGGGACGTCTTCGGGACCAGAGGGGGAGATTGTAACGCGGCAAACATTCAACCACGGCAGAAACACTCTCGCGCACGTGAACATGGCGAGCGTCATCACTACTCCCCACCGCACGGCCCCCGCAGCGCTCCCGGCCGCCTTTATAAGCGACGCTCCGGCTACAGATCACTAGTCAAACGGCAGACGGCAGGGACTCGCCTGCTCGCTCCGTAGCTGAGCAGACGTGTTACGCTGTCCGCGAGCCCCCGTGCTAACCCCCTCGCCCGCGCGCGCGCACCGCCCCGCCTCGGCGCCAGCCGGCCCGAGTGCCGCCGCTCGCCGCTCGAACCACATTCCGATCTGCCGACGTCACGCGTTCGGCGATCGGAATTAGTTTTTATAGTGAACAATTTGTGCCGTGTTTTTAAACTTTGTATGATAGTGACATTTTTATGTGTTTGTGTTTATATTAATATTAATACTAATATTAATATTAACAAATATGGACCGTAGGAGTAGCCCCCCCAAGGGCACTCCGCCCCCCCCCTTACCAGTGGTAGCTCCCCTCAAGCTGCAACGATCTCAACCAACAGCGAAAAGTGGCAGGGATAAACCCAAACCTGTTCGCGCGGCTACTGCTGCCATGCACCGGCAGCCACCTCCACAGACGCCCTCTCTGATGCGCGCACCCGCCGCACCAGCACCAACACCCAAACCAAGCACCTCGACAGCACCAAGGCCAACGGGAAGCTCCCCCCTCAGCAGGACCTCACCCGCAGACGCAAACCCAAACCCAGGTATGTCCCAGGCCAGGGCCCCTACGCCAACGTACCCCAGTAACCAGACCAGAGACCCCAGGGTAAGACGTAGCCTTGGGGACCCTCCGTTCCAGGCCTCTCAAGACCCACCAAGATCCTGGATGGGCTCGAGCCAATCACTGTGTTACAGCAGTGCCGACGCCTCGGGCTTGAGCGACTTCTCCTACCTAAGCGCCCCTAGGGCGGGCGCAAGCCAAACAAGCCCTTCACAACGCCCCCCAACACCCTGCGGCCCCTTAAGCACAGCAGTAGCCCTCCCCCAGACCCCCTCTAGAAGACAGAGGTCCCCGGAGGAGGATGACAATGGGCAAGAAACTAATAAGAACAAGAAGCTCAAGTCTTCGTATTGCGATGTGGTGAAAAGCCCCTCCCCCCAGCCCCCAGCAAGCCCTGCCCGCGACCCCACGGCGGGGACAAACAACACTACCAGGCAGACCACTCCACCCCCGACACCCAAGCCGAGGTACCCCCCACTCATAGTGGAGCACCTCCCGAACTGGACCCAGCATACCCTAGCCCTTAAGGACTTGCTGGGCCGAGCCGCTAATGTGCGACCCTTCGGGAAAGGGGTCCGCTTCTCGCCAGCGGACGAGCAGGAATACCGCACCATCCAAAGATACCTCATAGACCTCGAGAAGCGGGAGAGAATATCATGGTATTCATACTCCCTCCCGGCCGAGCGCAGCCTCAAGGTTGCGATCCGGGGCCTCCCCAGCGACGCCACCCCGGAAGAGGTTGAAGGAGAGCTCAGACTACTCAACTTCGACCCGGAGTACATAAAGAACATCAGGGCCCGCAGCGGCAGACCAGGCTGCATCTTGATGGCCCTGCTCAAGAAGACCCCAGACTTGACCCCGAGAATCTATAACATCACCGAGCTGCTAGGAGTCCCGGGCGTGATCATAGAGGCCTGGCGCACTTCAAAACGACCAGCCCAATGCCACAGGTGCCAGCAGTTCCGGCACAGCTCCCACCAATGCCACCGCCCTGTGGCATGCGTACGCTGCGGTGGGGAGCACCTCGCCAGGGACTGCGAAAGACCAAAGGAGGAACCGGCCACCTGCATAAACTGCGGCGGCGCACACCCTGCCAACCACGTCAAGTGTCCCATTTTTAAAAAGGAGGCGCGCCATACCGGCGCTGGACCCTTAGGGGCAAGCAGAGCGCGCCCCGAGCGCCCCCCCCGCCCCTCTTCAACCGCCCCCTTGCAATCAGACCACCAACCTTACCACCACAACGTTGTCCAGGACGCCAACCAGGACAACAACCTGATGGCTGCCGCAAACCCTGGGCCAGGCCAACACGGCGGCCCAAAAAGATCCAACAGAAGGAGAAGAAGAAGAGGACGATCCGCTCCGACTGTAGAGACAGCTCACGACGACAGTGAGACAGACTGGCCAGAGCCAATTGACACCGCCGACCCGGAATCAGGCCCCCCCCCCAAGCGCTCAGAGACCACGACGCAAACGCCGACCCAAACAAAGCAGGGCCCCCGACACAGAGGCCACGGACACAGAGGCCGGAGAGCCCGTTTCATACGACCGTGCCCCGGCACTGAACGGGCCACAAAGACCCGCCCCCACCAGAGGCCCGACAGACAGGACCAGAGCGGAGCCGCACAGCACCCGCCTAAAGCTAGGAGCCAACCCCAGGAGGCAACGCTTCCTGGACGTTATGGAGAGGCTTCATGACATCAGGAGAGCCCTGAAGAGACGGTCCGCCATCGATGAAATAGAGGCTATGGTCGAGGAGGCGATCATAGCCTTAGCCAGAGATTACAGCCGCTCTGATGGATAAAACGGCCTTAAGAATTATCCACTGGAACGCCAGGGGCCTCCACAAAAAGGCGACCCTTCTCAAAGTCCTTCTCCATCAAGAGAACATAGATGTAGCCCTTATAAGCGAGACACTGCTGGCTGATAAGGACAAGATAAAGTTCCCAGGGTACTACGTCTATAGGCAAGATGAGACGAGCGCCAGCCAGAATCGCGCCTACCGCGGCCTGGCCGTGCTTGTGAGAAGAAGTCTCCCACACCAGCCCCTGCCCGCGCACCCAGCTACCTCTATCTACACCCTGGGCGTCGAGATCGCTTTCGGCCCCGGGCCACTACGACTGTACGCGGCCTATAAGCCCCCTCAGGAAAACTTCATTCCCGCCGATATCCGGTCCCTAATGGAGGTCGCATCCCCCTCCATCGTGGCAGGCGACCTCAATGCCAAGCACAGCGCGTGGAACGCGCTCACGAACAACGTCGCCGGAGTACGCCTGCTCGACGACGCGGAAGACCGAGGCTACTTCGTGGAAGGACCGGAAGTCCCCACGCACTACCCGGACAGGATCGACCACGCCCCGGACGTACTAGACATTGTGGTACACAACAGACTGCCCTACCCACTAAAACAGCAAGTCATAGACGACGAGCTGCTGTCAGACCATCAGCCAGTACTCGTCGTCCTGGGCAGTCCCAGGCCACAGGCCCCGAGCACGCCCCCGACAACCACAGACTGGAAGAGGTTTAACAGAGCACTAGAGACCAGCACACCAAACTTCCCCATACATACTCCGGGCGACGTGGAGAGACTGTCGGAGGAGATAACAAAGGCCATCAAGAATGCGCAGCAGCTTTCACAAAGGTCGAGCCGCAGCGGCGCTCAGAACATACGAGCCCCCCTCCTTCCCACAGACGTGAGGACTCTACTAACCCAAAAAAGAGCCTTGAGGAAAGAGTGGCAAAGGACCCGCTGCCCCCGACTAAAGACCGACCTAAACCGCCTTGCAGACAAATTAAAAAAAACGCATCCAGGAACACACCGCCACCAAGTGGCAGGAGCATCTCCTGAGCACGGGAGACGATACGGCGGCCCTACACCGCACATGCCGCCGCCTCAAAAACGCCCCTGCTC
This sequence comes from Schrankia costaestrigalis, assembly GCA_905475405.1. Taxonomy (NCBI): domain Eukaryota; kingdom Metazoa; phylum Arthropoda; class Insecta; order Lepidoptera; family Erebidae; genus Schrankia; species Schrankia costaestrigalis. Next base: position 12,094,581 of record FR997852.1, on the reverse strand, counting down.
CAATCCGTCCGCTGATACACGATGACGGCACAATCCGATACAGGGCAGAGGACAGAGCAGATATATTCGCCCGTCACCTCGAGACCCAATTTACACCAAACCCGAGCGAGGACCCGGTACACACCAGGGAGATCGAGTCCTCAATCACAACGCTCCTGGCCCGTGAAACTCCAACCCATGCCTCGTCGGACACCGAAGCTCCCCTCTTCTTCACGCCTAAAAATGTGAGAGAGGCTATCCACAAAGCCAAGCCCCGCAAGGCCCCCGGCCACGACGGGATAACAAACACGGCATTACACAACTTGCCTCCGCGTACCGTAGGAGCCCTGACCAGGCTCTTCAATGGCATTGTGAGAACTGGAACGTACCCTTCCGCCTGGAAGGAGGGTCGTATTATCATGCTGCCTAAGGCGGGCAAGAACGTGCTCAAGCCAGAAAGCTACCGCCCAATAACACTCCTGCCGAACTGCTCCAAAATCTTCGAGAGACTTCTCCTCTCTCACCTTTGCACCCACTTACATCCAAGGGTGGAGCAGTTCGGTTTTAGACCTGAGCACTCTACCACCCTCCAGCTGTCGAGGGTACTGCACCAAATCGCATCAGCGCGCAATAAACGTGAAAAAGCAGTCGCAGTATTCCTCGACATGGAGAAGGCCTTTGACCGTGTGTGGCACGCAGGGCTTCTCCACAAACTGGCCGGCACCACACTCCCCATACGCACCATTAAACTACTAGCGTCATTTCTCCAGGGCCGCACATACAGAGTGACCGTCGCGGACGCGACTTCTGCTCTACACCCAATACGAGCAGGAGTCCCCCAGGGGAGCTGCCTCTCACCGGCGCTCTACTCCCTCTACACCAACGACATCCCCACGGCCCCAGCAGTTACCCTGGCGCTATACGCCGACGACGCGGCTATCATCGCGACGAGCCTAAACGTGTCGCACGCCGCGGTGAAGGCCCAACGCTCGCTGGACCTGCTGCCGGATTGGCTAGGCAAGTGGCGGCTATCAGTAAACGTCGCGAAGACCCAGGCGGTGGCGTTCTCCGGCGGGTATATACCAACTTCAAAACTGCAGCTTCGACGTGAAGATATCGACTGGTCGCACTCAGCCAAATACCTCGGCGTCACGTTGGACAGAAATATCACCATGTCCCAGCATGTGAACAACGTGACGGCCAGAGCACGGTCAGCCAGAGCACTCCTACACCCAGTAAAGCAAGAAACACTCCAACTTCATCAGCTCGGAAAAACAACAAGAACATACAAAACTCACCCGTTCTTTCTAGCAGCCCAATTGTGTGGAAAAATTGCCATGAAAAGAAAACAGATAATACATTAAATAAGGGGACTCAAACCCATGACCCTATTCATATCATAACACAGCAGAAGAATATAAAATGTGTATCTGACAAGGGAGAATCTATAACCAACAAAAAATCCTGTAATAACTTAAGTATACAAAAAAAAAACAGAATGTGTATCATGAGCAGCACCTGTACAAAGGGAACATTGCCTATAGTTAATAAAACTTTTGGTAATCAATTTGAATATTGCCACTATCTACTGCCGAACAATAAAATTAATAATCTTGTAAATGCCTTAAATTACAAACTAAAACATTTCACACTGAGTGACTACTGTTTGATCTTCATTGGAGAGGATGATCTGAAAAATAATGAAAACATTGACATACTTAAATCTTTGAGTAATCAATTAAAAAACGAAAGCCACACAAACATAGTTATATGCACCCCAACCTATGTCAAAGGTGCATTAATGCATAATTTTAAAGTGGAACTGTTTAACAGTATGCTTCAATTAGACATACAAAGTAAAGAATATGCCTACTTCTTCGACTGCAATTATTCATTGACACAAGACATGTTTTCAGGCAAAACAGGAAAACTAAACAAACTTGGATGGAATAACATTTATAGTGAAATCCTAGCAAACATCATGGTAGACTATAGTACACCAAATTCTAAAAATGAAGAAGTATTAAATGACAAGACATACCCATTAAATTGTGTTCATCATAACAACTCACCTGAGCACAATAACAAAGAGAACTCGCTTTTTCGTAAATAATAAATTCACTTTGTTACATCAAAACATCCATGGTCTCTTCTCGAAGAAAGAATTATTAGAAATAACACTTGCAGAAATTAATACAGAAATAAATCCAGACATCTTGTGCTTTACAGAAACATTTGTAAAAGCGGGAACGGAGAAAAATATTTGTATTGGCGATTATGTACTGGCCTCATACTTTAGTAGGGACAACAAAAGAGGTGGTACATGTATACTTGTCAAAAAGGGGATACCATACCAAAAATTGACATGCTTTGATGAATTATGCATGGAATATCATTTTGAATTATGCGCTGTTAAAGTAGAATATAATTTCATCATTATATGTATTTATAGAATTCCTTCTAGAAATCAAAGACACTTAGAATATTTTTTTAAAAACTTAGAACTCTTATTATTTAAATTCTTAACTAGACATTCGAAAAATAAATTAATAATTACTGGTGACCTAAACATTAATACAATTGATAGACAAAGTATAGCTACCCAAAGATTGATGGAAAATTTATTGAAATACAATTTAAATTCTCATATTTCTGATCCAACGAGAGGAAACTCTTGCCTTGATTTGATTTTAAGTAACATACCAAATGCATCGGCCAGATTGATGTCACTATGGTTATCTGATCATAACACAGCACAGGTGATTGTGTGGCCAGTTGGTGAAAGAACAAAAATAGCTGAAAGTGTTTACATTTATAAAAGGTCTTACTCTAAGGAAAATGTTGATAAATTCTGTAACTGCCTGCCTAGTATGTCACACCTTAACTTGGTCGATGAAAATAATCCTAATATGGCTTTTAATGACTTTCATGATTACTTCTGTTTGCTTTATTATCTGTGCTTTCCTAGTGTCAAAATAAAAACGAACCTATCAAAAACATCTGATTGGATGACAAATGGACTCAGACAAAGTTGTAAACGAAAAAGAAAACTCCGATATAAATACTACATAAATAAGTCGGAACATGATAAAGTTAAGTATTTAAAATACAATAAATTATTTAAAAAGTGTGTAAATACAGCTAAAAGAAACTGCAATAAAAATTATGTGTTAAAAAGTAAAAACATTTGTAAAGCCACTTGGGAGGTAATAAAAAAGGAAAGTATGTGTCCTATAAATTCACATTACACTAAAAATCTAATTTTAAATGATACCTTGATTACTGATCCATTAGTCATAGCAAGTACCTTTAACGATCATTTCATCTCAACGACTAACATCATAAATTCTGACATCCACAACACAATTCAAACACATAAACAAGTGAACTCAATTTTCTTATCACCTGTAGATGAACCATACATAAATAGGGTCATCATGTCGCTTAAAAACACACTATCTGAGGGATATGATTCTATAAATACCAAAGTAATTAAATCTTGCAGCAACCAATTAACGCCTATATTGACTACTTTAATAAACAAGTCACTGGAAACAGGGATCTTTCCAAGTAAACTAAAATATTCTGTAGTTAAACCACTGTACAAAAAAGGTGAAAAGACTGACGTGTGTAACTATAGACCAATCACTATATTGCCAATTATTTCTAAAGTTTTTGAAAAGGTAATGCACGACAAATTAACATCTTTTCTAAATCAACATAAGATCCTAACGGATAACCAATTTGGTTTTAGAAAGAATAGGTCCACTAGTGATGCTGCATTTACTTTGGTGAATGAAATTCTTTTGAGCACAAACAGTAAACATTACACAACAGGACTGTTCTTAGATATGACGAGAGCATTTGATTTCGTATGTCACAATCAACTGTTGAGTAAATTAGACCACTACGGCATTAGAGGCCCTGCTCTAAATTGGTTAAAGTCATATCTGGAGGATAGACAACAATGTGTGGATGTTGTCCAACTAAACAGTGACAATATAATACAAACACATAGGTCAAATTATAAACAAAATAGAGTCGGAGTCCCGCAGGGGAGTGTTCTAGGACCCTTATTGTTCATTATTTACATAAATGATTTGCCTCAAGTCACTAAACATAGTACTATCCTTTTTGCTGATGACATCTCTATTATAGTAAAAACAGACAAAGACATGACAATTACAGAACATGAAAATGAAATTAATAGCACACTGACATCAATTATACAATGGCTTAATATTAATAATCTAAGAATAAATATATCAAAAACAAATTTTATTAATTTTAATAACTTTAGACATCATAATATAAATGTAACTTATAATGGTCAAATCTTACAGGAAGTAAATTCTGTGACTTTTCTCGGTATAGTTTTAAATAGTGATTTAAATTGGAAGGATCATATAGAGAAAGTTACAAGTAAAATAAACAGTTTCTCATATGCACTCTATAAACTTAGCAAAGTAGCCAGTAAAAGTACTGCTTGTATAGCATATTTTGCCTATGTGGAATCGGTGTTGCGATATGCTCTGGTGATATGGGGAAATGGTACAAATATTAATAAAGTATTTATCTCACAAAAACAATGTATAAGATCAATTTGTGGGATAGCACCTGATGTAAGCTGTAAACCATATTTTAAACTTTTAAAAATACTTCCACTTCCTTGTCTCTACTTATTGGAGGTTGGGAAATTTGTGAAACGCCATCCAGAATTATTTAAAAAAGCTAGGGATATTATAAGCAGAACAAATATGAGAAAACCAAACAGACTGGTACTAGACTTTGTCCCAAGAAGTACTAAAATGACAAAGAACAGCTATATTATGTGTGTTAATATATATAATAAAATACCCGAAGCTATCAAAGATCTGCCCCTCAATAAATTTGTACCTGCTTATAATGACTGGCTAATGCAAAAATTGTTTTATTCTGTAAGAGAATTTCTAGAATATAAGGATCTTAAGACATAACACTATATAAATTGATCATACTATTAATTATTTTATTATTACTATTTATTTTTTATTATTACTATTTATTAATTGATATCACATTATTAATCAATTTACTTATATTTAACTGCATGTCAAATGTAATCAAACATCAATTGTAAATTTATCAATAAAAAAAAAAAAAAATAATATATAAATTATGCTAAGTTAAGTAGGTAATTTTTGAAATTTGTATGCCATAATCATGGCAAAATGTGTCTTGCACTTTACAATTTTTGTACTTACACTTCCATCTCTGTATACCACATTTTATGCAAATAAACATTTTCATTTCATTTCATTTCATTTTCATTTCATTTCATTTCATTTCATTTCAGTGCTGTCATCGAGATTGCCAATAAGTGTCAAAAGGGGCGTATACAAAACCTACATACGCCCCATCCTGACCTATGCAGCCCCAGCATGGTACGCTCTAACCTCAGAGACGAACAAAAAAAGGTTAAGAGCTCAACAGAGTCTCTCACTCAGACGGGTCGTTGGGGCCCCTCGCTGCGTCCGTAACGAGGTAATACAGCGCGACCTCGGGATGGAGAGCCTCGACGAGTTCGTCCGACACCTCACGACTAGGATGTTTGCCCGCGTGGACAACTCTGACCACCACCACCTGCGTACGATTGCCCCATGGCACGCGAGGCCTCCGGATAACCCGGAACAGCACCATAGATGGCGCCTCCCTAGAGACCTCCTATAAGGTCACAAGGCTTTAAGAGTGGCCCTCCGGCCTACACCATGATTGGTACCCAACCCAGCTCCCCCCCCACATTCCCCTTTCCAATCCACAACTCACTCCTCCCCCCCACACTGTTCCGCCCCGTGCACTCAACCCCAACCGCTTCTCAGCGTGGAGGCACGGAGCAAAACACTAACACTAACGCCCAAAGAATTTAATCGAGCCCGGCGCAGTGGTCCCCCTCCCCCTCGCATCCGCGCGTACTCATCCATGCGAGTACGTGCGTCATGCGCGGGGGTCGCCGGCCGCTGCGCCGAGCGCACCCGGCGCACCGGGCTCACTATATTTCACCGTAATTATGTTACAGAAACATAGACGTAACAACAGCAGCAGCAGACAAGAGGGGGCTGACGGTTATCTAAGCCGCCCATGGTCGCTGGTCGTTCGGAGCTGGACCTCCCTCGGGGCTACCGAGGGTCTCATCTGGCTCGTTCAGACCGCCCTGGTGCGTGAAGAAACCTCGCCCCCTCCACAACTCCACAACCTGCTCACACAGCCCTGCAAGGGCCCAAGCTAAGGGCAAAGCCCACTACAACCACACGCCCCTACTTCTAGGGGCGGAGCCAAGCAGCCGCAGGCAGGGGGCAACTATGCCCCGAACCTGCTACCACGCACCATAAGGTGCCGTGAAGACCCGAGAGCAGATCACTAGTCTGCGTTCGGCACGTCTTGAGCGCACATCTCCCGCACCAGCCTAGGCAGGTCGTTGATTGTGTTCCAGTCGTGTTGTACATAGGCGCACATAGCTCGTGTAGTACAAAGGGTTCCGCGCTGCTTTGTTAGCGAACAGCGTGAGTTCTGGGTACTACACTTAGCGACCAACTCCCTAGATTAGACTTAGACTTTTTTTGATTAAACTTATTTTGATCAAATTCCTTAGATTACTTTTAAATTGTATTAGAGTCATTTTGAGTTAATAAATTTTGTTATTGTTTTGTATTGTGGGTTTCAATTAATTAATAATAGTTAAGAACCCTCCTTACAGTTTTTCTTTTTATCAAAATCTTTGTCATGGTTCCTAAGAACAAATCTTCGTATGACTTATAGTTTAAGACTTTCCCATACTGACCCTTTTGAATGAGCCACCCTGTATAAACGTCCAAAGTTATGGAAAGCTTTAATCAGTTACTAAATAGGTATATTAAAACGTTTGAACGTGACACAGGTATTTTAAAATATATTTATTTAAATATGATAAAAATAGTTATTTAATATTTGTTTAATTTTTAAACCAATCCATAAACAATCAACAACTTTATGTCATAATGTCGAAGTAATATAATAATACTAGCGACCGGTCCCGGCTTCGCCCGGGCATTATTTTCCCGCTTTTCTGTTGAAATTTTTCCTGAATTTTCTTTGCTATAAACCTAACAGAGCCCGAGACCTTTCCAACGAATGCAAAACTGTGGAAATCGGTTCGTGCGTTCTGGAGTTATAGCGTCAGGAAGGAAAACACGACTTATTTTTATATAGTAGAAAATCTGTAATTCGTGGCCGCTATTCCATTTGCTTAGGTATTATCGTATTTCGTTGGCTGACACCGACTCCAAAAATAACAATAATATTACATAATTATTATTTCATTATTACATAAAAATGAAAAACCATTTCTTTTGAAATAAAATAATTTTAAAAATAATTGCCTTTTTTATTTTGTGTCTTATTTACAATTTTATTGCATAACACCTTCCTAGTTCAAAATAGTGATTGCTTCAAAACCCTATAAAACGTTAGGTATCGGTTACTTTCAAATTTCACTAAAACCTAAAGTTAACTTTTAAGTCCCCTAAAACGAATCTATTTTTGCAAATAACCTCGTTTTTCAAATTGTTTTTAAAGAAAGATGTTTGCTGGGATTGCTAGATTATAATAATAATATACCTAATGTTAAAAATCGTACAGAATTAAGGTTGCTTGTAAGTTTAAGACGTTTTTCATAAATTGTCGACATTTAAGAAAAAGCACTTTAGGGGGTTTTGAAATTATATGACTCATATATACATTAAAACTGGTATGATTTAAACATATTAATTTGTGAGAATCAATCTTAGAAAATATTTACAGATAATAAGAACAATAACCACTCGTCTGGCAAGGCAAAATGGCGGAAAAATTGCACATCTGGGCAACAGCTTTCTGGCGCCTTTGCCAGACAGGGGTTTTAAACTGACCAATGTTTGAAAAAGCAGATTTTCTTTAAATCTAACTGGAATTTAGTATAAGTCCAATAAGATTCTTATAAGCCGATTATCTCCACTTCTAAATGGAATTTTGTATAAATCTAATAAGATTCTTGATAATAAATAAAATAAAAACCGGTCAAGTGCGAGTCTGACTCGCGCACCGAGGGTTCCGTACAAACCTATTTGCCAAATTGTGATAACGTCAGGACTCAGCTGTTTAAATACTATTTTTCCCGCCAAAATTCAATGACGGCACGACTCAGCTCTATTAATAAATATTTTCCCGCCAAAATACTATGACGTCACAACTCATCTGTCTAAAATTCTGTTACGTCACGATTTATCTGTCAAAAATTCAATGACGTCACGACACAACTGTCAAAAAATGTTTTCCCGCCAAAATTCTGTGACGTCACGACTCACCTGTCAAAAATTATATGACGTCACGTCCCATCTGTGACAGATGTCAAAGTGACGGGTGTCTAAAATATTTTCCAGCCAAAATAATATGACGTCACAACTCATATGTCAAAAATTCTGTTACGTCACGATTTATCTGTCAAAAATTCAATGACGTCACGACACAACTGTCAAAAAATGTTTTCCCGCCAAAATTCTGTGACGTCACAACTCATCTGTCAAAAATTCTATGACGTCACGTCCCATCTGTCAAAAGTGACAGCTGTCACTTTGACAGCTGTCAAAATTCTATGACGTCACTGGTCACGTGACTCAGCTTTCCCGCCAAAATTCTATGAAATCAAAATATAATGTGATTTAAGTAAAAATTTAAAGTTTTCGGAATTTTCCCATTACATGTACTACAAGACCTTGCTCCATGCCAAATTTCAAGTTTGTAGGTAGACTGGAAGTACCCTGTAGGTTTTTGCCCTTACCCCTCTAAATTTTGCGACAAAAACGGCTATATCTCTTGTTTGCGTTGGATTAGCACTTTGAATTTTTTACAGCACTAAGAGGCATCAAACTTTAGTATTTGGTGAAAATTTAAGCTTGATACCTTCACGCGTTCCTGAGATAAATGGTCTTGACAGACAGACGGACGGACGGACGGACGGACAGACGGACGGACGGACAACAAAGTGATCCTATAAGGGTTCCGTTTTTTCAAAACTGGTACGGAACCCTAAAAATATGAACCTTACCTTGCAAAAATCATACCTTGCAAAAAATAGCCACTTCCGAGTTATTAACAATAAACCACTTAAGAATGTTTTATTACATTGTTGTAACACAATAACAATGAACACTTAATAGACTTCACATAACACCACTCACAATCACAAACAAAACACATAATTATTATTTTTAAAATCATCTTTTTTATCCCACTTATAAACATAACAAAGATATAATAATAACTAAATTTGCTCCTCTCAGTCAGGCTTGCTATCTCAAACATCTGGTACAGTACAGCATCAGTACAATGGTTGTATTAACCGTGTAATGTATAACGTATCACAAAACATTGTAATGTACCATCAGTGCGCTAATTACTGCTCATTAGTGGAACTAACAACGTGCCTCGTATTTTATTAAATAAGTACTTTCCTTAAGAAAAATTAAAAAAAAATTAATTAGCTTTTAATTAGGATTATTCTTTCGTAAATTATAATTTACAGTTCATTTAAAATAATTATTTTAAATGAACTGTTTTTTTATGTAATAGGAGGCAAACGAGCCAGCAGGTCACCTGATGGTAAGTGATCACCGCCGCCCATGGACACTCGCAACACCAGAGGAATCACAGATGTGAATTGAATTGAATCATCTTCATCATAATGACGCTCATTGACGTCCACTGTTCTACATATGCAAGCTCTTTGTAAGATCCTTTGCCTCTTTTATCTATTAGAACTGAATTTAATTTGACGTGAACGTTTGATATGATACCTAGATGATACAAAAATAATACATGATAGAAATCGTCCCATATTAAACAAAGAACCTTACACGCGTTATATTAATACACAAAATATAAATAAACATAAATACAATCTATATTTACTTTATTATTATGAAAGTACAAAGGTTTCTAAATCAATCTGTAGACCGAAGCCAAACCTTTTCTAATATAAAACAGTACCCTTCTCTCCCCTCCCCTTTCTTATTACTTCGCGTTTATCCTTAGTACAAGTAAATCAAAGAAACCTAACACTTCAAAGTATTTAAAGAAAGAAACAACTCTCTTTTACTGATAAAAGTCTTTGTACAAGTATTATACAACGATATAATTATTTTAGAGTGACGGAGAAAACTCAAAGGTAAACTTTACATCATGACCCAGTATACAGACGATCTTCCAACATAACCTATTTATATTAAAGTGACCAAAGTAATTGGTATGAGCTCTCGTATATCCAAATTTCTCATACTCGACTTTTGAAAAACTCAAGGAGGTATGATGGTATATGTCTGTATTCCTTATCTGTAGCTGAAATCCAATGAAATAACAACGAATAAATATAAATATATTTTTCTCATATACAGGAATATTCATAAAAGGGTCAATCTCCAAATCGGGCGTATTCGTGTGATCGCTCTGGTGCTTTTCAGATCTTGATATTTTTTGGTAATTATGTAGCTCATTGAAAATAATGATATTAAAATACTACATTTTTACTATTGGCCTTCATTTTTGACAAACAGTTATGGAAATATTTAAGTTCAAACATTTTCGCGTCCAGAGCAATCATGATAGGCGCTAGAGCGATCATAAATGGTGAAACAAAAATAATAAAATTGGTAATATATTATTTATTTAGTCATTTTTAGTCTTGCATGTTACAAGATTTTATGATTTTATGTTTAAGATTTTATGATTTTATGATTATGATTTTATAAGGGGATATATCTAGAGCTTTTTGAGAGCTCATCAGTTGGAAACTTGTTCATGTTTAGGGCAGAGCGTACCGATTTTGAAACAACGGAACCCTTATAGGATCACTTCGTTGTCCGTCTGTCTGTCTGTCAAGACCATTTATCTCAGGAACGCGTGGAGGTATCAATTTTCAACAAATATTATTAATGATGAGACGTGACGTCATAGAATTTTTCACAGATAAGTAAGTCGTGACGTCACATAATTTTGGCAGGAAAATTTTGGTTGACAGATGAGTCGTGACGTCATTGAATTTTTGTCAGAATCTGTCAAAAACTCTCACATTCACATCTGATGTGTCGTGAAATCACAGAATTTTTGACAGATGAGTCGTGACGTCATAGAATTTTGGCGGGAATAATAATATTTAGACAGCTGAGTCCTGACGTCATCACAATTTGGCGAGAAAGTAAATAGGTTTGTACGGAACCCTCGGTGCGCGAGTGAGATTCGCTTTTGACCGGTTTTATAAGGGTTCCGTACCGATTTTGGAAAAACGGAACCCTTTGTTGTCCGTTTCTCTATCAAGACTATTTATCTCAGGAACGCGTAGAGGTATCAAGCTGAAATTTTTACCAAATACTAAGGTCTATTGCCTTTTAGTGCTGTAAAAAAATCAAACTTCAGCCGTTTATGTCGCAAATTTTTGATGGGTACTTCCAGTCTACATACAAACTTGAAATTTGGCATGAAGCAAGGTCTCTATAGTGCATGTAAAGGAAAACTTCCGAAAACTTGAAATTTTGGCTTCCATCATATTATATTTTGATAATTTCGTCATTGTCATAATAATTTTGACAGCTGAGTCACGTGACTAGTGACGCCATAAAATTTTGGTCACGTGACACGTGACGTCATAGAATTTTGACAGATGAGTCGTGACGTCATAGAATATTGGCGGGAAAATATTTTGCAGGGGAGTCGTGACGTTATAGAATTTTTGACAGATGAGTCGTGACGTCACAGAATTTTTGACAGCTGAGTCGTGACATTTGTCGTTGTAACAATCTGGTATTATTACTTAAAGTAGTTTTATAACGTACAATTATTGCAAAATATCATCGCTCTGGTCTTTTGGACAGAGCAATCATAGCCATAGCGATCAAATAAAGTCATAAAAGCATTAATATAGCCCAAAATAAAAACAGTAGAAAGTTGTGTTTACGCCTCATAAAGAACATCATTACTATCACTTAATTCACTTAATAAGCACATTTACAACCTTACTATTTAATTTTTAAAACATGCCATATCAATCATCGAATTCGAGAACCAAACCCAGATAAATCATAAACTTACCCTCGTAATGTTGTAGTGGGGGACCGTGGCACAAATGTATCTTCCTCGGCGGTTAGACCACTACAGCCACTACCCCGGGGAGGGGAATAGAGTTTCTATTTCGTAAAACGAGGGATGAGCGCGATGTTTTACTCCAGCGCAGAGCGATGAGATAAAATGCCAGGTCATGACGATAAATTTAAATTGTGCCAAAAATATTGTTAATATAATTTTAAAAAAAATATTACAATGAAGATTAACTATTTGTTATGTAATATAAAATAACATCGGACATATGAACCTTCTCAATAAAAAGTTACACAATGTTTTCTCATTCAATCGGGAGTTAGGTCAACCCAGAGCAATCAGGATTTTAGGGTTTATGATTTTTTTTTTAATATTTCTAATGAACTAATTCATAATTTCAGCCCTGCACCACATAGATTAGACACCAAAGTATACATAAAAAAATTTAATGAAAACGTTTATCGATTTCAAAATGGGTTTCTCCAGTCCGACACGATAAAAAATGCCTCTGGAGATCTACCCAAAAATATCTTTATCAAAATAGCCGTTATAAAGCTCCACCAAGCTTTACCAAGTGGATTGTTGTATGACTTTGTGTCAAGTTTATCTTTTTGTACTGTATCGCTTCTCCTTTATGCAGTTTTTAAGACACCTACAAATTAAGATACTTTTCTGCTGAGAATTTTATCGATTTAATAATTAAAGAAATAATCATAATTAATGCACAAAAGTATGTCATCTGGCGCGACACTAATTAGTGAGCGCGGTTTCTCCCGAACTTTTATGCTAATTTAAGTGATGTCTGGACGTGATGCTTGTGGCGCCCTCTGTGGCGATTAATGTCGTGCACTTTACGATTTAGTGTCGTAGCACATATATCAAAACGGAAAGGGATCGTCACCTTATCAACTCGAGCCGTTCAGTATTATTTGTATATAAATTCCTTACTACAACGCACACTAATCGGAATCGTAACGTAATCGGATTTCTGACGTTTGACACCGAGGAAAATGGCGAGGCAGTGCCGTTCCCTTTACGTTTTGATATGTGTGGTACGACCCTTAACCGCTCTCTAGTGTAAGTCAGAGTCACACTAGTTAATGATAATTAGGTACTTCATTAACAAATGGTAATTAAGTTTATCTGCACTGACGCTTGCCACTTACGTCTCCTGCAGATTATTTAAGCTGATATTTTATTTAATTTACTTTAGTATGAATTGTCTGTTTTATTTGTTTTAATAAATTAGTATGTTAGTAGTAATAGTCTATTTGCTAAATAAATAAGTATGCACCTGTGAAAGAAAGAAGAGTTATAGTGAGGGACTATGCATACAAAGTGATACTATCCGTCTCCTAGATGTAGGAATAACCTAAAAAAATAATCCTACTTTTTTAACCAACGATTATTGTACCTCTATTAAAGTACCGCTAAAAACGAAATAGTCTTTGCTAGTAACTGGATACAAACCATCGGTTAAGATGACAGCCGAAGGGAAAGTAGAACTTTCAAAACAAAAATAATTATTTGTATAATTTTTTAACTTTTGTTATAATGCTTAGTATGAAAATCACCCCGAGAGAAAGTCGTACAAAAATCCTCTCTGCTAAGATTACGGAAGCAAGCAGTGGGTCGGATTAATTCGGGTGAGGTCTGAGATAGGACGCGGGTCCCGCCGGCCTCTGCTACCCCTCGGGGGGAGGGAATGAGACTATTCTCGTCTGGAAGCCTAATCCCGGCTTACAGGCTTTTGAGTGGCCGTTTTTAGGCCGGACTAAATTAAAGACGTCTTTGTCCGACCTCTGTGGAGGCTCACGGAGGCTCTAGCGACACGATGACGTAAGTTATACTTGTAGGTATACGAGTATAGGACGCCTTAAGATAACATAACTGTGCCTTTATGATTTAAATAATTATCAGAATCGACCTAACACGTTTTATAAACAATATCTACAGTATGTAACGTAATGATTTTCAAAAATATTTTAAATACTTAAAATTCTGTGGTATCTTGAACATGAAATCATAACGAAAAGAAATAACAAAAATATTAAAGACTATTCTGTTATTTAGACTCGACTGATGTAGGAAGGTGATAAAAATTATCAGCTCTTTAAATATTATGATAATAATTATGTCCTTTCCATTACAACCTTCCATTATAGAGTTACATGATTTATTTATATTTTTGTTCGTCCGCGAAATGTAATTGGTCAGTAAATTTTTAATATGGCAGATGTTACATGACTAAAATAGTAATTTTACTTGTATTGCCGTCTCCTATAATTTTGTGACAACTAATTGTAACTTTTAATCATATAGTTTTAAAAGTAAAAAGAAATAGTAAGCTTACAGTTAACATACATAAGCTCACGCCTTATCCCGTCTGGGGTAGGCAAAGACGACAGTTTATCAACACAATTATAATTAAACATAGCTTAGTACATCTCGCACGTGCCCACACCTCACTTGTAAAACTTTGTTCACTTACGAAGTGTTCGTTATTATTATCATTACTTAGGTTTATTGTCCACATTATATTGTTATTGCTGTTGTACTTCAAGTAATACAATTTTATCTAGAGAGTTTTGTAACTAAGTGTCCAATGTACTAATATAATAAGGCTATAGGTGTCAGTACCCATTTGTGTCACAAGTAAGTAAGCAAGATTAGCATGAAATCAAAATGTCTTCAAACGAATAGGCTAACTAGAGAGGTGGTTCAGCTTTGGCGAAATCTACTTATATAAACAAGTGTTTTTAAGTACAAAACTTTTAAAGACACTTTTTCTTTTAATCACTTTAAATAACAGCTATTTTACCATCAACGTCCCACTACATCAACGTCCCACTACAATCGCGGGCTATTTTTAGTGACGGCGATAATCTACCCACGCAGTTTGATATTACGTTTAAGTAATTTTAATTTCTTTTATTTTCGTAGAGTTTTCTCTTAGTTATTAGCTGTTAATACACAAGTATGAGATATATAAGCTTGTGACCGAGTGTATTATTATTTTATTGCTAATCAATCACACTCATCGCTTAAGAAAACAGCGATGAAATCAGAAAAAAAATGGCAGTAAGAGCTGAGTCGCTCATCTGGAAGATCTCCCGTAAACTTTCAACATTCCTAGCGGGAAAATATAACACTTTCTCTAAGTACGGCAGTCAAGTAAAAACAGGCTGATTATAATAATTATGAACTTACTGTAAATATAACAAAAATATTTTATAAGAGTAGATAATGAATAAGGGTCGTTGTTAGATCACGTATCGGTCTCATAATTGTTGTTGTTGATTAAAGTGACATTGTAACAACAGAGTCAGATAATTGTGTTGTTTTTGTAAACTTTTACAAAAGGGTTCGTTCAGTAATGAGGCTCGATGTTATTTGTGTCTGTTGTTCTCTTACTAAATAAACTTTCTTGACCGGTTTGTGAACTTTGTTACGAACAATATTGTTGGTTTGTAGAGAAGTTTACATCGCTTCCTAAGTGTTTGTTTATTTATGAAGGCTATTGATACTTTTATCTTTTTAGGTTTACAGTATTGGTTTGATTGCAAAACAGAGCCAAGTTATTACCGGAGGGATGCTCTCAAATATTCTTTCTTATTGTACATACAATGAATGAATCCTAGAATATTACCAATTTCCAAAGCATTACCATTAAATTACCACCCATGCTGTATTAAATCTGTGTTAGCGATCCTTAAACAACTTAAATTCTTGATTTCTAATGCATGTTTAATAATTTCTTTAGTATCGTTTAAAGCAGAAAAAGAAACGCATTTCTATGCGGACCAAATAGCGATAAAATCTGAAATTCATAAAACAAAGACAAAAAATACCAGATATTTCATAAACGACATTTTAAAATCGTTATAATATAATATTTCACCGATGATCGAACAAAGAATATGCTCTGATATCTACCAGTGAGTAGTCATTAAATTCTTACAAAACGAGGCCTTTTATGCGTCGAGAATAATTTGTATTTTATCGTAAAGAGAAAGAACAAGAGACGATGAAAGGCACCGACGTTGTACTGAGACAGAAGCGCCTACAGAGTACAGCTATACTTAATTTTTATCCGATGTCACCCCTACTAAGGTACTGTTTACTTTTGTTTTTTTTTTAATAATTACAAATTCTCTGTTTAGTGACGGAGTAAGAATACATTTTGATTTTAAATATCTGTCTATTGAAAAACATTTGCATGAGCTCCTGCCGAAAGAATATCCAGGTTCAGGATAAACATTTTGTGGATCGTATAAACATAATATTGGACGTGGCTTCTTTAATGAAAATTGAATTTAATGGGTTAAGGCGCTCTAATGTCTTAATGGGACAGACTTTCTCAAAAAACGTAGTCAAATAGAATCCATTATGTAAACATTCGCAGACAATTTTTTTTTTATTTCGGACAAATGAGTCTACGAACTTAATTGGTTTTTAAGACACCTATGAGATAAGATAGCCTTGACTAGCAACACAATATATTATATTCTAACTCCATCACTGTATCGTACCATTCCATAAGGTGTAGTAAAATCGGGTATCACATAGTAGTCCCCACGTTACGAGGAACCCTTCAAGATGTCTCCATTTAGATTGTATCCTTCCCTCATTAACTTGATACTGAGGTTTTATAAAATAAAAATGTAATCGTCCCCCCGGGGCCTCCACACAGCCTCCGCGACTCAGATCTCTTCTACACTTTGTACGCAATCAACGAAACAGATGTAACAATTATATTACGTTCATTTTATACTCTTTTGTTTGTTCAAAATGTTTCAAATTAAAACAATTTGTCTTTTGAGTGACATGACTCATTTACTGACGACGACTAAGTGATGCTGGATTGTTTATTTCGTTTTGTTTTTTAGCCATTTTTGTTTTTCTTTAACAAGTTCTGCCTCTACTACTGACTTATTTCTGCTGTTGTGAGGTCGTGTGTACGGTTGTAGTGTGTGAGGTCGCGGGTTCGAATACAATGTACAATAACTATTTGTGTGGCTTACATGTTTTGTGCCTAGATGTTCTTTGTCTTCGTTACTTCCTGGTCTGTAAAAGTCCCCGTGACGCAGGGTTCTAGCGTGAAGGAGGTAGCTAGTACACATAATCACTGAGACACACGATATCGAATCAATTCTCTGTATAATATTCAAAATGAATTGTTTGTTTATATTTCCGTTATGTGTCTGTTACATTGCCAACAATAAATCAAACAATTAAATATGAGTGCCTCGCCACGATGCGATGTATTATTGTGCAGGAGCCAAAGTTGATGGCTCACCACCGACGATAGTAGCCATGAAAATGTACTAGGTATACTGCTATTTTGTACTATACTTTTGTGTACCATTTTATTTGTGTACTTTACTGCCTGGCCTGACTAAAAATACTATAGTATTTTTGTTCTGTAATATCTGTATGGTATTTTTTTTCCAATATACTAAGTCACAGGAATACTTTTGCAAACAATAATGTGATTATGTCTATTTCGTGAGTTTTATATGAACACTTTGCATGTTTATACGCCATTACGTCAGGAACTACTGGTTTGAATATAAATAAATTTTGTGCATTATTCTTCATCAAGACACGTCATAAGATATATAACATCACGCTACAACCATTAGGAGTCAACTATTAATTGATTTAGTGTTTTACGCCCAGTTTACATTGTTTTGTTTTCGTAAAAATAATATCTTAGAAGTATTTTTAATACATTTCAATTTTAAAATGCATGTCTTACATTAGGGATGAAGCTCAGTGACGCGTGGACTATAACGAAGATAACATCTGGGCTCAAGACAATTATTAGGATCATTAGTGTCTTGCGTGGTAACATAGCATGGCAGCCGCTATGCCATTGAGGTAGATGCAGCAGTATGTATGCACATGTCCAAAAACGTCGGGAGAAGCCACGTGCAAAGCTAGTTACAATATAAAACCGTCAGTTTCGGTTGAAAGTTAAAGTATATTTATGTTATTAGTAGTGGAAACAGTTAAAAGAACAAATTGTCTAACTCTTAGATTTATGTTACAACTTTATCTTTTGCGAACGAAACATTTATATTGGCATTGTCGTCGCTAGCTTTATAATGTATACTATGTATGTAAGAAATTTTCTAGTACTTACTATTTTTCTTACAAACCTACTGTTGTGGGATGTGGTAATAACTATAGTTTCTCTCAGAAACTACTCGCAGGTGATCGTATCAATGAAATAGTTAACAACATGAATCTTTTTATTTAAAACTTGTAGGAATGTCAGTATTGACTTCGTGACGCTGGGGACTGTCATGAGCATGTCGAAATCAAACCGATTAAAACTACACGGTGTTCTTAACTGCTGCAATGTGGGCGTAGCTTCAAGAAGGCATTTTTGCAAAAATGCCTCCTTGCTCACAAGGGTCGTGTATTTTTAGATAGCATTTTATATAAACAATTTAGCACTTATATTCAAAAAATGATAAGTCGTGGGAACTAGAATATTATAATAAAAGGACTCAAAGACACCCAAGTATTTTTAATAAACTAAAATGTATGAGGTAACAATGTGTCCAACATTCCTGGAGAGCTGTCCGCGATGAATGCTTGCCCATTACTCCACAGAGGTCAGCTTGTACGCAGACAGACGTACAGACACTTGCAGTCTGCATATTAGTTAAACTAAAACAGAAGCGACTACTCGTTCAAAATGTATTTTACCTATTGGTAACAAGCTTTTCAACGTAACTTTACATCTTTTTAGAATCACTGATTCTTTAACGATGAACTGTTTTAATCAAAGGCGCCATGTCAATAAATATATAGGTGACCGATCAGTCGTATTTCTTCTTAAAGCATAAAGGCTCTGAAATGCACGCAAAATGTCGGTGCCAGCTTTCGTAGTAGTGACGTTGTCAGAGACCTATTGGCTTGAACAACTGTCGACACCACGATACTTCTTGGCTACTACACCAAAATATAAACACAGAAAGTAACTAGTAACATCGTTTGCGTCAAAAAATTAATACATTACAGCTTATCGCCTCCCTCGATAAACGCGTTATAGCTAATTAATTTGCACTTGAGATAATTTTCCTTGTTATTTTTAACACATTTTCATCGATTTATTTAGGTTAGGTTGGTGTTATGTCAGAGCTTAATTACATTATACATTACTCTATCGCATCCTTAAAAACCTTACATAAACTGAGCAAACAATTCTATTCCTCAAAGATAGATAATATAACCTTTTAAATGCTAAAGGTATTTATTTAATTCATTTTACAGAAGGCTTATATATGTGACAAAGACCCGCACCTTGCTTTAGCTAGATGCTACATAAACGTCCTACTGCGAAAACATATCAGCTACTTCGTTACAACTTTCCTAGTCTAATGGGGTGATAAACAGTTTCATACCAAGTATTTATACCTTTGCTTTTATGTAGATAATATCTACGAGCTTTAAGTTACCTTTTGTTAATTAAAATACCTATTTATATAACTAAGTCAACCGCACGTTGAATATATAAAGTGATTTCCACCACAAATAGTTTAATTGTATTAACTGTCGCCTTTGTGAACCTCACATTGACAAATAATGTTGATTAACGTGTTACCTAAACAGGTTTTGTGTTATATTTATTTTATAACGTATTTCATCATATCAGCCCATTAATGTCCCACTGCAGGGACGAGCCTCCTCCCGTGACGGAGGGATACTTGGCCTACTAATACCACGCTGGCCAGACGGTATACTGGTATAGGGTTTAATTTCAAGTTTTCCTTCTTTTTATTTCGTAAAGATAATATTCACGGATAGTCCCTTTGTTGGTTTTTATGACACCCATGGGATGAGATGGGGTGGTGACATATTATATTCTTACTCCGTCACCACACGGAGATAACGTATTTATTCTTTTTACGCGACTACGCTACAAGGAGGGTAATGTTTTTCGAGAGTATGTGTATGTTTTGTAGGCTCTGGATACTAGACGGCTTATAACATTTTGCTAGAAGTGTTGTAAGATTAGTTTTTACACTGAGACTGGAATTGAATATTTAGAAAAAAAAACAGAAGCCCTATTTTTCAGATTAGTTATTCCGGTTGTTTGTTTTTATTTTAGTAATGTACTTGTGTATAAACATATAGACAAAATCGCAGTTTTATTTTGAATGTATATGTTACAGTCAAAACTCATTGCCGGTCAAAACCCTTTTTAACTGCATAAAACAGTCAATAGTGGTTTTGACCGACGTGCTTAGTCAAAACCCTTATTGACTGTTTTTTGCAGTCAAAAGTGGTTTTGACCATCGATGTTAGTCAAAGCTCATTGAAAATTGATCTTTAATACATATTAAGGTAAAAGTCCGAAACAGTTGGTTAGGTTAGGTTAGTATGGTGACCAAAGGACGCACGAGCCGAGCGAGCGAAGCTTTTTAATGTAAAACTAGAATATAGTATTATTATATTCTTAGGGTTTTGACTAAGCACGTCGGTCAAAACCACTATTGACTGATTTTTTCGGTCAAAAGTGGTTTTGACCGGTTATGAGTTTTGACTATAACATATATAATTAGATGCAAAAATCGTTTAAGATCTATTGGATTCTCCATAAAGTACTTCTACTATTCCGAAACACAGGCTTCTTTCAAAGATTTTGAACATTGGTCTATCCTTGTCTTATCTACATACAATATCTAACTCTATGATCTCAATATACGCATTCCGCAAGTTTGTCGAAGAGAATAAATCACAGGGGTCCATGCTCCCTCCCCCCGCGCCCCGCACACCCCGCACCCCGCAGTTGTAAGGAATTATTTGCATATTTTAAATATATAATTAGTTGTTTATCGAGTTGTTTGATGTCGAGCAGTGAGTGGAAAGTTATAATTATAAGTAATACTCGCTTCGTCGGTAATTACTCTGAGCTTTACTAATCTCATCCTTTGTTCTAAGGATATTGTGTACTTTGTATTTGAAGGTTTCTACAGATTGTGGCTAGATTGAGTACCTACTGTTTTAGTTTAAATATTTAATGATTCTACTTAAATACGAAAGTTTATACACAAAATGATTTCAAAAACTAATAAATACGAATATTATGTTTAAAATTAAACTAAAAGTAACACCAATACTTATTATTAGGAAAAAGAACTCGTCCCTAATAAAAGACTGCGGGACAGTACCAACAGTATTCTGAGGACAGTGGAGGAGAACATATTTTATTCTCTTATTTTTAAAGAAGAATTGAAAGAAATTAATGTAATCTTGGCTTTATTCACCAGATCAGACTATTTTTCTTACTGCAGTGTCTACTTTATCTGCTAGTTTCGCTGCAGAGTCATTGAACCCGTTTAATTTCAAATCCCCGGTGACACAGCGGTCGATCCCTACTCCGGAAAACGGCTATAAAAAAACTTTTACCACATTGAATTGTTGTAAAAAACAGAACAGTTTTTATTCTAAGTTAGCTATTATTTTCCCTTTTAATTCCATATTAGACTTTTACGACACCTTCAGAACACGTATTTTTAGCTCATCACTACAAACACTCATCATCATCATCATAACAGCCCAACAAGGTCCCACTGCAAGGACGGGCCTCCTCCTGTGGCGGAGGGATAATTGGCCTACTAATACCACGCTGGCCAGACGGATTAGTATAGGATTTAATTTCAAGTTTTCCTTCTTTTTATTTCGTAAAGATAATATTGACGGTTAGTCCCTTAGTCGGTTTATACGACACCCAAGGGATAAGATGGGGTGGTGACATATTGTATTCTTACTCCGTCACCACACGGATACTACAACCCCTAGTACACTACAAACACTAGTTCAAGTTTATTTATCAATCAGTACCTACATAATGACTATACACTAGATGTAATGTGTTATTAACTACGAGGGAGGCAAGCTGTCGCAACACTCCTCGCACCAAACTCACTCAATCAATCAAACGATCACTCTGAGATTGATCTGCAATACACATAGGTACATGTACACGTGTGTATGTTGATCAGCAATACATATAGGTACGTGTACACTGTGTATGTTTGTGTGTTGTATTATGTATTAGCGTTTCGTAACGTTCGCTTATTGGATGCTAATCGATCATTAATGTTAGCTGGTATTTGATTTCTTCGATAATGTGTAGCTAGAAATAGTCGTGTGCCCTTTCTATGTTGGCGATGGAGTAAAAATACATTCTGTTACCACGCCGTGCCGTCTTATTCTTTGTATTAGCTAACTTAGAGAAGCGTATTGATAGGATATACTACAACTCATTCGTCTAATAGTCAGTAGTTTTACGACAATCGAAGAATGAGGTGAAATAACGCTGGAAAAGCAGCGTAGCTGAGGTCATACCATAGTTATTTCTACGAATGCAAACTACTTATCATATTATGAATGCACAGAATTCGAACCCAAGACCTCTGCGTAACACCCATTTACTACCACCATTACACCACGAGGCAGTCAACAGTAAAGTTATAAAACTCTTATAACATGAATATTACTCTTTATACAAGTTGTTACATTAGTCGCGGCTTTTTCGACAAGTGTCATATTTCTTTAGGAGAGGTTAAAGTATGAGTTGGTTGGGAGATTAAGTGTTTATCATAAATTATTGTTAGATGGTAATTTGTTACGGTGTTAGGCCTCAAAATATTGCGGTTTAACGATACCAATAATAAATTGTAAACGTTTTAAAAGTTTATTTTAAAAAATGGATGTACAATTTGAGTGAATACTTTGAAAATTAAGAGGTATACATCCATAACGCCTCGCATTTTATAAGTGCAATGCTTGACAACTTGTACATGCTGTGTGTGCTATTTAAGGTTTGCATTCTAGATTAAGAACATTATGTCAATACTACTAATTTATATAATGTAATATGATTGTGAACTGTTTGTACACCAATAAATAAATAAAAATAAATAACATAGTCTTTTACTCTCTTTTAAAAACTAAATAATGTTTAGATACCACCAACATTATTTACCTTCTAGACAGCAGCCTCTTACCTCTATGCCAACAGGCACATTAACAAACTTTCTATAAAGAAATTATTAGCTAAGGGATATCTTTGGAGACTTTAATCATCATATCAGCTAATGGAAGCCTTCAGCTGGACATAAGTCTTCTCTAAATATTTCCTCCCAGTGCGTTCCTATCCCTCCCTAATCTTATTCTTATACTAGATAAGAAACCTTATTCAGATAAATGTTTCACACATAACATATTTAATTTGCCAAATGTTTATATTGTCAGTCTGGCCCGGTCCACTCGTACTCTTAGACAATATTTGTACAAGACTAAACTAAACTAAAACAGGCAGTCGCAAGTAAATAGTTAACTAAACTTTATGTATAACTAACTAATATTTGTCTTTTCACACTCTACCTTACGTACTATGATAATATAATCTATCTAGTATGAAAGATTTGATAGCGGATGGGATATGCAGTCGCAGGTTTGAATCTCTCACTGGGGAATTATTAGTGCCATACACAAATTGACCTGAAACTTACTGTTTTTTTTTGTATTTAGTATTTTTATTTTTATTCAAAAAGTTACACATTGTGATACTTACATAAATTTATCTACCAAACTGTATAACAGTTTGTCGGCCGTGTGTCCCTTAAATTTATGTATGTTAAAGTAAGCGACCCAGGTTCATAGTGTGAGAGTTGTCATTTTGTTTGTCTGTCTTCGTGTAATTTTACGTGAAAATATGTAAAAGGTATTTTAAGTTCTTATTAACTATTCTTATTAAAATAAATTTTCAAGAAACTTGCTTACTAGAGTTTATAACTCGTTGATTAATAAATATTTTCGTGACTGGCAAGCGAATAGTGGGGCTTAAGTTAAAATTCAATTACAATTTTTCGAATAACTCCTGTTTATCCTAGCGTGAAAACAGTCAACTTGAAATAATAAGGGGAACCACTTTAAAAACACTTACAGTACAGTTTAAAAACATAAAAAGCATGTCTAAGTACCTATGTATTTGTATATTATATCAAATGAATTTGTAAAAGCGAGATGTTTGATGTTTTGTGAAACAAGGAAGTTTCTTGTTCGTAATACTCGTAAATAAATATCGATACTTTGGACATTTGATACACTGTACTTTGATGTTTATTATATCTTTAGATGTTTCTTTTGTAGATAATTATTCGAAGGTGTAATCACTTTTCCACTGTTGTAGTAATATATGCTTTGTGCATAGGTATGTTAATGTTTGACATTAAAACGTTCTTACACATGCTTATTATTATAAGAGTATAATATCAAATTCCTTTTACCTCAATCATGACAAAATATATAAATATTATCCTGACCCCAACACTAATTAATTACATTGTACAATTTAATATTAATTAAATAACAATTCGATGTAATTAGTAGAACACAAAGCGTTCTCAGGATGTAATGATTAACATTTATTATAATGTAATTACTTCATTAACACGAATTGCATCACAATGTCATCAATGAAAGAGCGATGAGATTTTACAATACTATTTACAAGCTATACATATAGGTAATTCACTGTAATATTGATATGGATACTGTAACTTACGACTTACGACTGTAAGATTTAAGCAACACTAGTCTAGGCAATATCATAACAGCCTATTAATGTCCCACTGCAGAGACAGGCCTCCTCCCGTGACGGAGAGATACTTGGCCTACTAATACCACGCTGGTTAGACGTATTGGTATAGGGTTTCATTTCAAGTATTCCTTCTTTTTATACGTAAAGATAATATTCACGGATAGTCCCTTAGTTGGTTTTTACGACACCCATGGGATGAGATGGGGTGGTGACATATTGTATTCTTACTCCGTCACCACACGAAAAAGCCTATATTTATTTAAAACTTCTCGACTGCTCGGTAGCGCAGCGGGTGCTTTTGCTATGCACGAAGTTGCGGTCAATTCCCGGAAAGAATGAACGCAATTTACTACCTATTTGTCGCTAAGGCTGCTAAGAGATAATATCAGTGAACTTTCACTGAATAAGCTTTTATGACACCCTGTGTATGATGGGGTAGTGACACAATGTTTTATACTCCGACTTCACATGGATATAGCTGTCACAGTGTTATGTCAATGTGTTCCGTGTTATACACGGAACACATAAATATTTATGACACAATAACATAGATAATATGTCAGTAACACATATTATATGTTATGGTGTGTATGTACTCGTACGTATATAAATCAAGTTGACGAGCTATAACTCAATGTCGAACGATCCGTCACAACAATCTTTGTTTTATGTCATACAACACGTTATGTGTACACACACGCACACAAATCATACATCTTTCTCTTTTTTCTCTTTGTTTTAAAAGACAACTCCCGCACTAGGGATCATGCCCTGTGTCGCGGGGACTTTTACAAACATCAATTAACGGACACATATAACACCCAGACTCAGGACAATAATTTGTGGATCTCACAAATTATTGTCCTGCGTGGGGATCGAACCCACAACCTCATGCGCGGCAGCCGCTGGCTTTACCGGCGCGCCACCGAGGTCGTCATGAATATAATAGAATAATGAACATTCATTCATAAAATAACAATTATTTTCATTTTTAAAAAGTTAAAAATATTGCTTTCACCGCTTTATATTCTTATACTTACATAAAGTACATAAAAACAAAAAAAATAGTGAATAAAGACGCAACAGGCGATTATTATCATAGTGCAGGGATAGTCTAGTAATAAAGGGAATTATGGTTTATTAAAAAGGTTTTGCCTTAAATTTTTTATCTCGTCACATAGATTGAAACCGCGGTTTATAACGTGGTACAAATCACTACACGTCAAGATAAATGATAATGATAAGATAAAAGATGTCATAAAAGATAGCTTGAACTTAATTTTACTTTAACTTAATTTTCATTTAACAGTTTAATGGAAATACCAGTATAATGGTCGTTTTCCCTTAAAATCTAATTTAAAATTTATTAATCTAAATAACAGGCTCTATAAATATTCCCCCGCCTTTTCCCACAGGACTAAGTGATAACAATAATTATATTAAGTAACAGTGTCAAACAAATACTATACATATTTGGTATTACCATCACCACTACCATTCAACACTATTACACAGGATGTTTTTTTTAATCGCTTGAAGACGTCAAACGATTAAGGGAACCACCTGAAATGAGTGGTTACAGCCTGCTACGGACTTCAGCAATGCCAGGCATAGCCAGGCCGCTGGCTACTTTGCCCCAGATAGAAAAAAGAGGATGTGAAGTGTTTAGTTGAGCCTCCGGTACTTGAGAATGTATATATGATACAAGGTGTGAAAAAGAATATTATCGAATAATAACGATCCATTTAAGAAATAATAAATTATGACCATTAATGCTACTTCTACCAGTTGCGTTTAAGATAAGATGATAGTGACCCATTTTTTTAACTTTGTGTCAATAAACACTTTATTTTTTTATTATTTATTTTCTGAATCGTTCATCTACTACTAAAATAAAACTAAAAGTTTTGTAAAACCCTGGTTTTTCAATCGGTTTTTTTGCCTGATTGTAAAGTAATGCTAGCCATGTGTTACAATGTGTCATTTTTCTGTACACCCTGTATATATTTGACGAACAATTATTTTAACATGAGCCGTTATTACACAAAAACGTTATTAAATGTATTGTAGGGTAACAAGAGGGTAATAACAAATAGTTTGAGGGTAAATTACGTTAGAAATGGGTCAGACTCGTCACACGTAATTAAAGCTCTTAATTTTAATTACTTTTATGGGTTTACTTAATTGTATCTAGGTTAACTTAATACTTACATATTGTAGTGTAGTGGCAAAGCAGTAGTGTATGCGGCTGCTATGTACGAGGTCACGGGTTCGTAAATAATACAAATTATGTTTGTAAAGCATTTTATCTGGCAAGGAGCTTACCGATAAGAAAGAGACTTGTCCATACATAAAAAGTACAGCGTAAGTACTGTATAGGACTGAAATTTTATTCTACGTAGCGTTTTCGTAGCAACATGTAGAACGTGCTACAAAACGTAGCAGAATGCCGTAGCACTTTGTAGCAATTACAATCAATAATTATTATTTATTCTATGATTTCATCATAACATCATGAGGATCCCTCTGTCATGGAAAGAGGCCCGTCCCTGCAGTGGGGCATTAATGGGCTGTTATGATGATTCTATGATTTATTTTTATATAATTATCTTTTCAACTCATAAGTGTCGTAAAAATTAGCTAAGAAAAAATACGTAGATATTAAGCAAATATATTTATGATGTTATCATAATTCATAATCAGTCAGTAACTTAAAAGCATTGAATACCTTCCTTCCTCTTCCTCTACATTTTTATTAAAATACTAGCTGCTGTGCCCGCGACTTCGTTCGCGTGGCGGATGTTACTTACTGCGCAATTCGATTTTATACTGAAAAATCGTTTTTTAAACCTTATAACAAACAGATATACCTACAAACGAATTGTTAAATTAACGAACGAACCAAAACCTTTTCAAAAACAGACCTTTACAAAGACAGATCTAATGAAGACTGCGTCTAAACTTATGCTGAAAGACATGAGCGAACGTCATTCTTTCAAGGAAAATCTTAACACCGCGATACTGAAAATGACGTCACAGGCACAATGCCATCTGTTGTCAAATTTGTAAGTTAAAATAAATGACATCGCTTATTTCATCATAACAGCCCATTAATGTTCCACTGCAAGGACGCGCCTCCTCCCGTGACGGAGGGATACTTGGCCTACTAATACCACGCTAGCCAGTCGGATTGGTATAGGGTTTAATTTCAAGTTTTCCTTCATTTTTATTTCGTAAAGATAATATTCACCGAAAGTCCCTTAGTCGGTTTTACGCCACCCATGGGATGAGATGGGGAGGTGACATATTGTATTCTTACTCCGTCACCACACGGATAATCGCTAATTCATTATGAATGAATCCATTTGCACGCCACGTTATGGTGCGGCAGAATTAC
The DNA here is from genome assembly GCA_905475405.1 of Schrankia costaestrigalis. NCBI lineage: Eukaryota > Metazoa > Arthropoda > Insecta > Lepidoptera > Erebidae > Schrankia > Schrankia costaestrigalis. Next base: position 12,066,439 of record FR997852.1, on the reverse strand, counting down.
CTGCCTCGGTGGCGCGGCGGTCGCATTACATGGCTGGCGTGCATAAGGTCGCGGGTTCGATTCCCATGGATGACAATTGTGATACACAAACTATTGTCCTTAGTCTGGATGTTCTTTGTGTCCGTTAAATTGATATTTTTGAAGGCTAGTGTGGGATTTGTCTTTTGTAAAAAAAATACTGAAATAAATTATTGTATGGTCGAAAACTAAATGGCTTTATCACCTCTAGAGCTATTGTTAGTTGCATGTCATAAAACTATTAGGTTCAATATCGCACAACAAAATATCAGCTAAATCATGAGCTACTTTGACATATCAGTTCTCTTGTATTAGCAAATAGTCGTTAGGTATTTATAAAAACAAATAGTAAAGTCAACGTTATTGACTGTTACTAGAGCATATTTTCGGTAAAACGTTATAATCTAATGAATTTATCTCTTTTTTCCTTCTATATCCATCCCTATCATTTCTTGTATGACGTCATTAGCGCATATTTCAATTTAAAGTTTTCGTAATTTTATAATATAAAACAAATTAGGGTAAACCACCTAATCGTTAGAAGTCCTACAATTATGGGCACTTAAGAGTTAAAAGTGAGTAAAAAGAATTAAAACACTACCTATAGATTATTCAAGTTCAGTATGATTATTCAAGTTGAAATATTATTTATTTAATATTTTTATCATATTTTATTTTTTTCATGTGTCAACATAGCAACAATTTTATCAGAATCCTTTTATTGGCATTAGTGCCAATAATATTTATTAAAGCGCCGATTACACTACCCTACATGTAGGGTAGTGTATTTGGCGCTTTAATACTATTCAATCACATAATAATAATTAAGTTTAAGCAAAGATTAAAGTATTTTATCATTTTATGATATTTTATATTTAAGTCTGACATGAAGTCCACTCTTAAGGTGCCAATAATTGGGTGGCTTACCAGCCAATATTTAAATTCTACATTTTCAGTTTTTCTGAAATATGACAAGCTTGTAATGTCACAAGTCAAGTGACTTTAGTTTTAAATTATTTAATGGTTTTTCATAGTTTTTCACATACAAACTCTACGGTTTAATATAGTGACATTTGTATTGTGTTAGTAGATTTTATTATTTATTGCGTTGAAGTGAAAGTTTAAAACAGATTGCACTTTTAATCTAAGCATAGATTTGATTACGGTCAACCAATGACGTCAAGCTCATGCATAAACATTAAATAACGATCTTAATGAATTTGAATTATGATAGAATTTTTTGTCAAAACTGATAAAGCCATTTCGTTTTCGACTATACCTAACACCTTTTTACCATCTAGAAAAAAATATTTGACTAAACTTAGACTCGACTATATTATTATTATTATTATACTTCTTTATTTACATTAATCACATTTAATTACATTTTTAAATATAGATATAAAAAATAAAAACATTTAAAAATATAAAAAAAAGGTAGACCCACCGGCATCGGGTACAGGGACCAAGCTACCGGTGGTTAGGGCTCCAGAGAGAGGAACCTCCTCACAATACGTGCCGTGTCAAGCAGTACTGCCTTCTGCATCAGACCTATGATCCAACTGTCAAGCGAGAGTCTCCGTAGATGTTGATAGAGACTCTTTGGAATAAGTCCATTGACCGAAAGTACTATCGGAACAATGATCGCCGAATCAACATGCCACATGTCGACAACCTCGTGAGCCAAGTCCAAATATTTAGTTTGTTTGTCTTTTTCTGCTTTAACAAGGTTCTCGTCATGAGGAATGGTGATATCGATTATCATTGCACGGCGTTCTGACCGATCTATCACCACAATATCTGGCAATTATTAATATTATCTATAGATAAACTGCGTGCAGTATTTTTGAATTACTTAATAAAATAAACACAAACACTTTGAATAATAATTTAATGTTTTGTGATTGTATTTCTATATTTTATTGTCAGTTTTGTATTTTTTTAATGTTGACAAATAGCAATAATGTGTAAAATGATTAAGATATAGAAAAAACGTGTTACTTATTATGTTGTCTGTTATATTATACCCATATATTATTAATTATTAAATAGTTATATAAGTGTGTTATAATTGCAGTTATAATAAGATTGTGAGAAAAGGAATGTTATTTTAATTCAATTTAATATTTATGATTAAGTATAGGTATAGTTTAACTTTAAAAACTGAAGTTTGTACGCCAATATTAGCAATACAGGGAAATACTATTTATTTTTGTCAGATGTTTTGTACCTGTGATTAACTAATAAAGGTTATTTGTATTTATTTTCATTAATAAAAACAGGTGGGGTCTGTTGCATACTTATATGTTGACCAGTAACTACTACAGTTTAAACTAAATTAATACCAAAAGAATAATTGATACTTTAGATTAATAGCTTACTAATACAATTTATATTTAATTAAATTGCGTTTCAATTACGAAAAACACAAAAATATAACAATCAAGTAAACTTATAAATTGATTTAATTTAATGAGACTTATAATTGATATTACACATACGATTCATGGTTAATTTTATTAACATTTAAAAGGAATAACTTATTAATAGCACTTAATAATAAAACAGTTATAGATTATTTAAAAACTCATTTATTTTATGATTATTACTGGTAACGCCATCTCGTGAACAAAAGAAACGAAATTTAAATTCATTCAACATTGAACAAAATCCATTTTTCATGACCCCTGATTTGTATTCGACTGTTCTAATAAAGAGATCTAGCGATATCTCGAGTAATACTTATCCGATTTTGATGAAACATACCTCAGTTTAAGCCTTGGTCTTAAGATTATATTTTAATTCGTTTTAAAGATGTGCGGTAACAAACAGACAGACAGACAGATAGACATTAATTCTAAAAATTGTAAGTGTGTAGTGTTGTTGCTTTTTGACTTTTTTCTAGATTTTATAGATAATTTTTATCTGAATTTTCGAAAATAACAGACATTTCGACCTCTACAGTTTTATTATAGTATAGATAGATAGATAGATTACCTACTTTAAACTTAATACCTAAAAACTACGTAGGTATCTATATATTTTAATATCTAAAGCGCGCTTATTCCGAGAAGACTCAATAAAAACCACGTCCGTTCGCATTAAGAGTCAATGTGAATGAAATTATATTATATAGATGCACCGGTTGGCCGTTTCGGACGTTAAACAAAAATCAACCGTACTGCCGTACTCATACTGGCGCGGCGACTTTTGGAAATTTTCTTTCATCTATATCTTGTGTGTTTATAAACCGATTTCTATAATATTTTTTTTATGAATAAGATATTAAAGTGTACTTTTGAAATATGGGAGTTTGAAAAGATATGTCTATGTAAATTACAATATATTTATGTATTTAATACACTTTGAAGAAAAGCCTAACGATTAAACACGTTATTGTGGCTAATATATAAAAGATAGATATATACCATTCAGGACTTTTTTGTACATCTTTTGAAGACCATTATTTTTGTAATACATATTTTTGGCGTATGATCAACGTATGCGATGATAAGAGCTCGAACGCGCGTTTTTTCAACCGACTTGCTTCAAATTTTTCGTCACTGCTCAGCTCCTATGTGTCTTAGCGTTATGTTATACACCCTATAACCTGCCCAGGAGTATGGACTACAATCGTACCAAGTTAGGTTAAAATGCCTTCAGTAGTTTTTGACCCATGCGTGCACATACAGACAGACAGACAGACAGACAGACAAAAAATTTCTTGATTGCATTTTTGGCATTAGTATCGATCACCATTCATCCTCCAATATTAGTTTTTAACATATTATATTCAATGTACAGAATTGATCTCTCTACAGTTTTATTATAAGTATAGACAAAATTTTATCTATTTGCAGTACATATTCATACCTACTAAAGAATGTTATTTAAAACAAAACTAGTACACATTTAAATTGATGTTGATTGTAAAAACGTTTGAAATAAAACATTCCACAAAGGCTCGTTATAAAAAGTAACAGTTTGATTGAAACGCACACACAGACACACAGACACACAGACAACATGGCCGCCCGTGTATGTGTGTATGTATGGGTCTGATTGCACAAAGCCATGTCGGCGGCACAAAGACAACCACTAACCTATCGGTATTTGTTGCGTTTTAGTTTTTATTTCTTTTGCTTTTACAACATTTTATTGTGAACCGTATTGTGATTGTAAATAATATGTTTAATTTGTATTTTTTATTGTTTAGGGGTTTTTGTGGTAATTTTCATCAATCGCACAGCATAATATTAATTTACAATTTAAACCGCGTTCAAGCTTCTGAGCTTAAAGTAATTAGATATTAATTATTATCTAATGTCTATATAATCTGTTTATTAACTATCTATTATAAAAGATTGATTTAAGCTTGAAATTAAAATAAATAAAATAGTTTATACAATGATTTGCATTCACGGGTAATTGAAACCATTTGCTTATACCGAGCAGTACATAGCAGACGTCGTCAAATGTAAGAGAATTAGACAAATTACACAAAATCAAAACAGCCCATTACTGTTCCACTGCAGGGACGGGCCTCCTCTCGTGACGGAGAGATACTTGGCCTACCAACACCACGCTGGCCAGACGATCTGGTATAGGGTTTAATTTCAAGTTTTCCTTCTTTTTACTTCGTAAAGATAATATTTACGGTTAGTTCCTTAGTCGGTTTAACGACACTCATGGGATGAGATAGGATGGTGACTTATTGTATTCTTACTCCGTCACCACACAGAAATTACACATGTTTTTTATAAAAAACACACACATCTCCGGCTCATCAATAATAGTATATCCAGAGCACGTAGTATAAAAACGACTTCACGTCCTGTACACACACAAACATTTACTTATCAGATACGCTTGACAGATGATAACACATACATTATATTCTTATCATAATATAAGTAATATGTTCTAGTGCTGTGTTACCACGTATTATATTAGTTTTCAGATAATAATACGCTTTTTGAATAGTATTGTATCTTTGTAGTACTCGTGCGTTATCACCTGAGTTCTCTTAAAAGATGAAATGAAATGAAATGAAATGAAAATCTGTTTATTACCACAAAAAAAAATATAACATATAAAAATTACAATGGAACAAAAGTAAAAAAAAAAAAAATGTGGCAAAAGGTGGTAACTCAGCAAGTGCTCCTTAACATCACAGATGTCAAGAGGCGCTGATTTTCAGTTACACCTGGTTCCCTTAGATGTTAGGCGGTAACAATGTTCTTACAGTACCTACGGTACTGTTATTTTAAATATAAAACAAAATATAATATATAAACAAAACTAAATTTACATACCTAAATAAAAAGAATATGAGCGTTAACGTGTCTGTGTTTTTGTGTGAAATTGTGTAATATGTGTATGTGTATGTGTGTATGTGCTTTGGATTAATAATATCATTATCAATATCATTATCAGTTCAGAAATAGGGTTTCAGTTTCCATTAGATAAAGATAAAGATAAAGATATTTATTTGCATTAAATATGGTGCATATATAGGTCTTACAATAATTATAGATCTACATATTTAGCCAAGTTATTGGCGTACAAATATTTTTACACAATAAATTAATAATAATAATAAAAAAAAAAAACAAAAATACATTAATCATAAATTAAAATATAACAGCAATTATTTTTTCATTCGATTAATTAATAACACAATAAACATTAAACAAACAAGTAATAAATTATTAAATAAATTAAATAACAATTTTAAATTAAATGATCAATTATTATTTTTATTTTTTAAAAACTCATCTATAGAGTAAAAACATCTCTGTATTAACCAATCCTTCAGTTTTACTTTAAATTGCTTTGTTATGAGGTTCCTTATGTTATCAGGAATGGCGTTGTAAATTTTACCACACATTGCCAAGCAATTCTTTTGATACAATATAGTTTTTGGTACACGAGAAAGGACGATTCTCTCTGGATTCCTCGTGTTTCTCGGAAACATCTCTCTTGCTCTAGCAAAAAAAGTAGGGTTTTGTCTCACAAATTTTGCAACCTCATAAATATACATGCAAGGCAGTGTTAGAAGTTTAAGCTTTATAAAAAGAGGCTTACATGAATGCCATGGTGCAGCTCCACACATTGCTCTTATAGATTTTTTTTGAGCAACAAATGCCTTGTTTACGTCTGTTGAATTTCCCCATAATATTAGACCGTAGCTTAGAACTGATGCAATGTAGCCATGATATGTCATTAGAACTGTTTCAGGATTTGAAGTTTTTCTAAGTTTGGCTAACACATATATAAATTTATTTATTTTGTCACAAACCTTCTCTACATGTGCCTTCCAGTTTATATTTTTGTCAATAATTATACCTAAGAATTTAATTTCATTTACCTCTGTAATATTTTCATTTGAATATTTAATGTCTAATGATTGTTGTCTTTTACCATAGGTACTAAATTGCATGAATTGAGTTTTAGATAGGTTAACCTGTAAATTATTTTCATGTAACCATTGAACGATTGAATTAATTGCATTATTTATGTCATTGTTATAATTAATATTGAAATTTTTGGATGTCACTACTATTGAAATATCATCAGCGAATAAAGTACAAGAATAAGGAATTACACTGGGCAGATCATTAATGTAAATCAGAAAAAGTAGTGGCCCAAGGGTACTACCTTGAGGCACACCCGAATTCCCAACTAAGTATGGGGATCTGTATGTCTTTAATTCCTTCTTATAATTTACGTCCACAATCTCTACACATTGTTCCCTATCTTTTAAGTAACTTTCAAGCCACTGGTGAGCAGTACCGCGGATTCCGTACCTCTCTAACTTATTTAGCAATATTTTATGCGAGACAAGGTCAAATGCGCTCTTCATATCAAAGAATACGCCAGTGACATTTTCTTTGTTATCAATACCCTCTATGATTCTAGTAGTCAAATTAAAGCAAGCTAGAGACGTAGATTTGCCCTTTTGAAACCCGTATTGTTCATTTCTTAACAAACTGTTTTTCGTAACAAAATCATATAAGCGCTTATGCATAGCAGTCTCGAATACTTTAGATAATACAGGAATTAGTGTTATTGGTCTGTAATTACTCAGTAATGATTTTTCACCTTTCTTATACAACGGTTTCACTATACACTTTGTAAGTTGAATAGGGAATAATCCTTCAATGAAGGAGAGATTTACTAAATGAGTTAAGACCGGAGTTAGTTCAAACGCACAGTGCTTAATTATGTTTGTGCTGATTTCATCGTAGCCTACTGAGTTTGTATTATTTAGAGACATAACAATACTAAAAATTTCAGTGTGGTCACATGGTTTTAAATAAATACTACCGCACACATTTGGTATGCCGTCTTTTGGGTGAAAATTTTGAATATTATCTCGGTTTGAGTGAGAGTTTAATAAAGTATCATTAAAGGCATTCGCGATTTTAATAGGATCACTTATAAAACAATCGTCCTGTTTTATTTCCTTTATAATATCCCGAACCTGTATACCTCCTGTTTCCCTTTTAATCAGTTCCCACGATGTTTTACAAATATTTTTACTATTACATATTTTTTTATGGTTGTAGTTTTTTATAGAATTATAAATACATTTTCTTAACAGCTTGGAATACGATCTAAACTTTTGTTTATTTACATTTGTTTTTTCTTTGTAATATTTTTTTCGAAGTGAACGTTTGGTTTTACAACTCACTTTTAGTCCCTTACTTATCCAACCTCCTTCTTTAGGTTTATTTGTGACTTTTATCTTTACGATGGGAAAACATAACTTAAAAAACATAACAAGCAATTCATGAAATTTGGAAAAAGCTGAGTTTATATGTGGTTCCTCAAACACTTCGGTAAACATAAGACTACTCATACATTGTTTAAATTTGTATTTATTTTCATCACAAAAGTCTCTTCTGTAAACAAAAAGGCTAGTCATAATTGTTTTATGGTTAGTTGTGGGAATCGTGATCATTTGGGCTGTCTCGTGATCAGATATCCCGAGGTTAAGAATTTCCCCCTTTGCTGTTTTTATGTTGCTTATGATATGGTCAATGCATGATTTTTGTCTCGTGGGCTGGTTAATGTGCAGTATTAAATTGAAGTTTTTTATCATATCTAACAACTCTCTGGATTGATAATTATTCTGCAATGTATTTATATTGAAGTCACCTGATAAAACGATTCTCTTACGAGTATTATATACAATTCTATTTAATATGATGTATAGTTTATGAAAGAAAATAGAGATGTCAGAGGTAGGGGTCCTATATAAACAAATTATAATAATATTTTGGTCAATCAATTCTATAGCACAACATTCAAAGTGTTTATCAATTGATAATTGCTTAATATTAAACAGGTCCTTAAACAATGTTCCTTGCTTTACCATAATACACACACCACCACGTTTCTGTCTAACATTTCGACTAAAAAACGATGCTAATTTGTAACCATTCACGTTTACAATACCTTCATGACCACTCTGTATAAATGTTTCCGACAAGCATATAACACAAGGTGCAGATTTCTTACTTACTAATTCACATAAATGCAATTCCAACAATTCAATCTTACTATACAAACCTGCTATATTTTGATGCAGTATTTTAATAACATTTTGTGCATTGGGCTCATTATTTACGAAAAAAGTTACATTCGTGTGATATTTGTGAACGTAGTACGGTATCTGTTTCCTTTAATTTTTTATAAAAATAATAAGGTATAGTACCCTTCCTTGCAAGAGAAGCTGGTCTATCGATTAACTCGTTATTCCTGTTAACAGTAGGAGGAACAATAGGAAAATAGAAAGGAATCGTCCCCTTAAGAGGAATGTTGGGTACTTTCCTCTGTTCAACTGAAGAGTTTACAGTTTTTGTCGTTTTTGTGTTTTTAATTTTGTGTGGCAAATATTTACTTTCATAATCAAAGCTATCAATTTTCAAATTTATGATTTTACACATGTTATTTATACCATAGGAGACATCAATAAATGTACAATTAAGGAAATTGTTACATATATTTTTTAGCATGTTATTGAGAGGTTGTTCGTTTAAAAACTTATTACTATTTACACTCATTACAAAAAAATTAATTTCTGGAAAAGAATTCAATATAAAACTTAAATCTATCATAACACGAAGAGGATTTTCATCGTGTTCTCCAACCGATATAATAACCCGGTCGTCTTCGCTCAACTTACACTGTTTCATAGGTTCCAGTATTTTTTGTGTCCTAGCCAAAGGCTTCACGAAGGCACTAATCCTGTAATCCGAATACCTAGTATCTTTGCGTGATGAGATTAGTTTAGACGCCAGTCCCACACATTGTTCTCCTCCCAAAATAAAAATCATCTTTTGCTTATGAGAAGTTCCAGGTAGTGAATTACTTTCAGGCAGACGAGGAACTGTATAATCTACAGTACTCAATACAGAAATATTCTCATTGTTTGTTTGAGATTGAGTTGAGTTGTTTAACTTCTCAAGATTTGTAGTTTTTTTAACGATGCTATGGTTGTTACTTAAAAATGGGCTAAAACTTTCCGTAAGTCGACGTTTTACACTGTTTTTCCGGGTCGAACAAATATTTTTTCGAAGTGAACTTACTGGGCTTTTACAGATATTCTTTAGTATTTCTATTTCTTTACATAAGTGAGCTATTTGTTTTTTCAAGTCTATGTTTTCGATTATGACGTTGTCTAACTCATTTTGTGTTGTCTCTAAATTCTGTTGTAGATTATCCATTTTTATTTGCATTTCCTCTCTGTAGATAGCCGCAAGGTTTGTAGATAAATCTAGGCTCTTTCCCAAAATCTCAGATGAGCCTGATGATGTGTTAAAGGAAATACTCATATTATTATTTAAATTTTCTAATGATGTCGCTTTGATAATTGGTTTCCTCGTAGTAATATTATTTCTAAAGTCTTCCATTATGCGTCTTAAGTATTCCCTTTTCCTTGTTGAATTGGAAGTAAAAATCCAACAATTCCAAAAAGTGTTGACTGGGATTTGATCTCAATACTTCAACAACGGCAGTCGAGCGCTTTACGGCTCGGCTACGGAACAGTATTAGAAGGAGTCTAAAATGTTCACTGCTTTGCGGTAGTTCTCAAGTTTACTGTCTGTTACAATAGATGTCTCTGGTTACAGTTTTTAAATAATTAATTGTCTGTGGAATAGTTTCTTTTTTATCGACAGTTCTCTGTTTGTCACATATATTCCGTCCACAGGTGTCGCTGATGTATCGTAAACAGATAATGAGTGAAAGGCACCAATGTTTGAATAAAAAACGAATTATTTTTCTTATAAGTTCTTGATTATTAGAAATGTGCACTTTACTCACTGCGATTTTACTGCTTATAATGTAGTTCTGGCACTTACTGCGTATAGTTAGTCCAAATTCACTTGGTATTAAAGGAATTATGTTAAAATACCGTGGTGTAAGTTTATAATCAAAATTCTAATTTTACCACTAAATTGTCCTTTTTCACTGTAGAAAACATTAACACTGTACAATTGCACTGTCTGGTTTTAAACAAACACAGAAGTGAGTAACAAAACTTTGTTAAACTATTTTTTAACTTATTAAATACGGAGCTATATGTTTATGTCAACAACTCAGTGTTGCCAAAAACATTTGTAAGTAAAGGTTTGCTTCAGGTTTTCTGCGGCAAGTTGTCTGTTTAATAAGGCTTTTTTATATTTAGCTTTGAAATTTCCAGCGCTTACTTCAAGGCGTATTGGCGGGGGAAGGTCGTTCCAGATATTTGCCGCAGCAAACTTGAAGCTTCCTCGGTAACGGGATGAACTATGAGGAGGGATAGAAAGGAGATTAACAGTGGCTGCTCGACGACTTCTTAAACTATCTTTGATGAAAACCAGTTTTTCAAAAAGATATTCGGGTTTCTTGTTCCAGATAACTCTATGAGTCAAACAAGCGTATTGCAACTCCATCCTTGACTTCATGTTCAATATACCTTTTTCATTTAAATAGGGCGATATATGTTCTCGCCTAGGAACATTGTAACAAAATCTAATACAGGCATTTTGAACACGTTGGATAGCCTTTTGCGTGTATAAGTTTATTCTAGGACTGAAAACAGTGCTACAGTAATTAAAAGGAGAGAGCACTAGTGAATCCACTAACCTTAGTCGCAAATCTTCTTTTAGATATGGTCTGATTTTGTAAAGTATTTTGAGTCTATAGAATGCATTACTGATTTTATTATTAATATGGTCAATGTATTTTTGCTGTTCATCAATTATTAGACCTAGATTCCGAGCGGTTTTAACTTGTTCTATTGCAGTATTGTTAATTATAATTTTATTTTTACAAGAGATGCTTTCGACTTGGTTCTTCGTGCCTAGTACTAACATCTGAGTCTTAACGGGGTTAAGAACTAGACAATTATTTGTAGACCATTCAAAAATACTTTTAAGGTCATAATTTATATTTTCGATGGCCTTTTCAGTATCTGCAGGCTTAAACGAATAGTATAGCTGGGTGTCATCAGCATACAAATGGTATTTACAAAAATTAATGTGGTTGGGTAAATCTGCAGTGAATAGTGTGAAAAGTACAGGACTTAATAAAGAGCCTTGAGGCACACCACGGTTGACCTGTCTCATCGCGGAGTATGCCTTATGACCATCCTTATTATCGACAACTACCATTTGTTCCCTGTTCAAAAGAAAAGACCTGAACCATTGGCAAGCATTATCTGAGAACCCGTAACGCTGTAATTTATTTAATAGAAGCTCGGGGAGAAGGCAGTCGAACGCGCGGGAGTAGTCGAGTAAGATCATTATAGTACTTAGACCACTGTCCGAAGCTTGGGTTAGATCGTCAGCTATATTGACTAATGCTGTTTCGGTGCCGTGGTTTCTACGAAAACCGGACTGGTGTTTTGGAATGAACTTATTCTTATCTAAGTACTTAATGATTTGATTCAAAACAATTTTTTCTAAAGACTTTGATAGAACGGGCAAAATTGAAATTGGTCGCAGGTCTTTGAGTTGATCTACGCAGTTTTTTTTGGGGATTGGTCTAACTAAAGCTCTTTTCCAGCAAGTAGGGAAGGTAAAAGTACTAATAGATTTATTAATAATATTTGTTATAATTGGAAGAGTGGTGTCTAGCGTAAGTTTTATCATTTCTATATTCAATCCGTCATGACCTGTCGCTTGTGTTTTAATACTATTTATAACTTGAAGCACTTCTGTCTCTGTAGTTAGTTCTAAGTTAAAAAGCGTTTTTGAGTTGGAAATTAAATCGTTATATTTACTATCTTTTGCGGTTATGTTTGTGACTGTAATAGGAGGTAAATCTAAGAAATGATCATTTATCTTATCGGGATCATTTAAGTGATCTGGAATATCTATAGAATTGGTATTTTTAGGAATTACAGTGTTTTTTAAGTTTTTCCATAATATACCTGGTTCGTGTAATTTATTGTTAATTGAGTTATTAAAAAATGCTACCCTCTCCTTTTCGACCGTCGAAGTTACAAGGTTTCTTAAGTCCCGATAGTATTTTTTTGAAGTTTCAGTATTTGTTTTAATCATTTTAGAATAAGCTTCATCCCTAATTTTCATCATAAATTTCACTGTATCTGTGATCCATGGTTTTGAAGTATTTGTACAAATACTTTTTTTCTGAGGTGCATGCAAATCAAATAAAAATATTAAGTAGCTATTAAACAAATCTATCATAGTATCAACGTCATTATACGAATTAATTGAGCACCAAGGAATGGAATTCAGGTCATTTCTAAAAAATTCTAAGTTTACATCACTAAAACTACGTCTATATATAAGTTTCTTAATGGGTTTGGGCTTTTTAATATTAAAGTCAACTATTACCATAGCGTGATCGCTGAGAGAAGGATTATGTATAACTTGTACATCTCGACATCTTGATGCACAATCTGTCATGATTACATCTATAATTGTTTTCGATCTGTCTGTTACTCTAGTTGGTTCCCTAACGAGTTGTTCTAAATTGTTCTGTTTACAAAAGTTTAATAACTCCTTAGAATTAATAGATTCTGTTTGGTTCATATCAATATTTAAATCTCCTAAAATACACGTGTAGTTACGGCGAGCCATGAGATTCATAGAATCATTAATACCATCAAGTGTGTCATTTATACTTACAGTTTCTGGTCTATATGCAGTACCGATAGCCATAGTCATCGCCCCCCGGCAACTGGACTTGAATCCATAATTGTTCGAGTGTGGAGACTGGGTGAATACATTTCTTATAATTAATACCAAGCTTGATGTAAAAAGCAACTCCTCCCCCTCTCTTTCCTTGACGAGCTTTATGAAGAAATTTGTAGCCCGGGATGACCGGTGCTAAACCCTCCTCACCTGGCTTCAGCCATGTTTCATTTACAGCTAAAACATCAGGAGAATTATTTTGCATTGTTACAAGTAGTTCATCGCCATTTGTGTTTAATGATCTAGCATTTAATAACCCTAATCGCAAAAGTTTTTTATTAATGTTGGCCATTAAGTACCAATACAATATGATATTATATCGACGCAAGAAAGCGATCTTGTTGTATCTCGAAAAATGCAATTTTGCACCAGAGCTAAAAAACTATTTAAAAAATTCATAATATGAAAACTAGTAGACTTAAAACTATCATATTTTCAATGATGAAATTTTAAAATAAAACCTTCCATTTGCAATTTAACCGGTCATTCTAAGATTATTGTATTTGGATTTAATACTAGATACATCATTTGATTATTAAAATATAAACTTTGATTATGCTGTATCTTAAAAGCAAATGTTTAGACCATCAGTAACTTCTTCTAATTGACTGTTATCAAACTTGCTGTATCTATTTAAAAGTTTTAAATGATAAATGTTAGTTTGTTTTATATGAATATATTTATTTATCATGGTTTTGTTTTTTGTTGTAAGTAGTATTACTTAATTTGCGGAACACAAACAAAATGCGGTATGTTAAGCAACGAATTTATTTATTGTAATTAAAAATGTAAAAACAGAGTTTCAGGCCTATACGCAAAACAAAATAAAAACAAACAATAAAAAAAAGCTTCATTGGATTAATACTTCTTAAAACCACTTTAGCTAAAGTAAATGGAACGTGACAAATCATACTAAAAATTAGGGCAATTCTAAGAAATGGTCGTAAATTAGAAGAAACAGATGATCTGAATTACTGTTTATCTTCATCGTCTGTTTCTTCCAGAATATCTTTAACTTTTTTATCATATTTTGGTTTTAAATTCTTTAGCGTATGCCTTCTCTCTCCGTGTGACGGTGACGGAGTAAGAATACAATATGTCATCACCCCATCTCATTTCATGGGTGTCGTAAAAACCGACTAAGGGACTATTTCTGAATATTATCCTAGCGAAATAAAAAGAAGGAAAATTTGAATTTAAACCCTATACCAATCCGTCTGGCCAGCGTGGTATTAGTAGGCCAAGTATCCCTCCGTCACGGTAGGACGCCCGTCCCTGCAGTGGTGTATTAATGGGCTGTTATGATGTTCAAATATCACATTAAACACGAACATAAGGAGTCGTCTTTCCACTACGTAATCGCATTCACACTTGGGCGTTCGAGCGCCGAATGACAAATAAGCCGTACGCGCTGCATCTGCGAATGGTCGCGGGGGACAGGGAAACGAATGCCACGTATATTCTAGTAGCCAAAATATTAATTCCTTTAAAATGGGTTAAGTACATTTTTTTAATAGAAAAATACACTGTAAAGTGCTGTAATTGTAGAAATAACGTAAATTGCTGAATGAGCACTTGGTAATATCTCAAGTTGGCATGTAAATCCCGAGCGGCAATTTTGCTGTAACTAAATAAAATTTATATTGTAGTGCGCTGTGAAGGGTGTAACTCCTTGCAAGTAATGCATTTCGGCCGAGGTATATGTCGTAATCTGTGAAGTATACGCAGCAATTATGTTGTATGTATCCTAACATAATAAAACGCGAATTTTGGGTTAGTTACAACATTATTTTCGTTTTGATTCAGAAAAATTGAGGTAAATCTCAATGTCGTATCTAAATAAAAAATAGTCGTAGAAAAATGAAACTGAGATCATTCGATGTGGTATTTTTTTCTGAATCGAATGGTGTATAAAACTCAATTTCGCAATTTTTCGAGATACGACAAAATCGCTTTCTTGCGTCGATATGATAATAATTAACATATAAGATAAGAGAGTATAAAATAGTTATGTATATAAGCACGTAGTGTGAGTGTGTATGTATGGGTAAATAATGTGTGCAAAAACTTGATACAAGTATCTTGGTGTGTAAATATGTGTGTGACGTGTTGAGTATTGTGTGATGTATTGTGTACAAATTAACAACAATATTGAATAAAATTTTATAGAGGAGACAAAAGTAACAAATTAATAAATTCAAACAACTTACAGCTATGAGATCATTACCCTTAAAGACTAAATATAACGTTAAATTACTATGAGCTAACGAAATGTTCACAAAAAAACCCTATTTAAATCCTCTTCAGTTCGTAATCGATATTTAGGTTTTCCCGGAGCCTGACAAATAAAAATGTTACCATTCCTGGTCCATACGAATTGGTATTGCTGCTGATGAGCTAGATGACGTGCTTTATGGAATAGGAGACGGTTTTCTTTTGTTAACCGTTCGTTGACGTACAGCGGCTTTATAAGGCTTTATTAAGATAAAGAAGATATTATATAAGAATAGAAGATTTGCCTCCGTGTGGTGACGGAGTAAGAATACAATATGCCACCACCGCATCTCATCCCATGGATGTCGTAAAAACCGACTAAGGGACTATCCGTAAACATTACCTTTACGAAATAAAAAGAAGAAAAACTTGAAATTTGACCATATACCAATCCGTCTGGCCAGCGTGGTATTAGTAGGCCAAGTACCCCTTCGTCATAGGAGGAGGCCAGTTCCTGCAGTGGGACATTAATAGGCTGTTATGATGATGATGAGAAGATTTGCACTGAGTGCAAGCGGGATAGATATAGAGAAATAATGTCGCCAGACTTAGATGATAACGCAATATATAGAAGCAAGGTTGTTGTAATTTTCGATACAATTTTCTAGTAGGACCATTAATTTTTTTTGTACCTTCAGTTCTATTTTGAGTCCTGTCTTGAGTATTATATTTTTTACATTGACTTTCATTCCTTATAAAATATTAGCTCTAGCAGACAGGTGTGTTAAAGTAACGAAAAAGCAAACGTAAATCTAAGCAACAACAAAGTGCTTGTACACATCAGTCAAGATTACGAACTGGCTGTATCCGTCAGCCTGAAGAACTAGGAAAAGCTCCTAAACTCAAATTCATCACCTAAAACACTTCAAAAGATATAAAAGTATATTTAGAAATACAAAAGGGCGCAAATGAAGTTATCCCCTGACCTCAGGGTCCCGCGTTACGCAAGGGCGAGTGAGGGGGACGAGCGGGGGTGGCGGGGGGAGGGGATTGTACACCCGACCTACATTTACACACAAATAACATATAAATGGTTTTATTTTGGTTTGATCTCACTCAGCAGTGTTTAACTATTTTTTTGTATTTAGAAAATACAACTTCTGCAAAATTATTTACAGAGAACTTAAAGACAATCACGGGCAATTAACGTAATACTTAAAAAATGGACACAAAATAACACTCTGACTTAGAACATTAGATTATATATCTGCGTGGGTTTTGAATTCACAAATACGTAGATAACCGATGTTGCAGACTGTAATCGCCAAACCGCTGTGGCTATTACAGTTTTCGTTCATTTTCGTTTCGTTCATGAATAGATAAACTTAAATTTAAAAAAGTATGTAAACATTAATAAATGTGCTTTAAGAAAAACTACCTTTTTCCCAAAGCTAAAATAAATAAATATAATCCTCACACATTATCACAGCGCCACCTAGTCCCAAACTAAGCAAGGCTTGTACTATGGGTATTAGACGACGGATAAACATACTTAAATGTTATTTTTTTAAATACATAAATATTATACATAGAAAACACTCAGACCAATGCAAGCAATCATGTTAATGCACACAAGGAATTGCATTGAGCGGGAATCCAACCCGAGACTTCTGCGTAGCATCTATTTAAAATACCAACTGCGCCACAGAGGTCGTTGAGCTAGAGCAATATAGAATTAGAAAGCATCACGGAGTTAAGAAAAGATGACAAGAAAAACATAAAGTAGAAACACGTAGAGATAATCTTCACAGACAAAACTTAACCGGCACATCCGCGTTAATATTCACATCATATCACAAATTAAAACTCACATCAACTAAGTACTAGTGCGGGAGGAAAATTCTAATTTAGTTGCAGTAAGTGTTGCGAGTATGTGTGGGGGTGGATGGTGGATGGTAGGGGGTGGATGGAGTGGGGATAATCCGGGGATCGCCGCGATAAACCCGGACAACGGGAAGAGAGACAATGCCGCATTGTTCTCTGTGTATTGTTGACCACAGAGTAGTTGTGGCAGTTGGTTTATTATAATTGTGTAGCAATGAGGAAATATAAATGTTACTATTTCTACGTTTTACAATTATATCTAGTACTAATTTAAGCACAGCTTGTATTATAGGAACTACTATTGATGAATATGGTAATTTCTAATTTTGCTCATAGTAAATCTGATACATAAAAATACACGCTGTCAATGCACAAAAATGTTGTGATTTCTCATGAAAAAAAGGTCTTTGAATTTAATCATTTAAAATAATCTACACACTAAAGTAGAAAGACTCAGGGAAAAATAAAGTCGACTTCCAACTGGCTCAGTGGCGCAATGATCGCGGTAGCGTCTATCATGCGATGTCGCGGTTACGATTCCTTTGCATTATTATTGTCCTGAGTATAATTGTTATTTTTGTCCGTTACATTAATATTTGTAAAGCATATCACAGAGCATGCGGTTTTTAGTGCTATAAGCACGTGTTTTAAAATAGTCAGTCATCAGCTTTGTTCATCTTTGGTGGCTCGACCATTATTGTAGAGTAATATGTGAAGCTTGACATCAGGCCAACAACTTTCGTCTTGGAAACAAATTTTAATCATGAAACATACAAATACAATGTTTTTTTAATTTAATACATTTCATATAATTTTTCAACTGTGTTAATTAAACTGTGACATCAACCGAACAAAGCATGTAGTATCTCAGTTAAAAACGCCTTTTCTATTGTTGTCAGTTTTTATGTCAGTTAACTCTTATCACAACGCATTAAAGCCTAATTTCGCTTAACAATGTATGGTGTGTTTTCATAGAGATAATTCGGAGAGGTTATTATTAATATCGCTTTTGATCTGCGCGTGAAGGAACGTGATCATGTCGTAAGCCTCTTACTGCACTCGTAGAGACGTATAGGTGTGAGGAGGGATGTGGGGGGGGGGGAATACTCGTGTGTATGGGGTAGGTATGGTCAATAAGTTAGCTGCAGTGACGCGAGGTGCTGTGTCTATCGTATAAAATGGGATTTATTTTGGTGCTGCCGTGACGTGTAATGGCGTTTATACAGGGTGTACACGAGTACGGCGCCTTGTCAAACCTTGTCATAAACAGCTGTTTTCTTTTTTTCATAGGGTTTTAGTTTTAGTTTTAGATTACTCGTGAACCAAAAGTAAAATAAAAAACGTAATCGTTACCCATTACGACAAATAGAGTTAAATTAATATAATGTTTAACTCTATTCATCTTAATAGAATCAATCTCTATTCATCATAAAAGAAGTCTTAAAAGTGAAAATTAATCGAGGTATGAGAAATGACATTTCGTATAGCGATAGGTATTTTTCAATGTTTTTTTTTCTGCATAGTACAGTTATACCCTATCTTGTTTTAAAATGCGTCATACTCAGGTACGCCCTATAAAATTTTGCTCAGAATCTAGTTCGAAACGAAGCAGACACAATGGTTTGATTTGTAATAGTAATAAATTTGGGTGTTGTGTTATTGCTGTACATAGGTTGTATGAGATAGAACCTACAGGTATTATTATAATCAAATTCAAAGCTCATAATACACTTATATCATACAAATCATTGCAATTAAATGCGCTCGTCAAATAATAATGGCGTCGGTAGCGGCCATGTTGTGACGTCATCGTATCATAACATTACAATCGAACTGCAAACATAATGTTATTATTACATTACTATGTTATTATAATTGTTTCTATTTGATAATTAATATTATAACTCGAAAACGATAAGATGTATGTTTCATTACCTCACAACTTCTATTCTAGGTAAATACGGGGGGTATACATTTACTATAGTGTGTGAGTCCCAGTTAAATGCAAATGCATCAAGTATACCAGTTAACATAATAATAGAGAATGAAGTTAATCAGTTAATTCACTTGCTCCATCTCATTACACAATACAGATAATATGTACAGAAGTCAACGCTCACAAACACGATATCACGGCCCAGAAACGTACAAGTTAGAAAACTGCTAGATATTTTATTAAATTATAAAAATGTACTAGCTGACCCGGCGAACTTCGTAGTTCGTACCGCCTTGTAAATTTGATGCACTGCTGGCATCAAATTTACGACAAGGCGGACGGCGAAAAATATATAATGTTAATATTTATTGACCTCTTAAGAGAAGGAATCCTTAATGTTATTTCCGTAATTTTAGATATCCTGCGGATCTTTTCGTTTCTGATTGGATCACGCAGGGAAACGTTTTGTTTGTTTTCTCCATTGCCTATTTCTAGCGTTTTATTATGCCTATAGTGAGCGACCACATCTCTGATCCATAAGTCAACACTGGCAACACACACTGATCTATAATACGTTGGTCTTAAGGTATAGCGGTAATATGGATGAATAGATGCTATGTAACTCTCCGAACAAGGACTAACCAAATTTGATTTGACGAGTGACCTCTTTCTATTATGCCCGATTTACACATCGACAAGTACAGTAGCGAGTTAAGTAGTAAGTTGTTGATTAAGTTGATTTAAATATGTAGATCTCCATCCTATTTTTTTGTGAATTAAGATATCGAGATGCGACAGAGGGGGCTACTTCGTACTCAACTCGCAAAAAAATAGGATGGAGATCTATTTAAATCAACTTAATCAACAACTTAACTCGCTACTGTACTTGTCGATGTGTAAATCGGGTTTTAGATCTATTAATATTGTCTATTGCACGTATCTGTATGGTGTCACAGCACTATCGTATAATTTATAATGATGCAGAACAAGTTTATGTCTAAACTTAACTCTACTGTGAGCCAAACTCTATTATTTTATTAATCTACTTTAACTCTACCATGACGTGTACTCATTCATATTTTAATAGGGATAGGCTTAATAACATCGTTTAGTGTTGTCTAGTATGCTTAGTATGTAGTTTTTTTTCAAAACATCTTCGGCATTGGGGGTAAAGTGCAGTTTCGTGGGGATTTTAAGAGAAATTAATATTAACGAACACAAACTACATCCAACACAATTACTTATGGATCGCACAAATAATGTCTTGTGCACAGCAGTTGTTTACACGACCGCTTTGACAACAAACAAGTTTTAAACATATTATTTTTTTTCCCTTTTAGGAATTGTGGGACTTTAAGTGATATGAAAGTAGACACGACGCCTAAACTGATAAAGTTTTGTGCCTTTTCCTTCTTTGAAAGAGATATATTTACTATTAGTTTTTACGCTACATTAGATTAGGTGGTGTCAGCCTATATTCCTTAGCCTGCCTTATAGTCTGCCATATCAAGAAAAAGCGTAAGAAGGAGATAGTAAATGTCCTCAACAAAGAATTACAAATGATTTGTGATAAACAAATATCTAATAAAAGATAATGGTTAACGTATAAGTACACATAACACAAATACTTATTGTATCTATTTTTCTTCTCAACGTCTTCTAAGACATGAAACTAAACAATACAAATAAAGTAATGTATACGTATAAACATGTAGTTAAGTATTTATCATCACATTTCATGAGATAGACTCGTCCGCGTGAGATAGTTTGTGACCGTGTTTGTGTAACCTCGGTGACGTGTCATTGAATGTGTAGAGACACGGGGCTTTTGTATTAGTTCACCTTTTATTTGAAATACTAATATGGATAGAATGACTATGAAATAGTTTTGGTTTTTAAAGTATAAATGTGATAATGGAATGTTTTTTGTGCGATTTCATAATATGATTGACTTTATGAACCGCGAGTACAGAGTGGCAACGAAGGGAAAGGATGGTGATGAACTGGTATCACTCCGGCCTATTTTGTCTGTCTGTTCCCACGTGTGAGCTGGACTTGCATCGGCTACACTCCTTACGATGGAAGCGCAAAACTATTAAGAGGCTTTTCGCATGATATTCAATATTTTAATCATCTTCTATGAACAAGTCATAAACCATGACTTAAGATGAGGTAGCACATCAATGCTAAAATAAGAGAAAAACAAGTTTATTATAAAATCCTTTACCAAACCCTTTGGTCAGCATAGTACCTATTGCTAGGGCATGTCCCCCTCCGTCATATGTCATGATGATCCATCTGATCACAATGGTCTTATTCACATTTTACTCGTATTTCTCATTCAGTTCATCATCAAAACATATTCCATTTTCTCAAACAAAAAAACCACAAAGTCGTCAAGTGGTAACAGACAGACAAAGTTATTTTTGCAATTTTAATAATTAGTTACAAACGGATTTGCATAAAAGTAGTAACTGGGGCTAATTTGAATATAGTTTGCACATTATTTGCAGCGGGCTTGGTCGAAAAGTTGTGGAATAGCGACCACTAACGGGACGTGCGGTGGGGAACTATCGCAGTGTGGACAAGTCTAGTTCACAAGTGGGAAGCTTGTGTGGCAACATGTGGGAGATTCATGGATATATTTAGATAGAGTTTTTACTTGAATTGTTATTGTAATTGGTCGTATTACTAGCGAAACTTTAAAGTGTAAACTTTTACACTGTAAACTGTTTAATTGACATGTAAACTAAAGTGACGATAATGAAGTTGCTTTACAATTAGTTTAGTGTGTACTGAATCATTTTGTTCTCCTTAAAAATGTCTAAGAAAATGTCAAAAAGAGTCTAGCATTAACAATTTTTGCAAGCGCGGTTAGATAAAGATCATTGTCTGGATAAAACTTTTCCGCAACTCAAGCAAAAACATAAATTAAGTTCATTCTATTCTTGATTTATTATTCACATTTTACAAGCAACTAAAAACGCACGACCATAAAGGTTCAAAAAAGGAAATACCTAGTTAAAAACCTGACAAAATAATAAATATAATGTGTAATGTGGGCATGTAACAAAATTGTTTATGTGACTATGACGTCATCTCCAGGACGTATGGAGAGTGGTATTTATGTAGTTGCGCACGTGACCCGGTTGTCACACCCGGGTATGCCCGCGGGGGGGGGGGGGGTTGTGTAGCTAATTCAATTCAATTCATTTATTAAAAAATAAAAGTAACAAAGTGACTCATTTTGTTAGTAACAATTTTACTTAAAACTATGTTAGTATCATATATCATTCATCCAAACACAATAAACATAAAAACACGTAAAAATCACGCTAGACTCGTGCAGCCGACCCAACCGAGGCAGAAAGGCTACAGCAGCGTGCTAGATACACGCAGTCTAGCCTGCCAGCGATACAACGTAGAATGTTATTGGGGCTGGCCCGCACCCGACGTACAAGGGAAGCACACCGTTTCCGCATAGTGGCGTAGAAACAGTCCACGTTTGCGTCAGCGAACATCCCAGACGCGCTGCAGTATCGGGGCAGCCCCAACAACACCCGGAACGCGTTATTGTATTGTACACGAAGGGCACTGTACGATTTTTGCACACAGTCTGCCCACAGGCTACATGTATAAAAAGAGGTGCAATATGCACGAAACAAGGTAATTTTTACCTGTATAGAGCAGCGTGCAAACCTGCGAGCCAACATATCGCTGCTTTAAAACAATAGGGCCACAAATCAAAATTTAACTTTTTTCAGCAGAGCACATTGAAAATTTTCATTTCAATTTTTGTTTGTTTTTTGACACTTCTACTATCAATGCTATTGTGTCATATATCATTCGAAGCGTATTTTGATTCTCCACCTTTCGTTTATTTTATCGTTGTAGTAGCTATAATATACAGACAACTAGTAGCACAAAAGTCCCTTTTGCATATAAAATATTTCTCAAAAGTAAATTAAAATTTTGAATAAAAGGCCACAAATAAGAAAAAAATAGTCTTTTATTTAAAATTATCTTCGGACCGGCGCTGCGTTCCTGATCCTGCGTTTCCAGGTTTTCACCTGCTTTTTCATCTGTTTCAGTTCACTGGACCACCATGGTAAGTTAAGTGTTTGTGTGTGTTTCTTAATTGGAATAGTGTGTTTGCATGTCTGTGTGATGGCCTCCGTGTATTTGTCAACTGCTAGCTCCAGTTGTTGTGTACTGTCTATATTTGCCATCTTTTCTGTGGTGAGTTGGTGTTCCTGCATAATTTGGGCCAGTTTCTCATGAAACCGGTCCCAATTAGCTTTTTGTGTATTATATAAACGCGTTGTTCTTTGTATGTGTGTACCTTTTGATTTGTGTAAGCGTATATCGAAAAGAATACCATTGTGGTCCGAACTCGTGAAGCCTTCCTCAACCCTCCATCGTTCCACCAGGGTCAGCATGTCGGCTGAACAGGCCGTTACGTCCACGTGGCTGCTGTACCGTTTTCCTCCCCTTACAGTGTCAAACATCGGAGTGTCCCCAACGTTAAGGATCTGCGCTTCCAGTTCTTCCAGCGTGCCACAAACGAGTTCACCTCTTACATCCTCTGTCGCACTACACCACCATGTACTCTTTGCGTTGCAGTCGCCCCCCAGCAGGGCCCGATGTGGTCCGAGCTCTGCCCAGATGTTTTTTAAGGCCTGTAAATATGGCTCTACGGGCTGATCGGGTTCGAAGTACAGTGATATCAGGGTGATTTTCAAGCGCTGGTTCGGATCCCCACCACAGCGATGTTGTTGGTAGTGAGTTTCGGATACTGTATCACGTCTAGCGTGTAATCGAAGACAGCAATTGCTGCCTTAACAGTTCCACCTCCTACTTCTGCGCTCTGATACACTCTGGCACCACTGTACGACTTCATCCTATTTATTGCTCCCACATAGGGTTCCTGCAGGAGAGCCACTGCAAGGCGTCGCTCTTTCGCCTCTATCATTAATTCGTTTGTGGCAAGCTGGCTACGTTGGAGGTAGGCCGGGCCATACAATACACCGCAGTACCCTTAGCAATAAGCTACGGAGGCCCGGGCCAATACATCCCACCTCTTCCGCACTGGGCACTCCTGGCTAAAAGCGTTGTGGTCCCTCTGTTCTAGTTCCGCCCTCGAGCAGTTCCGGCAGGTCGGGGGTGCGTTGGCCAGCCAATCCGGGCACTGTGCTTTCATATGTGGGCCTCCACAGTGGCTGCACGTGGCAACTGTTTCCTTACATATTTTTCTACTGTGCCCGTAACCGAGGCAGAGGGAGCACTGTATTAGTGGCGAGTGATCTACCACTCTGACCCTTTGTAGGTCGACATGTGCTGCCCCTGCTCCGGCCATCCTTTTCCAAATTTGGGGTGATACCCTTATCACCACGTGCCCCATGTGTGGGTTTCAGGCCCTTAGCCTATGTCTCACTTCCATTCTGTCTTCTTTCTTGCTGAGGCCTTCGAAAAAGACCCTATTCTGGTTCCTCAGACCAGTAGTTATGTCATCATCCGTATTGTATGACATAACGTCCCTTAGAACCAGAAGCGGGTCCTTATTCTCGACCTCCTCTACTGTGAGATCCCTCGCATTCTTCAATCTTTCTTTTATCTTTTCTCTTTCCTCCCTTGTTCCACAGCCAACTATCACCTTGCGGTCCTTTGCCTTTCTTACTCTCTCTACCTTTACCCAGCCGTCTTTGGCCTGTACGGCCTCCCTAATTTGGGCGAGAACTTCTTCGCCTGTTTGGGTCTCGACCTTTGAGGAGATCACGACCGAGTTCAGTGTCGCAGGCTGCCTTGCAGCTATAGTCGCTTCGGCGTACGTGGCTCTCTGCGGCTCTATATTTCTCTCCTCAAGAGTTCGTTTGAGGCCATTCATTCTTTCCGTGTTCTCTTTCAAAAGTCGGCTGTGCTCATCCATCCTCTTTATCAAATCCTTGCATACATCTCTTTCATTCCCTTGTTCATTCCGCAATTTTTCGAATTTGTCTTGGTGGTAAAATAAAAGATGTCTTGGTGGTAAAATAAAAGATGTGGACTGTATTACAAAAGCGCGGTTTATTCGTCGATTACTACGTTGATATAATTGCACGTATCGTCCGTTATGTTCGCGTGTGTGGAGCGCCCGGTCAGCTGCTCCGGCGGTGTCACCGCCCCTCCCCCGCGCACCGCTGGGAATGTAAGACCGGTCCGCAACATGTAGCGTGGAGCTTCGCACCTGTGGACCTTTGATTGACCACTATCCAGCCCGTGTTAGTCGTAGCACTATTTTAAAGCATATAGCAATCAGAAAAAGCTTTTTACCAGTGGAAGTTTTTTTTAGAAATAACTGACTTCAATAAAATGTTAAACCAAATTTTATTAAAGTCTTTTGTCTTAAAAAAAAAAACACCATAAGCACAATAATGTTTTGAGCAAAACAGACGTTTTACAGTAGCAACTTTTAAGCTTATAACAAAATATTATTATATTACACAAATATTTTGAGCAAAACAGACGTTTAACAAAAACAACTCATAAGCCTAAAAAATAATATATTATATCTCTCAATTTTTATTGCTATACAGACACTTACCAAAATGTGGCACCTTGTCTTAAAAAAATATTTGTGTACTTACTTGTTTTTTTATGCGAAACGGTCACTTTCACAAATATGGCACTGTAGCATATAAAATCAAGTCACAATATAAGTCACTTTTTGCGATGTGGTCGTGTAGCATAAAACTGACGTGCACTCACGCTGACTGTCGGGTCGCAACTAAAAAAATGGCTGCTTTACTCGGAAGTTAGCCGTCGATGCGGTAAAATGCCAAAAGGGCGTATGCGTACATTTATGATTTTTGAACCGTTTTTAGTGGGTGTCTTCGTGAAAAATGAAAGTAACGGTTATTTGGACCACATTTTTTGAATAAAAGTGATTTTGGAATTTTTTGATTTGTGGCACTACTGTTTATAAGCAGCGATATTTGCCCTAACCGACAGCGCCCTTCGCTCACGTTCGATGTCCTCATCGTCCTTGAGGCCTGAAGTCAACACGTGCCCAAGGTATTTAAACTTGTATACCCTCGCCAATTCAGTGTTATTCAATTTGACCGGCGGTACAGTTTTAAGACATCGACCGCCGGCCTCAAAGACCATGATTTCACTTTTTTTTACATTATATACCAAGCCATGGTGATTAGCATATTTTTCGCATATGGATACCAGTCGCCTGAGACCGCAGACCGAGGCGCTCAGCAAAGCTGAGTCATCAGCATAATTTATATTATTAACGCAAACACCGTCTATATAGCATCCAGCTCGCTCTCTGCTGAGCGCCTCGATCAGCTCGTTGACGTAGAGGTTAAAAAGAATGGGTGAGCTTATCCCCCCTTGTCTTACACCACACTCCAGGCTGTAAGGTTCCGATAACGCCCCTGCCCATCGTACCTGATTAATCTGGTCTCCATACCAATATCTTAGAGTGTTAATCAGCTCATGTGGTACTCCAGCTTTATCACATTTACTCCACAGAATATCGTAGGAAACGAGATCAAACGCCTTTGAAAGGTCTAGAAAACACGCGTGAACAGGTGTTTTGCGACGAACGTAGTACTTGACAGCCCACTTCAGAGACAGTATGGCACTTTCTGTGGATAAACCAGGTCGAAAACCGAACTGGTTGTCGTGTAGTTTGATGTATTTATTAAGCTGTGTCTGAAATAGGCTATCAAGCACCTTAGCGATTACCGTCGCCAACGATATAGGCCTATAATTACTAATATCCGACATGTCACCTGTTTTATTCTTGACTATAGGAACAATGATCGTTTTAGTCATCAAGTTTGGTACATAAGAATGACTTACACACAAGTTAAAAAACAATGATAACAGTCTACGCAAGTGCGGTCCCGCAAATTTAAGATGTTCGATGCTCAGTCCATCGTGACCTGGCGATTTGCCTCTTGCCATGGTACTTACAACCTGCTTAACATCTTTTGACTTAAATCTGATCCTCAGGTCACCATGTTCAAACGCATCGAACATCGACACCGAAGGGCCCAGCGGTGAAGTTACCCTAAAGTGCTTCTTGAACAGTTCAGCAATGAGTGCTGGGTCACTCTCGCCGTCGACCGATACAGGGATGCCAGGCCTACTATTCAGTTTATTTGTTGACTTCCAAAAAGCTTTGAAGTTGTTATTTGTATGATGTGACGCTAGAATGTCCATTTTTATTTGCTCTTGGTGGGTTTGACACCATTTAAGCCGAGATTTGAAAAATTTTCTAGCCTCACACATCTCATAATATGACGTACCCGACGAAGGTCTACCCATATCGACCCATAAAAAGAATTTCTGCCTGGCGTCCCTGTATGCGCTGCTAACGTGCCTATTCCACCCTACGACTATTTTGTTCCTCCTGTGTACAGTAAGCTGTCTACTCAAGACCGCTGACTCACATAAAGCGTTAACAATATCACTATAAAACCTATCTATAATATTATTATGATTGTGATCTCTACAGGTTCTATCACAGCAATTTATAAAACTAGAAGGGAAATCAATTAACCTTAGTCTCTCATTACATGACTTAGTAAAAGCTTGTGTTTGAGCTTGAGTTCGTTCACCCCAAGCGATTCCATTTAACCGGTTATTATTAGTCATACATTGTTTAGTACATACCGCATCAAGAGCACACTCTAGTATTAAAGGGTAGTGATCAGACCACAGCGTGTCGTAGTGAACATAGGCTGCCACCACTGAGTCACGAGCCGCCTTTGTGACCACGCAGTGGTCTAACCACCTCCTTGAACCATGGACATCACTCACAAATGTGTAGGTGTCAGAACTCAAACCTAACAATTCAGTATCAACACAAATCCAATCGAACTCCATACAAAAGTATATTAATTCCTTAAAAAAATGTCCTGAAGGATGTGCATTGAAATCGCCAAGAACGTAACAATTTTCAATACCGGTATTGTCAATAACTGCACTCACCAGGCTAAGGCAATCCGTGAAATCCACTAGGTTTGTTGTGGCCTCTGTAGGCATGTACACATTAAACACTATAACCGAACTATTTATTTTAATAGCACACACTCGCGGGTTGTTGCACTCGATAATAGAAACGTCGCCGAACGAACTCTTTCTCCAAAGTATCGCTAAACCGCCGTAGGGCCGACCTCGTAGCAAGCCCTTTGTAGTATCCACAGCAGATGTACCCATGGCACCGAACTCACTATTTATTGTATGAAGCTCTGCTAACTCGAAAGGTAACAGCCATGTTTCCTGAAGTGCAATAATGTCGTAGTCTAAGCACAGCGCCCTTATATCATCAATAGAACGTTTCACATTCTTGCAGTTAAAAGTCACTAACTTATATAGGCTTTTATTCATTGTTTGTTTGGTAAACACCGTCACCGGAGCGTACGCGTCCGGACTCTTTATATGCAAAGTGTACAAAACGTCTGAATATAATTCCTTTAGGCCATAAGTTATTCGACAAAAACAAATCTATTTTGGAAAGTGGAATAAAGAACTTATATGCTTTATGAGAAGTGTGCTTTTTTATATGAATTTCTTCTAGTTTCACCTGTACTTGCGTTTGAGAGTATATATAATCAGCTATGTCGTTGTCACTCGTGTCGACATGCACGTTCGATATAAAAATAGGTATATATTTTTCAGCCGCTTTAAATTTGCTTGATATCGTCTCCGCTGTACCTATTTTACCCTTCATTCGGTATTTCGAAGCTGGCTTACGATTTGTAACCAGGGTCCATGTCTCTTTATTTGTCTCTTGACTAACAGATAAACCTTGTTTCAAAACCGCCGCCGCCGTTTGTTTACCTATAACTTGCGCGTCGATCAGCTGTTCACTAGTAACGGTTGTCTCACGCGACGATTCTTTATCAATATTATCGGTTTGGATTACAGGTAAAGAGGCAGTTAACGTCATATCTCTCCGTACCGCTTCTCCCTCATTCGATCTATGCGTCACCGGCGCTCCTTCCGCAGCGACGGGTAACGGCCGTCGTATTGTATTCGAATTACCCTCAACTCGAATTACTTTTTCGTTGTTCAAAAAATATTCTTCTTTTGTAGATGGAGAAATACAGCCAAAATCCAATGATTTAAACCTCGTGGAATCCCCGTATGATGTGTCACTTTCATCCAAGGTACTACTCCGCACAATAGCACCTCGTTTCGTGTTGACATTACTGTTGCAGTCATTCGCTGGACTTGACCTTGAATCCACTATGTCCCTTAAACCTGAAACTTCTTTCCTCAAGTCATCCAGTTGTTCAAGGGTCGCATATACGTTTTTGACATCCTTGAGCTCTGATTGCAGCAGCGTTAGTCTCCTAAGGAGATCAGATACATCTAAGTGATCAAATGTGATTGGTGGAAGTTTCTCTAGGTTACGAGCCACGAACACCGGCATGAGATCAGGATCAATCACTTTGAACGCACTAATTATGTCACTTAAGGCACGGTTTTCTTTTCCTTGACCTTTGCGCACTGGTTTTCGAAAATCCGATGTTAACGATTCAAATAACAACTTTTTAGATCGTTGAATATCCTCGATACAGAAATGCGCCACACATATTTTAGTTAAACTTTCTTCGTCAACTATCGATATTTTATTTTGAACGTAAGACAATAATTCATCAATAACAATGTTACAACTATTACACTTTAACGTTAATGCCATTTTTACATTAGCAACCGCACTCACGACACACGTCGCTTTCACGCGCGCGTGCGAGCGAGACTGAACTATAACACAATGTAATACACTGTATTACATTGTGTTATAGTTCATATTAGTTTATAACTGTCTTGTACACTTTGTTGTGTCAAAAAATAGCTGTTGCGAAAAGAACGGAAGATAGAGGGAAAAGTTTAAATATCGAGACAGGGTTTGAACCAGCCCTCTTTGAGTGTTTGCTTTAGACACCTTAACCCCCAGGTCATTAAAGACATTATCTCGATAACCAAATTAGTCTAAGCCAAGAACTATAAATTCAGGGTATTAAAATTACTCACAGAATAGAAAGCTTATTATTTAAGTTTTACTAAAGAGTCGAACACAGGACCGCACAAGGTATACGTGGCTATATTATGTGGGGGGGGCATATGCTCAGCAGTGGACGTCGATTGGCTTGTATGATGAAATAGTCGAACAGAAAAAAAAATATTTACTGAAGTATATTAAAAGTATGCTTAACAAAAATGTCCCAAAAACTGTTTAAACAACCTCTTCCGTCTTTTAGTTAGTAGTATTTAGTTAATAACCCAGATGTTTACACATCGTTTTCCTCCTGTAAACGTTAAAAACACACATTCAAAATTAAAAATTCAGCTTCATACATTTCAGTACACCCCAGAACACCGCTAGACGAGATTGAACGATTGAATGATTGGCGACGACCCGCCAGGTAGTCTCTCAATAGTTCCGGCCACCCTGCACTACCACCGTAACAAGACCTCCCAACCCGCAAAGCTTTGTCTAACATAACAAAGTGTTATTAACCCCGGGACGACGGCTACAGGTCAAGTAAAGCTGGTTGGATACCGACCAATGTTTCCTTAGAATATTTTATTATTTAAAGATAGGTCCGCAACGCACTGAGGCGGATTAATGTTCGCCTTTATTCTTTGTAACGCGGACGTTGTGAAATTCTTATTAGGTAATGGATATTTTACATGTAGGGTAATACGTGTAGACAAGAAATTTTAAGGAAAATGTAAAAATAAGAGCCTCGTTTGAAAATTGGTCGTATATTTGCATGCTTTACGCAAATCTCCTACATGGTAGTTTTGTGTGATCTACAAATTTTTGCCATGAGCCTAGAAGTAGGCTTTGCGTCCATTAATCTCATGTACTAGAGATGTCTTTTAAGAGAAAACAAGATTCAGTTTTCGTATAACTATAACTGTTGTTGATTCTAAAAAAAAGATCAGTCTAAGAAAGCAAAAAGCTATGTTTTGTCACAAAAATCGGCAAAAATAAAACAGTCAATAGTCTAAAAATGTAAGCTCGAAAGTAAAAAGTATCACAATTCTTATAAATTGCTCTTTTAAAATAAAAAAAATACAATAAATAATTGTTTATCGTTTAAATGCAAATATGTTTCATGCTACTCTTTACGTGCAATCTGCTGAAATAGTTTCAGTTCGAAAAAAATGTTAAATAAAATATGAATATAAACGTGCATGGCTTCAATTATAACTATTTCACTGCAGCAACCATTTAGTTTTTATTGGTATAGGTTCAAATAACACGTAGAATGAAATGTTCAGGTGGAATAAAATAAATATTTTCTATTTATTTAATGCGATAGGAAAGTTAAGTGCATAGAAAGAGGGAAGGAAGAGAGTTGCTTAATGTTATAGTTCACAAGAATGTGGTAGGGGTTTTAAATGTTCACGAAATGCAAACATTTTTTTGGGATAGTAGTCATATTATTTGTATTAAAAAGAATGTTCTTTCCTTAGGATCTAAAGCCACAGAGACTTGGATATACGTGCGACACTGGATACAAAGGCTGGTCCATCCTTTTTGTGGGGGTAACACCCCCATACATAAGTACAACATAAATAAACATAAAACAATAAAGAAAATAATGTTCTAACAAAAGCTTCGTCAGAAATTTTGTGTAAAAGGAATATCTAAAACCCTTCAGCTCAGCTTTTAAGCTACGGATGACCGCAGCGCTGATTTTCAGCTGAAGCCCACTGGAGTAACGGACAAGTGAAAGTATATAAATTAGATTATAGTACAAGACTAAGAATTATTTAATATTTGTACTATAATAAAGGTAAGAGACTACTTCTAGTTTACTAGCTGGGTAGAGGAGTGGTCGCCGTAGCGTCAGGCGTGCTCGAGACCGCGAATTCTAATCCCATGCAGGACAGTTTGTGCTATCGACAAATGATTGAACTCAGTCTAGATGTCCTTAGAAGAAAAATATATATACAAACATGAAATTAAAGGGCACAAAGAACATCAAGGCTCTAGAATTATCTGTCGATCACACAAATAATTTTGCGTGGGATTCAAACCTACATCCGCGCGCACGGCCAATAAAACGCACTCTACATTATAATGCGTCTGAACGTATAGGTATGTATGTGGTAAGTCACAGCGATATCTCCAAGTGCGTGCTGATAATAAATCACGTCGTCAAGTGGAGGTACTCAAGGTAGATATACGAGCTGTGCTGTGTAGGTATCGATCTGATCCTTATATATCTACAACTTGTAAAAACATAATATGATTAGACGTAAATACATTAAAAGACTTAGAAAAAAAATTAAGGTACTAATGGGTAGAGCATGTAGGACGCAGAGCCGGCGGCAGTTGGGGAGTAAAGGTTCAGGAATAGCGTCCCGGAAGACGCAGTGTGGACACAAAGAGAAATCACAATCTGGTAAACGTTAAGGTGGATACCCCAGAAGTAGGCCTGTGTTCAGCTGTGGGCATCTTTTGGCTGAGATGATGATGATACAACTTTCCTGTACACTGTATATGCTAAGCTACAGGGTGTGTCTACAAATATAACAAAAAACTCAGTCAAACCAGTAAATGCATGCATAAAACAATGTTGATGTCCACTAGAGGGCACCTCTCACGCACATTAACAGTACATAATAAAGTACATAAGTACCGCACCGAGCGCTACACCCACGTACCGCGTGTTCGTTATAGCACTAACCAATGTACACATCCAGTATTAGTACAGAAGTACAAGTCTCACCAGTATGTCTCACCTGAAATGTTATATTATATCATGTTATATTTGACGACCTCTGTGGCGCAGTTGGTATATTATATGGCTGCTACGCAGAGGTCTCGGGTTCGATTTCCGCTCAATGCAAATATTTGTGTGCATGAACATGATTGTTTGCATTGGTCTTAGTGTTTTCTATGTATAATATGTATGTATTTACAAAAAAAAAAGTATTTAAGTATGTTTATCCGTTGTCTATAGTACCCATAGTACAAGCTTTGCTTAGTTTGGGACTAGGTGGCGATGTGCAAATGTGTGAGGATTATTTATTTATTGTAGGGAGGAACTACCCACAGAGCACAGTGGAGGGAAAAGCAAGGATATTATTTCTATGATGACAAAGAAGGTTGGTTTGTTGTGTACTTCTCTTTCATACTAGTATACCAATGCGACCTGTGTGTATACATCTGTTTAAGTGACTTATAGTATCTATCGACGTTATAGGACGTTAAGTCTGTCCCGTTTATCTGTCGTAGTGACAGAATCGTTAAGCCACGTCACAGGTGTATGGGCGGCTTGAACAACTCTCGACCACAAATTATAAAGAAGAAGCAGTAAGAGCTATACAAACTTAACAGTGTGTGACCCTAGATGACAAGCACAGAGTAGAAGCGCACTGAGCTTTTTATTTTGATAGCATAGATTCTCTAGATAAGTAACTTACTTAAGTTACACTTTTATGGCATGACATTGTGACGTGAGTCAACTGTTGATTTAGTTCGCTTCGACATGATGAAAAAAGGATGGATGTTACTTAAGTAACATTAATTATAAAGAGGAAAGGTTTGATTTTATGTTTGTTGGTTTGAATTGAAGAGGCTCCGAAAATACTGAACAGATTTGAATATTTTTTTTACTGTTGGAAAGCTACATTTTTCTTGAATGACATAGACTATATTTTATATTTTTTTGAAGCCGGGCGGGCCGCTATTAACTAAGTATTAATAATTATGATACATTGGTACATTTGCAGTTCATAAATCTCTAATTTATAAAATAGTAAGGCAAGTAATACTTGAGAAATATGTGAAAATATAGCATTTGTAATACTGCGTGTATATTTGCGATGTGGCACTAAACATGCACGCCAATAAATACAGTAGGTTCGATAGTGGCGAACGTAAATATGTATTTATATGGATATGTGCATTTTTATGGTTATTGGTGCACCACCAGGGCTTTGTGATAGCGTTCTAATGGCGATCATCATTTGTAAATTGGTTTTGTTTAATGTATTTGTCTATTTATTTTAGTAAACAAACTGTTTTTGGTTTATTTTTGTAGTTAGGTATTTGGCTCATTTGCTTTAGCGGTTTTATTGTAATGCTGATTTACGTACGTATGGGACAAATAATTTGAGGTGTGAGGCAATATTTGTTTTAAAGTGTGTAAGTATATAAAACTGTTTAGATTTGGCAATCACAGATCCTATTTGGCAGATGATTAGTCATCTCAAAAGTCGATATAAATCGGCAAAAGCCTGCTTCTCTACACGTCACAGAAAATGGTAGTGTCAAATTGATAAAGTATACTTAACGGTACATGCTCATCAAAGCGAGGCTAAACTTAAAATGATGGTGGAATTGAGGACATTAAAGGTGTTCGGAATCTAGTCCTGAAGACACGTAATAACCAAGAAAAACACCGTTGTTTAAGTCATAGTCGGTGTGATGTATACAGATGTTTACATTAAATGTAGAACATAGATCCACGGACGTATACATAGTATACGTTCGTGCATAGATCAAGTACAGCGCCCTCTGTTGTCTCTGTATCTGTCACTCGTGGCGGGCAGACGTGCTGTTGTTCTGTGTACCTACTTACTGTATTACTTTGTGTTTTATTATATATCCCAGGTTAGATATGAGGATATCCTAGTCGGTAACAACAAAGTTTACTTATTTTTATTTGTTTATTAGAATCACTAAAAGCAGATCATTATCTTAATTATACAAGCGTAATAGCACTAGGTGCAATACCAATAGGTGAATACAATATGAACAAGTAACTTTTTGTAAAACTTAGTAATTATCAGCCTATAATACAGTAAGCCCTCAATAGCATGATGTGTAATCAAGATTTCTTCACGAAAAAGCCAAAATGAAATCGAATTGTTTTCGTTTTCATCGAAATCGCAAAATAAAACTTAACTTAAAAGACAGAATTTTATATCTGCTCTTGACAGTTTGTTGGCAATAATACGCGTATATATTATGCACCCCACTCCTCGTATAATCCCTTCATCAGACGTCCTTAACAAATACAAGGGAGAGTCCGCTGTGAATGCCCCAAGATTGACGATCGATTTATATTCGTATTATTGGAAACAGCGACGAGTAAGTACGAGTATGTCTCCCTCATTTTAAATTTAATCTAATATGAAGTAATAATTTGAGTATCGTCGTGATTTGGTCTCTTGTTAATACTTAGATTTGTTTTTTATTTTGTTATGAAAAACAATTCCCGCTAGCTGATAAACAAGACAGCAACATTTTGAAAACCTTTATTGGTTTACAAATTTTGTAAGTAATGTGTTTTTTGAAAAAAGTTTTGTAATTTTTGTTTTTAATCTTTTGTTTTTATGTGTGTACAAAATGTTTGTAAAATATGGATTTTGTCCGAAATAAAGATTTATTTAATTTAATTTAATTATGCCCTGGGTCGCGGAGTCTTTTACTAACTTTAATTTGAATTATTCTGAAGTGAACCACTACAACATTTTTTGAAAGGACAACTCCTGCTCTAGGGATCATGCTCTGTGCCGCGAGTACTTTTACAAACATCAATTTATCGGATACAAAGAATACCCAGACTCAGGACAATATTTTATGGATCTCACAAATTATTGTCCTGCCTGTGAATCGATCCCCCGACCTCGTGCACGTCACCCACTTGCGCTATCGTCGCCTCACTAAAACGTTTGAATTCGCGATCTTGTGCTTGATAGAAGCATCAAGATCCTATGCTGATAAGGCGGTTATTTCCTCACATATTCCTCACACATTCACACAACGCCATATAGTCCCAAAGCAGAGCTTGTACTATGGGTACTAGACAAAAATACTTTTTTTTGTAAATACATACATATTATACATAAAAAACACTCAGACTAATGCAAACAATCATGTTCATGCACACAAAGATTTGCATTCATCGGGAATCAAATCCGAGACCTCTGTGTAGCAGTCATGTTATATAACCACTACGCCACAGAGGTCGTCAAGAGGTTAGATCTGAGGTGGTTTCTAAATAGATAAAATTATTTATTATTTTAAAAGGAGGAAGGTTTACAACAAGTTTCTGCATTAAATAGTTCTCCAGTTTGTCTGTGAGTGGTAAACAATACATTAAATAAATAAATGTATAGGTACTGTCCTTAAATCCCTCATACTGTGAATGATAATAGTTTGAGGGTATAAAAAGCAGAGAGATAATTAATATACAGTAAATTATTATATTGTATACTAGCTGACCCGTGCCCACTTCGCAAAAAAAAAATGCGTCACTTTTTTAAACATATTTCATTACTGCTCCACTCCTATTAGTCATAGCGTGATACTTCATAGCCTATGACACTCCCCGGTAAATGGACTATTGAACAATGAAAGATTTTTTAAAATCGGTTTAGTAGATCCAGAGATTACCCCCTACAACGTCACAAACACTGTGATCACTTACCATCAGGTGACCTACTGGCTCGTTTGCCTTCTATTACTTAAAAAAAAACACACACAAACTTCTCTTTATAATATTAGTATAGATGGGAAACAAAGTAAAAATTAAACACTGTCCTTATCCCAACTTACCTCGTACGTGTCGAAATAGCCTTTACAAAACGAAAAAAAAAAATAACTTTGCATTTTTGCATAAAGCTAATTTTAAATTTTCCTCTGTGACGGTAGAAAACCCGGACCTGCAATCGACTGTTACAGGACAGGACAATACAGGAGAATGTTTAAGTAGTCGACTTTTTATTTACAAGAAACACACAGTGACAATACAGGGATAAGGTAGGCAATACTATAAGTATTACTGTTAAGGCAATGAATAAATAAATATTCACGGATATCTCTACACAGCGCCATCTGTTCCCAAAGTAAGCTAGGCTTAACCTGCTTGTGTTATGGGTAACAGAACAACAGATATACATACTTAAATATTTTTTTTCTGTAAATACATACTTAATATACATAGAAACACCCAGACCAATGCAAACAATCATGTTCATGCACACAAAGATTTGCATTGAGCGGGAATCGAACCCGAGACCTGCGTAGCAGTCATGTTATATAACCACTACGCCACAGAGGTCGTCAAATAAGGGTTGACATTTTATTGTTCAGTGTAACCAACGTAGTGTCAAGACAATCTCAACTGTTTAGTTCCCCTACGCATTTCTGCATCTGGTGTATCCATAATGCATGCATGCATGCATTATTGAATTTAATTTCGGGAGATTTGTATTTTTATAATTCTATTTAAGTACCAAGAAATAGTGTTATTGAGCACGTTAAACAAGATCTTCGTAATTTGTATGGTGAATATTGTTGTATTATTTTGCAAAGTAGTCAGTAACAGAATATAATTAATAGGCGTAGGTTATACCAAGCCATTTATCCGGTATAATCAAACTTCCTAGACAGCACGAAATCAAACAAGACACGTGATATAATAAATAGCAATATAAAATATTCTTACAAAATATTCCAAATGATATTGGTTCGTCACATTGTCATTGAGTCACGAAATCGTTTGAATGCGTTGTATATAATACACGACACATCATTTTCCTTATAAAACGCTAGAATGTATCGCATGATAGGATTTTGACCTTCCTTGAAAGCCTCCAGTGTGTACTGTGTGTGTGTTCGGAGGCTTCGATCAATTTTAACATTAATATTTATAGAGGAGCCAGTTTTCCTTGTGAATAAGTTAGAGTAGTTTTTGAAATTGTGTATCGACTTACAGTGAAATAAATAACTATCTATTTTTGATATGATTTGTATACTTTAGGTGTATTTTGATTCGTGGTACATTATTATTGTAATGAGAACGTATAAGCTAAGTATAAACGTATGAAGAAGTTTTTTTGTTAATAAAAGACACGGCAATGTGACTGTTTTAAACCTGATGTTAAGCACGAATACAAATCCAAAAACTAAGACAACGGAGAGTAGTCAAAAAACAACTTCACTCCGTTGTCATCACCCTTGCTGGTCTGTACAAAGACTTTCGTTCAATACTACGTTTGAAGGAGTCGTTATCATACGGTAAAAGGACGCATCGAAAGTTTGTGCCACGACATAATGGTTTGGCATAGGTAAGAATTCCCGAACCCTTTAGTGAGAATATACATCTGACAGATTCTGATGTATGACCCTAGTATGACATCGCATATCGGTGGTCCTGTTAGGAAAAGGACGGGAAGGACAAGATCGAATAACTCTTCAGAGCACTCTCTGTGGTACAAACGACAAAACACGCACGCTAAAAGACGCTAAATCCCGACGAAATAGCGATTTCGCGAGCTCAGTGACCTGGTTGTTATCGATTATGCGGAATGCATGAAACTTATAAAATACTTGGCACCGAACTAGGAAACAATATCGGAAGGAAACACTTGTGATCTTTATACGTTCCGACTGTAATTTCATATACAATATCATGCAAATTGTTATACAACCCATGTCATGCATTTTGACTTCCAATGATCTTATCAGTCACATCGTTTAGAAAGGAGATATGGACAGGACTCTAGGTGACGTGCTTGGAAGATGATTATAATGTATTAATGTATATAAAGTACATAAGGTTTGTAAGGATAACAGTTTCTTAGTCTGTCTCTCACCACGAAAATAAGGAGTGTGTTATGAACGTACTTATCTGAATACTAGCTTTTGCCCGCGGCTTCGCTCAAATTCGGGGTAGCACTGTTCTGCTTTCCTGGACACAGAAGAAAAATAAATAGCCTATGTTACTCTCCATCCCTTCAACTATCTCCACTTAAAAAATCGTCAATACGTCGCTCTGTTTTGCCATGAAAGACAAAGACAAACAGACACACTTTCCCGTTTATAATATTAGTAAGTATGGATGACTAAACTGTCGCCTTACTCTTGGTATAGAAACAAATGCAATGGCGTCACTGTAGCAGTTACCGTGTAAATGGACATGGCAATAGATTCAGCAATCATACTCTGGGTGTGGACGACATAGGACATGATCTTAAAAACGGGAGTTTTTATTATTAATTCGTAGATGAATTATCTGAAAGGACATCACACAAGGACATGTCATCCAAAGAAAGATACAGAGCTATTTTAATATTACACGAACTTGAAAGCTAAGCAATTGGAGGTTATTTGTGCATTTATCTTTTAATGTTTCCTAAAGATAAGACAGGGTAGTAAATATTAATAAGTCACGTTACCTGTTAAATATATTAAGTTAAGATTAAAACTGATCTAAGTATACACACATTCATTCACGGGGACACGTCGTCTTATAAATCAGCATATTTATCTGTCGCGACGCGTCAAGCAACGTCGCGCGGCGCGGCGCGTGGCTTAATCTAATACGTGAGCAACATCTACAAAATTACACACAAACACACACACGAAAACATACCTTAATCTTAAGAGCACAGAGTTGATATTATTAAGAGAGAATGTATAAAAATGAATGCAGAAATATTTGAAAATTTTAACGCGAGGAAATGAATAACGCTTCAAAAGTAGGACAGCATTCCGTGTGAGGGTGTTATTAATATAAGTTGCTTAGGTATAACCTAACCTGAGGTAAAGGTAAATCTTTTATCTATGTTTAGATATATGGGGTTAATTAGATTCATGTCCTTGCTAAATTATGGTGAAAATAAAACGGTAAGTGGTGGTAACTCCGTGTGGTGACGGAGTAAGAATACAATATGTCACCACCCCATCTCATCCCATGGGTGTCGTAAAAACCCACTAAGGGACTATCCGTAAATATTATATTTACAAAATAAAAAGAAGGAAAACTTGAAATTAAACCCTATACCAAGCCGTCTAGTCAGCGTGGTATTATTACGCTAAGTATCAATCCGCCATGGGAGAAGGCCCGACCATGCAGTGGGACATTAATGGGCTGTTATGATGAAAACGGTAAGATAAAACCTTGAAGACAGTCTTCACATATTATTATGTGTGGTCTAAATCCCAAATTATTCCCAGTGTTACAAGTTCTGCATAAGCAGACGGGCACGTTGCCACGCTAGTTAGGTAAATGGCTTTAACAAAAGAAGGAAAACATAGGACCTTACGACATAATTATCACAAGCTTTCCATACTCGACTTTTAAAACACCCCTTAGATGACATTAAGAGGATAAAAACACCATGTATTCAATCTCGTTCCACATAAGGAGAAGTTAGATGTCTCGTCCCAATCATCGCATGCCTATTATTTCATATCATAAAAGGTTTAACAGTAGGCTCTTTTCGTTCCAACTAGAAAATAATCCATTAAGGTTCAATTTAACAATAATTTTTCATCGTAGGTACGAGCCTAAGTAATCCCCGAAGGACGTACAAGGTTGTTCGTGCAGAAGCCTTTATTCAAGCATACTCTATTATGAAATTATATCTCTATTCGATTAGGAGCGGCGCTGAATAGGGCTGGATTAACTAGATTTTGTTGAGTGAAGGGGTGACCTATTGAATATGAGGCTTCGTTGAAATATCGTGTTATTATGTTTATGTTTTATTAAGACAAAAGCTGTGAAAATTAAAGATAGATCTTTTTAATAAAAAAATAAATAACTGTAACAATAAAAATTTCTTAAATAATTATAACAATTTGACCAAATTGCTCGTGTTTTAGAAATTTTGAGGGGTTTAGGTTTAGACTGATTTGTAGACATTAACCCTCGGTCCGTCGCGCGATTTTAGTTACGTCGTTCGTCGCGTGGGGTCTTTGAACACCCGACTGATGAATTGCCAGGTACAGTCACGAGCAATAATATGTACACATTTTCACATTTTGTAAAACAGTTATCTAAAGTTCTGCTAATCCAAAATTGAATATTCGAAGATTAGTTCAAAACTGTACGGAACCTCTTCTAAATTACGAAACAATTTTAGTATTCTAATGTCTAGATAAACGTGCAGAAAGTTTAGAAAATTTGACAATGTGTACATATTATTGCTCGTGACTGTACTTCAAATAGGGCATGCTAAGTACTTGACATTAGACTTTTATGACTTACTAATTAAATTACAATAAAACAATTCGAATAAATCAAAGTATTTAAAAACTAAATACTTAATAAGTTTACTATTTTTTATCAAAGTAAGGTAAAAGCACCTAACTACGAGGGGTTCTAAAAATGGCAGTAAAATCCGAGGTATTTAGTAAAACGGGTTTTTAAAGTAATTCACTAGTTATTTTGGTCTGCATGATAAAATAATCAATTAATAATTTATCTGTTCATATTTATATAAACAAAAGAGAGTTAAGTGTGTTCACACTGTAGAATAATCAGTCATTTTCCCACGGGAAGCCGCCTTTAAAGCACACTTCATACGTTTAGGACCTCATGCACGTGAGTATTACGATTTGCCAAATAGTGTTTTACGTGATAATTTTATACAATGCGAGTTTTCGTTTAGGTTGAATTATTGAAAGGACAATATATTTTACCGAAAACACTTAAGATTTGAGTATTTTATTTGCAAATTAGCAAGAAAATACGTGTTGAAAACACCACGGCATTAGGTGCAAAATATTTTAGTGTGTTCCTAAAAGCGATGTATACCACGGAAAAACAAATTTTAAGACATTTACTTTTTTTCAATTTTCGGTGTGTGTTTTATGATTACAATGTTTAATGTGTTAGTTCTGACTTATTGAATAACTCATGCATTTAATAATGTAATTCCGAGGTACACCTTAGCGTCGGATTCACTAATTATAGCAGGTTAAAAATGACTAATTTAGGTACTTTCTTAATACGTTGTACGGGAAAAAATTTATGAAGACGTTCGGTTTTTTATCTTTTCTGTTATTATATCTATGTGTCCTATATTTGTTTCCCTTTCATATTGCAACTATCCACTATTTAATTTGCATAATATCAAAAAATCTTTTAATTTTTATTACTCGGAATTAGAAACATTGATTTAGCATCATAAAACGCTATTCCGATGTATATACGTCGGAATAAGGTTATATGAGCACCTAATTGCGATGTATTTACATCGGAATAAGCTTACATGAGTTCCTAATTCCGATGTTTTGACCCGGTCATAGAGAGTATTGACCCTGTTTAAATACAGAGTGTTTCTTTTTTTATGTGCTTAGTACGTAGTAAATGAAAGAATACTAATCATCTATAGTACAATCACATAAAATTGGAGTTTGCGTGTATTCATATTTCTTTAACCCAATTATGAAACTACAGCAATTAAATGATTTTTTGTCTGTCAGTCTGCCTATTTGAAGACTATTTTCAGCGTGTGTGTTTATGTAATTTTCTTTGTATCCTCCTACACACTTAGTGACTAGACCTGGATAGTTTTACATACATCATTATTAGGTTTCCTAAGTCATTTTTTTTATTGCATAATAATCATTCATGATTTATAGTGCTTCAAAGCTTAGCATAACCGCGCCTAATAAATTATTTCAAAGTCTTAAACTTGCATTTAAGTTTCACTTATTTATTACTTTTTTGTTTTTTTATTTAAGTACATGACGTTTAGATTATATTATTTCTGTAATCATGATACAAGTAGATTTATATGTTGATTTTTACGTTGATTTTTATGTTGATTTTTATAAGATTAAGGATTATGATTAAAAAAAGAACTGATTTAACATAAAAAATAAACTCCTTTTATTTTTGAAGATCATGTATGAGAACCCTACATAGGTAGTTCCCTTTCTATTTTCATACTCGGAATTAGGAACCAAATGCATCGGAATTACGATTTTTACATCGGAATTAGGCGCATCGTTCTTTTTCATATTTTTATTTATTTTATCATTTTTAATAACCTTTTACTGACAAACTGCATATATTTTTCAAAAATTAGATAGTTAACGCTTCTGATAAAAATATAAAATTGTATACAAAGGTACGATAATTACTTATTTTTTAATGTTCTTTCGTGTTTTGTCAAAAACACCACGGAATTAGGTGCCTTTACCTTAGTAAACTTATTAAGTAGACATTAAACCTGTGTTCGTATTCGTAGACTTTCTTAGCGGCACGGAATGTGGCCCAAACGTAAACAAACCGATAACAGGCGATTTTGATATCGCTTATGAGAATTTCAAGTGGCAACTTGTTAAGACATTTGTTTTTGTTGCACGGAATGTGGCCCAAACGTAAACAAACCGATAACAGGCGATTTTGATATCGCTTATGAGAATTTCAAGTGGCAACTTGTTAAGACATTTGTTTTTGTTAATTTATGAGGGTAAGCACAAAAAAAACTTCATTTCTTTAATTGTTGTGTCATTTAACGTTAGTTTGTTACCGTAACCGACAAATCACGGGTAAGTTAAATTTCAATATTCAATTGTTCGTGCAATAAATCTTTATTCTTTTATTTTTTAATTAATCAATGGTCATGTATGCTTCCAGAATAAACGACAAAATGCCTTTAACTTCAGCTCAAGTTGCTCAAGCAGTGTTACTTAGGAGTCAGGGGCGAACGCAGCGAGAAATTGCGGAAACTTTAGATGTACCGCGTACAACACT
Source organism: Schrankia costaestrigalis (assembly GCA_905475405.1). NCBI lineage: Eukaryota > Metazoa > Arthropoda > Insecta > Lepidoptera > Erebidae > Schrankia > Schrankia costaestrigalis. The sequence continues at coordinate 12,022,649 of FR997852.1, read as the reverse complement.
CAGGTACGCCTTAACAAGGTACGACCAGACCGGCCTGTACACGAGGAGACCTGGAAGTGGCGGGATTAGGAGTACTTCAGCACGAGATGACCGATTTATTACTCTCGCAATTTTGAGAAACCGGTTCCTTACGGCGGTTGAAATACGGCAGCGGCTACAAACAGCAAGAGGAGTTAATGTAAGTGAGCGAACGATAAGAAGAAGAATGGCTGAACAAAATCTGCGAGCTCGAAGACCAGCTCGTGGTCCAGAATTGCTCCGGCATCACCGCGTAGCTCGACTTCGGTTCGCTCGCGAACACGTACATTGGACTAATGAGCAGTGGAGTAAAGTTTTGTGGACTGATGCATGCAGAGTGGCCTTGAGGGGTCCAGATGGACGTGAACGTGTATGGAGAAGGCAAGGGGAGAGGTTTCTACCAATCACTACCAGGCAAACCGTCAGTTTCCATGGCGGATTGGTAATGGTGTGGGGAGGGATCTGTTCAGAGGCTCGCACAGAGCTGGCTGTAGTAGCAGGGCGTCTTACAGCTGTTCGATATATTGAAGAGATCCTCCAGGAACACTGTTAGCTGCCTTGGGAATCATTGGTAGTGAAGATTTTGTTTTAATGCAAGATAATGCCCGACCTCACACAGCACGTTGCGTGGACGATTACCTGTCGGAGGTAAGAATAAAAAAACTGAATTGGCCAGCAAGAAGCCCAGACATGAATCCTATAGAACATGTCTGGCACATGCTTAAAAGACGTATTCGAACCAGTTCCAACCCTCCAGAGACTATCAGTCAATTAAAAACCGCTCTTGTGGCCGCCTGGGAGGAGATACCCCAAGTGGACATTAAAAACATCATCCACAGCATGCCTGACCGCATGCAGGCGGTCATTAGGGCCAGAGGTGGAAATACTCGTTATTAGTTTTAAGTACCATAGCTTTATTTTTTTAATTTCACACAATAACTTGTTTATTAATTAAAGAGCTTAGTAATTTTTTTTGTAATTTTGTAAAAAATTATTAAAAATTACCTACTTATTGTTAATTAATTATTCTGATTTAAGTTTCCAATAAACATTTAAGATTTCCAAAAAAGGAAAAACTCTGTGTCGCCTTTTATTTTGACAATAAGCCACATAACGCGCTTGGGCCACATTCCGTGCCGCTAAGTGTATTTAGCATAAGGACAAACCTCTGTGGTTTATTTATGTTATTTGTAAATCTGTATTTGTATGAATTTGTAATATGATAATAAAGGATAAAAAAAAAAAAATTCGTGTATTTCCTTATTAAACTTACAATCTTAAATTACACATAATATAAATTTCTTTGTGAGATCACATTTATAAAAAATAAAAATATAAATTTAATCTTATCAGGTACTTAGTTTTTATGATCACTTTTGGCATCCTATGTGAATGACCAACTTTAAAACATAAAAGTCATATTAGAAAAACCAAATAACATATAAACTTTTAGGGATCAAAATAAGTCTTCACTTAGATCGAGAAATGTAAAGAATAGCCTCAGTGGCCAGTGATAACAAACACGACCAGTGTAATAGTGCCAATGAATTCGTCGACTACATCCACTCCCCCTTTTGTTTTGTTATAAAATGAGATAATTTCTGGAGTTTTCTTATCAGGAGTGTTATCTACAACACCATCGTAGTGCATTGTTGAAAGTAGCAATACTACCTTGTCTTTTTTAGGATATGACCGTAATACGCGACGATTTTGCGACTCAATCATTTTCACTGGTACACAATATAATAAACTGATCTAAAAAACTAAAAAATACATTAATAATACACAATAACAAATAAAATTAAAGAAATAATACGTTTAATTTTACTTACGCCGATCGTCGCGTGGGGTCTTTCAACGCCCTGCACGTTCAAAACACATCCATATATCGCAAGGCTTGCGCGCGAGCTGAAGTAAGCCGCGGTCCTCACCAACTATGACTCGTTTTATGAAGGTATATAAAACACTGTTTAGATATACAATAGTTTTTAAAATATAAAATATCCATGTTTGTAATGTTCGGGCGTTTAAAGACCCCACGCGACGGACGGAAGGTTAAGTAAATATCTAATGTATTTACAAAAAGAAGAAAGTATTTAACTATGCTTATCCGTTGTGTAGTACCCATAGTACAAGCTTTGCTAAGTTTGGGACTAGATGACGTTGTGTGAATGTGTGAGGATTATTTATTTAGAATACAATAACCTTTCATCCCATTTCACTACACAACGTTTACGCATGCAGTTTTTAGTCACACCATTTTTACCTCTGTATAGTCAATGAAAAATATCGGCTATTACTTGTCTTTGTTCTAGTGACAATAAAGTTTTTGTTTTATGCTATTGCCGGGAATCGATACCCAATACTTATAAATTGGAAAACAATTTCATTCTGTCATATAATTTTATATGTTCAATTCACACTTTGACTTTATGACATTCGTTCTGGTTGAAGCTTTTGATATAGTTATTGTATGCACTTGGGTTTAGTTTATATTGATTCAAAATTTCCGATGACATTTTTAAAGCATAATATAAGTACTCGTAGTATACGGAAGTATTAGATTTAATGCACAGTTTTTATAGGCCGACCGTTTAACTCAGACCCCGCCTGCGGTAATAGGGGTGCGCTGGGGACGAGGACAAAGGAGAGAGCTATCTCTTGATTTTTTGGCAAAACGGCGCCATCTAGATACTGTGAACCGAACTACATCACATCACAACACAGCTCTAATTTTTAGCTAGCTTATTTTTATGAAATTAAAAGAAGAAATAATGAAATTATACCCTAAACCAATCGAAATACCTGGAGAGGTTTTTTTATTTTTCTGGTCAGGCTTTAAATTATGTAATAATTTAGATTGCATATTTTCTCTAAAAAAGTACGTGTTTTAATGGCAAGATGACGCCACCATCTTTGAAATTTGTAAATTGTAGGTATAGAAGACGGACTAGCTTACTGCACTAGTGTCATACTGACATACTGACTAGGTGTCCGTTATGGTAGTGTGTAAAAATAAAAAAAGCTCTTACTATTGTTCTTATTATCTGTAAATATTTTCTAAGATTGATTCCTACAAATTAATATGTTTAAATCATACCTGTTTTAATGTATATGTTACGGTAAATGTGATTAATTGAAAATTATTAATAATTACCGGTTATTTTTAATTATAACCACATGTTTTGGTAAATGTGATTAATTGATCGAAATTTATTACTTTTAGTAGTAATTATTAATAATTCACGAAACATATTGGTAAAAGTGATAAAATAAATAAAAACCAAACGTTTTTGGACCAGCAGATATTTTTTTTTCATAAATTAAGAATATGGCGCTCGCATTTCACTGTACCTAGTGTAGCAAACCAATGGGATGCATAACACTTGACCGATTTTGAAGTTTTCGATCAAAAGATTATTTGGTTAGGTTATGTTATAACTGTGACAACCAACGCGCGAAGGCGAGCGAGCGAAGCGAGCGGGCCGCGGAAGCGGCCGCCGAGGGCCACATTCTTAATTTATGAAAAAAAAAAATCTGCTGATCAAAAAACTTTGGAATTTTATTTATTTTATCACTTTGATCGTAATTCGCAAATAGGATCAATAATGCAAAATGTTGTCTACAAAATCGTTAGAAAAGGCAATAAAGTTTTGTATAACACATTCTGATCACTTTGGTTGGGATCACTAATGGTTTTTAATTTTAAGTAATTGTCTTTGATTCGTAGTACTTTCTCATCTTAGTCTTTAGTCTGTGTATAACACGACGCCGTATTTCTTTAAATTTTAAGTCAGGAATATAAAATAACTCCAAAAATAACAATAATATTACATTATTTGTAATAATTTGATTATATTTTAAAGAATCTACAAATAAATATATTTGTAGACTCTTCAAGAAAATATCCTTAACAATACTTTTTACAATAATTAAAAGAACCTATTCTTTAGATTATAATTAAGTAAAAAGAATGTCTGATTTAATGTTGCAAAACCAAAATACAACTAATTATTTTTTAATTTTTAGTGCAATTTTTGTCTTTGAAGTCGGTTTTTTTTTGTAAAAACTTATTTTATTTGGCTTAGCAACCAACTCGGTATAGCTCTTGTGTACGCTACCATAACGGACACCGCTACCCCGCCCCCTCGTCCCTTTCATACCGCAGGCGGGGACTGAGATAAACGGTCGGCATATAGCTGTTAGTTATTGACTTTAAATGAGAATAATATGTGTGCGTTGTCTAGGACTTAATGACCCTAATGATTTTTTTGTTCGACACAGTGCACATTTCTAGCAAGTCAATCATTGGTTCATCATAGAAATAATTATCTTGCTTAAAATTTGAACCCCAAACTCATGTTAAGTTTACTAAAGTATGGCTTTGAATTTCATCATAACAGCCCATTAATGTCCCACTGCAGAGACGGGCCTCCTCCCGTGACGGAGAGTTACTTGGCCTACTAATACCACGCTGGCCAGACGGATTGGTATAGGGTTTAATTTCAAGTTTTCCTTATTTTTATTTCGTAAAGATAGTAGTTACGTTTATTCCCTTAGTAGGTTATTACGACACCCATGGGATGAGATGGGGTGGTGACATATTGTATTCTTACTCCGTCAAATATATATAGGCTTTGAATTTATAATTATAATATTTAAAAGTACAGTACATTGTAAAATTGTAGTTATTATTTTAAACTACATAAAGCTTCTCTTTCAGTTCTATTGTTTCCAAAAAGTTTTTATATCTCTACCTCATGACGTCAGACAATAGGTGAGATTTAAGTAATAACACCCAGTGACGTCACGAATACAAAAAGGTATCAAATATAAAGGACACAACACAATGGTGGGATTTAGTTCACTTTATTATTTCAGTTCTATTTAATACAGGGTGCTTAAAAGATAGTCATAATTAAGGGTTGTGTTTTAAAGGATTTCTCACGTGTGCTTAACTTTAAACTTTATTATTGTATTCATTCAAATACTTGTGGTGAAATACTATGAATAAAGAGGGATATGATTTATGATTATATTTTCTCTTGTTTTGTATATCATGTAGTAGAACCCTCCATCGCTAAAGTGTTACCTAAGTTTTAGGCCATTTCTCCGCCTCTTATCTAACAGGGAGCACATGAGGCGACCCCTTATTTATCTAAATTTTATTGCTTGAATTTTCCGGTATTTTTAATGACTATTTTTTCGTCAAAACAGCTTCTCTTAGAATTGAAATCAACGGAAATAAAGTATATCTAAAGTTCAGACAATATTTGTAGATCGCACAAATAAATATCCTGCCTGGTAATCGAACCCGCTGCAATTGAGTCTGGATGTTCTTTGTGTGCCTTAATTTCATATGTGTAAATACCCCCGTGAAACGTTTGATACATTGCAAGAGTGACAATATTGTCTTTTTTAACAAAATAAAAGAAAAATAAATAAAACAATATCACACTCTAGCCACACTTCTAGCTTCAAATTACTTATTCTAAAACTTAGTTATAAAAAGGTCGGTTACAAAAACTTTTACCATCTTTATAAACTATTATTTGTTACAAGTGGGTAGTAAAACAAAAAGTATGAAACAAACTATATCTGTATGTTGTAACTTGTACATGAATAGTACAGTCAAATACAATAGTTGACAATCAAACAATCATTTTATTGCTGTTGCTGTTGATAATCTGCTGCTTAGCATGTACAAATTCTAATACAATACACAATTTAACTCAGTTCGCTTTTTGTATTCAGCGATTTATAGAAAATTGGTGTTCAATGTTCATTAGACATTACTAATAATAAGACTATTTTCTCTTCTCGTCACGACATTTACTTATGAAAGCCTTTAGTATTAAAATGTTTTGTTATATTGTATGTGCTAAGACACTTATGTATTTGACTGTACAATGTTATCAACTTTATGTCAAACAAGTTATAAAATGTATAACTTGATAAAATTGTAGCACAAAACATTTTGATGTGTGCGCTACAAACTTTACAAATAACTCTACACAATGACAAGTTTTTATTTGTTGTAGTTTTTATGACTACTATGCTGAATACTTCGTTTACTTAAATAATTTTATTTCTTAAATAGCGACCCGCCTCGGCTTCGCACGAGTCCTGATACTATATATCCAACCTTCTCTGTGTTTATTTACTTACATTCGAATCAACAAAAGATAAAGAAAAAATAAAGTAATTATAGGCCGACCGTTTAACTCAGACCCCGCCTGCGGTAATAGGGGTGCGCGGGGGGCGAGGACAAAGGAGAGAGCTATCTCTTGATTTTTTGGCAAAACGGCGCCATCTAGATACTGTGACCTGAACTACATCACATCACAACACAGCTCTAATTTTTAGCTAGCTTATTTTTATGAAATAAAAAGAAGGAAATGTTGAAATTATACCCTAAACCAATCGAAATACCTGGAGAGGTTTTTTATTTTCTGGTCAGGCTTTAAATTGTGTAATAATTTAGATTGCATATTTTCTCTAAGAAAGTACGAGTTTAAATGGCAAGATGACGCCACCATCTTTGAAATTTGTAAATTGTATAGAAGACGGACTAGCTTACTCCACTAGTGTCATACTGACATACTGACTAGGTGTCCGTTATGGTAGTGGGTAAAAATAAAAAAAGCTCTTATTATTGTTCTTATTATCTGTAAATATTTTCTAAGATTGATTCTTACAAATTAATATGTTTAAATCATACCTGTTTTAATGTGTATATGAGTCATATAATTTTAAAACCCCCTAAAGTGTTTTTTCTTAAATGTCGACAATTCATGAAAAACATCTTAAACTTACTAACAACCTTAATTCTGTACGATTTTTAACATTATATTATTATTGTAATCTAGCAATCCCAACAAACATCTTTCTTTAATAAAAACAATTTAAAAAACGAGGTTATTTGCAAAAATAGATTCGTTTTAGGGGACTTAGAAGTTAACTTTAGGTTTTAGTGAAATTTGAAAGTAACCGATACCGTTTTAGAGGGTTTTGAAGCTATTTTGAACTAGGAAGGTGTTTTGCAATAAAATTGTAAATAAGACACAAAATAAAAAAGGCAATTATTTTTAAAATTATTTTATTTCAAAAGAAATGGTTAAATGGTCTGTCAGATATCGGCTCTCACCAAAAGGTTCGGGAATTCCTTCCTATGCCGAACCATTAAGTTGTGGAACCAGCTTCCGGCTCACGTATGTCCTCCATCATATGACATTGGGTACTTCAAACGCAGTGTGAAGAAGCATTTGGCCAAACCGGCAAGATGATGACGACGGATGGAAGTTGTTTTTGGACTTCTATCCGTTGGCTTCATTTGTGGACTGTACTCGCGCTTTCCATCAGGTTCGATATAGTCATATTGCCGTGTTTAGTATAAAAAAATGGTTTTTCATTTTTATGTAATAATGAAATAATAATTATGTAATATTATTGTTATTTTTGGAGTCGGTGTCAGCCAACGAAATACGATAAGTAATATCTAAGCAAATGGAACGGCGGCCACGTATTACAGATTATATTATTATATGACTTCGACATTATGACATAAAGTTGTTGATTGTTTATGCATTGGTTTCAAAATTAAACAAATATTAAATAACTATTTTTATCATATTTAAATAAATGTATTTTAAAATACCTGTGTCACGTTCAAACGTTTTAATATACCTATTTAGTAACTGATTAAAGCTTTTCATAACTTTGGGCGTTTATATAGGTTTAACCAGCACCGTCAATTGAAAAAAATCGTAATTCGCAAATAGGATCAATAATGCAAAATGTTGTCTACAAAGTCGTTAGAAAGAGCAATAAAGTTCTGTAGGTATAACACATCACTTTAAATGGTTTTTAATTTTAAGTAATTGTCTTTGATTCGTAGTACTTTCTCAACTTAGTCTTTAGTCTGTGTATAACACGACGCCATATTTCTTTAAATTTTAAGCCAGGAATATAAAATAGAATATAATTATCGTGGCTGACACCGACTCCAAAAATAACATTAATATTACATTATTTGTAATAATTTGATTATATTTTAAATAATCTACAAATAAATATATTTGTAGACTCTTCAAGAAATATCCTTAACAATACTTTTTACAATAATAAAAAGAACCTATTCTTTAGATTATAATTAAGTAAAAAGAATATCTGATTTAATGTTGCAAAACCAAAATACAACTAATTAATTTTTAATTTTTAGTGCAATTTTTTTTTGAAGTCGGTTTTTTTTGTAAAAACTTATTTTTGTGTACGCTACCATAACGGACACCGCTACCCCGCTCCCTCGTCCCTTTCATACCGCAGGCGGGGACTGAGATAAACGGTCGGCCTATAGTGAGGAGACCCCCGCACAGTGGACCAACTTAGTAAAAACAAGGGGACACCGATGGATGAGGGAGGAACATGATCACGCAACGACATAAAGGAAGAAGCAACATCTAGTTATTAGGAATTATCATTTGAATTAGGAGTTCTGCGGATAAAAAGTATGAACAAGCTTGGAGTCTACATTATGCAAACGACTTATTTGTGTTACTAAAAAAGATAAACATAAATCCGTTACTTCAAATAAATAATTAAGTATAAAATACGACTACTAAACGCTATTTTATATCTGCTACACCCTATATAAAAGGCAGTATCAGTTCAATCTTATCCTAATACCTAAATAATCCGTCTGTATCGAATTTACTCGTCACTCGTTTTAAAACGTCGCATTTCCGAAACATTCTGTGTCGGTCGGATCCAATCTGCGCTATATATAGAAGCAATTACGTTTGTGAGTCTGTCTGTCGCACAAAGCGGCCATCATTGTACAGGGGAAGTGAAGGGAGAGGCTGGGGGCAGAGGGGAGGGTTTCATTGACGAAAAATCAGACGGAAAATTGAAATGGAGAGAGTTTTGTAAGTCACAGATGTTCGTGGAATAGATGTGACTACGAGCTATTTTGTTAAGTATTTTCTTAGGTATATATTTTAACTAAAACTATATTGTTGTAAGCATTATGTATTGTTTAAATAAAATCTACAATAATCAGATGTTCTTCATACGTAACGATATCTAGCCCCAAATTATGGGTAGGTACTAGAAAAACAAAATTCATATACAGTTCCAGCCTTTTTTTTTAAAATACATTTCAATCATAAAATCAGCTAGATAGAACGAAAATAAATATTCATGCCCTTATATGCAACTCCCGTCAAATAAACTAACGAACAAAAGTTGGTACCTAGCAATAAATTATTTTTGTAAATACTGCTGCAGTCGACATGCTTATCATTTCTTCATGATGTATTTTGTACCTCGTCGTTAATGTTGTAAATTGTATCGTCGTTATTGTGTACAAAAAACCACATGCTTTTCAAACAAAATACGTGACTTTGCGTTGCCACATCTAGTATCGCCACATCTATGTACATTATGACATACGCACACAAGTCCCTGTAGGAGGGCATTACTCGTAATCTGTTTACTTAGCGCGCGGGCTCAGGGACCCGAGACGAACCAGTGACGAAGCTGCGATGGATATGTCACGGGGAAATTGGGATACCAGGGATTTCAGGAAATCCCCAGGGGTACCACCAAATCTTGGTAGTTGTAGAAGTACTTACTGGTTTATTTGACTGCCTCGGTGGCAAAGTGGTCGTAAATGCAGCTGGCGTGCTTGAGTTCGTGGGTTCGAATCCCAGGCAAAACAATTTTTTTTTTCCTTGCGATCCGCAAATTATTGTCTTGAGTCTAGATGTTATTTGTGTCAGTTACATTGATGTTTGTCAAAGTCCCTGTAACACATTCCTAGTGATAAAGTGGTCTTTGTAAATAAATATCTTTAATATCGACGAAATACTTACATATGATTTAGGTTAGGTTAGAAAAGTGACCATAAAAGGGCCAAGATTAAAAGACAGATAATAAACCACTAAATTCGACACCTACCGTGATTTTGTGGAATCCCTAGGAATTTCATGAAATCCCTGGTATCCTAATTTCCCTGCGACAGCTACACACTCACGTATTTCCTTAGATTTTGGACATTTGCCTTTATTTACATAACGTACTAAAGAGGAGCAACTTTTATATTCCTTTTTATTTCTTTTTTATGGGAGGGGACGGTATTTGGGTCACCTGATGATAAGTGATTGCTGGAGGTACCTTTTTAAAATAGTATGGAGAGGAAGTAAAATGTTGTTTTTTGATAACCATCCGTCGCCTTCACTTCTGGACTGTACTCTCGCTTTCCATCATTGGATGGTGATATTGGTGTGTTTCCTTTTTTATATTTTATTCTTTAAGCACAAAATGTCATTAGTATACAATAGTGAGCTTAAGTTGCCTTAAGGCATTTTCTTTCAACTAATCTTTGGGTGATTTTATAATTTAGTTTGAGCTTTTCTAATTAAGAAATTATTATTGTAACCCGAAGGTCTCAGTATCGTATAGAGATGCTGTGCATGAGGTCCCGTGTTTAAATTATAAGCAGGGTAATAGTCTCTACAGTCCTCAATTTAAAAATAATCTGTATCCTGTACCTTGTGTGTCAGTCACAATGTTTGTACACACAGGGAACTTATTGTATCGTATTTGTCCAGAACTATGCTACATATTGTCTAAAGCTGTATGAACTATTTTCATTTTCAACTACGCGTAGAAGGAGCAACGTTAACTAAATAGAACATTTTTAAATATATAATATTTGACGATTTTTCCAGGGCATCTATATCCCAAAGAAAACACGAGCCTGTCCCACAGATAGGAAGAAAGTAAGTCTTTAATATCAAGCTTGCATAACGTCTTGTTTGAGGTTCTATGTCAAGTTTTCTTTCATTGGTTTTCATCGAGGTAATATTTATGTGCAAACACTGTTTCTGTATTCTTTACCCCCACGAGATGAGTTGTAGTAACACCCTGTAGGTACCTATCCTTACTGATCATGTTATTACTTAGTACCTATCTTTGAAATTTTGTATTTAAATTTGCTGGTTGGTATTGTTTGCCTTATAAGTGTAATGTAATGCACTTGTAACTTTTAGTATGTATTTATTGACTATCGCACCTGCGGCAAAATAGAAGAACTCGCAATGTACAGTACATATTTATATAACTCTATATTAACAGCTTATAATATACTTAAATCTATTTTATGTGAATGAATTTATATTTCACTGATGCGAAATCGAAGAGTCTAAACAATGATAAAGTATATTCTTCACACATTTGCACAGTGCTGGCTATCACCTAAGAAGAGCTTGTACTGTGAGGAAGTAGACATTGGGTAAACTAACTGATACCTACTTTTTTTGTACATAAAACGTTTCTATGGACAAAGATTTTGATCAAGAGTTAATCGAATGCTACGAGTATAACAATTACGCTACAGTTTCATTTTCGTCATAGCAATTTTGTGAGAATAATCAGTAATGAAGTTATTGAGTGCGTCAAGTGAGATGAGAATCAAACCTGATGACGTCACGTCTCATCCCTATTAACCAATCTTCCCCTGGGACAATACTATCTGTACTTACATCTGGAACATTCGGTTGTTAGGCCGAGTGTACACGGTATACAGGGCCAAATTTAGATTTGTTTCTGTGGTTTTTCTTTATGTTTGAACTGGACAGACTGCAAATGGAGTAGGTTATTAAGGGCCGTAGTACATATTATATCAAAACGTAAAGGGATCGGCACCATATCAACTCGATCCGTTCAGTATAATTTGTAAGAAAGTCCTTACTGCAACGCACACTAATGGGCCGACTTATTGTCGTACCAATGATAAATTTGCACTTGCTATAACTTCTTAATTAGTGTATTTTCCCGCATTTTTCCAGTGTATTTTTCGACAGACCATGATTGTTATAGTTCAAAAAGTCGTTTGTGATAAAAAATGTTATTAAAGGTAAAAATATCGCTTACGATAAGTCGTCGGTAATGGCTCGATATATTTTCATCTCAAAGCCTACAGAACCATACCGTACGCTTTCCAAATCGTGTACACTCTCCTTTACAATCAAAAATGTTCTCCGCAAGGGTGCGTCAGTGTCTGTAAAGTTGTGCATCCATAGTTACCCCCAGTAATTGCATTAGGGGCCGAGCAGAGAGGGTGGCTACATCGGACATAAAATGGTCTATATTAGGTTCTCTATCTACCCCTTTATTGGACGCGCTGTTAGAATTAAGCGCAGTACTTTACTACTGCTTTGGTTCATTTGATGAGTTAGTTGTGGTTTGTTTTGTGTGATTATTAGCTGAACATAATTGTTTTACTGTCATTCTAATGTGAAAACTTATTTAAGTTAATTACTTTAATTTTATCATAATGTCGAGTAAATTAGAATTATTATACTATTAATTAATCCATGTGACGGAATAGTGTAAAGTACCACGTTTTCATATGTTTTTTTTGGCTAAAATGTGGGTTATTCCCATTTTTTTTTGTATTTTCCATTAAAAGCAGTAAGATGTTATGTCGCTTTCTCACGTATTTACTTTTACACATAAATACATACATACATAAACTCACGCCTTATCCCGGCCAGGGTAGGCAGAGACGACAGAACGCTACTTGTCACGATCCTGGCAAACAGATTGGGACTCGTCTAAACATTATTATTATTATTTTTACACCTTTCAACTATACAAGCATTTTCGTTATGATTAAAATACGTGAGTACCTCGTTATTAAAGTTTTTCAGGTAACGATACGATCGTTTGAAATGTAAAATAGTTAACTCCCGACCCCAGTGCTGTGTAACAATCAACTATTTTACAAAATTTTAAATATATTCACAACATGTGTTTGTGATGTTGATTAAGTAACTTTATGAATAAATTATTTACACCAACCAGAATTTGTTGACGTAATTTGAAGCTCGTGAATATAGGTTTTTGTGCTATTTAGTGCCTGCTTTCAAAACTTAACTTATAAGAATTACATAAAAACATTCCGGTGAACTCCAAGTTATAAATCTACACTACAGATTATAATCAGCGTTAGGCCCTGTCTCATTGGTTAATAAAGTGCCAAATTTAACATAAGTGACATTTGAAGTTGACTGAGATTGAGTTGAGATTTTAAACTATTATAATTATGAGAATTACCTACAGTTAAATATTTTTTATTGCAATTCAGCTTAATATTCAGCAAAGCATACAATATAGAACTGATGAACAACAGTCTTACAACCCGTTGCCTTCATTTTGGACCGTATTCGCGCTTTTCATCAGGATCAATATTGTAATATTGCCGTGATTTTATAAAAAAAACTACCAATCCCTAGTAACAAACCACCCAAGTTCTACAAACGGTTTAGTCACCGCTGTGAGGGATCCCCTCTAGCTAATCAAATCTGCTGACCGTGGTGATTGTGGCCGCGTTCCCCGGGGATCATTCACGGGGGAACTCGAGCGTCGTGGCTGAATGTACTACTGATGTGATCCATCAATGTAATGTCAGGGACGTGGAATATTATGTGACTGTTGTTGTTCTGTTTCTACTTCGTGAACAAAGATTTCGTTCATTTGTCTGTTGTTTAGTACTCATAGTACAAGCTTAGCTTAGTTCAGGGCTAGATGGCGTTGTGTTAATGCGTGAAGAATGTTATTATTAATAACACTCTCATGTGTAAGTAAAAAATTTACTAACTATTATATTATATACTGTGTGCTAAAATTAAGGAAAAAAATAAAAAAATCCTTTGTGGCTAAGCAGTTGCGCCTGACGCCTACTATGGCCGCGGGTTCAAATCTCACCCACGATTATGACTTGTGCAAATAACAAATTATTGTTTTATATCCGTTAATTAATGTTTGTAAAGCGCGCCCCAGATTTAGGAATCTAGGTTTTTTTTTATAAGACCCCTTTCTTAACTAGGGTAAAGAGGTCTTATAAAAAAACCTAACAGATTTTATTGGTATTCTTCTATTCGTAGGGTAATAAAGCTATATAAAAAATAAGAAAAGTATTTATACTAATTAGCTAACCCTCAATCAATTTAAGCTAGGTATACAACACTCCACGTGAGAGCCGACACTAAAAAACAAACAGATACGTTTGCACACTCAGCAGTAATAAACCTCACCCTCTAAAGCCCGACTTACACTCTCCTATTTTTTGGAGAGTTAAAGTTGGCGAGACGCGAGAGAGGGGGCTACTTCGTACTTAACTCGCCAAAAAATAGGATAAAGATCAATTTAAATCAACTTAATCAACAACTTACTACTTAACTCGCTACTGTACTTGTCGATGTGTAAATCGGGCTTAAGTGTGATCCCGCCGCGTCTGACTGTCACATACAATTCTGTGTAAATACGGGTATCGAGCGAGACTCTCGCTACTGGAGGAAATCGCTAAATCTAACGAAAATATCCTTCGACCAAGTTTTAAGGAAAAAAATTGTGTTTGTTTGAAGTGAACGTTTTACTGGCTTTGGTAACATTATGCTGATTGTTTGTTACTCATTCTTTGTTCATGTGTGTATTTTACAGATTCAGAAACATTAGAGAAGTAACATCCACGCGCAGTCATTAGTCAAATGAAGTACTTAGGTAAATTACAAAACTAAGTTTCAGCGATCATGCAATTGTGGCTTATTCATTTATTTATCTTGTTACCAGCTTATTGTCTCACTGCAGGTATATGGTCAGGCGCCTAAATTACGAGAACTTAGCTTTTTACCATTACACTACAGAAGCTGTTATTAAAAGTAATCTCTGACTATCACCCCACAGCAGGTACTAACTCCAAGCTGATTTATTTTCCCAAGTCGCGTTAAACGATACCCATGGTACGAGAATGAGTGATGGCATTCCTAACCTGTCACCACAAAAATCAAAAATATAATAAACTACTTGTACTTAGTTATTATTTGTAACAATGTTATATACTTTTGCTGTGGTAAATCTAAATAAATAAACTTAACTTTTAACAACCCTTGAACAAATATTTAGTTAAAGGTGTAATACACCTACGATAGTGTTAATGCAGTGCAGTATACAAATACTATTGTTATGTTGATACTACTGCGTGTCAATATTATAACCTCTTTATGTTACAACCCTTAAGTGCCTTTTCTTACATTGTGACGCGGCAAAGTGATTGGAAGTCTTCTCAGTGTCGAGCCGATCCCACCATGTGCTTCAGGCTAAAACACAGTGTTATACGAAGCCGAAAAACCATTAAAAACACAACCATTGAAGGTTCGTTCTACAAATTATTAATTTCCATCCCCTCCTCCATGCGCGAAATGAGTTAGTTTTTTTTTTAAATTAATTATTACCACACAAACGATTAAGATAGTACATTAATATTGGAGTATTGGTTTAGGTCTCTGCTACACGTTTTACTGGAAACAAATATAGTGTACAGGTGATCCCTAAAATTATATTATTAAATAATTTCTTGTGGCTGTCTCATTCTATTTGCAGTTGGCTGTGCGATGCATGTCAGGAGGATAGGAGTCTTTGACTTAAATCCGAAACGGGCTGTCGTAAATTTCTCTGAAAATTAATATGAAATAAAATATTCAAGTCAAAGTAAAACGTACATTTCTCAAAGAAACAATAAGTTGAAACAGTAGTTGTTAATTGTAAACAACAACTGAATACAAACTTTCCATAGTTTCAACAACAATCAGAAGTTGATTGTGTAAAGTATTGCAGGTACAGTCAACTACAAAAGTTGATTAACACATCCATTATTACAAAACATCTCAACGTTAAAACGTTTTATAAGAAAGTGTCGTGACGAGAAGAGAACACAGTCTTATCATTAGTTATGTCGAAGAAACACTAAACACCAATTTTCCATAAATCGCTGAACACGAAAACCGACTTTGTTATATTGGAGTGTTAATCAACTTTTGCAGTTGATTGTACAATTACATTTGATGCGATGCCACGTCTCAAAGCCTTAAGCTCCCAACTTACATAAATAAAACCTTATTTTCCAACTATAATCCGGCGGAATTAAGGAGACTTGAAACTTTTATACACGGTTGGATTATCATTGTTAGTATTATCACAATACGGTCAGTTAAATAAAGTTTAAAACCACTTTTAATTGTGTTTGTGGGTTAGTGGAATATAATATGTGTTACGAGTATGTATATTTAGTGGTAATGTATTTTTAGTGTTAAGTGACCTAATATAGAAGTTTAATTTAATGTAATAATTATAAATAAATGATTAGGTTAGGTAGAATAACGCAATAAGGCAATTAGTATTTATTGTTAATATAAGTACCTTAAATATATAAAAAAGGATTTGATCGTGATTTGGGAATTAAAAACTTTATAAAATTATTTCCAAAAATATAGTTTTATTTACCCCCCAATCAAAAATCGGAAAGAGTCGGAAGCCTAGAGAACCTCACAGTGGACCTTGTGGCTGATGTGATGTTGATGAATATGTATTTCAGGAAAGTCTAAGCACTATTAAATTACTACAAAAACACTGTGTAAACGCTATAGTATTAAAACATACCTAATAAATAAATAGACAAAGCTTCAAGATAGAATAAATAACTATTAGTATAACAATAAATGTTGAAATAAAGGTAAGCGTGGGCACCCGAATATTATCATGACATTTAGTATACAGCCTACGTAATTTATGTAAAGAATAGGCTTCAAGGCGACGGAATTATTTACTTATAATTTGTAAGAATAATGCGCTAGAAATGTTCAGATATTTCAGTGTTCAAATTTGCTTTGTCGGAACTTTCGGTATTAAAACTTCTTTGTTTATAAGGGATTATTTTATTTTTTATTTTATTTTATTTTATTTTATTTAAAATTGGAACAACAAACAGCTACATTATAGATATACACATTAAAAATAATAAAAAAATCTTATAAACAATAATGCAGCCCACAGCGCTGTTCACAGATTACCATAAATATATAATATATATGCTGTATGTTGACTCTTAGAATAATATGTTACTGTTTTATTTCAAGTAAAGAATGCATCCTAATTTTTCTTATACTCGCATATACCTACTAATATTGAATTTAAAAAAAAAAAAAAATATATATATTTTGTAACTGAACTTCAGTTGACAGGTCTCAGGGTGTCAAACAGAAGAACCCTAAACTTTGCTTCGGAACTGTTAAAAATATCAATGTGCTCAAATGTCTCATTGTATGCAGTTGTCATGCGTCGAATAGGTGATCGAAGACCAGTGTTGGTTCGACAGGTGTTTGTAGCAAACAATTTACCAGTACGCACTTGCCGTCTGTGAACAGTCCTGGGTACAGCATAACAAAGTACATTATTCAAGTCTACACAATCAAAGCTACCGTTGACAAGCTTGTATAAAATAATTGCCTCCAGCTGCTTACGCCTAGACTGGAGCGTTAAAAGATTGTACTTGTGGAGTAACTCATCATATTCTAAGTAGACTTTGTGACATCTATAGTGCATCGAGCGAAGAAACCTGCGCTGAACACCCTCCACCATATCTGTATATTTATTGTAGAAAGGATTCCAGATAGGTATAGCATATTCCAGTTGCGAACGAACTAATGTTTTAAACAAACAAAGATACGAAGATACCCGTTTAAAGTCAAGAGTGGACCTCATTATAAAACCATACATCTTGTACGCTTTGTTAACTATTTGTTCGATTTGTAAATCCAGACACAACTTGGAGTCAAGTATTACACCTAGATCTCGGACAGAATTTAACTTGGTTAATGATTCCCCACCCAATGAGTATGATGACCCAACAAAATTCTTATTTTTAGTAAGACCCAATTACGGATGTTGAATAATCTGGAGGAATCCATTTAATTTCAGGAAGGTTATAATCTCCGGCTACGTAAAATGCGTCCACGTTAGGAGCACACAATACTTGCTGCAAAATATCAAAATGATGTTCGTATACACATGTAGCTGAACTGGGGGGTATATACACCGCACTAATAATGTGACGACCTCCCGGCTTCGTGCTGGGCACTTCAACCACTACGTGTTCAATGTGATTACTAGACAAAAAGAAACCTTGAACTTGGGATAAAATATATTCTGACGGCCTAAGCGACTTTAGCACAGCAATCAGTACTCCACCGCCGTCTAGCTTCTTTGTACTTATTCGATCGCGATCGCACCTGTAAACAGCATAGCGCTGATCAATAAATTCATTATTTTGAATCTCCGGAATGAGCCACGTCTCGGTAAGAATTATAACCTCATAATTAGAATTTATAATATGCATATACAATGTGTTCAGCTTTGTGCGTATGCCTCGACAGTTTTGGTAGTAGGCTGTCAGATGTTTGGCGCCTCTAGTAGCCATTGATAATTACGAAAAACATGAGATTTACCAGTAGAAAATAATAAAATAATAAATATATATATATATATATATATACATATATATATACATATATATATATACACGTACGTACACACTCCTTATACACACATATACACATACACACGCACACACATACATATACACACAATACCCATATATCACAAAAAACAAGTTACTATAAACTAATAGCTCAGGCTCATACACTCGGTTCACCATAAGAGTTCGAGTTAAAATCATGAGTACAAGGAGCAAGCCACTCACCGCGCAGTTGATATCGAGCACTCCACAAGCACAATCAAGTTTTAAATAAATAGCTGGACTTGAGTTAACAACAATTAACAAAATACTCAACATTGAGGCAATCACACACTGGAACACAAAATATGCGCCAAGAGCGGCAAATATAACAATAAGGACAGCATAAGTGGTATAGATATAGTAGAGATTAACATAAATTTTATACAACATACCATCCAATATACACAGAATCCACACTACAACATGCACTACATAATTTCTGGTAATATTATTACAAATAAAGTCTAATAGTTTAAAGACGGGTTGCAACAAGCGGATGCAACATAAAGTAACATCAGTACATAATATGACCCCGACGTGTAAGTAGGTCTCTACGTATTTATACAAAACATAATATAACAAATACCTCAATATTTGAGTATAATAAGGAATATAGGGCAAAAATATACCTACTACAATTATATTACTATATATTAATAAAATTACAAAAGAAAATACAATATTAGCAACGTTTAAGATTAACATTTTGATTGCAATAATATAAAAATCAAATACGAACAGGTCTAGTCCGAAACTTCTCGGCAAAGAATGTTTTAAAACACAAAAACAGACATGATGCCCATTATTTATTTGTCCCACTGTCACTTTACCAAACAAACATAATCCAGTCATTAAACTTGTATCAGGATTCATACAATAAATACATAGAAAGTGTAAGCAGTAACTAAGTTCAGCAATACAATATCCAACAATAAATGAGAATGTAGAGCACACAGAAGACAAATTCATTACAAAAAACACAAAACAACAGTCTATTTTAGTTAACGTACAATAGAAAAAGCAATCATGTAATATACAATAAACAACAAACAAGCAGAGAAACTCACACTCAACGTTACTGAACAGTATCCCGTTTAGAAACGTTACTAGGTGAAGTGCCGCTGATCCTGCGCAGGTCCTCCTCTGTATGTATAGCAAATGCAGCACAACCGTCACGTTCACGTACGAGGATAGTAGCGTTGCGGACCCATACATATTTATAGTTACACTTAGAAGCAACCTCCTTAGTCTTACGAAAAAGTAGTTTTCTTTTTAGTGTCAGATGTTCGTTCATGTAGATATTCGTCGATGCACCGGTGAATCCCAATTGGTTAGACCTCAAAGTTTTAAACCTACGGGCAGCAGCGAGTAAATTGTCCCGCAAAATTCGGGATTGCAGTTTGACAACTACATTCTTTGAAGTTTTGGTTTGTTGATGAGCATGAGGTATTGAGACTAGATTATTGAGGACATTGAGTGGAGTAGATTATTATGTCTGACTATTGTTTATACTACGTAATTGGATCATCTGTTATCATCTATTTGTAAATTTCATGTTTGTAATTTAATTGTATATTAGTCTGTAAGCCTTCTGTAAAATGAATTAAATAAATAAATCTGTACGCAGAAGGTATTTGATGATATTCGCAAAAATAGCCCAAATAAACATCTTTTGTTTCCAACGCAATATTTTAGTATAACAGATTAGAAAATAAATAAATGAATAATCCTCACACATTCACACATCGCCACCTAGTCCCTAAAGCTTGTACTATGGGCCCTAGACAATGGATAAACATACTTAAATAATAATTAATACATACATATTATACATAGAAAACACTCAGACCCATGCAAACAATCATGTTCATGCACACAAAGATTTGCAGTGAACGAACCCGAGACCTCTGCGTAACAGCCATGTAATATACCGACTGCGCCACAAAGATCGTCGAAATATTTTTAAATTGTTGATTAATTTACTATTTTCTACATAAAAATGAATTTTACTATGTTTATCTATAATCTAGTCCCCATGCCCCATAGTACAAACTCTGCTTAGCTTGGGACTAGACAGCGTTCTGTGAATATGTGAAAATCATTATACCTACCAGTAGCTACCTAGATATTCACAAACACAGGCTTACGAAAATGAGAGTGATTTCATTTTGGTATAACAACATAGATAGAGTATAGTTATTCTCTGTGGTACTAGGATCGTATGAAACAAAAGGAGATTCGATTTGGAGTCGGTCCGATCTGATACTGTACGTAACATTAACTTAGAGACACGCACACACACACACGCACACAAATACATAGAACAGTGCGTGTGACTGTATAGATAAGTACACTCGGTCACATAACACTTTCATTTTTGTTTTCAGTCCAATGAAAAGGTAAAACTGCCTTTGTGACATAAGAGTAAGTAGGCCGTTGCCGTATAGGTTATTGTTGATTTGATATTTACAAACCTGCTTTATTTCATTTAAATTAATATATAATTATCTCCATACCCACCCATCGGTACCTATTGTTACGCATTTGGCCTTTTAAAGGGTACTAAGTCTTTCTAGGGTGTCACTGTAGACTTTATAAACTAACTTTTCTATAACTTTGTTAGTTTCCTATCATTATGTCTCTCACACATACTGAGTACAAGCCATATAAACTTCCCACACAACGTTTGTCTAGGCTTATTACTCGACTCTACAGATATATTCTTTTATTTTCAATGTTCTAACATTACTACGCAAGAAGCGCAAACTTAGTAAAACAAATGACACATTCACATGGGTTTGTACTGTTCGATCACATTTATTTTAACTTTTTGTAAAATAATCTTAAAAAGCTCAAAAAATTTAACTGTAACTAATACTTTGTCCCACCGACTGTACCGTAACAGACGACGTATCAATGTGTGCGTGTGTCCCATGCATACGTACATACTATATGTTTGTGTGTATGTATGTATACACACACTCGTGATCCGCTCTAGTTCACCGTTTAGCCTCTACAATACGTTACTATTTATTGTGCTCAAAACATATTTCTATGATTAGAAATGATAATAATATAGCTAATACCTATTTATTTATGTCTGAATTATATTTTTTATCTACTTTAAAAAACAACTGCGGATCGAGTGCATTATCGCGAGGATTTTTTTAACAGATACAATCAACTAAACGGACCCAGGACAATAATTTGTAGATCGCATAAATAAGTCCTGCAAGGAATTCAAAGCTGCGACCACGTGCACTGAACGGTGCCGCTATGAACTCTTTTGGCTAGCGTACCGTACATACCACGCTACTTAAGTAGGTATTTCCGTTTAGAAGAGTCACGTTTCTATAGTGTCAACTTTAAGGCTGTTATGAAAAATTAAGATATTAGATTTAGACTCATTTTAAAATAAAGGATCCGATTTGTTTGTATAGACTTTATTTCGAGTTTTATTCTCTTTTCATGATGGTATTAACTCCTAATAATATTGTCTGATTGAGTAAAATCAAATATCAAATTCATTAAAGCTAGTTTCCTATCCTTCCTTTGGCGTCAACTAGTATCCGGTATCGTGT
The DNA here is from genome assembly GCA_905475405.1 of Schrankia costaestrigalis. Lineage (NCBI taxonomy): Eukaryota > Metazoa > Arthropoda > Insecta > Lepidoptera > Erebidae > Schrankia > Schrankia costaestrigalis. The sequence continues at coordinate 12,000,635 of FR997852.1, read as the reverse complement.
TCGCTACAACTGTAGCTTCACAGAGAGTTGCAAGCATATAATAATATGCAAACGAGTATATGTTTGTGAATGCAGCTATAAGTAGTATTAATATCGTAACGTCAAAGTTTCAGTAACTCAAAGCCTGATAACCTGTAAAGTTAATGTACAAGACGCATAATCTATTTTATCTCCGTGTGATGTAAGTACTTATACATGTTTTCACCGATTAAGAGAAAGTTCTCACATTTTATTATCTATATCTATACTAATATTAAAAAGAGGTAAAGTTTGTGTATTTGTTTGTGACGTTGTAGGGGTAATCTCTGGATCTACTTAACCGATTTTAAAATTCTTTCTGTGTTGAATAGATAATTTATCGGGGAGTGTCATGGGCTATATAATATCACGCTATGACTAATAAGAGCGAAGCAGTAATGAAATATGTTTAAAAACGGACGCGTTTTTTTCGCCGCCCAACAAAGTGGGCACGGGTCAGCTAGTTTAAAATAAAGAGACAACTGCGCACATGGCTTTAAACCATGTGTCGAGAAAGATTTTCCAGACATTTAAATACGCGCAATAGGGGAGCGCGGGGCAATCTTTAAAAATACAATAGATTAAGTATAAATAGCGTATCTGTAGTTTTCTTTAATATTCGTAAAACAAGACCCTAGTTTTTTTAAATCACATTACCTACTTAGTTAGATCAATCAACTTAAAGTATTAATTTTATTAGCACAATCTTGGAAGCCTTAAATTTTTTTCATATCGGCCACCTTACAACCAATACAGCGTCACAAATCTAGCAGCTAATCAAGTCATGTCCAGCTTCCGACTCAATTATTCGCAGCTTATTGAGTTATATTAAACTGAGCTGAATGGACACTGAGGAACAATTAAATCACCCCCCTCTCCCCCCTACTTAATTGAAGGGAGGCTTCTCGGCAACAATTGTATTTATTATGAGTAGGAGAGAATTAATAAAATTATAAGCTACTGAAGTGAGGCGACGATGTATCGATAATGACATGTACTTAGGTAATTATATTCACGCTATTAAATATGTAGGTGGTATAGAAGTATGGAGTGCTGGAATTATAATTGTGGTATAATTTACACCTTAACTATAATCGACTTTGTGGTGATGAATTATGAAATAAAGTTAAGCCTTTTTCAATTTTTAGACAGTTTTAAAAGACGATGTAAGTTTAAAGTAGATAAAAGACATTAGTTCAAGTGATTGCAAAGGTCCTTGCTCTTACATTACGCTTCCTTTATGTAAAAAGAGTTTCTTACACATTTTTAAAAAAGAATAATAGCAAAAACATCGCGCCCCTATAACACTCCTTAACCTACAAGGAAGACTAGAAAAAAATCACATAAAATGACGTAGACTTACAAACGTCCGGATCAACTACTAAAGAATTAATCGTTTACGAGAACATTCCCCAAGAATAACAACTATAAAATAAAGCAAGTGTTCATTCATTCATAACAGCCCATTCATGTCCCACTGCAGGGACGGGCCTCCTTCCGTAACGGAGGGATACTTAGCCTACTAATACCTTGCTGGCCAGACGGATTGGTATAGGGTTTAATTTTAAGTTTTCCTTCTTTTTACTTCGTATAGTTAATATTCACGGATAGTCCCTTAGTCGGTTTTTGCGACACTTATGGGATAAGATGGGGTGGTGACATATTGTATTCTTACTCCGTCACGACACGGATAAAAGCAAGTGTATCATAATAAAAATGTTGTTTGCATCAACAAGATACTTAATAACAAACTAAGTAATATATAAAGTAATAAGTTATTCAAGACGTAACGTAACCTTGCAAGGCAGTGTAAGGCTCTTTGCTTATATTTTCAGGTGAAACCGTATCGTGATCAAATCACCACGCAGGCTATGAATATTAATGAAAGAACTCACGTTTTACGACCTTAAAATCTTCATTCTCTCCCTTCTTAAAGCTAAAACTTAACAAAACGGAGCCTAAGCTTGAAAAAGTTATTGCTCTAAGAGTAATTTTATTGTAAACCTTATAAATTTATTCATAAGGTGGGATTTTTATCGATTTATCAACAACTTAATGGCCTTAACCACAATCAAATTTAAACCTTAATCTTATGTTTAAACAGTCGACATTTCTTAAAACGATTTGCTGAAATCTTTTTACGATATCTACAGAGACTTTGTGTAGTTATTGTAGACCTTACACAGATAACATTAAGGTTGTATTTTGTTTGTTTTTAGAAGCGTTTAAAGCGATGACGTTTGTTAGGATAGATGCCAGCTTACAGTTCCCGTCAGTTCAACGGGAAGAGATCTCAACGAGTTGCCTCCAAGTATTTTTAGGATTCGTACAAATTTAGCATATTGAATGTTGCATATTATAAAATATTATTATAAAATATTAATTATTATTTGCTTATCATTTAATATTGTAACTTCTTTCTTCGTTTTTAGACAATAAAAGTTGGTTACCGCTACTGCTAGGACCGGTCTACACCAGTGCCGGATGGTCGTGTTCCGAACCCTCAGTAAACTTAGCCGTTAAGTTAGACGAGCATATTATGTGATCACTATAAAACGACTTTCACAAGCGGTATCGTAATATCTTACGTGAATAAATGATTTTTTCTTTCTTTCGAACAAAAAAGGTGCTAACTATTAATAGTAGAAATAATAAGAAGTACGTAGAAGTAATTATATAAAAATACAATCTAGTATGACGAAAGAATAATATAAAATATCCTCACAACCTCTCGTAACGTTTCTACTTGAGCCTAAACATTTAGGTATATTAGATTAAAACTAAGGATCGTGTTTTCTAAAGACAATGTTCAAAAGCAATAAAGTGGTCGGAGTATAACACCGAGTGCCGGATAAAGCAACTATCACTTACACAGAGTATTAGTTGATAGAGCTGCCTTTATAGTTAATAAATAATATTGGTAACCTCTATCATAAATATCTACAACAGAGGTTATATTTATTATCATCATAACAGCTCATTCATGCCCCACTGCAGAGACGGGCCTCCTCACTAATACCACGCTGGCCCGATGGATTAATTTCAAGTTTTCCTTCTTTTTATTTCGTAAAGATAATATTCACGAATAGTCCCTTAGTCGGTGTTTACGTCACAACCATAGGATGAGATTGGGTGGTGACTGTATTCTTACTCTGTCATCACGGACATTTATTATGAACTTTAGATATTTTGTATATACGTTTATTTGGCAATAAACGTATATATCGCTGAACAGACTAATGGAGATAAGACCTTATGTCCCCAGTAGCAAAATGTAATAGAAAACTTTTTCACTTAATTGTAAAATTAAACTTTTTGCTAAAAGTTTTATTTTTTGGCAGTTAAGTGATCGATTAGAGAAGTTTAAAGGTTAACACTTCATCGGAATATTAAAATGATACGCTATGTCAACGAATGATGAGTAAACTCTGACCACCAGTATTCTATCTCGGCCGAATATTTATTATAAATGCCTACGGGGTTGCGCGGTACGTAAACATGAGATAGGGCTGCACAAGCTTTTTAATTACATTTACCTACTTTCACGCTCGTTACTGCGGTACAGTCGCGACTGTTCACTGCGCAAAGCCACCGCTATCTCGAGCGTGTAGGTATAACTCGCGTTTCGTCCGTTTCTATGAAGTTGAAATACTGTATGTATATTTGTACTATGCTATGACCTTCCCAATGAAATTATCTTTCTCCATGAACTATTTAAAAGCGATGACAGACAAAATATCTAAAAAAGAACTGTTCAAATTCGAAGGCAAAAAACCTCCGTATAGGTATAGAAATCATTTGTGTGCGTAGAACGGTCGAGTCCCTGAACGGTCCCTGTCTCGTTAAATCACAAGCTTTACGGTCCCTGAGGGCGAGGTAATGGCGTTTTTGTTCCTTATTCTTAGATTGTAGACAAAGTTTTTTCAGTCTAAGCATATACTATCTGTTATTTGAGATTGCAGTATGTGATATGCGGTTAGGGGAATAAGATAAGAGATTCGGTAATTATGAGAGCTGCAAGTTAATTTTATTGTATGACATTTATACAACGCCATCAAGTCACATACTAAGCAAAGTTTGTATAATGGTTATCAGATAACGGATATAACATAATAACAGGCCTTCTCCAGTGACAGACGGTTACTTGCCTAACCAATAATGCGGTGGTCAGACGGATTAGAAATACGTTTCAAATACAAAATACCAGACCAAAACAAACATCACGTAATACACAAAATAGTTTTGATTGAGCGTAATCTAATATCTGCGTGCAATATTATTTTTAATTTTGTAAACTAGTCAACTAGATGTGTATTTAATTAGGCTCATTTTGTGTTTGCTGTCCAATAACATAACAAATAAAAGAAATAAACATCATTTCATTGAATAATTTTATTGTTTTACTGTCTATCAGTATTACAGGACAATCAACCTTCTGCCATCTTTAGCAGATTGTCAATTCACCGCGCGAGGGTTTGTCCATTCTGCGTGTTTCGTTCCGCGGTTGTTATTCCTAAAAAAATGCATTTTCGCCTATCGTGTTATGTGAAAATCGCTCGCGCTGGAACATTGCTAAAAATTTAGGTCATTTTTTGCTATTTTAATACCACGTATGGTCTTTTGATTCGTTGTAATAAATTAATAAGTACTGAAATGGTATTAAGTAGGGTCCGAAGTAGGGTCACAAATCAAGTAGAGATACAAGTCGCGAGCAGAGAATGATATTTAGCAATCTGGGGTATGTACCCTTTGGCTCCAAGTATATTTTTCTCTGAAGAGACTAGTTCCACAGAAGGAACTGCTGGTACGATGATAATTATTATTTTCAAATTCAACTACATATTACTATTTCTATAAATGAAAAGCCAAAGAAACCCGAAGTGTTATCGAAACTCTCTTACAACTAACAGTTTATGATCTTACGTGACTTGTTAAATATTATGAAGGCGGTGGCATCGTAACGTGGTAGAGTGATAGTTTGTGTAGCCTGACACATTCGAGGGTCGTTAAATCACGCCTCTTATCACTCCCACGGGGGAAGGTACAAGGGAATTTCTTATTCGAATATCTAGACATAGTACATTACTTTAGTTTTGTTTCTTTTTATGGCTGAAAATGGTGAACGTGTTAACGCTTTCATCATAACAGCTCATTAATGTCCCACTGCAGGGACGGGCCTCCTCCCGTGACGAAGGGATAGGTTCTTAGCCTTCTAATACCACGCTGGCCAGACAGATTGGTATAGGGTTTAATTTCAAGTTTTTCTTCTTTTTTAACCGACTTCAAAAAAAGGAGGAGGTTCTCAATTCGGTTGTATTTTTTTTTTTTTTTTGTGTTTGTTACCTGATTTCTCGAAAACGGCTAGACCGATTTGAAAAATTTTTTTTTTGTTAGTATGGGTATGCTTCCCATTTGGTCCCATTGTCACTAGATCTGGATCTGGATGACGGGATCCCAGAGAAATCGAGGGCATCTCTTGAAAATTGTAGGGACGCATTGTGTAAAATCTTGTCATATATGTGCATCTCTGACGTCGCTACCAAATAATCAAGAGTTAGAACTGGTCAGATCCTGGAGACCACAGAGAGTCGAGGGAACACCTCAACGGCATATAGCAACTACCTTGTGTTTGGGCTTATTTTAATTGTATTGATGAAAACTTTACACAACTTTACACAAACATGATCTGATGATGAAGACGACTGAGGGTCGAGGAAACTTTTCAACGGTATATAGCAGCTACCTAGTGTTTGGGCTTATTTTATTCGTATTAATGAAAACTTTACACAAACATGATCTTATGATGAAGACAACTGCAGAAATTTATTTAATACTAATCTTAGAAATTGTTATCAGCATGGTTTTTAACCGACTTCTGTTGAAGTCGGTTTTTTAATTAGAGAATTATATTACGTAAAGATAATATTCACGGATAGTCCCTTAGTCGGTTTTCACGACGCCCATGGGATGAGATGGGGTGGTGACACATTGTATTCTTACTCCGTCACCACACGGAACTAGCTATGTAGTAACCTTATTACTATGCCCATCCAAAAAACTGACTACGCAGGTAACCTACTATCAGGAAGGTTTTGTTAACTAATTTACTACTAAGTAGTAGGTATTCTGCTGCGAGAATAATAATATTACAACTCCGGAAATGCACTTTCCCGAACTAATTACAAAGCAATTTGAAACTATATGAAATCATCATACCTTGCTGCTTTGTATAATTTTACGGTCTTGTATTATATCTATTTTGTCTGCAGTAGCCGATGCTATCACCATGAGAGCATTTTAAGAATCTATAAGAATAATATAAGTAGGTTAGCATTACTTATAAGAATAATAGTTATAACTAGCCAATCACGTCAATCACTTAAGAGTTTGTTTGTTTTGTCAAATTATTTATCTCCACTAGACATTGCCTAATTTCTGGTATGTTAATAAGTGAACTTTATTGACGGAATCAATATAAAATACAGTCCAACATAACTTTAGAATATTAACTAGAGGTACAATAAGCACTTCAGAAACCTACCTCATAAGCCTATTAATTTCAACAAAATTCTTAGAAGGGTACCAATATTCAAACATTAAAGTGCTTGAGAAATCAATCCCAAATTTCTTAACTCAATACTCAATTATAGAATCACTCAATTAAATAATTTTTGTACAAACTCAATCCTGAGCGTACAAAAAACTTGACTTGAAATCAATACTGAAACTGCTTTAGTAGCAAAATCGTCAGTGGCCACAAAAAGGCTGAATGAACAAGTTTCATTATGACGACCAAATTGCGTCCGTTCGACCGGTCAAATAATACGATTTGGAGACTAACGAGCTACCCCCGGATTCGCCTGTAATTGAGTAAAAAGTGGCAGTTATGTTGGGGTAGTTTCGGTATAACAGGGTGCAATTCAATAATGTCCCGAGTGGGCGGGGCTGTATTGTGACTATGAGTTGCGGGGAAACTTAAACTAAAATATTGATTGAACAAAGTGGCTCATTAAGGGCTCTTGTTTGGTTGAGTCGCGGTATGAGGGTACTGCTAGCATGGTCGAGGGTTCAAATCCCTGCATGGGAATAATGCGGTGAGGGGATTGTAGTACTTGCTTGACTCTAGGCTCTGATTATGTAACAATATACAGCATGTACAGGCTCACATTACTTAATTGGAATGAATAATGACACGTAAACAATCTGTCGGGTTATCGTCGTAGTAAAACAGTCACTTCAGAGTCCTATGAGCAAGGCGAATAATTGTGGACGCCAGATCGGACACAAATCAAATGTTAAAAAAGTAATCATCATAAGCTCATTAGGATGGATACTTGGCCTACTAATACCACGCTGGCCAGACGGATTGGTATAGGATTTAATTTCAAGTTTTCCTTTTTTTTATTTCGTAAAGATAATATTCACGGATTTTACGACACCCATGGGATGAGATGGGGTGATGACATATTGTATTCTTACTCCGTCACCACGCGGAGAAGTAAGTAGGTACAGTATCTCGCAGTAGATAGTACGCATGGTCACCTCGCAGAGTCCGTGGCGCCGGACGTAATCCCCGGACAATAGACAGGAGAATTATTCACACGAGCACCACGACTCGGCTCATTCTAGCGACGTACCTAATGTTCACCTACTACTATGATATTAACTATTAGTCATTAATATACATAATTATAGTTCAGTAATGAATGTAAAGTATTTATTTTTTAAATAAAATTATCTTTTCGCTTACGAGATACCTGATTTTCTACGGAGTACTTTAGGCTACTTTTCTGTAGTAGAGTAATTCTGTACCTATAACTTAAGCGTGTGGTGTTATGTGCTGTTAGTTTAAGTTGGTAAATAAATAGATAAACTTTTCTTATATAGGCTTAAATTTCGGTAGTGACTGTACTTTAGTATCAATAGGCGGAAGCTTGTAGGTGGCCACTTTTTTATTTGTTAATGTAAAGTAATTGTACAAATTAGTCCGTAAGCTTTTCTAAAAATAATAAAATAAAATAAATAAAATATCAGTATCATTATGAAATGCTGAAACTTTACACAAAACCCCACATAAAACTACTTCTACGTACCTTTCTTTAGAAGGTACAATACTGTAATTATGTCATTACAGGCCAACTTTAACTACAGTAGTTACAGTAAACTTTAGACAGAATAGTAATACCCCATACAGACCTAACGATAGCGCAGTGTTAGCTTCAGAGAAATTATTCGAGTTAAATGTTCACATAATTCTACACGGAATACTACCTGTCTAATTTATGTGACATTATCTGACAACTAGACAAAGATGGCGGAATTTACTAGCGGTACATGTCGACACGTAGATATAAGTTTGCAGAGTAAAAATACAACGAATAAAATTTAGTAATAATATTTTTCACATTGTGCACACAACGCCATCTAGTCTTAAGCAAGGAGTTTTTTTTAATTATACTTACTTTCTCCGTTGGCTTAACGACCCAAAATGTGTCTAGTCCTCCTACACGAGAGAACGCCAGTCTGCTCGATCCTTGGTCACCTCTTGCTAGTTGCTGACTTGAAGGTTGTTAGATCGTTCTCAACTATTTCTATCCAACGGTATCTGGGGCGACCGACCAGGCGACGTCCTGTTGGTCGACCCATAAACGCCCTTTTTAACACCTTGATCCTAACCTATTCTCTTAACGTGGCCGAGCCAGTGGATTTTGTGAGCTTTTATCTCTCATATGATATTAGGAATATAAAGTAAGTAATGTAGTAAGTTTAGTTCAGTTTTTTTTTCTAAGTTTTAAAAATATAATTGTTGAAAAAGGTATCGAAAGTAGATAAACGGCGTACTTCCAAAATGTGGTTAAGCGTTTAAGTTGACTTTTCAATTGCTTTTAAATTAGTTCTCGTTTTAGGTACCACTCCCATCAACATTATCAGCAGACAAAGCATAAGTAAGCTACGGTACGACGCCTGCAAACTGAAATACTTGTTACAAGGTTTAGGTCTACGAATGACGATATAATTTTACACCTAACGTCACCTTCAGAAGAGAAAAACGGGAAGTAACATAACATATTTTTCTGCTTAACCACACGAAAAAATAGTATAACTTTTAGTGTAGGTAAAGTCACACAGGGGTCAGATTATGCTAATATCCAAAATTGAATCCAATCTCATCTATTATGTGACACAAGTCGGATCCACAAAAAGTTGTTTTTGACGAAGGACCGAAACTCCTAAATCTAAAAAGTTGGATTCAATGGAAAGTTTTAAATTGAAATGCGGTTACAATGGTACCTCCCTGACATTCAAACATGGACGAATCTGAACAAAAAAGCTTTGAGGACGAACATAAGGACCTATTTGCTTTACGTACAGTTTTTACAACTTTTTAATTTCAAAATGGAACTGTTAATTGTTTTGTAATGTTTGGGGGAGGCATGTCCAACAGTGGTCGTCCATAGGCTGATATGATGATAATGATGTTAATTGATGATCTTTTTAATAATGTTGTCATAATACAACATATTCATCAACATTAGTATTACCCAAATAGATTATTTGTTTTAAAGTCTGCTTGAAGACTTCAAATTACTTTTTCATTTATCAAAATTAGTTATAGCATTCAAATGATGATCAAGGTTAAAAATTTAGTTAGTATAATAAAATCCGCGTAATAAAAAATTATGTCATTTACGCGCCTATAAAAATATATGAATATAATTTACCATCCTACTGGTTTAGTCGAATAAAGCCATGTGAATAAATTTTATGTAGAACATGCACATAAAATTATAAAAATATAGTTTATCTTTCCACATGACAAGTTGTAACGGGGAAACAATCCACTGTGGTTTGATAACGCTCACAATATGTCACATAAATAAATAGATATACCTACGTAAACTATTTTGTTTTTACCTGTGTTGATTTACAGCAGACGTAAAAAAAATCTGTACATTGAACATATTTACACGAGTCCTGACTATTTGAAACCTATTTTACCCACTATCTGACTTTTGATACTGAAATTAAGAGGAATATTTAAGTGATTTAGGCCTTAACCTAGGAGATAACCTCATTTATGATAGTTTCATGACAAGTTACTATTAGCCGTAAAAATCTTCGCAATATGGGATCATTTGGAAAGTTGTTTAAAAAAAAAAAGAAACTTCAAATAGCCATTGAACCTACGATCTTTTACGTAGCAAAGATAAGCAATTCTTTAACTGGTCCTCTAATAATAATCTCAACAAGACTAAAAATAGTCCATTAAAAAGAAAAGTTAAATCAGTTTTATAAAAGCCTATTTTAAAACAGAAATAGAGCGTTATAATTTAAACATTAACTTTTCTTATCTTGATACTTTATTCAACATTTCGTATAATGTACGATTCTGAAAGCCACTTTCATTTCTAAATGGCCAAAGTGAGAATTAAGATTATATCTCAGAAATACAAATTAGTATTCGTAAAGAGCTATTTTCGATTTAATATAAATAACTTTTGAGTGTATTTACTTGGGATTCATTGATGGTTAAATTTAGATTTTTAGAATAACTTTGAAGTTATTTTAATTGTTATTATTACGTGGGTAACTTACAGTAGTAAAAGGTTAAATTACATTTAAATTAAACAAAAGTAAACAGATATAAGTTTACAACAGAGTTTTTGGCGGTGGCAGATTGATTTAATAGCCTCTGACAAGAAGAACCTAACCTCAATTTGGGCAAGTCACATATTTATTACTGCTTCGCACTATTTTAAGCTGCATATTTACTAATTTTATATATTCTGCACTGGCAGTTATTATTTGAAAAAACTTGAGAAATCAACAAGCAAGGGTGTTTACACAAAAACAATAACGGAAACACGAATTAATTGGTCAGGGGTTGTAAATAAAAATACTGTCAATAGTCATCAATACCACAGAGTAGACAAAAACGTCGTCAGTTCCATAGTATATTCAAGGAGCTCCGTTCACGACCACGGATTCTGCCAATGAGTGATATTTTTATATTTCAAATGTTTTGTGTGTAAATTAATCTCACAGATGAGGTTTTAATTGATACAGTTTGATTAACTACTCAATATATTCATTGGAATTGGTCAGATTGTCTTACATAAATATAATGATGGGAGATGAAAATGTTACATTGCGCAAACATAAAACTTTGGCAAACGAATCACTTAATTTGTCTTTTGGTTCCACAAGTTCAGAAGTAAGGAGGTTTAGTCTTCCGGATCTTTCCACCGGCTATGACAGCGATGTGGAAGATTTAAAAAGTGAACTCAAGAAACTCAAAAATGAGCTCGAGAGTGCGCACATGGAAATTGAGAAGCTAAATGAAGAAAATTTAAATTTAAAAAATACATTGGACAAGCAAAGATACTTGTCATGCGCAGAAGAAAAAAATGTTATGGAGCCGAAACATAAAAAAACTAGCACGATTGAGAAAAATAAAACTGGAATAAAAAAAAAAAAATATAACCAGTCTTGTGATAAGGAAATAAATACAAGCATCACGGATTTAGGATTAGAAGTCAATGAAATGAATGAACTGCCAATAGATGGCGCTACCCGTTCTGTTTCGAAGAACATTCATAATAAGAAAAAAATCGCACCATTACTTTGCCATGACAACGACGAGCAATCACAATCAAATATCACAAACCTTTCATTAAAATCTGGATCGACGCCGTTGAAAGACTCAAAAAAAGTCAAAAATAGATTGTGTATAATTAGTAGTAATAATGTCAATAATGTACTTTCTACGGCTCAAAGCACATTCCCATGTTATGACATATGTCACTACCTGTCAACTAACTGTGGAATCATGCAACTTATAAAGAGCTTAGATAAAAAATTGTTAAATTTTACAAAGTGTGACTATTGTTTGTTATTTATAGGCAGCAGAGATTTTGTAAATACTAATAATTATCAAGGATTAATTAATAGCATGCGTAACATATTATTGAAACTACAACACACTAACGTAATTCTGTGCTTGCCTACTTATAGATTTAACGGATATAGTTTTATGTACAACTGTAGAGTAGAAGCATTCAACAATTTATTATACAGCGACGTACTTTCATATGAGCATGTATTATTGTTTGACTCAAATTTGAACTTGGCTTATGACGATACAATGTTTAACCAACGCACGGGAACAATCAATAATTATGGTATTAAAATTATATTTGAAAACCTACAATGTTATATACATTCAGAATCGCAGAGTTATATAACTACAGTGAACCCACAAAAACAACAAAAACAAAGCACAATTCCTTGTTATTTTTCAGTAGCTAAAAAAGACAAGGAAGCTTCAAGTAACTCTCCTATTCATACGAATGGAGAATTGTTTTTTCGTTCGTAACCAGTCAAAAATAACTTCTAGTACTTAAATTATGTGTTTTTCATCAAAACATTGCAGGAGTGCTTAATAAAATGGAGGAGTTAGATATAGCCTTGCACGAATTGAGCAAGAGTAATAGTAGAGTCATAGCTGTATGTTTGAGTGAGCACTTCATAATTAGAGGTGAGGAGAAATTTTTACATTTAAATAACTTGCATGTGTCGACTATTTATAGCCGTGAAACGCATCGACGAGGAGGTACTTGTATATTGCTGGGAAATGATCTTCAGGGTACGGAATTGAGTTACATAAATAAACTTAGTATTGAAAAACATTTTGAAATTTGTGCTGTAGAAATTTGTCAGCTGAAACTTATAGTAATTTGCCTTTACAGAACACCAAACTCCAATGTAGATATATTCTTTAAAAAAATTAATGAAACTTTGACAATGCTTAACAATAAAAAATCTAAAATAATAATTAGCGGGGATTTCAATATTGACATTCTTATCAAAAATAAAATTAGTACACAATTCTTAGAATTATTATCTAATTATGGTTTACATTGTCATATTGAACATCCGACAAGATTAAACAAATGTATTGACAACATAATTAGCAACATATCACCGATAACGGGGAAAACACACAATTTCTGTTTGTCTGACCATAACACAGCCCAAACTATAGAATTTGAACGCCACCAGCCAAGAACTAATTCAAGTAGCTATCTAGTAACAATACATGATCTCAGCTTGGGCAATATAAATAAGTTTAAGGAGTGTATTGGCAGCCTTTCTTTCTCTGAAGTTTACACTACCTGTCTCACAGAAGACGCCTTTAACCTGTTTCATGACGAGCTGTTGCTATTTTTTAAACTCTGTTTCCCTATCACTAGAGTAAGGTATAATCAGTGTGGTTATAAACTAACCCACATCACGAAAGGTCTTAGAATTAGTTGTAAAACAAAACGAACTATGAGATATAAATATTATTTACACAGAACAAACGAAAATAAAATTAAGCTTAAAAGTTATTCAAAATTGTTGAAAAAGTGTATAAATAATATGCAGTTAAAGCGTAACCTTAAGTATATACATAATTCTCAAAACAAATGTAAGGCTTCGTGGGATATTGTAAACCGCTACCTGGGAAACACTAGAGCGCGGGGATTCATTGATAGAATTGATGACAATGGAAATACTTTTACATCAGGGTCAGACATTGCAAACATATTTAACAATTTCTTTGTGGACAGAGTGAAAAATAATTATGTTTCACCTCCAAGTAACAAAGAAACAAATATGACCAGCGTTGGCGCTAAGCGTAATTTGTCCAGTATTTTTTTAAATCCCACTAATCCAACCGAAATATTTAATATAATTAACGGGCTGAAAAACACTAGGTCTTCCGGTTATGATGACATCCACATGGGTATTCTGAGGGGTATAGCCAAGTTCATAGCAGAGCCACTTGCCCACATAATCAATTTATCGTTGCAACAGGGGTGTTTCCCGGACAGGCTAAAGTTGTCGGTAATCAAACCGTTGTACAAAAAAGGGCCTACTTCTGATCTTAACAATTACAGGCCAATTGCATTAACTCCTGTGATTTCGAAAATATTCGAAAAGGTTATGCAAAAAAGAACTGTATTGTTTATGGAAAAGCATGGTATCCTTGCTGATGAACAATACGGGTTTCGAAAGAGTAGGTCTACACAGTTGGCGGCCTTCAGCCTCTTAAATTCTGTTTTGCAAAATATTAACGCGAAAATTCCTACAGCAGCCTTGCTATTGGACTTAAGCAAGGCATTTGATTATGTAGATCATTCTACCCTTGTAAAAAAATTAGAAAATTGTGGAATAAGAGGTCTAGCATTGCAATGGTTTCAGTCATACCTTCAAAATAGGAGACAGTTCACAAGGTTAACTAAATTCAATAGTGACACAAATAGGGTTGACAATTTCGATTCAGAAGTCAGAATAAATTCGTCTGGTGTGCCCCAGGGGAGCATTCTGGGGCCTCTACTGTTCCTTGTTTACATCAATGACCTTCCTGATATGCTATCTCACGATTGTGTCTGTTTTGCTGATGATATAACCATTGTAATAAATTGCGAAGACGTGAAGTCATATGAGAACGACATTAATAAAACTTTACAAGATGTCGTAAAATGGCTTAATGAAAATAAATTAAAGATAAACATTGATAAAACTAAACTAATTCAATTTAAAACATTTAACAGTAAAAATTTAACATTGAAAGTGGAGTATGAAAACACACATATACAACAAATACAAAGCTCAAAATTTTTAGGTATAACTTTAGACACACATTTAACTTGGAAGGAACACATCAATGATTTGTGCAAAAAAATAAATAGATTTGTTTTTGCATTGCGTAAAGTAAAGGATGTTACTACTGCGCAAGCATCCCTAATGGTCTATCATGCTCATATCTGTTCAGTCATAAGATACGGCATAGTTGTTTGGGGAAATTCTTCGGAAATTGCACGAGTTTTCATAGCTCAAAAAAAGTGCATTCGTGCAATATTTGGCCTGAGTTGGTCGGAGTCATGCAAGCCAATTTTCAAAAATAACAATCTTCTGACAGTCCCTGGTATTTATATTTATGAGGTATCTAAGTTCGTCAAATGTAACAACCATTTATTTGAAGCGTATAACAACAATTTTAAACGACAGACTACCCATTTGTCTTTAAAAATGCCAATACCGAAGCTAGAAATGTTTAGGAAAAGCTGTATATATATGTCGCCTCTCATCTTCAACTCACTGCCTAGGTGGATAGTAGACCTGCCATACAAGAAATTCAGTTCTACTTTACACGACTGGTTAATTCAACAGAGTTTTTATTCGACAAAAGATTTTTTAGAACAAGGCTCTTGCCGTTTCTACGCGTATTGAGAGGCATTGTACCGTCATAGCATTTTGACGGATCCCGGTACCTACTTAATTGGACATGTAAATGCTTAATTTTATTTTGTTTCATTTGTTTAATATTTTTTATGTAATATTTTCTGTTATTAGTGCTATTTTCAATGTTTGTCTTTTGAGTATTTAATTAAATTGTGATTTCAAATGTGAGGTAATTGAAATTATATTGTATGTATATTCCAATGTTTTAAATATTTGCATGCCTGCCTTTGCTGGTGAAATATGTACTGTACTGAAATGTCAATTTAACAACTTATGTTACCATGTTTCAAGCAAATAAACGATCATTCATTCATTCATTCATTCATTCATTCATTCTGAATTATCATTGCAGTGGGACATCAATAGGTTGTACAATAGTGAATACCTAAATAAATAAATACTATGTTTTGAGTAAAATTTTTACAGTTCTTGATATTGATATTCCCAAGAGGTAGGGCTACATGCCTGAGTTTAAGGGTCAGTGCCTTCTTCCGATTTACATCGAGTTGCAAGCATTATGCATTATTTGGTTACAAATTAAACTTAAAAACGAACTAACTCTAATGTATGTGTGTGTGTTTGGGGGGGGGGGGGTGTATGTGTGAGGGTGTATGTGTATTTGTGTGTACGACAAAGGTAAGCAAGCGTTAGTCAGAGTGCGCTTTTTATAGACGTTCTTGTTGTAGGGTGTACCTACCTAAGCCAAAATGTTACCATTTTGAAGATATTGTCAAATTCACACGCTTCAAAACTATCACATAATTATCTATTTGTTACTATAAAACACTGTTTCAGTTAAGGACATAAACAACCAACAAATTGTTAAGCTACATAAAGTTTTGTAAATGACTTCCGATACCCATAACATGTAACAATCTCGTTACTAGAACAACTACAAGCAACAAACAGATTCGGAACGTAACATCCCGCCTGTCCCTTTATTTAACAGCCTGTTACCTCTATTACTAGCAAACCTTATTAACGGAACGGTAAACGAAAGCGCTGGTGTCCCTCAAGGCGGTATCCTGGGACCACTCACAATAAACTCGAATTATCAAACTACGTCACAAAACTATTTCTACTGAATATTTAGCGATCGGAGGGTTAACCCACAAAACGGGTGAGACCGCAATTTTCCGTATTAACCCCACAATGCTCGGGTTTCCGGTGTCCGCTTTTTGCGTTGAAAATGTTATTGCGCGCTTATTGTGGTCGCGTTTTTGACTTTATGTTTATCAAGGGATTGTGTGGAGATTATCTGCCATTCATCATTTTAACAAGTGTGACCCTATATTAAGTTGCTTATTTATATTATACAAGATATTTATATTATACAAGGTGGGTTATTTAAACTTCGTAATACCTACATAGGAGAATATATTCACTTAAGTTAACAATGTTTGTTTTGTTTATTAAAGTCAAACAAGCAAAGATTATTTTGACATAAAAATTTGAAAGAATATTATTTGTATACTGATATTTAGTTTCTCACCACTAATGGTGCGTAAATTCTATTCCTAATAATGATGCAATTGTTCCAATATACTAATTAAAAACATAATTATTATAATTAGGTAACACTACACGTATAATTTGGAAAATAAACTTTTTTAAGATGAAAATGAAAGTAGAAGGTATATATTATACACAACTTAAACAACGTTGCTGTTTATTAACACTAATTACTTATAAATTTTAGCTTTAAGTAAACCAACTATTAAGCGGTTGTTTTCTGCAAAAGAGTTTTTAACGATATCGTCACGATAGATAAAAACATATTTTTATTTATTTATATACTTAATATAACTTTAGTAGTTAAGATAGTGAGAAGGGTTGAAATTCTAGACGCTATCGTATTAAGATCAACTGGAC
Organism: Schrankia costaestrigalis; assembly: GCA_905475405.1. Taxonomy (NCBI): domain Eukaryota; kingdom Metazoa; phylum Arthropoda; class Insecta; order Lepidoptera; family Erebidae; genus Schrankia; species Schrankia costaestrigalis. The sequence continues at coordinate 11,983,454 of FR997852.1, read as the reverse complement.
ACAGTATCGAGCTGTGACAGGGACATTAATATACAGTAATAGGATCCAATATTATCTGTTATGAAGTGTTTTAATATATATACTGTATGTCTTAACTCATACCTGTTCTTAAAATATCGTTCCAGAGACTGTATTTAAGAAATAAAAAAAAGTAAATAAAAAAGTATTTAATAGAAAGTAAGTAGGTAAATTATTTTAGTTGTTTTAATGTTTCCTGGGATCATCAAATAAACCAATGGACTTCCACTGCTGGAAATAGACTTATGGTATACAAGGTTAATAATATTACATACCAACTTGTAAGGTTTGACGACCTCTGTGGCGTAGTGGTTATATGACATGACTGCTACGCAGAGGTCTCGGGTTCGATTCCCGCTCAATGCAAATCTTTGTGTGCATGAACATGATTGTTTGCATTGGTCTGGGTGTTATCTATGTATAATATGCATGTATTTAAGTACGTTTATCCGTTTTCTAGTACCCATAGTACAAGCTTTGTTTTCTAGATGGCGTTGTGTGAACATGTAAGGAAAAAAACGTTTTTTCATAGTCGACTTAACCACACGCACGCAAATAGAATGTGACATTTTAAATTCTTAGTTCATCACTCCAATTAAATTACTTATTTCCAACTTTAAAAGCAATAAAATAATTCCTCTAATACACAAAAGTACCCTCTAAAACTGGATTAAATGGTCCCTCTGTTAATAATTCAACTAACACAAAAATAAATCTGTGCTAAGTGTTGAATAATTCAACAACATTTAACATTTCAATCTGGGTCTAGAACTAAAAAACAACTTCGCGCTAAAATTGTGTTTTGTACGAGTGTTTAGTATTCACGCTACGGTAATACCTTTTCGACTAAAACGTTTTGTTATAGTAATTGCGCTGTAAAATGTTCTTTAGTTAATGAATATATTTAGGTTGCTTTCTTTATGTTTCATTATTTTGTAGTAGGAAGGTAATTTGATTTTGTTAAAGCTGGTCATAATAATTAAATCACACCTGATGGGAAGTGCTATGTACACACAGCAACTAATCAAGCTAGACACTCATGTACCTTAATACCTTGAAATAAGACACAATTTCAAATGAAAATGTTTAACTTGATGTGTTGCTGTGTGTACAGTTCAGGAATGAAAACTACTGTTAGCCGTCTACGTATCTGGTCAAATCCTTTACACATTGTTTGAAGACTGTGTTGATGTATAAAAGACTGTCAAATAAACTTTTTAGTCTAAATAAATTAAATCAAAATGTATTTATTCAATAGAATGTCAAAAAGAGATTCATACGAATGTGCATGAATCTCTTTGACAGGTCAACTGAATAACTAGTTAGGATGGGTGGCTTCAGAACGCGCCCTATATGAAAATATAGGATGGGTGGGTTCAGAATGCGCCCTATATGAAAAGATAGCCACAAGAAACTCATGAAAGTTTTATTTTTATTTTGAAATACACAAAACAAATTATAAGATAAAACATCAAAATATTCACATTAATGTACCCCAATGAATGAATTGTGCGGGGATCAAGCCCCAAGATTTATTAGAAAACAGGTAGTTACTACTTATACCAGAAAGTCATATAAAAAGTCTCGTATTTTTATCCAAGTTTTTCAATAATATGTTTCGAGTAAAAATGGAACGAAATAAGAAGCCAATTATCGTATACAAAACCCGTAATTTATCCTTCAGGAGGTCCCCAAAAAATCCAATAAGACTTAGCATTCATAAAATCTCCGATACTCTGAAGGTCAATGCGTCGTATATATGAGAGTCCCGCCCCTCGCTTGAGAGCCTTTGTGAGAGAGCCTTCGAATACATTTTGTAGAAACGCTATTGCGATGCCTTGGAGATTTAAACTCCAATTTAAATGTAAATTGAGATATAAATACTATTCCTACTATGTTTATTGCCACTTTGTAATTTGGGACCCGACGTTGTATACATTGTTTTTTTATCTTATATAATATGGTGGAGGAAAAGATAGATACCGCAGTTACTTTTGAACACAATGTTTTTTCAAAAAATCTTTGTCACATAATAAAAGAAAAATTATTAAAAGAGATCGGTCTTTTAAGAGGGACTTACTTGTATTTCTGTATACCCTACTTGTGACAAATAAAGAATAGGTTCTTGTAAGTCCGTAAGTAAGTGGTGAGATGTTTTAGAAGCCTGTACTGACGTAGGCTTTTAGTCCTTTTATTTCAGCCATATTGTTTACGTAGTTGTTCTAAGTGTCAAGTATAATGACACTCTACTATACCTCTTAGTCTTTATATTTGCCATCTTTGTCTGTAAAAAATATGTTTCTATTTATTTAAAGTGATAAAAAAGTTTGTAGAATATGTTCCATTTTCTGTGTCAAAAAAGCATTCTATTAACACATACATAATTACAAAACAGTGTAGTAACGAGAATTTGTTAATTCATCGCGAGTTTTATGAAATTTTAGCTATAATTAATAAATTAACCAACTGCCATGGAAGGTGTACTTACTACACATGTGTGTGAATGTTTTATCCACTGAGATCTGTTTATGATTTAATTACTCTTCGAACATGTCGTATTTTTTCAGTAGCGTCAAGAAAAAATAAATATCATATGATGCAAATATTTTGGATAATAAAAGAACGACCTTAAAAATTGTTTTTGTCAAGAAAATGATGAAATAACAAGACATATCAAACGAAAACAAATTTGATGAATATAAAATCGTTTGACAGAATCGTAAGCGAGAGCCACCGAGTAATATAATTTAGGGGAAGTACCCTCAATCCCTTCCAATAATCATTTATTCCTCCTAATCCAAACCTTTGTCAATTTGTCTGGATTGGTATTTGGTGCGAGCAAATTTTTCCGACATGTGTCATCTCATCACTTCATTCCCAACAGGCCTGGGGCGAGGAGACGTCGCCTCGACTGGGTTAGACTTAACGAGGTGTTAGCTAACTGTTTGTCGCTAATGATTTGCTATGTTGTTGTTCGGCAGCAAATAATTTGCTGCTTACTGTTTGAAAGAAATAGGTGTGTCGGCTGTAGCTCTAGACAGCCTACATAGGAGAATTATTACTTCATACTCAACTAAGTACCTAGTGCGAGAGCTAACTTGAACAGAAATGAAAGAGATTACAATTGATTCAACTTTCACATAGGTACTTATATTTTCTTTAAATCCTTTACCTATATCTTCATTCCTCACCTTTTGATGAATAAATGGGAATGCCTACTTTATCTTCGTGTTTCTCGTATGCTTTAAAATATAGTTTTTATTGTATAAAAGATAACAATCTATTGCCCTGCCTGAAATTCGAAAGGCACAGCTAGACACAGACAAAGAAAAATATTCGCTGAAAATAAGCCGCAAATTATTATCTAAGTCAACACACATCCCTACATCCTACAAACAGTGCTCGATGGGGTAAAAATGTCCCCAGGGAGTACAAAAGTTGATGACGAATGTGTACCATGAGTGAGTGTTCGGTATTTTATCTTATATTATATGTTTTACACAAAAAAGAAAAAGAAAAAACTGGATAAACACTCTGACAAGAACACGGGTAGGTTTCGCGTTGAAAATCTAAAAATGGTTTTATTTTCTCGACTTTTCCGTCACTATTTTCGTACAAGTAAAATTGTAATGGAAAAGTAGGAATCTTTTAAAACGTAGCTAAGTATGTAATATATTTACATATTTATAGAAGCTTTAGAAACATTAATAACAACTAACCTATCGCAGTCCACTGCTGGACATCATATTATATCTCTTCCTAACTCTAAAACGCACCACAGTCACTCCTTCCGCAATCAAGTCCGACCCAGAGACCTTTTTGAGGTCGTCGGTCCACCTAGCTTTAGGAAGGTATAATTACGATATATGATGAGTATAGGTATGCTATAATTAGGTTTGAGGTATATATAAATATTGTTATTCTATCTTATTTTATTTAAATTTAATAAGGGTAACAATTCAAATAGAAAAAAGATCTTTTTGTTAAACAAATGGCTCCATCTGAAGATGTTATTACAGATAAATATTTACGTAAGAATAGTTTAAAAATGTCAAAATAAACTTAATATAAGATTAAGCCTTTTTATGAATTTATTCCATATTCTAAGCTAATACTTATTTATATTTGCCAAAAGTTACGTACTTATTACGGTACTTATTTATATTTGACATCTGTAAGGTTATGTCGGTTTTTTTATAGCTTTAAATCAGCACACGAGCAAATGGTCTACCTGTTTGTAAGTAGTCAGGCTTGTTCACAGTGGTCAGCAATGTTAGTCGACACACAAGCCTCTATCTACCATAGACAAAGGTTATTAAGTTTCGTAGTCCTGCTATTTAACTACTGTAGGTACTTGACTTGGGGAGCTTTAAGAAACGAGCGTACTTCTTTTTTAAAGGTCGACAACGCATTTGTGATTCCTCAGGTGTTACGGGTGTCCATGGGTGGCAGATCACTTACCAGGTGACCTGCTGGCTGCTAAAAAAAGGTACCCATCCATCTACGAGTAAACACAGTAACATTTTCATACTATTCCCTGAAGGTAGATTAAGCAGTCACAGCGGTTTTAATGATCTAGGTGTCTTTGAAAAAATACACAGCTATGTAGCTGTGTATTTTTTAGCGTTTCAAAATTTCTTTCATACATTTTACCGAAGTTAATTAATAGTTAAAATAAGACTCCTCTTGTGTATAAGTTCGTCGTTTCTCTAAAAACTTCTGTTATGTCAATATAAGAGAAATATTTACAATTCCTTCATTTATTTGTGTTCTAATTCGTTTTCGTTTTTTGCCCGAGACTCATCATGTGCTGTGCTCAATACTTTTACGAGTTTCCACTTCAGTGCTTTTATGATCAACAATCTTGGTTTTTAGGTACCATAGCTAACATATATTTTCTAATTTCAATAATTACTTACTTATTTTAATAGCAAATTATGTAATATAGTATGTTTCCTTTAATTATCTTCTTTTTTAATATTAAAATTATCATAAAATCCTCTTAATGTCCCAGTAAAGGAGAATGAGTGAATCCATCTTGAATACTTTCACACCAACGTGCATCGCGATGGAAAACATTTAAAATTATGTGTATCGATGTGCTGCATTTTCGCATTTAATAACGTGGCAAAATAAAATAAATGCCAAAATAAAATTATATTTAAAGGTTCAAATTTTGTCCATAGTTTTTCTATTTATTTCGATAAATACCTACGAGCTAAACTTAATCTTTAGCATTACCTAGAATTGTATTACGAATAAAGTAGTAATAAGCCAAAATGTATAGAGCAGTGTACTCTATTGTACTACCAAACAATGATATTTCCACGAAACACAATGTACAGTCACATACAAAAGTCGATCAATACATTAACTGCCTCGGTGATCCACAAATTATTGTCCTGAGTCAGGATGTTCTTTGAGTCCCCGTGACACGTAGCAATAAAACTAGACAAGTTTGTTTAAAAAAATAAAACGATGATGTTACAAAGCCGCTTTTCGGGTTTGACGATTTGTGGAAAATTGGTGATCAAACTAATGATATGACTATTTTTTCTTACTCGTCACGGCACTTACATATTGAAAGTTTTAGCGTCGAGATGTTTTGTAATATTGGATGTTTTAATCGACTTTTGTATTCGACTGTACCTTTATATATTTGTAACATTATTTATTTACCTCATCAAATCTGTACAATATTATAAGAAGGAAAATAATTTGTGTCTGACAGAAACTAAATTACCTGTTACTCTATGAAAGCAACGCAATTGATTAAGTTCTAAGTATTTGTGAATATGTGTTGTAGATATGAATTTGCTATTTATAGTGGTTTGTGTCGTCATTTATTTGTTGGGGGTTGAGGACCGAGTAACTTTGGCTGACCCTAAATGATGAATGTAATTTTAAGGAAATTAGAAATTGTTAGGATAGACTGATGCTTGTTCAAACACTAGCCTGTAAGTTTCTTTATTTTGTGTTTGTTTAAAAAGACAAGTCTCGCACTAAGGATCATGCTCTGTGTCGCGGGGACTATTACAAACATTACACCAAGAACATTCAGACTCAAGACTACAATTTGCCTTGCGTGGGTTACGAACCCGCGCCCTCGTGCACGGCAGGCACGCAACCACTGTTTAACCAAGGCAGTTTTTAAGTAGTACAGTTTATGTTATTTCTAATTAATTCAACTGCCTCGGTGACAAAGCAGTAGTTCGGGTTCGAAACCCAAGCAAAGATAGTAATTTGTGTGATCAACAAGATTTTTATTCTGTTAAATTCATGTTAGTGAAGTCCCCAGTGAAGTGAAGGTTAATGCGGGTTTTGTCTTATTTTTATAAGTGGATTAGAATTTTGATAAGAAAGACAGATAATATGGGCAAAGTTAATAATAGTCTCACAATGTACAAATTCACAATTAACTCTATTGTAAATTACTGAAAAGCGTTCCTTTGTAAAACTGCAGTATTTACTTTTAAACAGTATGGTAGAGTTTGGTGTATAACAAGTAAAGTAGTATAATGTAATTAGCGTCGTTTTTATTTCTGCGCTGATCAAAAGACGTCGCAGGTGGCAGATCAAAGCGCTGTCGAGTAATGTTGTCGTGTGGTGTAAAATACAAAATTAGAGCGATACGTAAAATACAAATTTAGAGCGATATTTTTCAATTATATTATTAATAAAATGATTAATTAAAATGAATAATTATCTGCTTAATTATGATAAAAGAAGCAAGATCATTTTATAGGATCATGACAAGTGGCGTTCTGTCGTCTCTGCCAACCACGGATAGGATAAGGCGTGATTTTATGTATGTATGTATGTAAGATTATTTTATGATATTACAAATTGAAAATAAATAATTTACAGAAAAAACTTTAAAGTTACTTAGAAATAGGAGGGTTTAATAAGCATTGCTTTAGATATGATTCGAGTTAAAGTTTGAGTTCCCTTCGTGCTACAAATATTTTCCACTATTTTAAAACAAACATTCAAACAATTTTGAAAGAAACACGTTACATAAATCTAAGCCCAATTCGGTTGCATATCATTATAACAGCCCATTAATGTCCCACTGCAGGGACGTGACTCCTCCAGTGACGGAGGGATACTTGGCCTACTAATACCACGATGGACAAACGGATTGGTATAGGGTTTCAATTAAAAATTCAATTTTTCCTTCTTTTTATTAAGTAAAGATAATATTAACGGATAGTCCCTTAGTCGATTTTTACGACACCCATGGTATGAGATGGGGTTGTGACATATTTTATTCTTACTTGACGGAGTAAGAATACAACATGTCACAACCCACACGGAGATCCGTCACCACACTATCTGATTATACGTAATAAAGTCGTTATTTACCTTTTCGTCTCCTTTTTTAGAGTTAGGCTGAGGTAGTGGAAACCTATACCCATCAGCAAACAGACAAACAAGTTCAAGGTTCTTAAAATTATAATACAAACAAAACTCGTTAACAAAACCTATCTCGCTGCCGCTCATAACTTAACCAGTATAATCCGTCTTCATAGCTCCGGGTGCGAAATTTACGCAAATTTCGAGTTTGTATCGCGTAATAAGGCTTTTAGCGAGGCTCGCCTGCGTAATTGTAAGCTGCATCCGGTACGACAATGAGGCTGTTACTTCTACTACATGTACCTATAATTATGTAGCGTACAGATTTCATGATCTATTCATAAATGTTAACGCTCTAATAGAATTTTGTGTGCGTGTACATATTCGCGTGTGTGTGTGTGTGTATGTGTGGAAGATTTTTCCGTTAAATAACTTGCAACATTTTTACCCTAAATAAAGTAGTGTAAGTCTCCCTGTGGTGACGGAGTAAGAATACAATATGCCACCACCCCATCTCATCCCATGGGTGTCGTAGAAACTATCCGTGAATATTATCTTTACGAAATAAAAAAAAAACTTGAAAGCCTATACCAATCCGCCTGGCCAGCGTGGTATTAGTAGGCCAAGTATCCCTCCGTCCCTACAGTGGGACATTAATGGGCTGTTATGATAAAAGTAATGTATTCTAATGTAAGATAAGTAGTGAATTCTGATAACAACTTAGTTTTTGATATCTTAGTATATAGTTTGAATAGAAAATTATTTTTATCAGTGGCCCTGACTACGAATTCTGCTTATTGTAGGACTAGATGGCGTTGTATTACATGTGTAGAATATTATAGTCATGTACATTAAACCGGATTACTAGACCCAAAATGCACTTACAAGACACAATCGACTAGATCATACCACATTAATCATAGCGTTAATTAATTACACTCGTAAAAAAACAGATCTCTAAAAAAATAAAAATAAGCCTCACAGTATTTATCGCAATTAGATATTTAATATAGTCAAATTACTCTTCTAAACATTACTCAAAAAAATCCATCTGCACCCCAAATGGTTCGAGAGGAAATAAATTAAACTAAATGAAATCCAGAGCCGCCATACTTTAGTATTATCTCGGTAATAGTATAAAAGTGTGAGCGCGGCAGCTCTAAGCGTCTCTAGCTCCGTGATTGATGACGTGTCAGTTGCACGCGGCGGGACATAGATTATGAAATAGACGCGACGTGAAGGTATTAAACGTGTAATGCTTTGTGTTGGGAGGAGATAAGTTGTGTTTTGTGAATGTGGATGGAATTTATTTTTACTTGAATTTTTTGACAATAATAAGCTGCTTCTCTTTAGAAATGAAGTAAAAGTTAAAATGTTTGAGGGATCCACGACTTCTTTTCTTGAGTCTTGGTGTTCATTATGTCCGTTAATTGTATGTCTATAAAAGTCCGGGAACGGTAGTACGGGAATTATCTTTTAAAAACGAAGATAACTAAGGTAGTGATAATGTGGATGTTATTTATTTAGGCTTGGTATTTATTAAACTGTTAGAAGTAAGTAATATGTTTCATGGTCGGTGTAAAGTACTTTTTAGCAGTGATGGAATAAACAAGGTTTATTAATATCAGAGTAACTGTATGTGTTAATAAATAGGGTTTTAGTAATAAATAAATAACCCCCTTACTCATAAACGCCTCTTAATTTTAATCACTGTTTAGCGAGATTTTTATTACGAAAACCAACCTTATACCAAACAATGTAAGAATTTAAGCTAATTAATCAATTGGCTAAAATTTAAGAGGCGTTTATGAGTAAAGGGGTAAATGTTTAAGTACAGAAAAATCTCACATTAGAGGGATAAATGAATGGGGACAAAACAACAACTATGTATAGGTTGAATTAGAATCTGCAACCTCTGCAATCTCATACCCAGTATATGTAACGATTTATATCAAGAAACTCATTCATGGCTTTTTTTAAAGACGACTCTTGCACTAGGAACAGTGCCGAACTAAAGATTACGTGCGATTCGAATCTTGAGCGTGTACACAGCAGCTACAATATACGACCACTTTGTCACCGAGGCCCTTCCTTAGGACTTAAGTTAATAATATTAATTATTATTATAGCCAATAGGCTTTAATCCTCTGTATAATTACTCTTTGCCACTCCGACTAGGTTCTCGCTGGCGATTGATCTATAAATTATTAATATTTTTCATTGTCTGCCACTTATCCCCCCCCCCCCTTTCTACCCTTATACTTCCCCCCTACGCTTTCAGTACTAATGGCTATTTGAAAATTAAAAGGAAGCCGTCTAAAGGCACACTGTGTAAATGTCATTCAAAGTTTAAAAATAAATTTAAGTTGTTTTGAAAAAGAACTATAAGTCGATATTTCTTTCTTTTCGATTTAAAGTGTATATAGCCTTGTATTGTTTTCTTTTAGAAAGATTAAGTTAAATGCTAAGTTTAATGTCGTGTTGTGAGGAATTTAACAAACATATTTTATACATACACATTTCATAGTCAGACATCAATTTGTGAATTGCAAACAATTTTGCCTCGGTGGCTAGCGCGGTGTGTGCCGCTGCTGTGCTCAAGGTCGCGTGGACGAATCCCACGTAAGATATTTTTTTGTGTGATTGATATAATGCTGTTGTGATTCTGGATATAATTAATTTCATGTCAGTAAAAGTCCCCACGGCAGAGGTTTTGATCCCTAGTGCGAAAAATTAAAAAAAATGCCCTGCCTGGGATTCAAAATTATCAAAAACATTCACTCATTATGTAAGATAAATTTTGATAGCAAAATAAAAGGATCTAAACTCTTCTACAAATAGGTTTACCGTAACTTATATTATAATAAAGTAGCAAAATCTTCTTAATAAAGGCTTTATCTTTAAAAATACGTCAAAGAGCTATTTAGAAACACAAAACCTCGGTCAAGAAATATAATCAAAGTTTTTAACTCCTACTTAAAACAGACTCTACAAGCTACGCTGCTACGAAACCTCTACGAAGTGCTACGGAGAGCTACGTATTTTAAAAATATATAAAGAAACTCGTCAACGTGTTGAGTGGCAGAAAGTTTTGACAGTAATGGAAGTAGTTAGAAAACTTAGTTTATATTTATTGTTAAGCTTAGTACACACTGGCAGTACAATACATATTGTAGGTATTTTTTTTAAATACAATATATAATGTCGGCGTTATACATATATATAATATATTACAAATCATTGATCTTAACGAAACTAAACCAATTTAATGGGAAGCAAGAATCATATTCGTGGCTCATCATAGGCCTAACAGTACTCCAGTTTGTTTTAATGCATTTCTCCTAAACTCAGAGTCTTGTCTACAAAAGGCCCGATCTCCGCTAAAGTCACCTGCGCACCGTGTAAACACGAACTGCTTAAAACAGACACAAACATTGACTATTACGAGACTACGAAATGACCTACAATACCAGTGCGGTACTACCAGCCGACCTAAGATTGTCTGCTATCACTCTTAAGGCCTCAATTTCATTGGATCATGGTTCTCAGGCGAGTTCTGTGGCGTATATTGGGAGAGGCCTATGTCCAGCAGTGGACCGCAATAGGCTAGTTGATTGATTGTTGGTTCTCAGGCTTGCGTCGCAACCTTTCAAAAGTTTTCTTTAACACCTCATTTTCTGTATCACCAGTTAAATGTCAACTTCTACTTTCTACGTCAACTTCAGCTGAATACTGAATGAACTGAACTAAATCAAAATTTATTATGAATAGGCACTGGCTAATAATGAAATAACTACTAAGCTAAATAAAAACTTTCCATAATCATGTACCATATCGATTTTTTTTTTATCTACTTTAAGCAATCTGCCAAGCTTACATAAACTAGAGTAAGACCTCCAAAGCCACAGCTCTCCAGTCGACCATCAATCACATTGATATCACACTGCCGCCAAACTGTTATACAGTTTGGCAGATAAAATATTGTATCAAATGTGTAACTTTCTTTTATTAAAATAAAAATACAAAAAAAAAATCTAGCGATCATCAACATCCAGCGCCCGTCTGCATCACCCACTGACAATACACTATGGTCTTTCCAGACCCCAATCTCTTACACCGAGAAACAAAATACGGCCTGTAGAACCCTTACTCGGTCTCCTACTTTTATTTATTTATTTATTTATATATTTGGGAAACAAACAGTTATAACATACAGTCTTATTATGCTTATAAACTACACTTAAACCAAAACAGTTTCCACTCTTAAATATGCATACATAGCGCCTAAAAGACAATATTATTATATATATATATATATACTTATACTAATATAGATACATATACAAGTAAATTAAAAACAAAACAAAAAGTATTTAGTTGACTGTAGGGACCAGACAGTCATGAATTAAGTTTTTAAATTTAGGTAAGGAAAGTACAAAAATATCAATGGCTCCATTATTACTAACATTCAGGTTATTAAATGAGTGACATGATCTATATATAAATGAATTTTTAGCATAATTTGTTCTAAAAGAGGGAATATGGAATACAATTTTCTTTCTAGCAGTAATACGTGGACACACTAAACCTATTCTATTTAACAAGTTAACTGCCACGTAGGTCACCGGTGACCGTACCCTAGTCGACATCTATGGGCCACGTAGGGCACCGGTGACCTCAGGGACGACCTGTATTCAAACCTATTTTGTGAGCAATAAGATTCATATTTCGTAGATTTAGTGTACACATATGGCCGCTATGGCTCTGTACTGGCCTTGCGCACAGTGGTTTTTGTTTATCTTATGAAACTTTAGATTTACTTAGTAAAATCTATTTTTTTTTGCCATATCGATCGGGGTCGCAGAGGTTAGGATTTTAAGAGTAATATAACTATTCGATTTCGTATAATTTACGTATTATTATACTACTAATTTTATGGTATTTTTATACATAAAAGTATGTAAATTTTTTTGATAATAAACTGGAAAAATCCCATGGTATATTATACAATTTAGTGGGTAATAATAACTACAATTATTGTAAACACATTTATTTATTAAAAATTATTAAAAAAAGAACAATTATGTAATAAAGGCATTACATTTTGTGAATTTTATTGAAACACGGTAAACACAAGTGTGGTTTAGATTCACAGTCATTACAAAAAGTGGAAACTTTTTTTGTTTTATTGCGTGCAACTTTAGAATTGAAGAACGACACATTAGTTTCATAACAACTTTTACAGAAACGACGTGTGCTCCGTACTGATCCTTCTTTTCTAATTAGTTTATGTTTAACCCTTTTAGGTCTTTCTATATTTCTGACAATAATATCTGTATTTTCATTTACTGTTAAATATTCCACAATTTGTTTTCGATATTCTACGATCCCCAACTTTCTTCTATTATTCTCACAGAACATCACCCAAGAATTCATCAAAGCAGTATTTAAAATTAATTCTACCCCCAACTTCTTGTACCATTTCATGCTTTTCCTTAAAGGGGATGAATAGGAATTCATTTGATCACTAAGATCTACTGAACTTTTTGCCATATTATAAGCAAAAATCATTTTTGGCTTTCGAATGTCTCTGCCTTTCTTTTTTACAGTTCTAAACCCTTTGGAGTGCTTGGTGGACATCATAAGCACATCCCTCTTGTCTCTCCATTTTAAAACACAGATACCCCGTTGATTTTCTCTAGCTATTGACTCACCTGGTTTGAGCTTAGCGTCAATAACATCTTTTGGTAAACCTCTTCTATTTTTTCTCAAGGTACCAACCAGGTGAGTATTATTATCGAGTAATTTATTCGCAAGATCGAGATTGGTGTACCAGTTGTCAGTAGATACAGTATGGCCTAAATTTAATATATCAGCACATAGACCCATAACCACATTAGTCGATGATGTATTAACTACTTCATGGTTTTTACCTGCGTATAATTCTAGCTTACACGTGTATCCAGGTAAGGTACACAGCTTAAACAATTTCATCCCGTATTTATGCCTCTTGCTTTTATTATACTGGCGGAATATTATACGACCATGGAAAGGGACTTGACTCTCGTCAACACATACATCTTCCTTCGGCGCATAGCTTTTTTGAAAAGTTGCATTGAGAGCGTTTATAAGAGGCCGAATTTTGTAAATACGATCCGAGGTATCTGCAGTTAAGTTGTTTGTATAGTGTAGATATTTTAATATCAACTCGAACCTGTTCCGACTCATCACAGTTGCAGCAAACGTTTGGCCAAAGATTCTGTCTGTACTCCAATAATCGGCTATTCTTGGAAGTTTTACAATACCCATGTAAACAATTAATCCAAAAACTTTTTTTATTTCGCTACACGTTGTCGGTTTCCATGAATGTGAGCGCGATGAAGGTTGAGCACTTGTAATAGCTTGTTCAGCAAATAAATTTGTCTGTGTGGCAATTTCTTCAAAAATCGTATCCGGAACTACTAAACTAAAATAATTTCCAGGTGAGCTGTTTCGAAGCTGGGTTGCATAGGGTTCTTTCATGCCTGAAACAAACAGTTCATTTTTACCTATACATTTAAATTAATAACATTGTAGATTTTCATCCCCTCTTTCACCCCCCCATTACTTTTAAATGGCTACCTATTTTCTGCAAACCTAAGCAAAATAAAGCAGATACAAAGACACGCGCGTCAAACTCACAAGCTCATACAGTGTCACAAGTTATAAGCTAGGTAAATAAAACTCTCACCTGTATGTTCTGTAAACGCAATTACAGACGGTTGGAGACATCTTGCTTCTGACCACCTTTGCCTTGTGATATCCCGGAGTTCATCGATTTGACTTCGAACCATGTCTTCCACAGAGTCATTGTCACTTTCAGAATCACTTCTAATAACAATTCGTTTACGTCGTTTCGGTGGGTTAATGATTTCTTCGTCTTCACTTTCCCGACATCTTCTTTCGATCTCCGCGAAAATACTGGCTTCCAACAAGTCAATACGATGCAGATCATCTTGAGTAATTTCTAAATCGACATCGAAACACTCAGAATCCATAATACTAATACTCTAATATAAAATCAAAATGACGTGCGTCCCGCTCAGACGTTAGCCGCCGTTTGCGGAGCGGGTGACCGGAGGTGTGACCTATTTGGCGCCAAAATAACGAAATAGCATGTTTTTACATTACAGCGCCACATAGGTCACCCGTGACCTCACGGGGTTTTTTATAATTATTTCATAAACCATACGTGCGATTACCGCCTAACTTAGACAGAAATCCATAACTTACTAAACAACATCGAATAACACGAAAAAAAAAAATGTAAATTTTGCGTAATGTATGGCTGGCAGTTAACTTGTTAAAAGGTAAGTTGAGTCCAAGTGGTTTCTTATTATTTTGTACAGAAAAAGTAAATCTCTCTCATTTCTACGTGTTTCTAAAGATGGTAAGTCGGGTATTTATATTACATTAAAATGTATTATTGTTTTGTAAAACTTAAAACCACATCAAATAAAATTCAAGTGATATAAAATTCAATAAAAAAGAAAAACTGCACTTTATTATTCATTTCAATTAGCTGTGATTTATTTGAGATTTATCTGAGATTAATTTTCAATTTAGAATTAGTTAACAATGGAATGTTTAAAAAATATTTAAATTAAATAGAAAATTGTGTGAGTAATAGATTATCTTTGCATTTTTTTTGCTTCATTAGGTTTAGGAAATAATTAGACAATATTTTACCCTGTTTTTGTACTACGGCTTCTAAATAACCAGTAAACGTGCTTTGTTTGTCACTTAATACACAAAGAAACACAATTTTCCCCACTTGTGTACTATACTTAACAATATCACCTCTATGTGTTCGTAGATTGTTAAGATCTTCTAAACAATACAAGTACAGATGTACGAGTTGAACTGAGTTACTTTATTATAAAACTCATACTATAAAACTCTATTATGATACTACTATTAATAACTAAGTAGGGAGATTATTATTTGGTGTTATGACTTTCTTACTATAGTATGAAATTGAATGCGTGTTGAATAAACACATCCAATATGAATAAGTAGTAATTCCATAAAATTGAATTGAAGTTTTTCTAATTTCCGTTCAATTGAAGTACTGTGTTCACGATGAATTTAAATAATATTACTGTCACACTTTTACACGAAGCCTTCTTGTTTTTTTTGTGAATAAATTTAAAAGAAAGAAATAAAGAAAGAATATTTATTTTGCACCTCACTGCACAATACAAGAAATAATATTAAAGTTACAAATAAACATAATAATACATAGGTCACATGAGGTGTAAAACTAGGACCAGTCTCAGCATGTTGCTGCAACGTTGATAGCTGCAGCGCTGTTGTTCTGACTGGCCCATTTTATGACGTCACGGGCGCCAAACACTTAAAATGTAAATTAAAATAAGGAAAAATAAAACAGTACAAATAATTAATAAATAAAAACATAAGACAGAATATTTTTAAAACGTACGTTACATATCGATAAATTAATTATGATTTGGGTGTATTGAAGTGTCTGGATGAAAAGTGTAATATGTAGTGTACTATGAAATACTACATAATAAGGAGAAACAAAATATGAGTTGTATATAATGTAAATATTCAAAGTAAAATGAGTTGTTTTATATAATACATGTAAAATAATTAGCCCAATGCCAAACATTCATATTTATTCAAACAAAAATTATGTATTTTAAACGCGTTCAAAAACTTTAACTACATAGTTTAAAATAAAATCATTCTACCCTCAGTTTAGTTATAAAATCACACATTTCAAACGCAGACGTGCCAGTACCATTACAATTGCGACTGCACTAATTGTTGATTAATTTAGGGAGCTTGGCAGAGTTCCAGGCTGGTCTGTTATTTTACATAAAAAACTAACTACGTACGTCTCTCACGGATTCTCACTCTGTCTAGGTACTCTCTAAATGTTGCATAATCATTTTAGTTTTGTGAAAAATTTTGACTAACATTTTAAATGTATTTTTCTATCTTTCTTTTTCTTTAAAAAAAGAATACTTCCGCATTAGAAATCATATCCTGTGTCGCGGAGACTATACATGCACTCATTTAACATACATACACAAAGACCTCAAAGTATTTTCCAGCAGCGTGGGAATCGAACTCGTGACCTTCTGCACAGCAGCCGCTTACGCAACTCTCTGCGCCACCAAGGTAGCTCAGAGAATATTTTTTATCCTTTTGAAGGGGTCCCCTTCGGCATAGAAGGTATATTACTTGACTGCTACGCAACGATCTCGGGTTCCATTCCCGCTTAATCAAAATCCTTGTGTGCACGAACATGATTATTTGCATTGGTCTGGGTGTTTTCTATGTATGTTTTTACAAAAGATAAAGTATTTAAGTATATATGTTTATCCGTTGTCTAGTACCCATAGTAAAATATCTTCTTAGTTTGGGACTAGATGGCGTTGTATGAATGTGTGTAAGACCGAGATATAACATTCAGTAGAAGGTATAGGGTAGTTTAAAGGTACATCCAAAGTGTAAATTGGCAGCCTGACAAAGTTGGGAGTTGGTTGATAAATGAATGGAGTTTTACACGTTTAAAAACGTTTTGTGAAAACCTGCCAGTTGACTTCTATTGAGTTATACAGTGTGTAAAAAAAACCCTGTCCGATCCATGAAGGGGTGATACAGTATCGAAAGGTAGTTAGGTTGGCGGTGTCCTTTTTTTAAAATAAGTCAAAGAAAATTTGTACATTATTTTGTGAGTTATAAGGGAAATCGTAAAAGTTGCCACTAGGCACACCGGCAAGTACTACATCAATACCTAGGTAGATATTCACAAAGAATGCCGACGCGCGAAACACTTTTGCCTAATCCCTTTGATAAAAGCCGCCCGCTCGCGCGCCGGCGCCGCGCGCCGCCGCCTGTGCTGCCGCCGTTTAACCTACCTACTTGGTACGATTCGGCTTGTACTTCCGAGTAAATCAGGTGTTTATACCTAAAAGGATTGTTGAATTGCATTTCATTTATTTTAAACTTATTCTTTAAAGATAACAAATTGATAATGATAACGACATGCACAATAAATTGGTAATTGTTAAGACGTTTACGAGTAGATATTTTAAATAAAATTACTTAAGTATCAAATCTTATGCCTAGGTACATACCTTTAGTTGATAAAAATATCAACTTGCTGTTGTAGGGTCTGACGATCATGCTCCACATAGCCACCTTTGCACACACATAAGGCACCTTTTTTTATGTTTTCGCGAACAATAAGTAGCACTTCAGGGTTTGACTTTATGGTATCGAAAGCACTCACTATCCTATGTCGCATTTCTTGTGCCGTTTCACAAATTTTTGTGTAGAATATTTGTTTTACGTGGCTCCACAAGTAAAAGTCTAACGGAGTTAGATCTGGCGATCTCGGCGGCCACGCAATAGGACCTCCTCGTCCAATCCACTTGTTAGGATACTGCACGTTGAGGTAGTCTCGCACTGCGCGTAAAAAGTGAGGTGGAGCGCCATCGTGCTGGAACCACAGGGAGCGGTAAGTGGTTAGCGGTAACTCATCTAGCTCTTCACTGAGTACGTCTCGTAAAAATACGAGATAATTATTTCCATTCATGGTCTGGTCTAAAAAATAAGGCCCAATAATGCGGTCACCTACGATACCCGCCCAAACATTTATGCGCCAACGGTGCTGGTAATGGCTTGGTTTGATGGCGTGTGGGTTTTCGAGAGACCATACGTGCTCGTTATGGCTGTTAAAGACCCCTGTTCTTTCAAAAGAACTTTCGTCCGTAAACAAAATATGGTCTAAGAACCTAGGATCCTCTCGAATCTTCTCCAACATCCAAGAACAGTATGCCATCCTAGGTTCGTAGTCGGACGGGAGAAGAGCTTGCACGCGGCGGTAATGAAAAGGATGCAGTCCTTCGTCCTTTAAAATTTTCCACACCCTCATGTGACTACTTCCCAACTGTCTTGATACACTACGTGTGCTTAGTGTAGGCTCTGCATCGAACATTTCCAACACAGCCTCCTCGATGTTGTCACTGCGGCGGGGTCTGCCGGCTTCCCTGTGATGTCCTACCTCC
Source organism: Schrankia costaestrigalis (assembly GCA_905475405.1). Classification (NCBI taxonomy): domain Eukaryota; kingdom Metazoa; phylum Arthropoda; class Insecta; order Lepidoptera; family Erebidae; genus Schrankia; species Schrankia costaestrigalis. The sequence continues at coordinate 11,964,996 of FR997852.1, read as the reverse complement.
CCACTGACACTGCCGGTGGTGTACACGCAGTTGTGTAGCCTCTGGAAGGCACACACTAAAGGTACAGACAAACCTTGAGGAATGGAAAACCGTTCCTCATATTCCCTACGTGCAGCTGCATAATTGCACTCACTTCTACCTAAACACATTAACATATTGAAATATTCAGCGTTTGAATACGGCACGGACATAGTCGTAACGTAATTCTCGTAATAAGTACAATAGGTCACAATTACACTCCCGGAACGTCTAAACTGTTAGAGTTATTTCGCGAGACTGCGACAAATAAATAAAAATATCTAGTTAATATTAGGCACCTATGAAGTAGGTTTTTAAAGGAATAGGGATGTGGACGAAACTTTGTTAAAGTACTATTTTCATTAATATCGATAGAAGTGCATGATAATCAATAAATGTTTAAATACAATCATACAATAACATATCCTTGTGGTGACGGAGTAAGAATACAAAATGTCACCACCCCCTCTCATCCCATGCGTGTCGTAAAAACCGACTAAGGGACTAACCGTAAATATTATCTTTACGAAGTAAAAAGAAGGATAACTTGAAATTAAACCCTTTACCAATCCGTCTGGCCAGCTTGGTATTAGTAGGCCAAGGATCCCTCCGTAACGGGAGGCGGCCCGTCCCTGTGGGACATACCCCGTAGTTGGACATTAATGGGCTGTTATGATGATACAATAACAAAATCAGTTACATAGTTTTTAATTAGCTAATATTAATTAGCTAGTTTATTTTTACAATTTTATTAGTTTGTTTTTACAGTAACTGAAGAACAGTTTCGCAGTTTTAAGTAAAATATTTAAGAGCATCGTACACAATTCTAAATATCGTAACCGATATGTAGCCTTTCCTAAATTTAAGAAAGTTTAAAAAGAAAAAAGATTAGGTAAAGTCATCATCATAACAGCCCATTAATGTCCTACTCGACAGTCCCTACGGGATGGGCCTCCTCCCGTGACGGAGTGATACTTGGCCTACTAATACCACGCTGGACATACGGATTGGTACAGAGTTTTGTTTCAAGTTTTCTTGTTTTAATTACGTAAAGATAATATTCACGGATAGTCCCTTAGTCGGTTTTTATGACACCCATGGGATGAGATGGGGTGGTGACGCACTGTATTCTTACTTCGTCACCACACGAAGTGTGGGTAAAGTAATAAGGTAATTTAAAAAAATCGATATTTTTTTCTTGTTCAACATTTTCATCATAGCTACGTCACTAGGGCGGTGCATTGATTGGTGTAGCACAGTGAAAGCGGTGTCCTTTGTCGGCACGGATTAAATTTGTCGGTGCATTATTTATTACGTTTTTTCGAAGTCAAAGAAACCGCCTTGGACCTAAGTGTTCAGGGCTTAAGAAAATTCCCCAATTTCAGGGTAAATTTCGTAGATAAAAACGAATAATTTTTATTTTTTTTTAAGTATTTTTCATTTTTAAAATTATTTTTAGAATGTTTGTCTGGTATACAATGCCCCCGTTACGGATCGGACAGGGTTTTTTTTACACACTGTATACTATTATATTTAGGCGAAATTTTAATTAAAACTGTTTCTGATTCATTTAGACTTAGCAGAAATGGAACTAACATGACGTGGGCTATAACATACCTACCAGCATTTTATCCCACTACTGGGACATGTCTAGCCTAGTACTAGAATTATACTTATTACTCGTGGCAAAGCGGTCGTCTTAGCGGCTGTCATGCAGGAGGTCGCGCGTTTGAATCCCACGCGAGTCAATTATTTGTGCGATCTATGAATTATTGCTTTGAGCCTGGATGTATTTTTACTGTAAATGTTCATGTCTGCGATAATATTACGCTGTGCAGATAGATTAATATTGTAAAATGTTGCGCAACTATAAAAACATGCTTAGCAAAATCATGTTATTAAAGCAGTTTAAGCATACGCATAACATACGATTATCTTTTACATTTGCTAAACTTTACTTATTTTCGTCTGTTCTTGTCATATTGCTTAAGTCTTTTACATTCTATTATATTTGGTTGTTATAATCAATAATATCTACGAGATATTCATTTTACACTTGAGGGCGTTTATAGGGCTCACTAGCGCAGCCAATTGAGGAACAATTTCTACTAAGTCTTTAGAAAAGGCAATAATTATTGTTTATCACACTCTCAACTTTTTAATTTTTTTCAATTGGCAGCGCTAGTGAGCTCTATAAACGCTCTTAACCCAAAGTAATGTCTCTTAACAATTCTTAATGTATGGTAAAGAAACATAGACTTCTTGCTTTTCAATAAGACAGGATGAGTATTATGTAAAGTTGTTTTACCATAAGGGTTCATACATATTTAACTAAAAATTATTTTAAGCCCAAAGAATGAAGATTGAATGAAAGAATTTTGTTCTGGTTCTTATCATAACAGCCCATTAATGTCCCACTTCAGGACTCCCATGACGAAGGGATACTTGGCCTACTAATACCACGCTGGCCAAACGGATTGGTATGAGGCTTAATTTCAAGTTTTCCTTCTTTTTATTTCGTAAAGATAATATTCACGTATAGTCCCTTAGTCGGTTTCTACGACACCCATGGGATGAGATGGGGTGGTGACTGTATTCTTACTCCGTCACCACACGGAGATTCTTATATCTTAATGTAAAAGCAATCCAAATAAATTACTTTTAACTGCAAAAATGCTGTTGATTGGTGTTATCAGCTGGACTCAAATACATCTTCACAAAAGGTCATAAGAATCATTCTATGACCTGGCGATTAATTTTCTATAGGACTTTTACTTATCCCCTAGCTTGCAACCTAATAATTTAAAATGAAAACTATATATTCTTACTCCGTGTGGTGACGGATTGAGAATACAATATGTCACTACCCTATCTCATCCCATGGGTGTCGTAAAAACTGACTTACCGTAAATATTATCTTTACGAAAGAAAAAGAAGGAAAACTTGAAATTAAACCCTATACCAATCCGTCTGGCCAGCGTAGTATTAGTAGGCCAAGTACCCCTTCGTCATGGGAGTCCTGAAGTGGGACATTAATGGGCTGTTATGGTATTTTATTTTATACTTGTTGTACCAAAGTATTAGCTGCGTACAGTTTACCTAAAGAAGGTGGGTTCTACTTCAATAGATTGTTGAGTATAAAATATTCTTTGTTGTGAAGTCTTAGTGAATAATTCAAGAGTTATTATTGTAAGCAAAGTGATTGTTGTGTCTTTAATAAATTTATTAAGATTAATGGATGCACATGATTTGAATTAATGTATTATTTTGTGTTTATATGAAGTATATTTTTACTAAATATCGTTACAAAGATACTTCAGTTTTTCATAAAAATAGATTTTATTTTGTTTGGGAAACTTACAGCTATGATACAAATAGTACTTAAAGTTAGTTGCATATATGCCAATAACAAGCATCCACATATTCAAAAATATAGACCATTTTATAAAATTAATCGTATTAACAAATAATTTTTAAAAGTAATGGAATAAAATGTCTTAATAAAACGCCTATCGATACAGAAGTTATTCGACCCATTAAAACTCATAGGAACCCATAATTTTTTAGGCCAGGTTTATTTTTTAAGTCTAAATAGTCCTTCGCACGACGTTATCACCACTGCAGCTTTTTCTATAGCCTTCGTGAACTAAGGAGAAATTCGCACAAATATTATCTCCACCAAATCAAAATAAGGAAAATTTGACACAAAGTCTACACCAATCTGCTTCGCCACCAAAATCAGTTCAAGTTTCCCTCAGTCCCCGAAGGACACCGCCCTGCAAAGGTACATTAATAGGTTATTATGATACGATAGATAAAAAATAGCACTGACTCAACAAAGAACCCGCAACCTCGCAGATATATTCCGTACATATATCACATTTAACCCCTGACTCACTCGGCTGGTTATTACTTATCACGACACAGCACACTCGGCGGTAAACGGGTCAGATATATTTAGTTGAATGGATATTATTACACACATACATACATATATTTATGTGTGTATTTAGTAATGAATTAGGGGTCGTAAGTATGACTGGTCAGTAGAGTCGTAAGTATGACTGGTCAGTAGAGAATTTATCATGGGTAAATAGGATGTTGAGTAAATAGATTTTGGAAAAAATTCAATATAATATATAAGATTTTTAGCTGTTTTTCTTTAAGTGCATATTGTGTATTGTTACACTTATCCCTCCCAATTGCCTTACAATCATGGTTCCTGTTACCTGTTCCTGTTGTAGTTCAAAGTTAACAGTGTTCATTGTCGAAACTAAAAAAAAACACTTGGTCAGTCACTAAAAATACCTACATAAAATATGTTGCTTCCCGCAATTTCATTATTGAATAGAAAATGTGGCTCTGCTCCTTCCAATGCGGTAAACTTAAATGTAAAGAAAGTACCTTTGTTATAATAATAACATGCGTGTTTAAATAATTTTACTTACCAATTGATCCCCAACAGTAGATTTAAAAGTATAGCAAAGAGAGTAGGTATAAATTTAGATACTATCAAAATACACACATCAAAAAAGTCTAAGCAACATGCATGATATTACAAATTTACCATTTATATTAATTAATTTCTAAGTATTTACTCACTCAAAGTGTATAGGTAAGTAAACTTTTTTGTTATTGATGACATACAGGCTGGTTGTAAAAAAAAAATTTCGATTATGCCCAAGTAACACAGAAAGCATTTTAACAAGCAACAAGTGAACTTATATAGAGCTTAAGACCCGTACAAACTCTTATATAAGTTCACCGAGCGTCTTGAAGCTGAACAATGGCATTTGAAAATCATTGTAATGATTTACGCTGTATAACAGTTGGATAATGGCATATCAGAATGCTTTTGTAAAGTCTTTAGCTATTGTTAGTGCTTTTGGTTCTACAAAGACATTTTAAAGTAGTTAATAAGTGCTTGAAGCTGTTTTACAGCACAAACGTGAACCACTATAATGCCATGTAAACCCGATATCCAGCTTTAAGCTGTTTTTTGTGCCTTTTGCTGTGTAAAAGCACTTGTAAGGGGTAAGTGAAAGCTTAATGCTGCTGAACAGCATAAATGTGAATCAATATAATGCTTGCATTTTGAAGGAAGAACTGAGTGCTGTTGTGTAGCTAATAGCTCTTTAAACAATCACACGTGAGTAGTTGTAATGCTGGTGGCATTAATTGGGCTCACCGGGCTGCTTAAGGCTGACCACCATTTTGTAAATATTTTATAACCAAAAAATATTTTCTTTCGGACCTATTTATAAAAGGAATTGTCATTTAAAATATTTATATAACTTAATTTAATACAGTACAAGCAAAACTATGATTGTATTTATTCAAAACTTATTCTGTACTAGGAATACACATTTGTTTTGGTTTTACACACATCATTTTTATAAAACATTTTGTATGAAAACCACAAAATATCGAAGGCGCGTGAAAATTTTCAATGAAACTTATATAAACAAGTACAGTAAACTACACTGCGCAGTAATATTTGAAGGCAAGAAATAACAAACGAGTCAAAATCTTATCCGATGAATTTGTTTTGATGCAAACTATAATATGGCGTCACTCACTGTTTTATTTTGACCGTCTTTACTTATTCTTTGTTTGATTGTAATAATTTACACGCAATAATATAAAGTTTCCTAAGTGTGAACACTTAAATTGCTCCAATAATTCTTTTAGCACATTTAAATGCTAGTCTAATGCTTTTGTAATGCCGTTGGCATCTTCACTATCAATAATTTTGCTATTATAATGCTTCTGTAATGCAATAGGCTATCTCATTGACCATTTTAATGCTTTCTTAATGCGATTGGCAATATTATTGACCAAAATGATGCTTCTTTAATCCGATTGACATCTTTCTTGACCACAGTAATGCTAATATAATGCGCCAGTAATGCTATTAACCAGCTACTGTGAACCTATATAGGGCATAAAGCTGTATAATTTGTGCCCAAATAAGCATTACAGTAGCCATATAAACGTTTATAATGCGACTATAAAACTAACTCAAAATGCTAAAAGGATACAAGAATACTCTTATTCGGCCCTTATAATGCTTTGATGTGTTACTTGGGTGTTTTGTTTTTTTTCATAAAATTCAAATGACTGCGAATTTGTTTGAATTTGAGTGCATGTTAATTGCTACGTTTTAGTCTTGATTTTATAATTTTACCAACCATTTAAATACAGTTGGCGACAAAATTGAATTGTTAGATATTCTTTACGTCATGGAGCGACGTCATTTGACGGCAGATGAAATGCAAAGAGCTGTAGGGATGTTGCAAGCGGGAAGTAATCAATCTCAGGTATCTCGACATTTTGGTATTCATAGAAGTGTTATTTGTCGTCTTTGGCAGCGCTACAATAATACAGGGGAACCCGCTGAACAGCATCCAGGCCGTAAAAGGAGTACAACCACTCGGCAAGACCGGTACATACAACTGACTGCAAGACGCCAGCCGATGTTAACCGCTCGAGAGATAAGTTTGAGGCTACAAAATTCAAGTGGTGTTGATGTAAGTCCCCAAACTGTGCGAAATCGACTGCATTAGTACGGCCTACGAGCTCGACGCCCTATCAGGTGCCCACCGATACGTCACGGGAATCGCGCTCGTCGAAATGAATGGTGTAGAGAACGCATAACATGGACCCAGGAACAATGGGATAAAATTATGTTTTCCGATGAGTCGCGATTCGGGTTTAGGCCTGATACAAGAAGGGTGCGAGTGTACCGTCGACCCGGAAATACTGAAAGACTCAGGTGCGTTCAGGAAGTTCATCCATACAGCGGCTCAACAGTTATGGTATGGGCGGGTATTATGAAGAACAGGCGAACTGAGCTCGTTTTTGTAAATGGAAACATGAACGCTGAAAATTACGTTGAGGATATTCTCAGACCTTATGTCCATCCATTTGCACAAACCTTTGGCTCCGATTTTACGTTAATGCATGACAATGCGCGTTCACATACAGCTCGGCGAACCAGTGAATACTTGGCAACGGAGAACATCCAGGTATTGCCCTGGCCTGCACAATCGCCAGACCTCAACCCCATCGAGCACGCATGGGACATGCTCCAGAGACGTGTTTTGAAGGACTTGGACGGAGTGACAACAACCCAACAGCTGAAGGATTTGCTACAATTCCATTGGGAGCGAATACCGCAAGATGACATAAACAGTCTCATTAATTCAATGAATAATCGTTGCCGACAAGTTCTGAATAGCAGAGGAGGCCATACTTTGTATTAAATTGTCCTATTCTTTCACAATAAATTCATTTTCTTAAGAAATTTCAATTTGTAAAAAAAAAGTTTAGTTTCTTATGTACCTGTATATTCTAATATTGTTAATTTCTGTTATTAAAAGAACTTATAAAGAAAACAGCTGTTATTTTTACATCATAGAACCCTAAAAATATTATTTTAAAAATAAAATACAACGTTATAATTAAAATAAATGGTAAAATAAATTAATATAAATGGTAAATTTGTAATATCATGCATGTTGCTTAGACTTTTTTGATGTGTGTATATGATTTAAGAAGATTGCTCATCTTTTCAAGCACAGTTAGAATAATTTTCCCTAATAATATTCTGTTTTATCCGCACATTTCTACAACATACTATCAAATACAAAAACCTCTGCACCCAATCAGTAACACAACCAGCCAATAAACACATAAACTTAATCCCACCTATCTAAACAAAACTAAAAACAAACTTCTTAGAACAATAACGTTTGTAATACAACAAGTTGTCTTACAACCAGTTGTTCTTAGACGACTAGTTGCTAAGTCACGTAACACATTTGTCGATATATCGCACTTTACTAACACTTTATAGCACTTTATTGACACTAAAAGTGCTCGCTGTATAAATAAATGGTTAGAAAGTATGATGTTGGAAGAATTTTGATTTTAGAAATGGCTGGATTTGATGATATTTAGGTTAAAGAGCTCGTGAATGGGATACATAATTGTGTATATTATAACTTTTAGCTATATTATATAAATAAATAAATAATCCTCACACATTCAAACATCGCCACCTAGTCCTTTGTGTGAATGTGTAAGGAATGTTTATAAAAAAAAAATCTATACTAATGTATAGTGCAACTCTGTAGGGACGAACTTTCCCATTGGGTTGGCGTACCTATATAAAACTTCCCCTATGCCTTCATGTAGGTACAATTTCCTCCTGATTCTCGCATTCATTAAAATACCATTTGTATCAAGCTTGTGAAGTGATTGCTGACAATCGATTTTCTTAGAAAGCTTACGGTTACAGTACTCAGGGGCAATGGAAAGAGCTATTTTGGGAGTTTCCCCGCGTGATCAAATTAGGGATATTCGCCTATTTTTTTTATTATAATGGGAGGCAAACGAGCCAGCAGGTCACCTGATGGTAAGTGATCACCGCCGCCCATGGACACCCGCAGCACCAGAGGAATCACAGATGCGTTGCCGACCTTTATAAAGGTAGTACGCTCGTTTCTTTCAGCTCCCCAAGTCGTAACGGTCCGGAAATATCCGTCCGCCTCAGAACCAAAATGACCGATATAGCTCTTAGGATTGCCCGATTAAAGCACAATACACAATCAATCAAAATCAAATCAAACAATCTTCAATATGTACCACAAAGCCCTAATTAAAAAGGAAAACACAAACTATTAATCATTCAACTAACCCAATCAAGACGTAATAAACAGATAACAAGTCAACATTATCAATCTATAGTTCATTCAATATACGTGCACTAACCCCCTCCCCCCGCATACACCCCCATCCTATCAAAAAGTAACCCAGTTACCGTTAGACGCAGCGTTCACTCACAAGTGCTCTACAGAGTGTTTACGATACGTATACATTTTGTATACCGATACCGTAGATACTAGGTCGTAGTGGGAGCGATAAGCGGGTAGAATTGCGTACTAAGAACTATTACAAGTAATTGTTTCTTACTCCGTGTGGTGGCGGAGTAAGAATACAATACAACACCACCCCATCTCATCCTATGGGTGTCGTACAAACCGATTAAGGGACTATCCGCGAATATTATCTTTACGAAATTAAAAGAAGGAAAACTTGAAATTAATCCCTATACCAATCCGTCTGGCCAGCGTGGTATTAGTAGGCCAAGTATACCTCCGTCCCTGCTGTGGGACATTAATGGGCTGTTTTGATGATGATGATGACAAGTTATTGAGTAATTTTTTTTCATACGAGCCCTTAATGGTTTATCAGGAAGAACGAGGCTTTTTCAGAGACGTTCAACATTATGCTGATGGTTGGTAAATGATTATTGCAGTACTTAAGTGTTTTAGTTTTCACTTTTCCGATTATTGTGAACACTGTGGAGCCGGCAAACTCTAGGCTCCTTGTGATTCATTTCTCCTTGATGCTGATCCCTAAAAAGAGATCAGTTGTGTAATAGATTCATTTTAACATGGTGAACTAATATTTTGACGACCTCTGTGGCATAGTGGTTATATAACATGACGGCTACGCAGTGATCTCGGGTTCGATTCCTGCTCAATGCAAATATTTGTGTACATGAACATGATTATTTCCATTGGTCTGAGTGTTTCTATGTATAATATGTAATTGTATTTACAAAAAAAAAGTATCTAAGTACTAATATTATTATCCGTTGTTCTGTTACCCATAACACAAGCAGGTTCAGCCAAGCTTTTTTTGGGAACAGATGGCACTGTGTAGAGATGTCCGTGAATATTTATTTATTTATATGATCTTTCTATAATAACTACACAGATACTCGTTTGTACACTAAGAAAAGAATGAAATATTTTAATAACATGCATCATTCAAAATTCCCCCATTCAACACCAATGAGTTTTGTTATAATCTTAATTACAAAACGTTAATTTCACTCAACCATCGTCTTAGCTTTTATTATTTAAAATTTTCTTAATTGTTTTTTAATAACGCTTACACTTCTTTTGTCCGCTCCTCTCATTGCAATGCGACCTTTACCTCACAGTAAAGCACAGGCGCTCTTCAAAAACAAAACTGCTGACTAAGCGTTTTAGATGATAGTGAATACAGGCATAACTACCTTGTTCTATTTTTTATCTATCCATTTATTAATTTGTTGACAAAAATTTACGCTCGTTTCTTATTTTATCACTTTTTTATAGTAAAAAATTTGTTAGGTTTTAATTTAACCGATATTTATTATGTGTATTTTATGGAGGTATTGTTTGCATATGCACATCACTCTGTGTGGTGACGCAATAAGAATACAGTATATCACCACTCCATCTCATCCCATGGGTGTCGTAAAAACCAACTAAGGGACTATACGTGAATATTATTTTTACGAAATAAAAAGGAGGAAAACTTGAAATTAAACCCAATGAAAGGAAGGAAAACTTGAACCAATCCGTCATGGGAGGAGGCCCGTCCCTGCAGTGGGGCATCAATGGGCTGTTATGATGATTGTTTGCAATGATTAGGTAAAATGAATACTGAAATTAATAAAGTAAACTATGAATGTCTGCTGTTAAAAGTGCTCTTATTTATTAAGGCAACCTTTGCAAGATTTGTGTGTTGTAAAAGGTAATTAATGTCCCACTGCAAGGACGGGCCTCCTCCCATGACGGAGGGATACTTGGCCTACTAACACCACGCTGGACATACGGATTGGTACAGGGTTTAATTTCAAGTTTTCCTTCTTTTTATTACGTAAAGATAATATTCACGGATAGTCCCTTAGCCGGTATTTACGACACCCATGGGATGCGATGCCTGCGATGGGGTAGTGAGATATTGTATTCTTACTCCGTCACCACACGGTTACCCTCTTTACCTGGATCAAATCAGTAGCAGTATAATAAAGTCATTAGTTTAGTACAAACCCTAGAAAGCCTAGCAACACATTTTACACAAAAAGGAACATTTGATACGACATAAGTAAGCAATGAAATTCGTAAAACGTTTCTAAAACATAGCTGAGTAAACAGTAATAACATTTTATAGTTATTTTAACCCAATTCGTATTCCACTCTGTATACACAGCTTTGCCTGCAAGTCTTATGATTTCTCTTAGTAAAACTAGACGCCATTTTATAAATAGCCCAAGTGAGCTACGTACGTATATTTAAACGAAATACTTAAACTGACGGTTAGTGTTGAAAATAACTTTGAATATGTTTCATTGTAACATGTTAGGTTATTTCGTTGGATGTGGTTGGAATTATGGTTAACCTATTTGGTGTTTATTTATTTAACACTTCGTTTTTGTTTTTTTTTAAGAAACTCGTGCACCATGAAACATGCTACGTGTCGCGGGGGCTTTACGTATATTAAAAAGGACACCTTTTGTGAATCGCACAAAAAATTATGTCGACTTGAATTTAAACCCTCGCTCTCGTGCATGGCAGCTGCTACCGCGACCATCACGCCACCAAATCCAGGTTGCCGTGCATCAGTTCGTCGTTTCGAATCCCTTGCAAGATAATTATTTTTGTGACCATATTTTTTCCACAAATTATTATCTTGAGCCAGGATATTCTTAGTGTTAAATTCCAAGTATGTAAAAGTGCCTACGACACAGGACTCGACTCCTAAGGCGTACGTATTACGTAAGCACAATAATCATAACAGCCTATTAATGTCCCACTGCAGGGACGGGTCTCCTCCCGTGACGAAAGGATACTTGGTCTACTAATACCACGCTGTCCAGACTCATTGGTATAAGATTTAATTTCAAGTTTTCCTTCTTTTTATTTCGTAAAGATAGTATTCACGGATAGTCCCTTAGTCCTTTTGTAAGACACCCATGGGATCATATGGGGTGGTGACATGTTGTACTCTACAATACAATAGAGCACAATAATACCAATATAATATTTACAAGTAAGTAAGTATGTATCATTATTTTATTTTTCTCTCCTCACATTTCGTTTCCATAAACAACATTATCGACACACCATAAAAGTAAATATCTTTTTATCTACCAACGCTACAAGCAACAGTAAACGATACAGGAAAACACCTCACATTATAAGTTAGGGAATCGAATCTTGTACTCCACGTTGGCATAAATAAATGAGAATGCTAGTTGTACGAATTCTGAGAAATATTTTTCGGAAAAACTTGATGGTATTGCTCCAAATGGGTTAAATGGGAGAGTGCACCCTTTTATACTGTGTGGTCTCAGTAATAGCGGAAACAATATTAATTTATTATTAATATTAATGTGTGAACTACTAAGTTTGGCTTTATAAATGTTTACAATTATTATTCTACTGTAACGGCATGAACGTACTTAAAAAATGAAAAAGTAGTTTTTTCTTTCTTTATTTCTTTTTATATTTAACTAGTACAATGACCAAACCCAATGTAAATCAATAATATTACCTACTTTTTCAATGATATGGCGGTTAAGGTCACGTAAATGAAAATGTTTGTGGACCATTAATGATTGTTCAGACTTCAGACGTCAATAATACCAATCTAATGCCACCTCATTTACTAATAAGTCAGGGCTTGGCTAGGCGCGCAAAACCTTACCCTACTAGTTCAGTCGGGTAAATAATGGCGTGATTTTTATTAATTATTATAATTACGGACTTAAGTTGCTTATTGGTAAGTGACCCCTGTGTGGTGACGGAGATCTCCGTGTGGTGACGGAGTAAGAATACTATATGTCACCACCCCATCTTATCCCATGGGTGTCTTAAAAACCGACTAAGGGACTATTATCTTAACGAAATTAAAAGAAGGAAAACTTGAAATTAAACCCTATACCAATCTGTCTGGCCAGCGTGGTATTAGTAGGCCAAGTATCCCTCCGTCACGGGAGGAGGCCCGTCCCTAAAGTGGGATATTAATGGGATGTTATGATGACTCACGTACATCTGTGTGTAGGTGCGCAAAACCATGCCCTACTTTTAGTTCAGTCGGGTAAATAATGGCGAGATTTTTAGAGAGAGACTTCTCTTAATTATTGTAATTACGGACTTAAGTTGCTTATTGGTAGGTGACCCCTGTTTTATAGTGATTATAATGTTGGATTGCTACGCAGATTCCCCGGGTTCGATTTACGCCCAATGCAAATCTTTGTGTACTTACATGAACATTTACCTAACAGTATGTATTCTCCTTGAATCTCTATGAGTAATATATAATAACTAACGCAATAGCTGTCTTATTAAAATAAATAATAAATAAATGAATATTCCTCATACATTGACACAACGCCATCTAGTCCCAAACTCAGCAGAGCTTGTACCATGGATACTAGACAACGGATAAACATACTTAAATACTTTTTTTTTTTGTAAATACATACAATATTATAAATAGAAAACACCTAGACCAATGCAAACAATCTTGTTCATGCACACAAAGATTTGCATTGAGCGGGAATCGAACCCGCAAAATAATAAAATATTACCCGCTCGTATATCTACACTGCACTGCGACCCCACACCTTCAGTCATTGGCAGATCCATCGCTGCGTAAAATATCGAGTGCTAGATATGACAGCTTCGGAAACAGGCCTGCGTTTGATAGACCCTCCCCCCTCCTCCACCCTCCCTGTCGTAACCCCCTTCTTACCCGTGCAGAATCTTAGGATTGTGGTACACTTGCGACTTATTGTTAATTTTTCGTTTGTTAAAGTAAAAATTACTTCTCGTTGTGATGAATAAGAAATGTCAATCGGCATTTATTTTCATCTCAATAGATTATGGGGCATAAGGTCTAGTTCACGTATTATAAGTATTCATAAAATACTTTGGTGTAGACACAGCTTTATAAAAGGGCTATTTAGGATTATATGTATGTAAATACGATAACAATATCAGTTTAGTACTTATAGAAAATGTACGATCGACAATACTATATTAAGTTATTATTATTATAATAATATGTGATGAAATGTGACCTTATTATCGTAACTGTTTATACTATAATAGCACTAAGGAGACTATACTCACACACATATATATTATACAGACTATATTATACATCCTTACCCATAGTTGTCTTACAAGTCGATTAAGGGAGTAACCATAGGAATTTTATGTTGAAAAACCAAATGAAGGATAGGCTTGAAATAAAACCATCAGTCTGACAATAAATCAAATATCGATCTATCTAGCCAGACTAGAAAGTATTAGTTCGTCAATTCTCCCTCACTAAAAGGGATCCAGACACTGTAGTAGGACTGTGTGAACTGTCAAATAATATGATACACACCTTCGTTCCTAAATGTTATTTTACAAGACGCTTTTATTTAAATCCGTGTGGTGACGGAGTAAGAATACAGGGTGTCGCCACCCCATCTCATCCCATGGGTGTCGTAAAAACCGACTAAGGGATTATCCGTCAATATTATCTTAAAGTAATAAAAAGAAGGAAAACTTGAAATTCAACCCTATACCAATCCGTTTGGCCAGCATGGTATTAGTAGGCCAAGTATCCCTCCGTCACTGGAGGATGCCCGTCCCTGCCCCATTAATGGGCTGTTATGATATGATGATGTTATTTTTCGGCAAAATAAAACTTATCTTCGTCTTGTTTATCCTAGTTCTTTAACTATTGTATTTATTCTGATCACTCAGCTATAATGTGGAACAACAAAGCAAATGCCTATTAAAGCCATATTTATGTGAAGTACGGATCTTTCTCGAGAAATCCTCTGAGGTTCATCCGTAGGCACTTCCTGGAATAGATATTTTCTAAGTATAAAACCGATGTGTTCAAGAGTCCAGGAATTTGTTCTCGTAAACACGTGTAGGGTTGGAATGAAATAAGTAAGTAATTAAAGTGGTTTGCAAGTGTTCCTCTCAGTAATTATAATATTCAAATAATAAATCATAAAATGCTCAAACAATAGACGGTAATTAAAAATTTAGTGTAATTAGTCTGTTTTCGTTGAGTTAAATTTAACGGAAAAAATACGATGAAAAACTGTCCACATCGACTTGACTGCTTATACCATGAAGTTTATAATAAAGTTGGGATAGTCCTTTTTATAACAAACTGTAAATATCCTATAGCAACTTTTAAACTAGGGAAACTTGACTTAGGTACCTATAACATTTTAGCCAGGATATTTGCTACAGGGATGGATACAATGGTTTAAAGAAAATTGTTTATTGGAAAAAAAAATGAATTATCTTAACGAAATAAAAAGGAGGAAAACTTGAAATTAAACTTTATAGCAATCCGTCTGGCCAGCGTAGTATTAGTTGGCTAAATATCCCTCCGTCACGGGAGGAGGCCCGCCCCTGCAGTGGGACATTAATGGGCTGTTATGATGATGAATACCAGTCACAGGACGGTAAGTGACCTGAGCAGAATTTAGACCTTATCTTTAATTTAAATATAACATAATCTCTATATCTATGCTAAAGTTAATACTCACAATAGGGTTATGAAGCCAAGTTTTCCTAAATAAATGTCCATTCTTAGTTCAACCATAAACCATATAAAGTAGGTACATGGATAATTGGAAAGTTTCCTACTTGGGTGATACGCAGCTAAATGCATTGCATATTAGTACTTTTGTTTGCTTTCACTTACTGATCTAGTTCTTTTGTTTGTTAAGCATATTTCCCATACTAAATACCCTCCCATAATAATACATGTACCTATTCCATTTCCATCCATCCATTCCAAGAGACTTATTATTTACTTGCATTCTGTCGCTAATTTCCTACACTATAAGACAGCTAACTCATCACTACGTAACTACTTATCTGTTTACTTAAACATTGTAAAACACACCCCATCACGCGTTCATTAACCCCTATCACAAACTCATCACATAACACACAACACACAAGCCGCGCAATCTATTACAAACACAAATTCATTAATTTCTTGCCAAACTCATTGTCACCCTGGAAAGGGTTTCAAAACACTACATTTTGTCTCCCTCACTACCATTTGTATTTCGTATTTTCCTCTCTCTCGCACTCGTGGCTTTTTAAACCATTTGATGAGCCTTAATTGCTTTATTAGTTTTACTTGTTTCAGAAAAAAAAAGGTAAACGTTTAAGCTGAAAAAGACATTTTTGTATGTTTTTATTTCTGTTACAAATTGAAATTTGCGAAAACGTATGTTTTACCATTTTTCATATGTGCTCCGGTTAATTTTGTGGGTTATGTCGTTATAAATGGCTGCGTACTGTTGGGACCACAGAACATTAAAATACATGTTGGGACTGTGTAAACGTATTAATCTTTTTATAATATTTTTGTGACTTTCATTTATAACTGTTTTATTTGGGAAATTATTTAGTCATGGTCTTGGTTTTTGCTCTTTGATGTTTTAAAGCCGACTCCTAGATGAGTGTGCTTATGTGCCTTTCTATTGCGAGGGTACGCTGACATACTAGAAATATTATGGTGTCACACCTCATACAGAGGCCAATCTATGACTTTAGACAGAGCTTAGGTAAGCCACTGCCTACCCTGGAACACAAGCTGTTATGTCCCATAGCCCTGTTATTTGACTAGGTAAGGCAAAAGGCAGGAGTGGGACATTCATTAACAGAATAAGATCAAAACCATTCGTAAATATCTACAAATAAACATTACAAAGTGGACGACCTCTGTGGCGCGCGGCGTAGTGGTTATATAACATGACTGCTACGCAGTGGTCTGAGGTTCGATTCCCGCTCAATGCAAATCTTTGTGTGCATAAATATGAATCATGATTGTTTGCATTGGTCTGGGTGTTTTCTATGTATAATAAATGAATGTATGTATTTACAAAAAAAAAGTATTTAAGTATGTTTATCCGTCGTCTAGTACCCATAGTACAAGCTTTGCTTAGTTTGGGACTAGATGGCGTTGTGTGAATGTGTGAAGAATATTTATTTATTTCAAGTCCCAAGTTTACAAGTCTCTTTACAAGTCTGTTTACAAAGTTATGTATCCACAGTAAAGGGTTGTATCTAATCGGTTGTTTATTTGCAATATGCGAGTTATAATTAGAGTAGCCCTAAGTAAACACGTCATGCACACCCATCCCTTTGTAAATAGAGTACTTAACTCAACACGTAATGTTTGTTTGGGGATAACCACTGATATTTGGATTATTGGAGATTATGTAACATGTTTTGTTAGAGGTTTCCTTCACTTCGTGTTAGAGGTTAGTAGTAGTGAATATTAGTTGCTACTGGAGTTGGGTACAAAATCTGGTCCCCAGATATAATAAGAGGTGGTAGGACTTCAGCCTTCCTAATGTTGCCGGAGTTTCCGTCATCTGTGAAATTAAAAATGAAAGGAAATACCAGTTTACCAGCTTATGTCACCCCGAGTGAATTGTAAAAGAAAATTAAATAACTAACTTTAAAAAGTTACCTTTTCTTAGTTCATTCATTGATTAGAGCCCATTCATGTCCCACTGCAGGGACGGGCCTCCTTCCGTAACGGAGGGATACTTAGCCTACTAATACCACGCTGGCCAGACGGATTGGTGTAGGGTTTAATTTCAAGTTTTCCTTTTTTTTTATTTCGTACTTAAGTATAGTTAATATTTACGGATAGTACCTTAGTCGGTTTTACGACACCCATGGAATGAGATGGGGTGGTGACATGTTGTATTCTTACTCCGTCACCACACAGAACCCCTTTACTTACCTAGTACAAACAAATAATTGTTAAATATGCAGTTAGAATTACGGGTTTATGTCAGAATTTCGTCACTTATAACAATCTCGGGATGAAAAGGGGTGGCAACTCCTAACTTTACTTAGCCGTACTTGTAACTCATCACCACATAGCTATATTTGTAGATATTAACACCAATACTTTTTAATACTTTCCAAAGATATTTCTGGTAGGTAAAAGACTGCGGCTATAAATCAGTAACAGAGCCAAGATAGAATGAAGAATGGTCTCTGATTTACCGCCTACAAGCCACCCGACTGCGCGACAGGGGGGTGCTGTGTGCAAGCTAGGCCGAACTGCACCTAGACTGGGCACCTTTATCAGTTGAAATACGGTTCGATCTATCGGTAAACAAGTTTGTTGATTCGTTTGGCAATCAGTTGATGTTTTGGAAGTTGGAAATAAAACCTGATGCAATAGTGGAGATTTTACGAAAAGAAAAATAAACGATAGCCATAGGGTAAAAATCTGAATGAAATTTATGAGTTTTCCATAGGCAAAATAATGTGTTAATCCCATTAAAAAATCTATTGAATAATTTTCTCACTAAAATAAGTTATTTTCTATAACCCGATACCGATTGTAATACTTACGTAATTACAGGAGCCTGGTGTAATTCGCAGAAATTACAAAATAATGTTGTTATATGCATAAAAGCGAATATTTCTATAGAATGAATTTGCGAGTAAAATCTTGACAGACGAAAATACATTTCTTGAAATTGGTTAAACAATTGCTAAATTCTGAGAATCTCATTTTATTTTTGGAGTCGGTGCACAATGAACAGAAAAAGAGTTATGAGCAGAACAAAATTTAATAAGTTTTATTTGTTTGATAAGGGGCTTTTGTAATTTCATCATCATCATAATAGTCTATGGACTATTGAACACAGGCCTCCTCCAAACATTTACACCCTACTCTTGTTTATTTACCAAACAAATAATAACGCCTAACCACAAAGTATAAATAAAAGTTTTACATTCTTTCACCCCGTGTGTATCACCATGAAGCATGCCTAGACACGCGCCGCTGTTTGATAAGGCAACTTTATTAGCCAGAACTTACTTTATTTGCTCTACGTGTGTACACACCGCTAGCGCTAAATACCAAGCCAAAATCAACCTTATATACACCTCTATAAGAACTATCAACCTTGTTAGAAATGAACTTACTATCAACAAGCGAAAATCAACTTTATTCTTTAGATGAAAGGTTGAAATTTGTTTGGAAGAACTCGTATTAGTGATTTCTATGAGTTGAAAGTTTAGTTCTGAAAATAAGTTTGTACTGATTGAAGAAGATAGAGGAGACACGGTGTCTCCATTATAAGTCATCTCGTGATTGTCGTAGAACCAACTAGTTATGGGGAGTTTTAGAGGTTCTGTTTTACTGAAAACAAAAGAAGAAAAATTTTACGTATTACTTATTATCAAAATGTCTGGTCTGTGTTATAAGTACCTTTACAGGATGGTCTGGCTATGCAGGTTCAGAGCTTCCTGTAAGGATTTGGAGATCTTGGGGATATAATAAAACTCTCGATTTGCTTGAAGTGGAATGCGTGTGGTTTATTCCCGAAGGTCGTCACACCGTCCCGCGCTGGGTCCCTTTGTGGGGAATGGGGCCCAGGGGTCGTGTGGTTCAAGGTCGGGGCCTGTGGCCCCCTGCATGAAATGTCGTATTCGCGTAGTCCCAGAGAGAGGCTACGGTCGGTGGGTTTGCGAGATGCTGTGGCGTCTTTTTCTTGTTTCTTGGCCGCCGGCGAGTCAGCCCGCCGAGTGGGACCCCGTTGGGGGAGGCCCAGCGAGCGACTACAAGCACGGCGGCCGTGGTCTTGTCTGGTGGTGCGGGCCTCCGTCGAGCTGGCGGCCGGGTCTAGTCCTTGTAGGTCTGCGGCGAGGGTGCATATGTTAGCGATCCCTCGCCGCACGGTCTCGACGACGTCCGCGCCGCTATCCATCGCTTGGAGCACCTCGTTGAGGGTCTCCAGGCAACGTTTAACGACGCGGAGTGTTGTTGTGGTGGCAGCAGTGTCACTCTCCCCCCGCTTCGCCTTCTTCCCCTGTGAGGGGGCGGCGACCGCTTGTGGTTTAATAAAACTCGTCGCCTTATATACAAAAGTGTGTAAACATGTAAAACCAATAAAATATAAGAAAAATAAATATTTACAAAATATAAAAAATGTATAACCAATCACAACTCAGATTGTAATCACGCCATGCGATGGAAGCGACACGATGCGGCGATGGCGCGAAATGTCGAGGCGCGCCGCCGAGCTCCTCCCTGCCGGCCAGCCTTGCCTCCGTGCGTAGGTTATAAATACGACCCGTCGCTCGTACTCGTTCTTTCACTTGGGCGCGGCGTTGAAGAGGGACGGACGTCGATCTCGCGTATGGTTCGGCGCGTGCGGCGTGTGTGAAGATTGTTATCAACTTGAAGTCTTGAATTATTGTTGAAGATCATTCTGGTTGGCTGCGTATGTTTGGGCGACGACGTGCGTGAAGATAAATATTAGCTTGAATAATGAAAAACGTTGTTACGTGTGCAGAAGTCGTACACAACGGTTCTTATTAGAACTGATTATTATTTCTATGCTATAATAATCTGAAAGTCATTATCAAACAGTTCTTTTCAGAACTACTTCACTTTTCTATGTTAAGAAGTGATTGAAAAGTCATTATCAAAACATCTCTTATCAGAGATCTTATTATAGTTTATCATACTGCAATGCATTTTCTGTTTGATAGTACAAAATCTGGTCAATTGCGAATCTGGTGAGTTGAGAATCTGGTGAATTGCGAATCTGGTAAATTGAGAATCTGGTAAATTGCTCCTAAGGGACTTAATCTGTATTAAAGTCATGTTTAAAAACAGCTCTTTTCAGAGCTAATCACTATTTCTATGGATTAATCTGTAGCAGGCCACGGCAGCTACATACCCAAAGTTTTACTCTAACAATCGGGGTAGCCCAAACCTGCATTGCGGCACTTCTCACGTGTCAATGGTCGAAATTCAAACAGTTTAGGAATAGTGAGCGACCACTTCAATGGCATTAGGAGTTGCTGCGTAAAGATCGGCCATCGTACCTCGCTCAGGACACAAAGGTCACATCAGTAGATGCGACATCGATTGCTCTGGATTGCCGCAGTCACGTTGGGGAAGACAAGCGTCTCTGAATCCCTACTTACACATATTTATTTATTTATTTCGGCACTAATGGCTTGTTATATCGATAGTTGCTTTCATAAATTTAGTCATTATCATATCAGACGCCCAGTGTTGGACATTAGCTTCTTTTCGCGGTTCTGTACCACCTTTATCCATAATCCACAAAGTAAGTCTGTTGTAACCGTGTGAGGAGTCTCGCTACCTTGCGTCTTTCGGTACATGGTCGCTATTCTAGAACCTTTCTGCCCAAACTGGTGTCAGTTTTACGCGTTATATGTCCAGCCCACCACCATTTTTGACGACCTCTGTGGCGTAGTGGTTATTAAACATGACTGCTACGCAAAGGTCTCGGGTTTGATTCTCGCTCAATGCAAATCTTTGTGTGCATAAACATAATCCTTTGCATTGGCCTGGGTGTTTTCTATGTATAATATTATGTATGTATTTACAAAACAAAAGTATTTAAGTATGTTTATCAGTTGTCTAGTACCCATAGTACAAGCTCTGCTTAGTTTGGGACTAAATGGCGTTGTGTGAAAGTGTGAGGAATATTTATTATTTTAATCGGGCAATCCTGAGCGCTATGTTTACTTTGATTCTTCTGCGGATCTCCTTATTTCTGATTCGCTCACGCGAGGAAACTTCCAACATTACTCTAATAACAAATAAAAATTCAGAAATATAACATTTTACATTTTTGGTCACATAAATTCACATTAAAAGTGTGACATTTCCTTGAATTGTTTCTACAATATTCTGTACGTAGCGTTTGTCTCTGTGTTGTTACTTTGTCGCCTTTGTATTTTGCTTGAATACAAAAATCATTGATACAGAAGAGACAAACTCTATAAAATAGCTGTAAATGCCAATAATTTTAGAACATTGTCGCGTCTTTTTAAAGTCTCTATGTTGGATGTTTTAAACATGTGATTCTGGAAATTTCGACAGTTGTAAATAACTTAACAGGTTGTCTGTACCACTGCCTGTTTCGCCCGTGGACACAATCGTCATGCGAATTTGTAAATATTATTTAAGTCTATAACTAAATAAATAAATATTCACGGACATCTCTATACACCGCCATGCTGTTCTCAAAGTAAGCTAGGCTTAACCTGCTTGTGTTATGGGTAACAGAACAACGGATATTAATACTTATATACTTTTTTTTTGTAAATACGCACATACATAGAAACACTCAGACCAATGCAAATAATCATGTTCATGCACACAAATATTTGCATTGAGC
This sequence comes from Schrankia costaestrigalis, assembly GCA_905475405.1. NCBI lineage: Eukaryota > Metazoa > Arthropoda > Insecta > Lepidoptera > Erebidae > Schrankia > Schrankia costaestrigalis. The sequence goes on along the minus strand of FR997852.1, from coordinate 11,942,900 downwards.
GGGAATCGAACCCGAGACCTCTGCGTAGCAGTCATGTTATATAACCACTACGCCACAGAGGTCGTCAAAACCTCTGCAGGATTAGAAGGTACATAACTATTTTTACAATGAATGATAATTGAGGACATTTTCTCATAAGAAATAGGCTTCCATTTTACTCTTTATTTGTCTATTTATTTCGGTCCATCCATATCAGCCTATGGACGTCCACTGCTGGACATAGGCCTCCTCCAAAAGCTTCCACTCTGCGCGGTCTTGTGCCTCCCTCATCCATCGGCTTCCCGCCGTCCTGACCAGGTCGTCGGTCCACCGTGTGAGGGGTCTCCCCACCCTGCGCTTTCCGATACGCGGTCGCCATTCCAGAACCTTTCTGCCCCAACGGCTGTCGGTATCGGTAAGTTACTTTAATACTAGCACAATATATAGCCCGATAAACCAGTTAACAATAAATTTTTACCGGTACCAGATATATTGGCTTAGGTACGGTGAGTTTGAATAACACGGTAATAACTTACTATAGTACTAGCATGGAGGTTGTATTCAAATTCAAATTTAACACATATGTATTGCACATAAATACCGTATTTATTGTTACTTGTGGCACTTTGCCAACTAGTGGACGGATGAGGATCTATATTGGTGAGATTGTTACATGTTCTTTGTCGGTCAACATGAGGAAAAATAAAAATTTGTGATAGGAACTGTGAAAATCATGTATTTTTTTATTTTTTTTTAATTCTCCATGTGGTGGCAAGATAAGACGGAATAATATAACCGTAGCAATTTATCATATGAGTATCGTGAAACCCAGCTAAAAAGATGCATCTAAATTAAACTATATTATCCGTCTGGTGACGGAGTAAGAATACAATGTGTCACCACCCCATCTCATCCCATGGGTGTCGTAGTAACCGACTAAGGGCCTATGTGTGAATATTACCTTTACATAAAAAGAAGGAAAACTTGAAGTGAAACCCTATACCAATCTGGCCAGCGTGGTATTAGTAGGCCAAGTATCCATCCGTCGCGGGAGGAGGCCTGTCCCTGCAGTGGGACATTAATGGGCTATTATGATGATGATATTAAGCTATAACACTATACTCTATCACGCCAGCATGGTATAACTAGATCAAGTTTCGCTCTGTCACTGAAGGAGGCACAGGTGCATGTATGGTAATATCTCCCTCTCGCATTAAACTACTTCGCAACGGCTAGTTGTAAGAAAGCCTGATATAACTACCGATACTATAAAAATATCTACTTTTTCTACCAGGAAAAAGTTAATATTTACTAAAAATACGCCTTACTCTAGCCTTGTCATTTCTTTTTTCATTTTCACAAAAATAAAACCCGCAACAAAATTCTTTCATCAAGATGTCCGCGTAAATGAATACTGATGGTTACCCTACTGCCCGCAAATGGCGACCCGCTTGCATTTTTTCCTTGAAAACGCAACCATTTTATTGTCATCCTACTTTTTAGTGATACTAACGTAACTTTACACTTACAACCTTTAAGAATTCCTTTGCATCTAACTCCTGAAACAACTCACTTAAAAACCGACCTTAACTCTCTAATGCAAAGTCCATATTAAAGTAATCCTCATTCACACTTAGGCTACTTTTGATATTTTTCTAGAAATTTTAGATCTACAAGAGCTTCAAGCAAAATAGACCTTATTTCAATGAATTTAAGTTTCATATAACATTGTTAAATGATAAATAGTGAGTAAGAACAAACTCTTGCAAACGGCTTAATGTGTTAAGTTATTTCTTGTTGTAAACTAGAAATATCTCTGTAACGAAAAAACATCACGATGAAGTAAAAATAGTTGTTTTAATATGCAGTCCCAGCTTTTTATATATTTAAGCAGTAGTGTGCTGATGTTTGTGAGCTTAAGTTGAAGAGCTACAGTAGTAGCTAGTGATATTAGAAAGCAATGGAACACGACAAATAAATCTTTACTGAGTAACATTATAAAGAGGTAAAGTTTGTGTGTTTGTGACGTTGTAGGAGCTAATCTCTGGATCTACTAAAGCGATTTTAAAAATTATTTCTGTGTTGAATAGTCCATTTATTAGGGAGTGCCATAGGCTATATAATATTACGCTATGACTAATAGGAGTGCAGCAGTAATGAAATATGTTAAAAAAGAAATACTGCAAACTTAACCAGGTGGTAAAAAAAACATAATGATTATATTCTTACTTCATCACTACACGGACACAGTACATTGTTAAGATAACGAATAATTAATAAACTCTCTTATGTCGACAATTGTGAGGAAATGAAACTCGTCCCAGGATATTACAGCTTTAAAGGGCGATCCTCTGAGAGGGGGTGAGGGACCGGGGCGCGGGGCAGGGCTCGTGATACGCGAGATTATGGGCGACGGAGATTGTTTGTTTATTGTTGGGAAAATCATTTCGCAACTTAATTTTGTTTGAAGTTCAATATAAATCTACCTAGGTTTTAAGGATAGGACAGTGGCAGCTGTAGGCATAATTTTATGTCTTCTAGAATAAATACGTAGTATATTTTTTGACAAACGGAAGGGTCGAAAGAAATATTTTACTAAATGTTTTACATAGTTGGCAAGGCACCTGCTAGAAAAGCTATCATTACAGGAATCCGGTTCCAGTATTGAGAAAAGGATTTCATAAAATGATGAATCATTGCTTGATATAAGTGCACAGTTCATTACTTTTATGTCAAGAATTATTAAGGTTAAACTCGCTTTAGTTCTTTATGCAATGTGGTCTGCACTTTGCTGCTAAGGTGCTGCAAACTAGCGCCGATTACACTACTCTACATCTTGTAGGACACTACATGTTGTCTAGTGTAATCGCATGTAGACTGTTAGGACACTACATATCGTAGATTGGCGAGTCCCGACCGCCATACATCATGTAGTGCCCTACAAGATGTAGGGCACTACATGTAGGGTAGTGTAATCGGCGCTTTTACTTTTAGACCGTCCTTTCACGCATGTATACTACTAGCTGACCCGTGCCCACTTCGTTGGGCTGCGAAAAAAATACGTCCCTTTTTTAAACATATTTCATTACTGCTCCACTTCTATTAATCAGTGATACTTGAATTTTATAGCCTATGACACTTCCCGATAAATGGACTAAGTATTCAACACAGAAATATTTTTTTAAATCGGTTCAGTAGATCCAGAGATTACCCCCTACAACGTCACAAACACACAAACTTTAACTCTTTATAACATTAAGTATAGATTTACATAACACAGTAGTACTTACTTACAAAAGACCAGTGATTCTCCTTGACACGTTCGTACAGAACTATTCAGGAGTGATAACGCGTTAGCACCTTATACAGTTGATCTAATAAATCGTTGAACGACATTGAGATGGGTCTTATCACAGATAGACGTGTAGCACCCACATATCTAAGCTTATTTGATGGCTTTACTTAATGTTATAGGAAATAGAAAAAGTCAAAAACTACTGCTAAAGATATGTGGTAATTCCGACACGCACTTGGCCGGTTTTTCATTGTAAATCTTACAAATAATTATCTTGCATGGGAGACGATTCTTGATTCAAACAATTTGACATCGAAGGTGTTATATTTTAGTTTACTAATATAAATAATTAATAATAAATGTTAAAATAAATATTATAATTTTAAATATTACACGTGATGATAAGTTATGTTGAACAGATATTATATTATTGTTAAAGTTTTTACACAAAATTTGGACAATAGTAGAAGCGAAATTTTCTTTTCGGAGCGATTTTTTCTTTTTACACTTTTGTGTTTCTGCTGTTAATAGGGTGCTTCATATTATCATAGTCATATATTTTAGAAACTAAGTGTAGTTTTGTCTTACTATTGTTCTGTGTATCATTTATTCTCTTATCTTCCTTCACATGTTGCTCTTTAATGCTTTCGCGATTCCTACAGTAGATACAGAAAGAACATCGTGGATCGCTCAAATAATCGTCCTTTGTAGGAGTCAAACCCGCGACCACGTGCACTAAAGCCGCTACCGCGACGACGGCCGCGCCACTGATGCAGTTGAATTATTTACTGCTTTATAACATGATAGACAGCCCTCACTAGCCAAAAAGACAAAAGTTAGTTACTTATATACATAACTGGCTCAACGACAACCTTAGATTAGGGTTCTCTATTTTGACACAAATGACCAACACAGCATAAAAGTAAGATTGAAATTAATTTGACCATATCTATAGGTGGGCACAGGACCGCACAAGGTGGCAGTATTTGGAGGAGGCCTATATCCAACAGTGGACGTCAATTGGCTGATATAATGATGATGATGACTATGATCTATAGGTAAACTACTGTCAAGCCAAAACTTATATTTCACTGTAACATGCTGTATATAATATATCTTCTGGGAACCTTCTAGGGAATAGTAGAAACCTTTTTGCATAAACTACGCAAACAAAATCAATACAGGAAGTTGTAACCAATACGAAATATAAAAACTTTGTTCTTGATATCAAACTGCTTAGATTTATTCTTGTTCGTAAAAGGTTTTTTTTAAAGTGATTTTACCCTTATATGTGGTGTTGTATTTTTACATTTCTTTATTTATAGTCAATCCATACTAATATTATAAATGGGGAAGTGTGCCTGTTTGTCTTTGATAGTTGAAGGGATGGAGAGTAACATACGTTAGTTTTTTTTGTCTTCCCTGTCCAGGAAAGGGGAACAGTGCTACCCAGAATAAAATGCGAGCGAAGCCGCATACAAAAGCAAAATGTGTGACCTGACAAGAAGTTGAAGGTTGTGTATGCGGCTACAGTGCCCGAGGTCGCGGGTTCGAATCCCATGCAAGATGTATTTATATTTGTGTGATCCACTAATCAAATCTTTGTGTCTGTTGTGGCTCGGTGCCTAGAACAGGTGTTGTATTAGTCTTGCAAGATAGTGTCCTATAAGATGACAACAAACTGCAAAATCATAAAAAGAGAGATAGTAAAATATAGTCGACAGTTCCATAGTCACCAGCTAGTGTCCTCTTACACCTAAACAAAGTTAAGCCCGATTCACACATCGACAAGTAGGTACAGTAGCGAGTTAAGTAGTAAGTTGTTGATTAAGTTGATTTAAATAGATCTACATCCTATTTTTTTGGCGAGTTAAGAGAGTAGAGTAGATGGCCTTACAAAGGAAACTAAAAATTACCCCTTAGTCGGTATTACGAGCGAGACTAATAGGACGAGGCGAATGTGGATTTTATAAAGTCTTATACCTTTTCCTTAGAGATAAAAGAAACTAACATGAAAACAAACTTAACAAAAGATTTCAAACAAAAAGGAAATATCAGAACTTTGTATGAATTCTTAAAGATTCCGAAATACACTGGGCGGCAATGAAAACGGGTCGCTTATATAAACCTTAATAACTTCCAAAATATTAGAGCTAGGTTTATGAAATAAACACTTAAATAAAGATTATTTAACAGTCCTTATATCGAAGTGATAAAAATTACAGATTGTTAAGTGCATTTTGGACAAAAGTAAGTTAAATAAAAATTGTCACTTTCATTAGATGTCGAAAACAGGTAAAAGGTATCAAAAATGCAATTTTTACTCATTTAATACGCTGTTTTATTATCAGAAGCTGTTAATACAGCTGTCATCTGGTTTTGGATGCTTTCCATTTGGTTTTAAATTGAATTCTGAGGAAAATACACCCATTTCTCTATCACTGCTTCTTTGAGTTCACAAAGGGTGATAAGAGGTAAATTTTGACATCCTACTCATCGACCTAATACGTCCCAAGCATGCTGGATCGCTTTCAAGTCTGGGTTGCGTCCTGGCTACTTCATACGTGTGATAGCGACATCTTTACGGAACTTTAACACTATTAAATCTGTATAAAGACGAGCGTTGAGTTCCATAAAGGTGACTATTTCGCCGATGTTTACCAAAAATGAGCCATCATACTTATTAATGATTTCATTGAAGTACCTCTCTGCAGTTAAAGTACCATTTTATATCACTACTAGCTCGGTGCGGCTTTCAGAAGAAATTCAAGCCCACACGTGTACAGTGCCTCCGGCATAAGGTACTTTCTCTTCAATGTTAGCTTGGTTATACAGGCTTCCTGTACTTTTCCAGAATCTTAGCCTTCCATCGTGCTTGTATAACGTAAACCTCGACTCATCGGAAGCATTTTCTTTAACTAATCAGTCATGATCCTATTCACGAGTTTTTTTATTATTACTCTATCTGCAATTTTGATGTTGTCTTTCAAGTTTACGAATATTTTCAGGTCTAGGACTGTAATTTTGCTTCATCTAGACACTGCCTCACTATACAAGGGCTTGGATTGCTTTCTCGAGCACGTAGCAAGTTATTTTTTGACTTAACAGCGGTTTGAAATCGATTTCTCAACATTCTCGACACCATGTAACGATCCTCTTGTGCTTTTGTGCACGCTGTTGGTTCTGATCTTGGTCTGCGCGCATTGGATAGAGTGTCTTCTAATGGCTGGAGTACTTTTCGAACGATTGAGAGCTATAAACTAACAGTTTTTGCTGTATAACGATGACTAGGTCATATTTCTAGCATTTCTGGAATCCTTGTAGACTCTTCAGGGGTTAGAGGCATGTTTTAATGCTAATTTGATCAGAATATCAAATTTCTGTATATAAAATGCGTCTTTTTCATGATACACCATAAAAAAGAGTAAAAAAATGATTTCGAAACTGTTGTTAACACTTAGGGACTCGCGTCATAATTTGTCGCACAAGTACTCGCTACCTGGTCCGCTGGACCCAGTATAACGTCATAAGTTTTTTCCAAAACTGTATGATAAACGTAAATGTTTACTTTTTTATACGGATTCTATATGCATAATAAAATATATTATTGAATGAAATATTAATATTTATTTTATTTACTTAAACAAAGGCTAGTACGAAAATATACTTAATTTCTCCTTAGTTTTGTGACAAGATTTAGGGTAATCATTGTAATTTTTATATTTACTTATTTTAAACAAAATTTTCTGGATTTAGTTACACAAATATAATAAACGTATGTAAACGGAATAGCTAAGAGGGATCAATCATCACAAAACACATAATATCTTATTTGGAGTAAAGTCACACTTGTCAACATTCTTCAGACACTTTGTATATAAAATTTAGTTATAATAATTTGTACAAACATGGTGCATGTGTTCTCCACAAATTGGTACACTGCACTTTGTGAAAAAAATATTGGTTTTACTATCTTTTTTCAAATTACATAGGCCGCAACGCACATTTCAGGTTTCTTTTGTTCACCGGTTCTTACGTCTATTTTAGCATCAAGATGCATAATAGATGCTAAAAGAACTACTTTGCCACGTTTAGGCACGTAAGATAGCAATGTGGTATTATTTTGAAACCCAAAATAAGTTTCGTGCTCCTGTGTTCCTCTGGTTTGATGATGCAAAATTCACTTACGTATTTAGTCGCTACCGGGTCTGGCGGACCCATACACACCTTTTACGTCCGTAACGCTTACTTGCAGCGCGCCAACTGACTGCTGACGTCGACATTTGCTGTGCTAGACTATCGTTAAAAGGTACTAAAAGCGACAACGTAGTATTCGTCGAATTATAATATTTCAGAAGCAAAATATGAAGGACTGGGTCCATTGGACCCGTTAGCGAGTCCTTAAGTGTTAAAATTTAAAAATTGTGTCTTTATTTTTAATTTATGGATTTAATACAATAATCAAAAATAACTTGAAAGATTTTACTTGCGGCATTATTTGTGATTAAATTATCTATTATTTAGTCTTTATTTCATAAAGCTAGCTCCAATATTTTGGAAGTTATTAAGGTTTTTGTAAGCGACCCGTTTTCATTGCCGCCCAGTGTATTTTACCAAAGACACAAACTATTTCTATAACGTCCACCAACTATCTACATTTCTGATTTGAGCCTCTACACTGAAACGCTTAGAAAACTTTAGTTATTAGACATGTTTGAATTACAAACTATACATTGCTTCTTCACTTCAAACGTATTCATAACAAGTATAGACAAAACGCGCAATGTATTGTGAGTTATTCGAAAGGAAATAATGTATTTGAAAATTCAGATTCTTTTAGGTAGGAGCACTGACTTTTCAATCCAGCTACATTCAGGAACAGAATCCGAGAAAGTTTTTTCAAATTTGGAACGTTCGATGTTTTGAAATCAGACTCGTGGTCCTTTGTGTAATCTACAAGAAGTTTGTTTTTTGAACTAAAAAACCTCGTACCGTGTTACCCGCTTTAAGGCGGAAAAACTAAAAATGTTAGAGTTCTAGTTTGCCATTTATCGTCCGCCATTTTTATTCTTTCCAGATATCACATGATTAATTACGTTTACAGGAAGGACACACAAACATATCATAATCATCATCATATCAGCTGCATTTACTGCTGGACATAAGCCCCAATAAACGTCTCCACCTTTCTCTGTGCTGTGCTATCGCCATTCTATAATCATAATATGTCCACAGCCATCTAAGAAAGGAATTCCTAAAAAAAGCATATTATAAACACATCAAACTCTATTATCTAAATCAGTAGTGTAACAAATTCCACCATTATGTGAATGTTTAATAAAGCATGTTGGGTATTCATCCATTACGTGACTTGAAGTCCTGTGGGGCTAGCAGTAATGCAGGTTGTGGCTTGCACGTTATACTTAATAATATTATGTGCTCTTGTTTTTCGTTTTATCTATGTTTGATTGCATCGGTAGCCGCGGATTTAAAGACCACAATGGACATGTTCGAAAAATGTTGTCCTTAGCTTGGAATTTCGTTGTGTGCGTTACTTCTTGTCGTCCATTGCTAATACAGAAGTTGTATTTCATATTATCCTAATTCCTAACAGCCCAATAATTTTCCAATTCGACAATCTTTGGTGCTGAAATTATTGAGTGCCGAAGATATTTTCAAAAGGTTTGAGGTGTCTGTAGATAATGATCTCTAGTGCAGGAATTGTTTTTTTAAAAGAGAAAAAGTAAAGAATACACTAAAAGCTTTATTTTCTTCATTTTAAATTAAATCTTTTTTTGTTTAGGATTATTTTGCCATTAATATTTGATTTTATAGAGATGTAGATCTTTCCTTTGGTTGTCTGATAAGATTAGGTATTTTATGTGGTCAAATGTGAAATCCTAACAAAGGTAGGTATAGTCCAGAGCCATAATAAAATTGATTTTTACAAAAAAAAAAAAACCGACTTCAAAAACACAAATTGCACTAAAAAGTAAAAAATAATTAGTTGTATTTCGGTTTTACAACATTAAATCAGCCATTCTTTCTACTGAATTTTAATCTAAAGAATAGGTTATTTTAATTATTGTAAAAAGTATTGTTTAAGATATTTCTTGAAGAGTCTGTAAATATATTGATTTGTAGATTCTTTAAAAGATAATCAAATTATTACAAATAATGTAATATTATTGTTATTTTTGGAGTCGGTGTCAGCCACGATAGTTTATATACCTACCATTTTTTTATTTCTGACTTAATATTTAAACAAACATTATGGCGTCATGTTACACACAGGCTAAAGACTAACAATTACTTAAAATTCGCATTAGAAAATGAAACGGCCGTTTTTGTTTTAAATGCAATATTTATCTAATTAAAAACCATTTAAAGTGATTCGAGTGTGTTAGAAAAGGCCATAAAGTTTTGTATAACTATATCATACTTATTGCGTTGGCTGACACCGACTCCAAAAATAACAATAATATTACATTATTTGTAATAATTTGATTATCTTTTAAAGAATCTACAAATCAATATATTTACAGACTCTTCAAGAAATATCTTAAACAATACTTTTTACAATAATTAAAATAACCTATTCTTTAGATTAAAATTCAGTAGAAAGAATGACTGAAACCGAAATACAACTAATTATTTTTTACTTTTTAGTGCAATTTGTGTTTTTGAAGTCGGTTTTTTTTTTTTTGTAAAAATCAATTTTATTTTCAAATTTTTAGTGAATACCAATTCTATAAATCCGTGTGGTGACGGAGTGAGAATGCATGTCACCACCTTATCTCAACCCATGGGTGTCGTAAAAACCAACTTAGGGACTATCCGTGAATATTATCTTTGTGAAATAAAAAGAAGGAAAACTTGAAATTAAACCCTATACCAATCCGTCTGGCCAGTGTGGTATTAGTAGGCTAAATATCCCTCCGTCAGTGGAGGAGGCCCGTCCCTGCAGTGGGACATTATTTTGTCTAAATATGGGTAGACCTACGAAACGCGCTGCTCATGAGACAGCGCTGATTGTATGAGACTGTAGAGGTGATAAAGAAAACGTGACGGTTATTTACAAGACTATTTACTTAATGACACAGAATGAAAGAGAATACAGAGTTATTAAGTTAGTTAAGTTCACAGCACTGAAGTTAAGTTAAGTTATACAAGAATAAAAAACAAGATGTAGATTAGCTAGACGTAGCTTAGACTACGAGTATATAGGAGTAGAAAACAAGATGTAAATTAGAATCTAGAGATCGAGTTAATTGCGTACGCATGAAGTGCGGGCGAACGTGCATTCGCCGTCGGTCTACGTCTCGCACTGTCGCTCGCTCGCGACTGAGCGGTAGCGCCTAGCGGGCGGACCGGTCACCGTCGGGTCGCGGGGAGTGCAGCGCGGGCGCCGCCGCGGTATGTTCATTGGTGCGCGTCACAGGTCACAAGACTTGACGCGCCCGCCACGGGTTCGATTCGATGACAACCGAAGAAAGGAAGAAACGCCATTCTCGAAGTAGGAAATCTACCTCCAATGCCATTTCAAAAGAGACTAGTGAACAACGTAAGAATCAGCTTTCACAAAAAAGGACCTACATGAAAAACGTTTTAAATAGGGAGAACATCGAAAAGCGTAGCCACACCGTCTCTGCGTGGTTAATTAGTAATAAAAATTATTAATTTATTGTGCGACATGCACACTAAATTGATAATTTAAATAAATTGACATAAAAATAAATCAAATAAATACTTATAATAGTTATTATTATCAATTTGTTGTACCTAAAGAATAAGTTTAAAATAAATGAAATGCAATTCAAAAATTTGTTTATAGTCTATTTATAATCCGGTATTAATTCCTATTTTAAATTCAAATAAGAACTTCATTATTAAGTCTTAAACCATACCTTCAATTACAGTCATAATGTTAGTGTAAAGTTTTCATCAATACGAATAAAATAAGCCCAAACACTAGGTAGCTGCTATTTACTATTAAAAAGTTCCCTTGACCCTCAATCTTCTTCATCATTAGATTATGTTTGTGTACAGTTGTGTAAAGCTTTTATCAATGCGAATAAAATAAGCCCAAACACTAGGTAGCTGCTATATACCGTTAAAAAGTTTCCTCGACCCTCAGTCTTCTTCATCATCAGATTATGTTTGTGTCAAGTTTTGTAAAGTTTTCATCAATACGAATAAAATAAGCCCAAACACTAGGTAGCTGCTATATACCGTTGAGGAGTTGCCTCGACCCTCAATCTTCTTCATCATCAGATCATGTTTGTGTAAAGTTTTGTAAAGTGTTCATCAATACAATTAAAATAAGCCCAAACACAAGGTAGCTGCTATATGCCGTTAAGGTGTTCCCTCGACTCTCTCTGGTCTCCAGGATCTGACCAGTTCAAATTCTTGACTATTTGGTAGTGACGTCAAAGATGCACATGTATGACAAGATTTTACACAATGCGTCTCTACAATTTTCAAGAGATGCCCTCGATTTCTCTGGGATCCCCTCATCCAGATCCAGATCTGGTGACAATGGGACCAAATGGGAAGCATACCAATACGAACAAAAAAAAAATTTTTCAAATCGGTCTAGCCGTTTTCGAGAAATCAGGTAACAAACACAAAAAATAAAAAAAAAAATAAAAAAAAAAAAAAAAATACAACCGAATTGAGAACCTCCTCCTTTTTGAAGTCGGTTGAAAAAAGATTTATTCCCACGAGGTCGAGTCCTAGTATGTCCTATAATAAATAATCCTCACACATTCACACATCGCCACCTAGTTCCAAACTTAGCAAAGCTTGTACTATGGGTACTTACTAGACAACGGATAAACATACCTACTTATATTCTTTAACTTATGTAGGTACTTTACTTTACTTTATAATATAATTTAAACAAGAGAGTAATCTAAAAAAGAATCGCACATTAATTTAAAGAGATTATATCAATAGAATGACGAAGCTACTATTCTGTATCTAAAGCCCGATTTACACATCAACAAGTACAGTAGCGAGTTAAGTAGTAAGTTGTTGACTAAGTTGATTTAAATAGATCTCCATCCTATTTTTTGGCGGGTTAAGTTGGCGAGACGCGAAAGAGGGGGCTACTTCGTACTTAAGTCGCCAAAAAATAGGATAGAGATCTATTTAAATCAACTTAATCAACAACTTATTACTTAACTCGCTACTGTACTTATCGATGTGTAAATCAGGCTCAAGTACGAGTCTGTGTGTCGTGCACAGTACAGTTTTAAGGGCATTGCATTGCTCAATGACCTTGAAGATCTGAGGTTTGTTACAGTTTTCATAGAAAAAGCGCCATCTACTAACAGAGATTAATACTAGGATATAATCAACTAATGATTATTCAAATCACAGACGCGACACAAATTTATCATTGTTTTGACCTAACTTATTTATTCTCTCGGAGACGCCAATTTTATACATACGTATTTTACTGGAAATAACGTTCACCGCGCTCAGAGCAATAACGAATTTATTATTATTACTGTTGCTACTAGACTATGTCTTCTGAAGGTCTGATGATGGCCAGGTAAGTACACAACGGTTCTCAGCGATGGTAACAGCTAGAAGTACTCTGTTTTCATAATTTGCCTATTTGATTAATGATACTACTACACTGTGTCTTCTGAAGGTCTCATGATGACCAGGTAAGTACACAACGGTTCTCAGCAATGGTAACAGCTAGAAGTACTCTGTTTTCATAATTTGCCTATTTGATTAATGATGCTACTACACTATGTCTTCTGAAGGTCTGATGATGACCAGGTAGGTACACAATGGTTCTCAGCGATGGTAACAGCTAGAAGTACTCTGTTTTCATAATTTGCCTATTTGATTAATGATGCTACTACACTATGTCTTCTGAAGGTCTGATGATGGCCAGGTAAGTACACAACGGTTCTCAGCGATGGTAACAGCTAGAAGTACTCTGTTTTCATAATTTGCCTATTTGATTAATGATGCTACTACACTATGTCTTCTGAAGGTCTGATGATGGCCAGGTAAGTACACAACGGTTCTCAGCGATGGTAACAGCTAGAAGTACTCTGTTTTCATAATTTGCCTATTTGATTAATGATGCTACTACACTATGTCTTCTGAAGGTCTGATGATGACCAGGTAAGTACACAATGGTTCTCAGCGATGGTAACAGTTAGAAGTACTCTGTTTTCATAATTTGCCTATTTGATTAATGATGCTACTACACTGTCTTCTGAAGGTCTGATGATGACCAGGTAAGTACACAACGGTTCTCAGCGATGGTAACAGCTACAAGTACTCAGTTTTCATAATTTGCCTATTTGATTAATGATGCTACTACACTGTGTCTTCTGAAGGTCTCATGATGACCAGGTAAGTACACAACGGTTCTCAGCAATGGTAACAGCTAGAAGTACTCAGTTTTCATAATTTGCCTATTTGATTAATGATGCTACTACACTATGTCTTCTGAAGGTCTGATGATGACCAGGTAAGTACACAATGGTTCTCAGCGATGGTAACAGTTAGAAGTACTCTGTTTTCATAATTTGCCTATTTGATTAATGATGCTACTACACTATGTCTTCTGAAGGTCTGATGATGACCAGGTAAGTACACAATGGTTCTCAGCGATGGTAACAGCTAGAAGTACTCTGTTTTCATAATTTAGCTATTTGATTAATGATGCTACTACACTATGTCTTCTGAAGGTCTGATGATGGCCAGGTAAGAACACAACGGTTCTCAGCGATGGTAACAGCTAGAAGAACCCAGTTCTCATCATTTCCCTATTTAATTACTCATGCTACTACACTTTGTACTTACCTGATCCTCATCAGACATTCTTCTGAAGGTTGAATTGAACTCAATGATTTTCAGCGATGGAAACAGAAAAAAATTGACACTAACTGTAAAATGTTATTTTGTAAAATAGGCAAAATGGTTATTAAGAAAACAGCTTTAGTAAGTTTTATATTTTATTTTAATCAAAGAAGATAAGACCTAATCTTAGCATTCCATAGATTCTCCGTGCGGGTGCCGGGTCCATCGCGTGATAGAGGAAGGAACACTTGCATAACAGCGTCTGGGACTTACGACCCAGATGTACGTTTAAGGAGGCCCCTATTACTCTTCTTCCAGATATATTTTTTGTTTCTTCCTGGAAATGCCCCACTTCTACAGTCAAATTTGGTAGTATTTCTTCTTCAAGCTAGAACAAAATTTTTTATTTAATAAAATAGTCGATGTTACAAATTAATACAAGTATTAATCACAGTACATAACACATTTTGGCGGTAATGTACTCTAAAACAAGTAGCAGGAGGATTATCAGAAATATGGAAAAAGTTACGAGTTTGCTTTACTAGTAATCATTACTCTGTAATATGCTAAACAAATTAGCTTTCAGCTGTTTGTCTGTTTATGTATGCATTAATCTTAAAAACTAGGCAGCAGACAGAATTCATAACACCTATGCATAATATAGATGAAAAGCACTCATAATTTTAGACGTTTACAATGTGATGCCGTAAATAAACACTTATTTGAGCTTACATAAAAAACAACAAAATAAACTTATATTTACCACATTTTGCTCAACTTCCATATCAGTTGGCATATCTGACGGTTCGCATGTGTCGGAAGATTTTGACAGCGGTTGATCTTCTTGATTTTGTAATTCAGAGCCTTGCTGATTTCTTATTTTCCTTAAAAAAAAAAATTCCTGTTTTAATTGGTACTTGTAATTTTGTCGATATCAAAACATTGGAGTAAAAAAAAGCTACCTAAGTAAATGTCTCAAAGTCAACTAGGTCAAGACCTAATGAGTAACAACTTGCTGTTTTACGTAGGTACTGTCATCATGACTGAAGTCTACCTACCTTCGTAGTCCACCATAAGTCAGTTCCTCACAGTCACCTAGGTCACCCTAACCTCTTTTAAACGAGTACCAACTTGCTGGTTTACGTAGGTACTGCCATCATGACTGAAGTCTACCTACCTTCGTAGTCCACCATAAGTCAGTCCCTCACAGTCACCTAGGTCTCCCTGAGCTCTTTTAAACGAGTACCAACTTGCTGGTTTACGTAGGTACTGCCATCATGACTGAAGTCTACCTACCTTCGTAGTCCACCATAAGTCAGTCCCTCACAGTCACCTAGGTCTCCCTGAGCTCTTTTAAACGAGTACCAACTTGCTGGGTTTACGTAGGTAGTGCCATCATGACTGAAGTCTACCTACCTTCGTAGTCCACCATAAGTCAGTCCCTCACAGTCACCTAGGTCTCCCTGAGCTCTTTTAAACGAATACCAACTTGCTGGTTTACGTAGGTAGGGCCATCATGACTGAAGTCTACCTACCTTCGTAGTCCACCATAAGTCAGTCCCTCACAGTCACCTAGGTCTCCCTGAGCTCTTTTAAACGAGTACCAACTTGCTGGTTTACGTAGGTAGGGCCATCATGACTGAAGTCTACCTACCTTCGTAGTCCACCATAAGTCAGTCCCTCACAGTCACCTAGGTCTCCCTGAGCTCTTTTAAATGAGTACCAACTTGCTGGTTTACGTAGGTACTGCCATCATGACTGAAGTCTACCTACCTTCGGAGTCCACCATAAGTCAGTCCCTCACAGTCACCTAGGTCTCCCTGAGCTCTTTTAAACGAGTACCAACTTGCTGGTTTACGTAGGTACTGCCATCATGACTGAAGTCTACCTACCTTCGTAGTCCACCATAAGTCAGTTCCTCACAGTCACCTAGGTCTCCCTGAGCTCTTTTAAACGAGTACCAACTTGCTGGTTTACGTAGGTAGGGCCATCATGACTGAAGTCTACCTACCTTCGTAGTCCACCATAAGTCAGTCCCTCACAGTCACCTAGGTCTCCCTGAGCTCTTTTAAACGAGTACCAACTTGCTGGTTTACGTAGGTACTGCCATCATGACTGAAGTCTACCTACCTTCGGAGTCCACCATAAGTCAGTCCCTCACAGTCACCTAGGTCTCCCTGAGCTCTTTTAAACGAGTACCAACTTGCTGGTTTACGTAGGTACTGCCATCATGACTGAAGTCTACCTACCTTCGTAGTCCACCATAAGTCAGTCCCTCACAGTCACCTAGGTCTCCCTGAGCTCTTTTAAACGAGTACCAACTTGCTGGGTTTACGTAGGTAGTGCCATCATGACTGAAGTCTACCTACCTTCGTAGTCCACCATAAGTCAGTCCCTCACAGTCACCTAGGTCTCCATGAGCTCTTTTAAACGAATACCAACTTGCTGGGTTTACGTAGGTAGTGCCATCATGACTGAAGTCTACCTACCTTCGTAGTCCACCATAAGTCAGTCCCTCACAGTCACCTAGGTCTCCCTGAGCTCTTTTAAACGAGTACCAACTTGCTGGTTTACGTAGGTACTGCCATCATGGCTGAAGTCTACCTACCTTCGGAGTCCACCGAAAGCCTAGGTACTATCAAGGTACTCAAAATATAACTTTAATCGAAGCAATGCCGATGTTCTAAAAATGAATCTAAACATCGTACAAATAAAAACGTGTCTAACTAAAGCATACAAAGGTATAAAATAATATAAATGTATAATATTATTTAGCTTGTAGGTACTTACCAATAATTTTGAAGAGCTCGGCCACGCTTCACATTACGTTTATTTTTATATTTAGGCATAGTCTATGAGTGATTAAAAAACAAAATTTAATTTAAAACTAGGATATATTACACTTATAAACTTAATTACAAGTAGTATTATTAAAAACAATTGTGTACTTTTTATTTACAATATTTTTTCATTCAAAGTTGGTCGGTTTAAAGTTTTATTCGGTAAGAAAATACGGTCGTACAGTCCACCCGTCACAAGAGTCGTAACGACACTGAATGTGCGACTCCCGAGCAATCGTCACGGCGGTAGCGGGGGTGCAGGCGCGGGGATTTTATGAAAATCTAGTTTTTATCAATTATTTTAAATATAACGAATAATTAAGATAAAGTAATCAATACAGATTATTAGTTAGAATATAGCACATTTTTTGTATAAATTTCGAATAAAATCAATCATCCGTTTAATAGACAATTTGATATTTAGTTATTATAATACCAGATTTCGTTATTTTTTTTAGGAAGTTTTTAAGAAGCAATTAGCCTTTTTAATCAATACAAAGTTTTTTCGGTAGTGTCTAGTTTATTCATGTTTTTTTGTGAAGTAAACGTATGTAAGGATTCGTCAACAAACTTCTCCAAACCGAGCGTGTTTTTGGGGTTTGAGCAATGCAATGCCCTTAATCTGTGGAGCTCTCTGTGGCGCCATTAATAAGATTTAAAGTGTACATTACAGCTTACTCAATGTGCCAGGAGATCTTTAAGATCACTTCAACATGATATCCCTTTTATTTGAAGACAAGTCTTGGTACAAAAATTATAGTTTCGTTAGGATTTTCATTATTATAAGTATTAGAGTATATAATAATATGTAATCTGAAAAGGACGATAGCTGATAATTTTTTTTTTTATTTATTTTTTTATTTATGAAAAAGACAACTCCCGCACTAGGGATCATGCCCTGTGTCGCGGGGACCTTTTACAAACATCAATTAACGGACACAAAGAACACCCAGACCAGGACAATAATTTGTGGATCTCACAAATTATTTTCCTGCGTGGGGATCGAACCCACAACCTCTTGCACGGCAGCCGCTTGCGCTACCGTCGCGCCACCGAGGTCGTCAAAAATTAAATAAGTATCATCATAACAGCCCATTAATGTCCCACTGCAGGGACAGGCTTCCTCCAGTGACGGAGGGATATTTGGCCTACTAATACCACGCTGGCCAGACGGATTGGTATAGGGTTTAATTTAAAGTTTTCCCTCTTTTTATTATGTAAAGATAATATTCACGAATAGTCCCTTAGTCGGTTTGTACGACACCCACGGGATAAGATGGGGTAAAAATTATTTTAATTAAATACAAATTCGGTAGAAGTAAAACGAAATAATGTAATTTTGTGTCACTAAGCTTGTAAAATGATGACCCAAATCTTTTAGCAACTCAGTATGGGACAGATAACGGCCGCGTCAAATTCCCAATTAAGCAAATTTTGACTTTTAACAGATTCCCTTTAGAGCATAAATTTTATTGTCCAACTCGTGAAAATTCGTCACAAATTCTTTATAACCAGTTTTATAGCAAGATTTGTGAGCTATTTGTATTTAATAGATCATATTATTTGATACTTAGGAGCATTGATCTCATCAAAATATTGAATATTGATTTGCATCCTCCCTATAACCTATTTATCATATCGGCACATTGAGGTCCACTGTTGGACTTAGGCCTTCTCGAAATATTATCACTGCCAAACACAGGCCCCAACTAAGTCGTCTGGCTACTTCCTCATATACATAAATGTACTAATGATGCCACCAAATCATTTCATCTCGTAAGTATTGTAAGCCCGACTCAAAGACCGTATAAAAATACAACCGTAGGTATTGATAACCTTTTTAAAGTTGATAAAAAGGTCTAAATTTTACAATCAATAAAATCTACCTAATGAATGGAAGCTCGGCCTAGTTGGCACGGAGATAACCATGTTCCGTGGAGATAACAATGGGAGGGCGCGACCTACATCTAGGCTTTACACATTTTACTTCAAAGTAGAAACTTTAGGACAAAATTAAGATTATCTAGATGAATGAGATTACTTTAGATTTTCGATTGTTTGTACACTTTTAGTATGACCTTTTACGAAGAAAACTGTTAAGTTAATTAAAAAACAATTGTGTTTAAAACTCTATTTAAGAATAAGGGCTGATCCGCAACAGTCCCCGTCGCTCGCCCCGTTGCGTACCCGCGTAACGCAGTTTTAGCCCAAATGCGAATGAGTTTTTATACTGTAAAAGTTTGTACCTAATTAGGTATATAGAAGAAGATCAATGACAAAAACGATATTCATTTCAATTAGATATGCATGCAGTGAGACCCGCAAGTTGTTGCAAGGTTCATTTAATAATCTTGATAAAAAAACTACAACAAGACCTGACTCTATAACGACATATTATTACGACCCAATAAAATATTTTTTTAAGCACCTTTGCTATTTTACTTAATTCAATAACAATGATAGTTATGCTTCCTCCGTCAGATTATAATGTAGGTAATCGATAAAGAGATGATGCTCCCTTTGCCTACCTACATTATCATTTATTTAAATCTGGTAATTAATGTATACTCTAATTGAATAATGAGTTGAATATTCCAGCTATACTAGTAATACCATGCTCAAAGCAACGGTAAATCAGCATTAGCTTTAGAACAATTAATCACGAATTCTGTAGCCGCATAATTTATTTACGCGGACATACAATACAGGCGAGCCATGCATACAGAATTTAATACACAAGCAAATACACAAACATACATAAACACACAAATATCGTCGGTTTAGTACGTTCAAGCCTCATTAAAACAAACAAATAGTACTAAATATCGCTTATTACGAGTGCCTGATATAATTATAATAGCAATACGACGCGTAATCAGATATTGCTCACGTGCGATCAATAGGCAATTTGCATAAATTAATAGATTGGTATTGTTAGGCGTTAGCGTAATATTACATTAATAAATAATATACTAGTTTTGTTATCTATAATAAAATAATTATTGTCGCGTATAGTGAGCTAATAACGAATAACGAATAACGGTTATCGTAGGTTTATGAGGTAGCTATATTCTGTAAAATGAGTTTCATTTGGTAGCATGCATTATAATTATATTATGCATTATTATTTATGACTGTATACAGTAATGTGGAAATATGTATTATTATACTTACCTACCTAGTGCCTAGCTCATTGTCGAAGAAATAATACATGTCACTTCAACACCCGTGAAATGGCATACCTACTTACCGGAATATCGGACTTAAAAAAAGGATGTTAAGTATGATAAATAAAATATTAATAAATTGATCTTCCACCAAAAAGCAACAATTGTGACAGTAATAATACTTCATAAACTATCTTAACACGTTTACGTTACTAGGTACAATGTTTTACTACATTTCATAGGAGAGTTCTACTAAGTATAACATAAGAAAGGATAGTTATCTAGACCAAGTTCAAGCTAAAATACTTTACCAATTAATGTATTACTATGCATAGGTATGTACATACATAAATATGCTGTATAACATTAGTAGTCTAAATATAAATTAGCATATTTTATTTATGTGTAATAATCACTTGATGAATCACAATTCTTATGGCTGATACACGAAACGGTTTCGTTAATATACCTATTAATAATTTAATTAATTAACCGCATTTAGTCCTTCATTATAAAATATCGTGAGTCAAACTTACCTAATATAATTTTGACTCATACTAATGCATAACATTAAAATGTTGATTTAGTTAATCACCATCCCCCTTACTCATAAACGCATCTTAAATTTAATCACAGTTTAGCGAGCTTTTTATTAGGAAAACCAACCTTATACCAAACAAAACCGTAAGAGAAGAATTTAAGCTAATCAATTGACTAAAATTTAAGAGGCGTTTTTGGGTAAGGGGGATGGTGATTAAGTAAATATTACTTTAATTCGTAACACTAGAAATTATTCTTGGTCAATCTTGGATTTTTTTGCTATTACAATCAACTGATCAAAACTACAAACAATTACGACTATTTTTCTAGACTCTAGTCTTTCTGGTTAGTTTTTGATACATTATCTACTTACTATAAAAATGGTTGGTTCTGTAATCGTACTTTCTTTTTAATTTTATTTCTCATTCAATTTTATTGACCCTTAATTGACAAGTTTAATTTGTGAGGGCGTCTTCATAAGGACCACAACAACATAACTCTTTGATAAAACATTACCATGACGGCCTATATGGCGTACCTTAGGTTAAAACATAACAGAGAAGTCTTGGGTTCAATGACCACTTAATGCAAATCTTTGTGTAAGTAGATGAACATGAATTTTTGAATTAGTTTGGCAGTGCTGTTATCAAACAAGTTGGTATGTTTATCCTGTATGCGTGTAGGTATATCATCATGACGGCCCATTAATGTCCCACTGCAGGGACGGGCTTCCTCCCGTAACGGAGGGATACTTGGCCTACTAATACCACGCTGGCCAGACGGATTGGTATAGGGTTTAATTTCGAATTTTCCTTCTTTTTATTTCGTAAAGATAATATTCGCGGATAGTCCTTTAGTCGGTTTTTACGAAACCCATAGGATGGGGTGGTGACATATTGTATTCTTACTCCGTGTAGGTATAATTATGTACCTATTTAAGAAGCTCTGCTTAGTTTAGAACTACATAACGTTGTGTAAATATGTGTGACATTATTACACTAGTACCTTCTTAAAACAATTTTGACTACTTTTTTCATATCGGCGAGGTACTATGAGTCACTACTGCCTCTAACTACTTACATTACAATGACGTCACACAGTGGTATACAACACCGTGATATCATTACACCTACACACATTCGTTTTTGTGCGTACATTGGTATTTACACGAACTAACAATATTCAGAGACGACAACTGCGTTATTGATGTTAGCTTTTTTAGGAAAGAGAAGTATCAAATAATAACTTCTGCCTTAGAAATCACACTTTTTGTCAAAGGAACTTGTATTAACATCAATATAACGGTTACGGAGGTCATTCAAGCTTAGTTCGATCATCAAATTTTGAAAAGCTCTGTAGATATTAACTCAAGATGTAATTTTTCCCAACCTAGTTTTCCCAGATTTCCTTCTATCACTAGAATATTATTCCTTCATAGCAATTTGCTCCGAATTAGGAGAAATATCTTAGGTTGTGATAGCCTCTAAAGAAAAAGGTTGGAAATAAAGTTGTAGAGCAATCTAGAAGCCTTTTTGCTGGATAGACCACCAGTGAAGCTCTTTTTTTTAATTTTCTCTATTACATAAGCTAAATAAAGAATACAATACATCGTAACATCTCTATTAATTATTAACTCCTAAGTCCCTTCTTATAAATTCATGTACTTTTATATTTACAATACATTTTTAATACAAAGATTATGAAAATGACAGGTTATTGTATGGCTACATCAATTAGAATTGATGTAGCCATACAATAACCTGTCATTTGCAGTTATTTTAACATTGTTACTTTAACTTAACAGAGTCAAGTAACTGTATACTTATTAATGTTAATGATAGTACCTAACTTGTATTAAATAGAAGTTAAATAAAAGTTTAAAAAGTAAACAATGAAACAATAGTAATAAGAAACAAAATTATGACGGGTTCGATTCTCTCTCGAAAATCTTTGTATGCATGAGCAATCAATCCGTGTGGGTGTTTTCTGCGTATGATATTATTATGTTAGTACTTTATAACTCCTATTTGTGCCATTGAATAAAAATGTAAAATTCTTCACTTTAAAATTTGGTATTTTTATCATTTATTAAGTGCCCCTAGCTAAAATCTCTGCTTAAGTCAAAACTATATCATCATCATATCAGCCAATCGACGTCCACTGCTAGACATAGGCCTCCTCCAAGTATTGCCACCTTGCGCGGTCCTGTGCCTCCTATAAAACTATAAGTATAGCGTTTTCTAAATATAAGGACTATAAAATTTAATATTTTTTCAGAACTAGCAGCAATTTTCTCCCAACACAAGGTACCTACAGCTGCATTCAACAATACGTACTATTTAATAAATATCTAAAGCTTCATTCTCACACATACGTAACGCAACTACTCGTAGTACTCACGGGTGTATACCTCTCATATTTCTTCACGCTAAAATAATATGGGTAGCTACAATTTGTCTGACAATAGGGTTGCTTACGGCCAAGGAAATGGTGCTTGAATAACATATCTTTGTAAAAAACTTGTATTGTTATATAACTTTCGACTTTCATCCGTGAGTTGACGGAGTAAGAATACAATATGTCACCGCCCCATCTCATCCCATGGGTGTCTTAAAAACCGACTAAGGGACTATTTATGAATATTATCGTTACGAAATAGAAAAGAAGGAAAACTTGAAATTATACCCTGTACCAATCCGTCTGTCTAGCGTGGTATTAGTAGGCTTAGTATCCCTCCGTCACGGGAGGATGCCCGTCCCTTCAGTGGGACATTAGTGGGCTGTTATGATGTATTATTATTAGTCGAAAAGCGTCCACTACTGGAGGTCTGTTAGGTGGATTAGTAAAAATACTACCTATAGGTGTCGTAAAGGATGAAAGAACAGAACACACAAACAAAATAATTAAAACATGACTTAAAACCGTATAGTTATCGGTCTACTCAGCGTGGTACACATGAATTAGTAACAGTTCGTAACACTGCTGTACCCACTTGATTTACCACAGATACTGTATTTAGGTTTAAGGGTACAGAAGTTTATAAAATTACAGCTTGTATCTGGGTGACGAGCGCAGAGGAGAGGTACTCAAAGCTAATTTGTAAAGCAGTGACTTATTCTGCACTTCCATACAGCCCATTACTGTCCCACTGCAGGAACGGGCCTCCTCCTGTGACGGAGGGATACTTGGCCTACTAATACCACGCTGGCCAAACGGATTGGTATAGGGTTGAATTTCAAGTTTCGTTCTTTTTATTTCGTAAAGATAATATTTACGGATAGTCCCTTAGTCGGTTCCTACGACACCCATGGGATGAGATGGGGTGGTGACATATTGTATTCTTACTCCGTCACCACACGGACAATTCCACATATTCTGCACTTGGTATGGACAATTGCTTACCAGTAGCCAATAGACCTATTCATCACTAAGTTGTATAATGAAAAAAATACATGACTCACCCCAAAAATACTTCCATGCTGCTAACCCTGTAAGATAATACATTGCATTTTATATTGCCCCGATTTCTTAGAGGAACTTTTTGAAACTATGAAAAAACGTTTCCAAAAAGTAGGGAAATAGTAGATTGATGTGATACTTCCTATTTGTTATCCTGAGATGGTCCCGAGGGATAAGTTTACTCCGCAGGTATACTGTTACAACTGAGAAATACCATTTTTTACGTCGAAACTTTACGAATATCTGGTGTAAAGGGGTATTTGTCAATATTGAGGTAGGGAAAATGTTTTTATATTTTTGGTGGATGTTTTTGCTTCTTTGTACTAATTTTGTATATTTTACAAGCACTGTAGTCGTAGTATGTGTAAATGTGACTGCTGCGCAGAGTTATGAGGTTCGATTCTGGGTTAGTACAAATCTGTGTATCTTTGAACAGAGCTAGTCTTAAACGACATTGATAAGACAGATGCTTTCAGAATCTAATACAAATATTAAATTAGTAGCTGACACGTGCCTACTTCGTTGGGCGGCGAAAAAAACGTAAATTTTATTACCGCTCCACTCCTTTAAGTCATAGCGTGATACTATATAGCCTATAACACTCTCCGATAAATGGACTATTATATACTATAAACACAGAAATAATTTTTAAAATCGGTTCAGTAGATCCAGAGATTACCGTCTACAACGTCACTGTGCCAAACACACAAACTTAACCTCTTTATAATATAAGTATAGATGAAAAAAATCCCTCGCAGGACAATAGTTTAGTAAATGCACAAACTGCTTGTGTTTCTCCCTTTCAATGATATCGGGTCGTTCAAACACAGTCACAGTCAAGCAAAAAACATTTAGCCAGACCAGCAAAGTATTGAGAAAGGAGTGAAATGATTTTATGACTTAACTAAAACATCCCTTGTTTCTATTCCTGAACTCCATTCGCGCTTCTCATCTGGCTCAATTGCCATGTCATTAATTTTAATTTTTATATAACTTAGTTAACTTAGCAATTCGTAAAACTTTACCATCTGTGAAAGCAATAAAGCAGATAGACACATCTCCGGAGATTAACTAGAACGTTTACATAAACGAACTTGTTACCCTCATGTTACAAAACGTTAGCTATTATACCGATGAATCTCTGGGGAATTTACGTAAGGGTTACGATCTATGAATGTTGTCGGTATATAGTTAAATCTGATATTTGATTAAATGACTAGGTAAACGAATGCTTATTAAACTTTCCATACTTTGACTCTGCATTAGGTCGCAGGTTCTATTCCCACGCAGGACAATCTTTTGTGTAATCCACGTTGTATTCAGAAAAAAAAACTCGTTTCACGTAACGTCTAACTAGTTCGCGAATTGATATTTATTTATCTAATATTAAGACATATTTGTTGACGACCTCGGTGGCGCGCCGGTAGAGCCAGCGGCTGCCGCGCATGAGGTTGTGGGTTCGATCCCCACGCAGGACAATAATTTATGAGATCCACAAATTATTGTCCTGAGTCTGGGTGTTCTATGTGTCGATTAATTGATGTTTGTAAAAGTCCCCGCGACACAAAGCATAATCCTTAGTGCGGGAGTTATCTTTTTTTTAAAAAAAAAAAAAAGATATTTAGTTCATAACCTAACATTAAACAACATCACGAGTTGTCCTGTAGCTATGCAATTAACCCGTGAGAAAGCGCACCCTAAAAAGTTACACGGATAGGCGCGCGGGAGCAAAATACTCATGCTATTTAAACCGTATTTTTTTTAAATATAAAAGACTATAGTGCAATTAAAATTATGTTTTAGTAAATTAAAGGCATTTATCTAGGTAAAAAAAGAGTTTAATTAAAAAAAAAAAACAAAACTGAAGACTTCTGCGTAAATTAAAAGTCCCTTGAACTTTAGCCTTTTGTTAGAAACAAGTAACAATAAAATATTCCCCAAAAAATGAAAACATTATAAATTTTTAAAATTAGTCATCCATTATTATCCATAGATATGTGACTCTTATAGCAAATACTGAACATTATTTGTCACATGCTCGGTGCAAAGTGATTTATGGCTCTAAAAAACATCTACTTTGGCATGCTTTTCTAGAGTGTCGATTTTTCCTTCGTGGACACATTGCACATAAACCAATTGGTCTGGGTTCTGTTTCCTCTTTTTTTTTATAAATCGACTTGTTCAGTTACCTCCTAAGATTGTTCTGCGTCTGTTTTACGGAGGCTATCAATATCAGAACAGTTACTGTCAACGGTATCTACACGATTTTCATCAATATCCAATACAGATTCTTCATCCGAAACAGTTTCTTCCAGCCATGCAAATATTCGAGAATCCAGTTCTATTTCGTAAGCTAAAAACAATATACAACATAATTATAAACATTAATATGACTTTCAGTCCACGTATATATGTAATAAAACACAAAATAACATTTATAATATCAAAAAAAATAGTTACATGGATAGGCGCATGCTTAGCAAAACGCCGCATTTTGCGACGCAGTGGCACAATTGATTCACTGCGCAGTCGCAGCGGCACTTATCGGTGTGAAAATGAAATGCACAGGTAGGGGATGAATATTTAGGAAGGTACTGAGACGCTCACCATGTTTCGATATGGTCAACATAGAAAATAATCGCGATGAAATTTTGTGTGAGAAAAACTCTCATAGCGCGCCTTCTCACGGGTTAAATGTAGGTAGTCATTTGAAGGCACTGCTGGAAAAGGAAGGCAAAAACCGCGTAAGGTGGAGATATAATTTGGAGGACGTCTATATCCAACAGTGCTGTCCATTGGCTGAAATGATTATGATGATAATGATTTGTTTAACGCGCTAGTCATTCAACCAAATGCCTGATTTAACTACTTGACTGCGACATGAGTATAACCATTCTATAAATTGTTAGTACGGTTCCTACGTATCCTATATCATATATTTTTTGTATGGCGTAACAGAATACCATGGTTTATGCGCTCGTATACTTATCACATGAATAAAGTAATCTTGTACAGACATAAATGTATCGGCTTTCTTTTATCTAACATTTTATAAGTTTTTGTAATGGTGGAAAACAAACTTTTCTTTTTTCTTTTCTTTTTAAAAGGCATTTTGGCTCTAGGGGTCGAGCTCTGTGTTGTAGGAACTTTTACACGCATGAAATTAACGTACAAAAAGATTTATCCAGGGTCAAGAGAATAATAGGTGCATCAAATAATTACCTCGCGTGGGATTCTAACCCGCGACCACGTGTACACGGGAGCTTTGCTTCAAAGGTAGTTAATTTTTAACAACTTTTTTTTGTAGTAAGCAACAGACTACGTTGTAAAATTGGGCGAAATGAGTAAGACTGACTAAATAAGAACTAAGTAGTAGTTATTTGGGTAAAATCACGGTAAAATATTATCAATTTCTCCGTGTGGTGACGGAGTAAGAATACAATATGTCACCACCACATCTCATCCCATGAGTGTCGTAAAAGACCGACTAAAGGACTATCCGTAAATATTATCTTCACGAAATAAAAAGAAGGAAATCTTGAAATTAAACCCTATACCAATTCGTCTGGCCAGCGTGGTATTAGTAGGCCAAGTATCCCTCCGTCACGGGAGGAGGCCTGTTCCTGCAGTGGGACATTAATGGGCTGTTATGATGATGATTATCTATTGAAATTAAGATCCATTACCATTCTAAGTACTCAACATTGTCTTCTTGCCAATCGGATATCAACGAAAATCCTTGGAAACCTGAATAATTTGGGATACCTAACAAGAAGTCACTTTATTGGACACTCAATTTCGAAACCCTAGTTTTATATGATAATTATACTAGGGGTCCCTTAATTAGTTCAATCTAGCAAGTTTAAGTACCGTATCTAATAAGAGTATCGGTAGCATTAGGTCCGATGTATCGAAAGGTTCATCTAATTCGTGATTAGTCGCCCCCCCACCATGGGTAGAGGGGGGAAAGGGGAGGAAGGACTAGTCAGCGGTACGTGTAATTACTGGTCGTTCATGAATAGGACACAGGGTAGATTAAACAGTAGGACAATGAGTTTAATTGTACTAAATGGTAATTAAGTACTAAAGGAAAGCAAAAGGTTTTATGATTATTTTCGTTAGTTAAGTAAATGTTTTTATTTTTAATTTAATTAGTTCAAGTTTATTTGTTTCTCGTTTAATTAAGTCGGTTCTTTTTCGAAAAGAATTTAACTTTAACAAGGTGATATCAACTTGAAACAATTTAAACGCTCCATACTTAGTATTTACAAACTTAGATAAACGTATACTTAGTCAATTAAATTTATAATTATCAGTCTTTGCGACACAAGGGATAATCTCTGGAGCGAGATTTCCCTTTTGCAAATAACTAAATAACAAAACAGTTCTAAACATAAGTCGCATAAAACTATTGTCGTATCTATTCAAGGTGATTTACTAGAAACTGGTTCATCTTAAATCTGTATTCAATGATTTAGAACCGTGTAAGCTTTTATAGTGAGATCAAGGGCGTTTACCAATAGGTACGTCAGAAATACTAAGACAATGTTAGGAATAAGCGTGTTGATTCCACCCACCTGTATGCCAATTATCTTAACAACACATCAATATTGAACCTGCTTTCCTAGGTTTTAATACAATAAAAATAAAATTTTTATCTCATTTTGTTCAGTAGATGTTTAAATTTGATGTTTGCCGAATCTGTTTGCCAGGATCGTGACAAGTGGCGTTCTGTCGTCTCTGCTTACCCCGGCCGGGATAAGGCGTGAGTTTATGTATGTATGTATGTTTAAATTATTGCTCATTTATTTATTAAGCTTTACCGCAACAAAAGTATATAACATTGTTACAAATAATAAATACAAGTAGTTTGGCTGATACAATTGCCAATTATGGATTAACCAACATGGTTCATAAAAAAAGCGTCAACAAACATGAATATAACATATGAAGCTATCAAATTGCATAAAGACTTAATAAATATTAAAGCATTTCGATAAAAATAATGTTCCTCATTTCACAGGAACATTATTCTTATCGACATTAAAATTAGCCTTTGCGTTAATAAATAATGATGATGATCAGTTTCTTAAGTGTAGTGTGGAGTAGCATTTTACCAGACCGTCAAAGTGATGACGACGGAGTGGTCTAATTTTTTGACAAACATGTGATGTCTTCATTTCTGGATATACAATTTAGTTCATTACGGCCATACTGTCAGCAACCTCCAGAGTAATAACTGTATAAGCATAAAAAACTGACTACCAACCTTACGTCTTTTTTAGTGAAGCTTCCAAAACCAGAAGCAAAACATTAAGCAATGTTCATACAGCATCACACGATCTAAAAACTCAACATTTGCCATCATAAATCAAAACTTAAAATCCCTATCCATTTTACAAAAAAAACTACAATTCATTACAATATCACGTAGAAAATATTTCTGTGACAACAAAATGAACCATAAAAATGTAACAACCAAACGAATGGATTCAAAACTTTTCTTCAGGAACATCAATAAATAAATTTTACAAAGTATCAACGAAGTTGTCGAACTTGTTATACTTAAATACGTCGACAAGATCTTTGTTGATTGTACCCCCAGCTTCCCTTCTTCTTATATCTTTATTGGCTTTATAGATATCTGAGATGAATCCTGTCAAAGTTGAATTGAGCGATTTGTTGTTCGATAACTTGTTTGAGAAAAAAAATTGAAAAGTTGAAAGATTTTTATTAGTAAGAAATGTTTTATTGAAAAGAAATAAAACCGGTCAAGTGCGAGTCTGACTCGCGCACCGAGGGCTCCGTACAAACCTATTTATTTTCCCACCAAATTGTGATAACGTCAGGATTCAGCTGTTTAAATACTATTTTTCCCGCCAAAATTCAATGACGGCACGACTCAGCTGCTGTCAAAAAATATTTTCCCGCCAAAAAAATTAAACCCTATACCAATTCGTCTGGCCAGCGTGGTATTAGTAGGCCAAGTATCCCTCCGTCACGGGAGGAGGCCTGTTCCTGCAGTGGGACATTAATGGGCTGTTATGATGATGATTATCTATTGAAATTAAGATCCATTACCATTCTAAGTACTCAACATTGTCTTCTTGCCAATCGGATATCAACGAAAATCCTTGGAAACCTGGATAATTTGGGATACCTAACAAGAAGTCACTTTATTGGACACTCAATTTCGAAACCCTAGTTTTATATGATAATTATACTAGGGGTCCCTTAATTAGTTCAATCTAGCAAGTTTAAGTACCGTATCTAATAAGAGTATCGGTAGCATTAGGTCCGATGTATCGAAAGGTTCATCTAATTCGTGATTAGTCGCCCCCCCACCATGGGTAGTGGGGGGAAAGGGGAGGAAGGACTAGTCAGCGGTACGTGTAATTACTGGTCGTTCATGAATAGGACACAGGGTAGATTAAACAGTAGGACAATGAGTTTAATTGTACTAAACGGTAATTAAGTACTAAAGGAAAGCAAAAGGTTTTATGATTATATTCGTTAGTTAAGTAAATGTTTTTATTTTTAATTTAATTAGTTCAAGTTTATTTGTTTCTCGTTTAATTAAGTCGGTTCTTTTTCGAAAAGAATTTAACTTTAACAAGGTGATATCAACTTGAAACAATTTAAACGCTCCATACTTAGTATTTACAAACTTAGATAAACGTATACTTAGTCAATTAAATTTATAACTATCAGTCTTTGCGACACAAGGGATAATCTCTGGAGCGAGATTTCCCTTTTGCAAATAACTAAATAACAAAACAGTTCTAAACATAAGTCGCATAAAACTATTGTCGTATCTATTCAAGGTGATTTACTAGAAACTGGTTCATCTTAAATCTGTATTCAATGATTTAGAACCGTGTAAGCTTTTATAGTGAGATCAAGGGCTTTTACCAATAGGTACGTCAGAAATACTATGTCACAACTGATCTGTCAAAAATTATGTGACGTCACGACTCATCTGTCAAAAATTTAATGACGTCACGACTTAGCTGTCAAAATATATTTTCCCGCCAAAATTCTGTGACGTCACGACTCATCTGTCAAAAATTCTATGACGTCACGGCTATCTGTCAAAAGTGACAGCTGTCAAAGTGACAGAGGTCTCAAATATTTTCCCGCCAAAATAATATGACGTCACAAATCATCTGTCAAAAATTCTGTGACGTTACGACTTATTTGTCAAAAATTCAAAAACGTCACGGTTCAGCTGTCAAAATATATTTTCCCGCCAGAATTCTGTGACGTCACGAATCATCTGTCAAAAATTCTGTGACGTCACGAATCATCTGTCAAAAATTCAATGACGTCACGACTCAACTGTCAAAAAATATTTTCCCGCCAAAATTCTGTGACGTCACGACTCACCTGTCAAAATTCTATGACGTCACGGGTCACGTGATTAAAATTCTATGATGTCACAGGTCACGTGACTCAGTTTTCCCGCCAAAATTCTATGAAATCAAAATATAATATGATTGAAGTAAAAATTTAAGGTTTTCGGAATTTCCCTATTACATGTACAATAAGACCTTGCTTCATGCAAAATTTCAAGTTTGTAGGTAGACTGGAAGTACCTTGTAGGTTTTAGCCCATTTCCCTATAAATTTGCGACAAAAACGGCTATATCTCTTGATTGCGTTGGATTAGCAGTTTGATTTTTTTACGGCACTAAGAAGCAACAAGCCTTAGTATTTGGGGAAAATTTCAGCTTGATACCTCCATGCGTTCCTGAGATAAATGGTCTTGACAGACAGACGGACGGACGGACAGACGGACAACCAAGTGATCCTATAAGGGTTCCGTTTTTTCAAAACTGGTACGGAACCCTAAAAATTGCCGGTACATTCAATGTAACATCGCTAATAATGTTAGAATATGGCACCATTGGGCTTGTAATGATGGTGAGATTTCTTAAAAGAAGTAACCTCTTTTCACCGCTTTTCCCGCTTAAGAAGGCTCATTCTGTTAAAACCAACTCAGCTGTCGGCGAAGCCTAAAACATTGTTGTTTCACCAAACGTCGCGTGAGAAAGAGAACAACTCATAGAAAAGCAGTAAGAAACATGCACACGCACACGCGCTCGATTGTATTTATTACAAATCAAAATGTCGTTCAAAATATAAACATTGTTCTTCTTGATTGTTAGGGTTGACACTAATACTAGCTGTAGGTAGTTACCTAAAAAGTAATAAATCAGGAGTAAATAAAGATAACTAAAATGGGTTTTTAAAAAAAAAATTATTGTAAGTTTTGTTGCGGAAGACACACCAAGCGAGACATCAATTTATCTTGTAAGTGGTGTGGGTATGACACTGTAATACATTATAATTTTTTTTTTTAAGTTAAACTGTTTATTCTTGAGGCAGTTTTTTAGACCGTGCATCGTAATAGGGGTTCCATACAGTACACAATAATATTTTACTTCACATACAGTACATGAAGTTAATTTTAGCTGGATTTAAAAAAAAGAAGAAAAATTATATAATTTTCTAATTAAAAAACCGACTTCAACAGGAGTCGGTTAAAAACCATGCTGATTACAATTTCTAAGATTAGTATTATATAAATTTCTGCAGTTGTCTTCATCATAAGATCATGTTTGTGTAAAGTTTTCATTAATACGAATAAAACAAGCACTAGGTAGCTGCTATTTATGCCGTTAAGGTGTTCCCTCGACTCTCGGTGGTCTCCAGGATCTGACCAGTTCTAACTCTTGATTATTTGGTAGTGACGTCAGAGATGCACATGTATGACAAGATTTTACACAATGCGTCCCTACAATTTTCAAGAGACGCCCTCGATTTCTAACAAACACAAAAAAAAAAAAATAATACAACCGAATTGAGAACCTCCTCCTTTTGTTGAAGTCGGTTAAAAATAAATAATAATCATAAAATCTGGAAATGATAGTTGACAAGAAATGATACTCGATCAGTCATTCAGATACCGGGGCGGGGGTGAGTCACGTAAATATTAAAAAAAAAATACAAAATGAATTACAAAAAAAAATACAGTTTGTGCAATGTGACAGCCTTAGCTATGCTCTATTGACTATTGTAATAATAGGTGAATTTTGACAGTTGATTTTAGTCAAGAATGTCACTGATGTAGGTATTTTATTTAACTGGTTATGCATCTGATAATAATTGGATCTCTTTGATAAAAGAAATTACGAAACTTCTTACTGGCAAGCGATACGTAATTGTCATAAATGACATAAATTAAAGTTTATTGAAGTTTAAAAAAAAATATTCGGTAACATTCGACGACGGTCGGCTCGCTGTCGTACCTCCCCTCCGCCGACCCGAGGGGTGCAGAAAGTGGAGGCGAGATGCAAGATGTCGATGGCGGAAACGAGCACGGTAAAATTTCCTAAAATGGTTTTGGGAAAAAGGTAATTGCGTACAAACTTTAGAATGTATCTAGTCAATATAAAATTATTTGAATTTTCGAATAAATAATCTATTCCTAGTCCCAAAATATATTTACCTTTATAAACGTTTAATCCTATTTTATTACGCTAAAAGTTGTCATAAAATGTGCATAGAATTATGAACTTTGAAGCCTCATAACTTGTAAATGAATATTTTTTTTTCTGTTTTATTAATCAATAAGACTAGATAATAACGAGACAAAACGATATCATCTATAGTTTTGAGTATTTATTATCTAATGAAGGAGGAATTAACTTTCTTTGTTTGTATGGAATTGCGATTGAATTGTTTCCCCTTAAGACATATCTATAAAACAAAAGCAGTAGTGTGCTAATGCTACCGCGCTTTGATGATGAGTATAGTAACTAATGATATTACAGGACTATAAGAACTTAATACATTCTCCAATTTTTCAATTGCAGTGAAAGTTTCTATAGCAGGTGGTGAAAATGAAAAAAAAAGGTGGTATGCACAAGAGTGAAGCTTAGGTACTATACGGTCATCGAATATTTCATACAATCACCATTAATGTCCCACTGCAGGGACGGGCCTCCTCCCATGACAGAGGGATACTTGGCCTACTAATACCACGCTGGCCAGACGGATTGGTATAGGGTTTAATTTCAAGTTTTCTTTCTTTTTATTTCGTAAAGATAATATTCACGGATAGTCCCTTAGTCGGTTTTTACGACACCCATGGGATGAGATGCGGTGGTGACATATTGTATTCTTACTCCGTCACCACACGGAGACCGTCACCACACTTCCAATCTCAGTATTAATCACAGGTATTAATAGGTAATTAGATCAATATTCATTAGTTAGTAGAAACCATTATGAAGATAAGATTGAATCATCAGAACCTACTTGTACCTATCCGAATTTCTCAGAAATCACATTTCCATACATGATTCTGTAAATTTGTGTAGATTCTACGTATATATGTGTTACCAAATATAGACGTCTTTTTGTAGAAAACGATGCCCGATGGCTTTGTAATGTACATGTTTGATCTGTAAAATGTTTAGTAAAATCTGTAATAATTTCAACAATAATATAAAGTCTCCCAATCAGATAGTAGGTATTAGTCTAAATTGCAAAACGAAAAACAAGTCCGAACTAAAAAACGAGACATATATGATTAAACTTCCTAATTAATTCCTTCGTATTGAAGAGTTTGTTTGAGACCTAAAAATTGTTCGATCGAATTAAAGCAATTTTGTTTCAAATTGTGCATTAATCGAACCCTAGCCATACTTAATCATAATGTTTTGATGGTGAATAGGCTAAGGCATTAATGAATAAACCAAAAACTGGTAAAAAGATACAACCTGGTTGTAAATCTATAAAATTGAACGATTTGAATCACATTGTTTTCTCGGATAAAAAATTATACAAATAGTATTACTATCTGCAAGTTGTCTATACCGTATTAACTACTCTGTGTCTAGGGTATAGGTGTCCAGTAAATCACCGTCGAGGGACACTTTATCAGTAGGGAGGGGGGTACCTACAGGGGGTGAGGGGGGGTGTAGGAGTAAGCAGCTAATGTGCACGCACTGATCTGGTGACGAACTGTATTAGTTACTTCACTGATTTTATACCAGCTTAATTAGATTTATTTTCGTTGTAAAGGATTACTTTACAGTTATTATTTCAAAGACAGAAGGTACATTTTACAAAATATTCTAATTGTAACAGGCCAAATATTTTAGCCTAATATAGCTAACAAATAACTGGCAAACTACTTGACAAACTATCTGTAAGAGGCCCTTCCTTGCGGGATGTTAACGTTCTGCTACGATCTTTTTCTGTATTGTTTGTTGTTGGCTTCAACGGTGTCGAGAATTGTTTCAGCCGCTCATAAAGCCTCTAACGTGGCTTATTTATTATGTCAATATGACGATAGCCGGGACCGATTTTATACGTACGGAGCATCTATGGACTGATTTATCCAACGTTTTTTAACCATAGTTAAGTATTGTTTAAGAATTACTGATAGAAACTGCGAGCATCTGCTACAATGATGTATTAATACACCTCTCTCACTTCATCAAATTCGAACCTCCAATAAATATAACACCCTAAATCTTTCGATCAAAACCTTTACAATAAATGGCGGCTATTAATAATACACTGTCCACGCCACAACCCACATTATACTCTCCGGGGACTTTCCATATCTTGTTGCACCGAGATTCTCCCCTATCTGAGTCGTTATCACAAATCTTTTTTCCCTGGCACTCTGGCACAGCCGACAAACTACCAATCGTCCCGCGGACACATTTTGGAAATAAGGATGGGGTAAGAATTAGAAAAGTCGATGAAATAAAACGCTGAAGTCTAGTACCGTCGCTATTAATGAAGGAGCCGTATTAATTTTTATTACACTCCGTGTGGTGACGGAGTAAGAATACAATATGTCACCACCCCTTCTCATCCCATGGGTGTCGTAAAAATCGACTAAGGTACTATCCGTGCATATTATCTTTACGAAATAAAGAAGGAAAACTTGAAAGTAGGCCAAGTATCCCTCCGTCACGGGAGGAGGCCCGTCCCTGCAGTAGGACATTAATGAGCTGTTATGGTTAATTTTTATTATATTTTTTGCGTAATTTTAATGATTAATGATACTTATTGATAGCCTTGTTGCACAATTCCTTGCACAAGGCATTGCACATTTTTGTCAATATCTAACATTGCTTGGAAAACATGTGCAATACCTACACTGAATAATATTTACTAATGCATTACTTAAAAATTTAAATATACCTACTTCAACCTTTCTTCCTAAAAGTATAAAGCAGATATCCTTCCTGCGGTAGACTCGACCATTGCCATCCCTTGGATATTTTACGCCTATAAAAAGCGCTGAAGCTAATCTATATCCTTATCTAATATTGTTAATAAAAGAGTTAATAGGTAGTAAGTAAGTAAAAATATTTTTTGTGGCTTTTTTGGTCTCCGCAGCAGGATATTCATGAGATCTTATGACTTAAAGTGGACAAAACCTATGACAGCAATACCCCATACTATAACATTTTTGTATCTTAAACAGTTTCTCGTTATCAATATATTTGATGGAAAAACGAGTCGTAATTTTATTTTCATGACCAATAAAATATCCGGAGCCTACCCCTTCGTATCAAGCCTATCCACTTAAAAGTAAGTACATATCCGGTTGTTTGCTTTTAAGGGACCGTGGTCCCTTTTTTGCTTGCAACTTTTTTTTTTGCATGCAAGGGGATAATAAGACTCAAGTGGTTCGTACAGATAGCTCAGAGCCCTAGGTACCATTCAAACTTAGTTTTATTGCGAAGGAAAACTATATCTATTTATTTTGTTGAAGATAAAGTTGAACATTTTGATGCTTGAGGTCACTGGAAAATTTAGATAGGTACAGAAATGTTCAAACAGACTTTGCTCAAGCACACAATTTTTGGAACAGGGGACAATGCGAGCATTATAGATGGAAGATATTTTCAGAAACAATTTGAACCAAACTTTCAAAATAATTATTTTAATTATATTCTCGGGTATTAACGCGTATAGATTTGAGATAAACACTTGAGCCGCTCGACGTTTCGGCCAGGTTACACCAGCCATGGTCACGGGTAGACAACTCCGTCTCCGAGGTAGAAGATTTTCTTTTTACACTCATTTTGCACACAAAACTAAAAATGTGTTTTCAAAATAATGGTAAAAACTAATTATACTTACCACATAAGTGTTCAATGAATTCAATTATATTTAAACAGAGAAAACTGGGTAATACGAAATGAACACCAGACAGACTGATGACTAAATTAGTTTGGATAGATGCATTATCGGATTAAACAAGGTTCATGCAAAAGCTGATTTGAAAAGTCGAGTTAACATATCGCTGGAGTAGAATTTACATGCTAACGGTACTAGCGGAAAAATGTGAGCGCTGTAAAGTGGCAGGAAATCCGAATTTCACGCCAGGTGTCAAGTTTCCGCACACGTGTAATAATGTCAACTGCAATGAGAAACTAGAGTTATGCCCTATTTTTATTTTTCTACGTCATGCTTAAATTTTCAATGTTTTTTACTTACTTGCTTGTTTTTTCCTATAAAGGTTGGTAAAATTCGCTCGATACGTATTTTAACGATCCTTACCCCCGGTTTCTGAATGACTGGTCAAGTCAAAATCAACTAATCAAGTGTCAAAAGTTTCATTTTCAGGAACTAAAATGACAGTTTTGACACTTGATTAGTTGATTTTGACTTGACCAGTCATTCAGAAACCGGGGGTTAGTCGTGTTAGTATCAACGATAGACAACTTTGACAATAAAAATATAATATGTACCTAGCAGACATACAGACCCTGCACATTAAGGGTTCGAAACATATTAACATTGGTAATAAAAAAGTCATCTATTTGAAACAATTTCCAAAAAACAAATATGAGGGGAAACTTTACAAACTGTATTGTGAAAGTTACCAACATTAAAAAAAAACTTTCTCAATTTCATCGAATATTTGTCAGGGCTCAAGTTGCAAGTTATTCAATAAATTTTTACAATAAATTAAAATTGGCATTCTGTAGTGGAGCGTGCCCCATCACTATTTTCTTTGGGAGTAGACAATGGAATGCAATTAACCACGCCAGTGTAGGGTGGATATGATTTGAAAAAAAAACTCACGTTCGAGTTAAACTTTACTTTGTTATTAAAATAACAGGTCATTATTTTTTTATTTAGATGTTTTATACAATTTTGGATTTTTTTTATGTTTTATGTCTTCAACAACTGTGACTAGAAGATTAATGTATGTTTCCAAAAGCTATGACACTCAGAGAGTCTCAAGAAAATTAATTAAGTAAAAAAAGCAGGGATTGGGGAAATTTTTCTCCTTGTTCTGTGAAAGACTTGAATACAAATACGTACTGAGTTATTTACAAATAGGTGGTATATGGACTATTTTCGTTACCGATTCTACTTTTGAACTGTACTCTCGTACACATAGTGTATTTCTATTTCTTGTAAGTACCAATACTTATACAACGATCCAAAAACATCTAGACTTTTTCATATCAATTTAAAATTGTTATTTTTTTGCGTTACAACGTGGTTACAACTTTATGGCTAGACAAATCTACAAGTCAAGTGAGTCCTGTCTATTCTAAATCTTAATGCTTCAGCCTTATTAGATTTTTTTTGGAAAACAATCAAATTAAAATGTATTTTACATGCAGTAACTACCTATATTTCATTTTATTACTAAATCACCAAATCCATGAAACAACTGAAACATGGTGAGCCTATCCGGGTCAGATAGCGCCAGTATTTTCCGACTACGACTCGATATAACCGGTTTGAACCGGATTAAAAGTTTAATATACGCACATTCGTATGTTTTTTAATTCCATTTCGATTTTAATTGGAGCCCCTGCCTTTACAGCGAAATTCGGTGAGGTACGGGTATGCCTTATCTGTCCGGATAACTGCAACGCTGTTTTTACTTTATTAAAAATATTTTATTGAAAAATTGTTTTTTTAAAGTGAACATAACAATTTTCATGGATTTAAAAATGGATCGCACATTGCTTTGTTTTCGGAGCTGGAGATAAATTTTAAATAAAAAAGAAAGACAGACAAGAAGTTCTGATGGATCACAGAGTTCCGGCCGCGGAAGAAAATACAGCTAGATTTTCTTATTGTACGAGATTTGTTAAAGAAATATTTCAAAATCCTTATCATAATTCTTTATTTGTTGCTATATTTGCTTTATAAATCAACATCATTTTGATTCTTATGTAGTCAAATAAGTGCTTTGAATACCAAAAAGCTAATATCTTAAACCTTAAGCTACAAAATGATCCACGCATGTAGGCTACAGAAGGTCACAATCATTAACCTAATTTTGACAGTTTACTTTAGCTGTTATGTTTTGTGTATGAATTTTCTCATAATGTAATAAGCTTATATGAAGGTATACCTATTTAAATGTAGATTAACAAAATGGTAAATTGCATATGGGGTAATTCTCTACCATTTCCCATACGAACATGATGTGATTTTAACTATCTAAATTATATGAATTCCAAAATGCCATAGAACTTAGATAAAACTATAAAGAAATAAACCAGATGACACTAGTTTTTCTCTTTATACCTCAAACTTTTGGCACTAACCAGTGCCACGTAACCTACAGCCACTGGTACCTACACTTTAGTCATAATAGCGCAATAACAAAGTTCCAGTTAAAAATACGATAAATTGCAGTAGGTGTGAGCGAGACAGAGATATTGAACAGATGCCAGATCTCGTAGAAGTTATATTAACGTAGTGAGGAGTAGTGATGTGGTGAATACTATTGTTTAATCGTGCTTTCTTATGAAATTTTATTAAATGAGCTGCCATTTTGGATTATGAAAAATTAATTTTGCAGAAATTTTTATTTATTTTAAAGATGTTAATTTTATTTTAATGAATTTTACGTGTTTTCACGTCATGTAAGCCTAGCTAAGATATTATTATAAAGACAAATAAAATTCTTAGCCATTGAACTTCACACACAAACTTCACAGGTTTACACTTGAAAAGGCGTTTGTTCACCAGTGCTGCTCATACTCATTCAAAGTAAACGTAAGGACGTTTACTTTTAACATTCTAAATCAGCATAACAGCCCATTAATGTCCCACTGCAGGGACGGGCCTTCTCCCGTGACGGAGGACTACTTGGCCTACTAAAACCACGCTGGCCAGACGGATTGGTATAGGGTTCAATTTCAAGTTTTCCTTCTTTTTATTTCGTAAAGATAATATTCACGGATAGTCCCTTAGTCGGTTTTTACGACACCCATGGGATGAGATGGGGTGGTGACATATTGTATTCTTAATCCGTCACCACCGGGATGACATTCTAATTAAATTAACATTAAACATAATCTCACCGTATCTGTTACAAGCATGTCCCATCACTACTTACATAGGGTGGTAGCTTTAACTAAGGGGAAAGAAAATTAACTATAATCTATGGAAATTGTACAATAAAGTAAGTAAATTTTCGACAGAATACCTCGTCAACGATCTAAAGGGCTGATCAAATTTGCATTTAATTCATTGCAACGAATAGATAGGGGGAAGTAGTTTGTTGTGTGCGTGTTTATTTTGTTTACAAAGTTTGTATTTGTGATGGTAACATGGTAGAAATATTTTCAAGTATATAGAGCAAATATTCTCCGTGTGGTGACGGAGTAAGAACACAATATGTCACCACCTCATCTCATCCCATGGGTGTCGTAAAAACCGTCTAAGGGACTATCCGTCAATATTATCTTTATGAAATAAAAAGAAGGTAAACTTGAAATTAAACCCTATAGATACCAATCCGTCTGGCCAGCGTGGTATTAGTAGTCCAAATATCCCTCCGTCCCGGGAGGAGGCCCGTCCCTGCAGTGGGACATTAATGGGTTATTATGATGATGATATAGAGCCACACACATCTGACGTCACAGATCGTCAACAACAACCTTAATTCTTTCCCTCAGACCAAATAAATAATAAAGACGTAGCGCTGTCAACAGAAAAATGAAGCAGGTTTTGTAAACATGTGTGCATTTAAGGAGTGCTGCCATGCAGTGAAAACTATTTACCCTAATATTTGTCTAAGTACTGGCAGACTAATTGAGTTCATGAATTAGTTTAATTTTAAAATTGTTTAAAGGTATTTTCCTTTTAAATGGTGGTATAATAGTGGGTGTCATCAACTATGCGGAACGCATGTCGCTGCAGTCGGTCTAGGGCTTCCATGAGATACTTGGCAGAGCCATCCCAAAGATGCGAACAGAACTCCATGCTGCTCCGAACCTGCATTTTCTAGAGCAGGTACCGCTGCTCCGGAGTGAAGTATCGCTGCACTTTGTTCAGGATGCCAAGTTTACGTGAGACTGTGGTGATTACTCCTTCGACATAGTCACGATTGTTTAGATCATGTCGAAGGTTCATCCCTAAGATGTTTAAGTTGGTCTGCAGCGACAGCGTAGTGCCCCGAAGAGAAGGTAGTGGTAGAAAGGGGGACTTTTAGTGCTAAATGCGCAAACCTGTGTTTTCTATGATATAAATGAATTCTTTTTTTTTAAATAAGTACTTTTTCTGCATGTAATACCTATATTGCAATGTTCGACTGAACAGCTGTTGATACCGTACCTATATACCTTAGGATTCCATGATTTATCATTCCGGCTAAGTCGAATGACTTCAATCCACTTCTCTGCTACAATCTTATTTCGACTAGGAAACCTTAAAAATGTACATGTTTTCTTTAAACAACTCTCGCATTTAGATCAATTCTTGATGGTACCGATTTTGGTACCAATCCTAATCCCAGCACAAGCAAAACGAACCTTTTTCTTTTACTAAGTTTTGTTCTAAAACAAGAGACTCTGACATGAGACTTGTCAAATAATGTGATGGAAAAATACGACAATGGATTTTCTTGTAAATATTTTATTATGTTAAAAGAGAATATAAAAGAAAATGCATTGCCATATTTTTCTTTTAGTTTTATTTATAAATATACCTAATGTTACTTTTCCATTACTTACAAGTACTTACCCTATAAACGGGGAAAATTCTGACGCTTACTAGTGCCAACATTTGTTGAGGTTTTGTGTTCCAGGCCGTCATCATAAGTCAATAATATTAATAATAATTATTATTTAATTGCATCGCGCTTGCTAGGTTTCATTTTTCGAATCTGTGCAGACTTTAAGGAAATTAAAACTATTAAAATCTTGTACTGTTCATTCGTTCGCAGTAACCTGGAATATGCGTCTCAAGTCTGGAATCCTATTTATAACATCTACATAGATCGCTTAGAGGCTATACAGAGAAAGTTTCTGAGATACATTCAATATCGATCTCATTGCTACTTACCTAACTATTACAGTAGGTGCAAAAAAATTCATCTTCTACCGCTGCATTTCATTATTATCAAGTGTTGCAAACGGGTCAATCGATGTAGGCGAATTGGTGAGCAAAATAGGGCTGCGAGTACCATCGGTGTTTCTACGGAAACCCCAATTGCTGCATACGCCAACAGCGAATACAACTTAT
Organism: Schrankia costaestrigalis; assembly: GCA_905475405.1. Taxonomy (NCBI): domain Eukaryota; kingdom Metazoa; phylum Arthropoda; class Insecta; order Lepidoptera; family Erebidae; genus Schrankia; species Schrankia costaestrigalis. Next base: position 11,900,248 of record FR997852.1, on the reverse strand, counting down.
AGGCAAAATTCATTTAGAAATTCAGAGCGAGTCGTACGTTTAACGCGGCATGCCGGAGTGTTGATTTGGATTTATTTGCAGATAGTAACAAACAACTTAAGAGAACGTTATGTACCACCTTCTTTGGTGATTGAAGATATTTATATTGTATAACGTTTTTCTTCTTATTTCTAACCTGTCTACTGCTTGTATTAGTTAAAACTCAAAATATCTACTAATGTTAAAATCTACCTATATCTATTGTTTTTTTATACTTATTTAAAATAAAATAAAATAAAATAAAATAATTAAAATTATGAGTTTTTATATTTACTTACTGATTCCATCTGGCTTTTTATTTTTTGAAGATTGGTTTTTGCACCCTTTTACGACACAATTAGGCATTTTCCAGAATAAATAATGAAAAATGTTTATATGTCAGACTCTATTGACAAACTAGCGCCAACTGACCGATAAGGCGTAGTTTGGGTAGTAAATGTGTGCGTGTGACTTGTATGTATAGAGCGAGGCGTAGTTTTGAATACTTCAATCGAGTGTTCGCAGCGCTACGTCTTTATTTTTTATTTGGTCTGAGTTCTTTCCATGTTACGTGTATAATACAATAGTATTGTTTTACTATTGTGTCTATTGGCAAGACATCCAACCTGTTAATCTACTTAGGTACTGTTTCTTTGGCACGGACCTGTATCTACTTTTTTATGTTGGTACAGGAAAATGACTTACATTGCATACAATCGTTGTGCACGATTGCAGTCCAAGAAGGTGATATGATGCTTTCGGCAGACAAAAGATTATATACTATATAAGTACTATAACTATTTTTGTGACTTCTAGTGCCACTTACGGTTAGAAAAGGCGATTGTATATGTATATATGCATTGTTCGCGCACACTGGTTGGGTAGTTTGGCCTTTATCAACACATTTTTTTATAAAGGTAATAAAAAGTAAATAGACTCGTTAAAGCCTCCAAAAACCTTTAACAAAAATAAATTTGTAACGAAAATATCGTAAAGCTATTCGTGAAACCAGATACAGAATTTAAACAAACTTTTCAACAGTTACCGAACAAAAACGTACAGAAAATTTTAGCTTTTAAAGGGACTACCACTTACTAATCTTTTTGTAGATTTAGTATTACTATTGTAGTTAACGTTGCCCGTATTTCCAGAGAATGAGGCTCTTGAAAGCGCAGGGTGGAGATACCCCTCACACGGTGGACCGACGACCTAGTTAGAACGGCGGGAAGTCGATGGATGAGGGAGGCACAGGACCGCACAAGGTGGCAATACTTGGAGGAGGCCTATGTCCAGCAGTGGACGTCGATTGGCTGAGATGATGATGATGAGGCTCTTGAAAGGCTACTTTTATTAAGTAATAATTTTGAGCTAGAGTCGTTGCAGGTAGATAGAACAAGGGCGACACTAGATGACAGACAGTCTAAATAATATGGGTATACAGCAAGACTAACACTCGAATTCACGAAATGTAATACAAATCATAAAAGCCTATTCGATCCAAGATAGCTATGGAATGCCGCCAGATTTATGCGACGCAAAAGTTTCCTTTAGCCTGGATGTTCTTGATCTCCGATTATTCAATTTTCTTGCCTTGGACAGAAACCAAGAAGAAAAAGAAGAAAACAAAAGTAAAAACAAAAATATGTAAGAAGTGTCATTTACCAAATTTTAACCAAAATAGTCCAGGCGTTAGAGCGTCAAGAAGAATGAAACAGCATGAACCCGCAGTCATTACTTTCCGTAGGATCTTAGTTAATACCTACAAAACTGTCAGCGTAGTTAAATACTGTTCCGAACTACAGTAGTTACAGTAACACATGACACATAGTACAAGCGAAACGAACAAGTTTAGTGCGCATCGTGTGACGGGGGTGTGTTGTGGCACTGACAGTACGCCTACTGGCCCTGTGACCGCTGCTGTGCCTAAAGGGTTACGTACACTCTACTCTTTGTAACATTATTTTATTTTAGTAAAGTAGCCGATGGAGCGAACTATGCCAGTCACCCTCTTGGACTAAGCCCACTGCTACGCAGAGGTCTCGGGTTCCCGCTCAATGCAAATCTTTGTGTGCATGAACATGTGTTTTCTACATTTACAAAAAAAAGGATTTAAGTATGTTTACCTGTTGTCTATTACCCATAGTACAAGCTCTGCTTAGTTTGGGACTTGATGGCGTTGTATGAAAGTGTGAGGAATACAATACAAGGAAATCAGACGCAAGACTAAAGTGACCGACATAGCTTGCAAACTCTGTATGCTAAAGTGGCAATGGTCACGTCTGTAGCAAACCTCGTGGCCATTGGAGCAGACGTGTCCTTGAGTAGAGGCCACGTACTAGCAAACGTAGTGTAGGCGTCCTACGGCCTGATGGACTCACGACCTGAGAGCGTTGGCCAGAAATGGCTAGATGAGACGGCCATGGGACCAGAAGGAGTGACGCGAACTTAGATACGCCTATGATAGCAGTGGAATAGTCATGACTGAGATAGAAGATGCTGCGGCTTTTAATGTTGGTATGACTGCTTCGCACCAGCTATAGGAAGACTATTCTGACTACGTTGGCGGTCCTAGCTTCGCATGACTACGTCTATATAGACGGGGGTTAAAAGAATGGCGTTGAATATTTTTATTCCGTAACCGCAGGATAACTTCACAATAAATAAATATCTAAAATAATAATAACAAATATAGTTAATAGTTCGCAGATGTGTACTAAGCTTAGTAGTGTTATGATATTGTGCATAGGTGGCGCTGTATTTGTGAATGTTAGGTATTTCACAATGTGTCGTGCACAGATTGTCTAACGTCAGACCAGTTGGCGGGAAAAGTGCGTCAATGCGTGAATTTGTAGCTACACTGAAATGTCACTGCAATTTGAAAAATATTTATTCATCCTAAAGTTAGAAGTACATCAACCAATTTAGGCAAGGCTGAAACTATGGATATCCGTGTGGTGTAGAGTATGAATACAATATGTCACCACCCCATCTCATCCCATGGGTGTCGTAAAAACCGACGAAGGGAATAACCGTAACTACTACCTTTACGAAATAAAAAGAAGGAAAATTTGAAATTAAACCCTGTACCAATCCGCCTGGCCAGCGTGGTATCAGTAGGCCAAGTAACCCTCCGTCACGGAAGGAATCCCGTCCCTGCAGTGGGACATTAATTGGCTGTTATGATATGATGAAACTATTGAAACTACATTTTACCAAATTTTGCACCAAAGTGTTATATTTATTTGATGAAATTATTTTCATAAATGACGAATCTTCAAGTAAACTTATTACCATTAAGGGATTCTTCCCATCAGCGGATTCCATTGAAATTTACGTCATGTCAAATATAACCATGTTACATTCTCAGTCAATATAAATCTTTGTGTGCATGAACATGAAAGCATTATACAGGGTGTCTCGAAACTCGACGTCAACCCGATGCCAAGTAATAAGGCAAGTCACGCTGGTTATCAGAAAAATATTAAAAAGTCTAAGTTGCATGGTTTTAAAGTCAAAGACATTTGAAAGAGACCGCAAAATTTCACACCGGTACGTATAAATATGTTTATTAGTTGTGTAGTACACTAAAGTCTGATGACTCCGAGTCATCTAGATGCCATTGTGAGAATGTATCCTAAATAACTATGATACAGCTTCGTACTATTTTTGTATTCTGAAGATAAACCGCAACCATTTATTGAAAAATTCTACTTCTTGAAGAAAATGTATTCTTTTCTAAACCTAGTTTTATTCTTGTCTAGAACTTGAATGTTAGAATTTGAACTGTAAATAAAGTTATAAAACTAGTACAGTTAACAAAAGAATAAGCCACGCGAGAAACAGCGCTTTCAACATTTTCAAAGTTCTCATTCATAGAATAGTCGAGGAGCTTGCGCACTGCAAGGACGGCTCGCTCGAGTCATGCCAGTAATTTTGCCATCCTTGCTATTAATTGGTGAGAGAATTAACACCGTGGGTTTTAGTCTTTTCTTATCTTGGTAAACCTTTACAAGCAGTCCACCGTCCTTTGACCTAGGCGGGCAGATGTGTCAGAGTCCCGAAAGATGGTAATAAGGTTTACCGACTGAAACCCACGGTGTTCCTTTCTCACCAATAAGTGGTCATTATGGTGAAAATACTGGCATTACTCGAGCCAGCCCAGCGGAAGTGACTTTATTAGATTTGTAGGTTCTATGTTAATGTACTATAAACAATTAAGCAAGTAGTAATTATGTGAATAATGTTACTCAACAACGCTGTACTGTACTGACCGCGAACGGTCCCGTTGTATTGTATTTGTAAACAAGTATTTGTATTATCTTCAACATACATTACCCAGAACACAGAACAAAGACAGTATTTAAGTAGGTGTCTTTTGTCTTTTAAAAAGAGAAGATAATTTATTAAAATATAAATTAATTATTGTTAAGCTTTTCAGCCGGGATAAAATGACAAGCTCAGCTATATCGCTACCTCCCGTGCTACAAAGTTATATAGTGAATTATTCAAGTATCGCATTGCACTCGGCTCTGTGCCAGTTAGCGTATAATATTATATCACTGACAATTATTGAGAATAATGGATTATAATCGCTTCCTCTCCGGGGCTGTAATGACTAGCGAAATGGGGAAGTAAGGGTTGGGTTCTGGAACGGGAAAAACAGCGGGTTTTTTTTTGCTTATTTTAAACTGATTAATAGAATGAGGTTACTTAGTTAGAATCTATACTCAATGGGACATTGAGCTAGTGTATTAATTAAAAATATCTACTATATATCTATCCATCTAGAGGTTAAGTCTATTTATATATTTTACAGACATCAGCTTTACGTACAAAGCACATCACAGGACAATAATACTTAAAAAATATATTTTTTTTACCTATAAAGCTTAGGTATAATGCGCCATGCCCACTAGGCCACCCTAGCATCCGTCACGACTACCAAATTTAACAATTGCTTCATACGGCGCTGGGCCGCAACTTAGAACTCAACTGTACAACGCCATCTAGGCGCGACAGCAGTAAATTTTCAATGTTGCAGATAAAGAGTCTACGCAATGGTTTTAAGTTTTGTATTAAATTACATATATTTTTTTTAACTATAAAGCTATATAAGCTGTATATTAGAAACCATTACGCAAACTTTTCAATTGCAACATTGTAAGTTTACGGCTGTCGGGCCTAGATGGCGCTGTACAGTTGAGATTCAGAACTTATAATTACTACACTCGTAATCATTATAGTGTACGACTTAATTGTAATAAATTAATTTGTATAAACGTTAATGTATAACTTAATCCACATTTACATGTAATGAGACCAGGCCTTTAGTGGTATTCGTATAAGGATCATAGGCTTAAGATTAACCGTTTCATTCCGTGGTGGATTTCCACTCGAAGTAATTATCGTTAGTTCAGTATCGCTTTTAATGTGCGCCTTTAATTGTATGGGCTCTTAAGCGGTAATGAAAATATCTTCCGTTTTGTGTCTATTGAGAGTTAGGGAAGAGATTGAAAGAGGGAGTTTTGTGTTAATATACACAAAACTCACTCTCATAATAATAATAAATATTTACGGACATCTCTACACAGCGCCATCTGCTCCCAAAGTAAGCTAGGCTTAACCTGCTTGTGTTATGGGTAACAGAACAACGGATATTAGTACTTATATCCTTTTTTTTTTCGTAAATACATACATAGTTACACTCAGCCCAATGCAAATAATCATGTTCATGCACACAAATAATTGCATTGAGCGGGAATCGAACCCGAGACCTCTGCGTAGCAATCATGTTATATAACCACTACGCCAATATAAAGTTATTGGTTTTTTTATGGGGCTGTATTCGGTGGTCATTCGTAATCAAATGCCTAGGTTGCGCGGCGGTCGCGGTATCGGCTGAGGTCGCGGGTTCGATACCCACGTAAAAAAAAGACTGTGACCCAATTACTTGTGAATCACGTAAATAATTCGATTCGAGGCCCAACTTCGTGCACTGCAGCTACAAATGCGACTGCTGCTGCACCTTTGATTTCCATTAAGTTCAATATGGTCATATTCATCATCATCATCATAACAGCCCATTAATGTCCCACTGCAGGGACAGCCCTCCTCCCATGACGGAGGGATACTTGGCCTACTAATACCACGGTGGCCAGACGGATTGGTATAGGGTTTAATTCACGAACAATCCCTTAGTCGGTTGTACGACACCCATGGGATAAGATGAAGTGGTGTCATATTGTATTCTTACTCCGTCACCACACGGATATTAAATCATAATGCAATTAGCAATGGTCATATTGCCTTGTCTTTTTTAGGTGAAAAACAAAACATTATTTTATATTACACACTGGTACATATTCACCCGATTTTGACTATCGGCAAAAGTTATGAAACACTTAAGCCACCCTAAAAAATAGCTCTATAACCGAAAATTGGAAAACGTATAGAATTTATGTTTTTAATATACCTTTGTGATGGGGAACAATTATGAAACAAAACAAATGTTACCAGGCAGGCTCGGGTATCGAAGTTTGTTTGTTTATACGTTTACGCAGGAAGGTATTTGGTGTGTTTAGGTTTTTACTCGACTGCGCCTAAAAGGGAGTAATGTTTATCGAGTGTATGTATGGCAGAAAGTAAATAACGCGTAAGGTGGAAGTGTTTGGAGGAGTCTTATGTCCAGGAGTGGAAGTCCAATGAATGATAAATGATGATGAAAAAATTGTCATCATAAAAGCCGATTAACGTCCCACTGCAGGGACGGGCCTCCTCCCATGACGGAGGGATACTTAGCCAACTAATACCACGCTGGTCAGACGGATTTGTATAGGGTTTAGTTTCAAGTTTTCTTTCTTTATATTTCGTAAAGATAATATTGACGGTTAGTCCCTTAGTCGGTTTTTATGACGCCCACGGGATGAGATGGGGTGCTGACATATTGTATTCTTACTCCGTCACCACACGGAGAGAAAAAAATGTAATATGTGTTAATTGTTTGGTACGCTCTGTAGCTTGGATATAAAAAACATAAATATTATATAAACATATAAAACGGCGGAGATTATTTTCTATTATTAATTTGTGCTATTGTATGTAGGTGGTGGGGCTTCCGTGTGGTGACGGATTAAGAATACAGCGTGTCACCACCTCATTTCTTCCCGCGGGTGTCGTAGAAGGCGACTAAGGGAAAGTATTCGCAGATAACATACGGCTGCTAGAGAAGGAAAACTTGAAACAAACCCTTTACCAACCCGTCTGGCCAGCGTGGTAAAGTGTGGCCAAATAACCCTCTATGAAAAATGCACCATAATAAACGGCCCCCAGTCCCCGGTCGCTCCTGGTCAAGGTAGCGGCCATGGTAACGGCGGAGTAGGGGGTGCGAAGAATCTCCGGAGGAGGTCAGGCTACCAACACAACCGACTTTTGGCCCTGGCAACTAATAATGCGCGCACACTGCGGACCAACGAGAAGATAGGAGAACTGGAGAAAGAATTGAGCAGGGTACGGTGGGACATAGTCGGCTTATCGGAAGTCCTAAGACAGGGGGAGGACACGATAACCCTTACGTCTGGTAACCTGCTCTATTTCCAGGAGGGCGACCAACAGTCCCAGGGAGGTGTCGGTTTTCTCGTCCACAAGTCTCTCGTGAACAACGTGGTGAAGATCTGAAGAGTGTGTCTTCGAGGGTAGCGTACCTTGTCGTCAGAATTACCAAACGGTATTCGTTGAAGGTAATCCAGGTATACGCTCCCACGTCAGCTCACTCCGACAATGAGGTAGAAGAGATGTATGAGGATATTTCCGGCGCCATACATAACTCTAAGACCCAATACACTGTTGTCATGGGAGATTTCAACGCGAAGTTGGGCTCTAGAAGTCGAAAGGAGTGGAGAGTGGGGCTCTTTGAATATGGACAAAGAAATCCACGGGGCCAAATGCTTGCGGACTTCATGGAGAAGGAGGGACTCTTTATGATGAACTCCTTCTTCAAGAAGCGTAGCTGCCGCAAGTGGACCTGGCTTAGTCCTGATGGTATCACAAAGAACGAGATTGACTTCATCATGTCGACAAAACGCCATATATTTAATGATGTCTCAGTGATCAATTCGGTGGAAACCGGAAGCGATCACCGGATGGTGAGAGGCACATTAAATTATATCAATCCTAGGCTGGAAAGAAGTCGGCTGATGAGGTCTACGCTCCGGCCTACACCAGTCCAAATTCCCGAGAACTTCGAACCGCTTCGAGGGCCTCAACCAATGTGTTGATGTGGACGAATATCACGATCTCGCTCATGGATCAAAGGCGTACGATGGCACTGCAGCCTCCAGACGACGCTGAAAAGTATAGGGGGCTCAATAGGCAGATCTCAAAGTCACTGACTTGCGACCTTCGGCACTTTAATACAGCTTGTATTAAAGAAGCCATTGAGCGAAACAAGGGCTCTAAAGTGTTCGCAAGAGATCTGTCTCTAGGTCAGAGCCAACTTTCTAGGCTCAAGACTGGGGATGGTAGAATAGTGACGTCCAAGCCTGAGCTTCTAGAGGAGATTGAGAAGTTTTACGGACAGTTATATACCACAACACAGCCACCTAGTGATCTAGCCGCCGATCCTAGACTTAAGCGACACCATACCGAAGAAATCCCGGACGTCAGTCTGTGTGAGATTAGTGATGCTCTCCGACAACTTAAGAACAACAAGGCACCGGGGTATGACGGACTTACTGAAGGCCGTTGGAGAACCCATTCTCAAGGCTCTTCAGAGGCTATTCAATTCCGTTATACTCAAGGGAAAAACGCCACAGGCATGGCACAGAGGTGTGGTAGTACTGTTCTTCAAGAAAGGCGATAGAACGCTTCTTCAAAATTCCCATCACTCTTCTGAGCCACGTCTACAAACTGTTCTCGAGAGTCATCACGAATCGTCTCGAACGCAGACTGGACGACTTCCAGCCTCCCGAACAAGCCGGTTTTCGAAAAGGCTTTAGTACCATAGACCACATCCATACGCTGCGGCAGGTTATACAGAAGTGCAATGAGTATAACCGGCCCCTATGCTTAGCGTTTGTGGGATATGTAAAAGCCTTTGATTCGATCGAGACATGCCCATGTCTCGATGCAACACTGCCCAGTGTTGCAGTCTCTCCAACGGTGTCAAATTGACCAACGGTATATCGAAGTGCTGCGGTGCTTATACGAAAACGCCACCATGTCGGTTCGTCTCCAGGGTGGATTATCTGGCCCTATCCAGTTGCAGCGAGGAGTAAGACAAGGTGATGTCATATCCCCGACTTTGCTGCACTGGAAGATGCTTTTAGGCTTTTGGACTGGGACGGACTCGGCATCAACATAAATGGCGAGTATATCACGCACCTTCGATTTGCTGACGATATCGTTGTCAAGGCTGAGACCATCGACGACCTCAACACAATGCTCGATGGCCTCAGTAGAGTCTCTCAACAAGTGGGTCATAAAATGAACATAGACAAGACCAAGATCATGGCAAATGTCCATGTTGCACCCACTCCAATCATGGTTGGAGGCTCTACACTCGAAGTTGTCGACGAGTATATTTATCTGAGACAGTTAGTCCAGCTAGGTAAGTCCAACTTTGAGAAGGAGGTCACTCGTCGAATCCAACTCGGTTGGGCAACGTTCGAGAAGCTAAAACGTATCTTCTCGTCCACATTACCGCAGTGTCTGAAGACAAAGGTCTTCGACCAGTGCGTGTTGCCAGTGATGACGTATGGCACAGAGACGTGGTCGCTAACTATGGGCCTTCTCAGAAGGCTCATGGTCACTCAGAGGGCAATGGAGAGAGCTATGTTGGGAGTCTCCCTGCGTGATCGAATCAAAAATGAGGAGATCCGCAGGAGAACCAAAGTAACTGACATAGCGTAAAGTGGCGGTGGGCAGGGCACATAGCGCGGAGAACCGACAGCCATTGGGGCAGAAAGGTTCTGGAATGGCGACCGCGTACCGGAAAGCGCAGGGTGGGGAGACCCCTTACACGGTGAACTGACGACATAATTAGGACGTCGGGTAGCCGATGGATGAGGGAGGCACAGGACCGCGCAAGGTGGCAATACTTGGAGGAGGCCTATGTCCAGCAGTGGACGTCGGTTGGCTGATTGATGATGATGATGATGATTGTATGTAGGTACCTATTAATTTTTACTATAAATTACTTTTCTAGATAGACAGAAATTGTTAAAAGTCGTTTTCCCTCTTGAGTTTATGACTTTTAAGCCGCCGCTCGACTATTTTGTTTGATAAAGCATCGCCTTTACCTAAAATACTAATTATATTATAAGGTATATTTAAATTAATAGGCATTAGTATTAAAAAGTTAAATGGATCAAGTTATCTGAATAAAAAATTTATTATTATTATAAAAACAGTCTGAAAATCAATGTGTCACTATACCAACACAGTTAAGTAGCACACGTTTTGTCTTTATTTATCAGTAATATAATGAATCACTCTGTGGTTAAGCACACGTGGCTGAGAGGTGAGATTTTTGTGAATCACTTGTTAGGTGAATGTGCGTGTTTCGATGCACGTGTCGAGCAGAGGACAATGAATACTAAACAAGTTAAAAAACTCTCCGTGTCGTGACGGAGTAAGAATACAATATGTCACCACCCTATCTAATCCCATGGGTGTCGTAAAAACCGATTAAGGAACTAATCGTGAATATTAAGGGTGATTCTTCGAGCCCAACATTTTCGATGTCTGGAGGTTTTTCTTTGTAACTAACAGACCAACCAAACTGCAATTATTTTTTAAACATAGTATAGACAGTTACCTTGCACACGTTATTGTTTTTTAATAATAGTTTTTTATATATTTTAAAAAAAATATTAAAAAGCGTTCTTCTGATTAATATGGTGTGTCCGTACCCCAGTTTCTTGAACGTTAGTAACAGTAACATTTTTTCTTATTAACGAATCGATGTGCGTTATAAATATTACGATAGAATATTAGTTGTTTCTTTACACAAAAAAAAAATGGTACTAATATTTGCGATAGTTTTTTAATAAAAAAATAAATTGTGAGTGTCCGGCACAAAAGTCTGATTCATATTCGCGCGCTTTACTCGAACGTACCTAGCTAAGTACGAAACATCAGGAGATCCCTTCTAGTGCTGGTGGTAGCCAGGGACTCTGCTGACGTGGTCACGACGTTACATGCGGCTGGTTCGTGTTGTTGCGGAGTTATAAATGTAAATATGTGATTCATATTACTTTGGTTCACCTGTGTTTCTGATTACTATGTTGGCTGTTATAATTAACTTAAATGGTTTTCAAACTTGATTGTGTTGGAAATATAATTCAATTGGGGACTAAAAGCCTATGTATAAATAGCAATCCTTAATTGTATACGTGTAGTGATTAACCGATGTTAAAAGGCAAAATTTTGATTTATATGTACCTGATTCATACGGTAAAAATACTATATTAATCAGAATTTCACACATATTGTTAATATGGCGGCACGGATAATGATTGATATTGTCATTTGTAATAACTAGATTTAGGTGTGGTGATAATCATTGTGATTATCAACTGTGATTTTAATAAATAAATGACTGATTTTTATAACTAGAATTTCATTTTTGTTCCTAATTCTGATTTATATGACCTCAAAAAATTTTAAGTTAATTATCTCGAAAACCATTTCATAAAAAAGTGTGCCTTTTTCAGACATTGTATATTAGGTTATCATCTTTGACAAAAACATGTTTTATAAGCCAAAATGTGAAAAAAAAATTTGCCCATATGAATCAGACAAAGAATCGAATTTCGAAGAAACACCCTTAACTTTACGAAATAAAAAGAAGGAAACCTTGAAATTAAACCATATACCAATCCGTCTGGCCAGCGTGGTATTAGTAGGCCAAGTATCCCTCCGTCATGGGAGGAGACCCGTACCTGCAGTGGGACATTAATGGGCTGTTCTGATGATGATGTCCCAATGCGGAATCAAGTCCTTTTTAGTTACTGTGACGTAGTGGGTAGTTTAGGGAGATAAATGCAAACAACTCAGTACGACAATGTAGTATTATTCAGTTAAAAGTTTAGTACATACAATGTTATTGGTTTGTCACTATATATTTAGAAATCACTACGTTAACACAAATATAGTTTAAGCAAGCCGGTCTAATCAGAAGGATTTTGAGAGGATTCGATTACAAAGCACGAGGTTCGAAGGCTGCCCTATAGAAAGGCAACACTTAGCTTCAGTCAGCAAGCCGGAACAAAAAGGGGAGCGGCCGCGCCCCGCGTCTTCTTATATAATGGCCGCTGTGTAGGCCCCTCCACGACGCGCTCGCGCCATTGACGTGTAGCGAAGTGGAGCGCGCGAAGATGGACGCGCGAAGCGGGACGCGTGAGGCACGTCACATACCCCCCCCGCTAGACCAGAATTTTTCCTAGGGAAAATTCGGCTGCTAGCAGGGGGGCGACAGGCTGTTCAGGCACCAACACCCTGCAGGAGCGGTAGATGAGATCAGCTCCGCGGGAGGTACCTGAAACAGCCAAAAGAAAAGGGCAGTACATCCTATTTTAAAAAAAAAAATTTTTTTGGGTTAGTAGTTAGTATAGTCGTGTGACGAGTCAGCGCTGTACGGATATTTTAATAAAAAGGGAAGAGAGAAAGAGAGTTTTCAAGTAGGTATACTATGCAGATTAGATTCATTGAAATACGGAACCTATATTGTAAACAAAAGAACAGCTGTAGGCTGTCGCCGTGTTATAGAAAAAAAAATATAGTCAATTAAATCACAAAGAACAGGTTAACAACCTTCGAACAAAAGATCGTTCGAGCGAGGCCGCATTCCAATGGTTCGACTTATACCTAATATTTAATTAAAATGTTATATTTTAGAACGTAAACAATCTTAATATAATTCAATAAAACATATTAACTTAGTGAGCAGCTTCACGGTTAACTTCTTAATGAAACAAGGAGCTTCAGGCATCGAACCCGTGATCAAGTTCGAATGACCTCTCTTTTTACCACTGTACCAAGGGGTAAAAAAAAATATATTTTCTTTTAATCAGCTCGATGAACACCGAGTAACAAAAACAACAAGTTAAAATACAACACGCCACAGCGCAGTCTCGGGCTCGAATCCGAAACCCTGCGTAGTTTGTAGATAAAAATACAAAGTCTCGGGTTCGAATCCGAAACCCTTGTAATTTGTAGATAAAAATACAAATCGATAATATTATTACACCGAGGTGTGAAGGATAAAAGTCGATAAGCGACATGCACGAGAGTGCGAGTAATACGACGATGCCTAAACAAAATAATAACAACTATATGTAGGTAAAATCTATTTATGTTTATTTCAGATATCATTCTTTATAATTTATATTTTTAATATCTTTGATATGCCATTCACCCAGCGGTTTACCTGACATATCGGATAGTTTATAGACCAAAGGCGACTTTTTAGATGTGATTTTACACTTTATAAACTTAGGGGCCAACTTCTTACAAAAATATTTATCCTTATCGCTAAGATAAAAAGTACGTCTCCATACAACATCGCCCACCTGGAATTCCACCGGCTTACGACGGAGATTATAAGATTGACAATTACGCTGGTGAGCCGACAGCAAGGCTGCCTGTACCTTCTCAAAGATTGAAGATAAGTAGCCGAGTGATTCAGCGTAAGAGTCTCGCGGCTCATGGACCATATTGGGGTCAGAGTCAATATGGCGTGAGCCGCAATTTACAAGCTCCCGACCGTAAACAAGAAACGACGGCGAGAAACCTGTCACTTCGTTCACCGCAGAATTAATTGCAAATTGAATCTTTGGTATAAGTGTGTCCCAGACACGGTGATCATTATCTATGAAGGTTGAAACGGCCGTGATTATAGTTTTATTATAACGTTCCACAGAATTTACATGAGGAGTATATAAAGGCGTGTAGTGCAAGTTTGGAATTTTATATTTAGTTAATAAGTTTTTAAAAGTTGAACTAATGAATTGCTTGCCGTTATCGAGTATGACCGTAGAAGGAATACCATGAACTAAGAAAACGTTTTCCTCCAGTATTCTGGTAATAACCTCGGCTGTTGCACGTTTAATGGGAAAAAGTAAACAATATTTCGAGAAACAACAAGAAACGACAAAAATGAAAGTATTTTGCTTCCTCGTTGGAGGCAATGGACCGACTAAATCGATGCTAATTACCTGGAAGGGTTTGGAAACCGACTTAGGACCGCCCATGTGACCCAAGGTTAAATGTGTCTGGTGTTTATGGGCAATGCAAGCTTCGCAAGAATTTACCGCCTTGACCACGTCACTATACATACCTGGCCAATAATAATTAAGATCTAGACGTTTATAAGTTTTAAAAATGCCAAGATGACCAGCCGTGGGCAACGAATGATTCTGAGATATAACCAACGCTCTCTCCTCGGACGGTACAATCTCCTTCCATTGAAATTCTCTAGTGAGAGGATTGAGACTTCTCTTAAAACGATAAAGTTTGTTATCAATTACCTGATAATCAACAAAGGAAGTAGGAGTTTTTAAACAACCGTTATATATTTTTAAATACCACGGATCGTTAGTAGAAACGTTATTAGATTTATTTTGCGTTTCTATACACATAATATTTTTAGAACGAGACAACAAATCCGGCACAACATTGTCAGAACCACGACGGTGCCTTATTTCGAAATTATAAGCAGAAAGACGAACACCCCACCTAGCCAACCGGCCGGTTGGGTTATTAAGCTTTAGGAACCATTGGAGCGCTGCGTGGTCACTATATACTATGAGGGGTTTACCGTTATCTACATAGCAACGCCAATGCTCAATGGCTGAAAGCACTGCGAGCGCCTCGCGCTCGGTAGCACTATAATTTCTCTCTTGGTCCGATAGCGACTTGCTATAGTAAGCAATGACCCTTTCCTCCCCATTCAAGATCTGGCAAAGTACCGCGCCTATGCCATAGTCACTGGCATCGGCGTGTATCTCAAATGGTTGAGTATAATCTGGACAAGATAAGACAGAAGGGGAAATCAAATGATTTTTTAAATTAACGAAGGCCTGATCGGCCTCTGGTGACCAAGAAAAAGGGGGAGACTTCTTTCCACTAGAAGTTAATTTATTAAGAGGAGTAGCCAAGGTACTAAAGTTAGGAATGAACCTCCTATACCACGACGCCGCTCCCAAGAAACGACGCACCTCCTTTCTATTAGCGGGCACAGGATAATTTGCAATAGAATCAACCTTATCGGGATCGGGATGAAGGCCCTTAGAATCGACAACATAACCTAAATATTTAATTTTTTCTCTAAAAAATTTACATTTTTCAAAATTTATTGTTAAATTAGCGTCCTTTAATTTTTTTAATATTAAGGACAATAATTTAATATGCATTTTATAATTTTGCGTAATGCAGACGATGTCGTCTACAAAACAGAATACCCTATTTTCGAACTCAGGACCGCAGAATAGGCTGTCCGCTAAGCGCTGCTGAGTAGCGGGTGCATTGGTAAGACCAAAAGGCATACATTTAAATTGATACGTTCCGCGAGAGGGAATATAAAAGGCCGTCTTACAACGATCCTCCTCTTTTATTAAAGTTTGCCAAAAACACTTAGAAATATCGATGCTAGATAAGTATTTCGCGTCTGACAAATTATCCAATATTTCGGCTATATAGGGCAAGCTATAGGCATCCTTTTTTGTGACAGAATTCAATTTACGACTATCAAGACAAAAGCGCATGTCACCCGTTTTTTTTTTAATCAATATTACAGGGTTCGACCAAGGGCTTTCGGACTTCTCAATCACATCGTCCTTAAGCATTCCGTCGACCTGCTGTATTAAAATACGCTGCTTTTCGGGAGACATGCGATAGTAACGCTGGCGAATAGGGGGACTGTCCCCAGTATCAATCGAATGAGTAATAAGGGAAGTGCGACCCAGACCTCGTCTTTCATAAGAAATATCCTTAAACTGGGAGATTATTTTATTAGCGTTCTCTCTTTGGTCACTTGAAAGATTATCAAGGGAAATTAACTGAGTCGTGTCATCGGAATGTAGTTCCGTGACGTCCACAATTTTTCTATCAACCAACACAGATTCTAATTCGACAGGAAACAAATCAAAACTCCTCCAAAAGTCTATACCAAGTATCAAGGAAATCTTTATGCCTGGCACTATGTGAGTGACAATATAATTAATTTTATTACCAAATTTAAAAGGAAGTACCACACTGCCAAGAGAAGAATATCTATCACCCCCAGCGGTGGTAAATTCTAATGATTTTGTTGAATCAATATTTAACTTGTTTAAAAAATAATTATGACAGTTGTTACCAAGAATTGTAAAACACGAACCAGTATCAAGAAGACCCACTGTACTTCTACCGTTCACTGTCACAGAAATATATGGCGTAATAGTTTGTTTTGAATTATCGATTGAGGAAAGTTTGTTACTGTTGCAGAAGTATAATGAATTGGAATGCAACAAGTCTTGCCATTTATTATTATTATACAATTTACTCTTTATTTTATTATTAAAGATTTTATTTTTCTTTCCCCAACCGTTACTAATTAGTTTTTTGAATTATTAATAATTGGACCGTTGCACTTCGGACAGTCCATTGCGCGGTAGCCCTTTAGGCCACATTTAAAACAAATCAAGTAACGCGGCTGCCGGCAAGTTTTCAAGCAATGCGAATCAGAACGACACCGAGGACAATGCTGCCTGGGAGTATTAGATACCGCACTAACTTGGGGTTCCGCAGATAAGTCAAAAGAAGTTGAAGGCTCATTTTTAAAATTTTTATGAAAGTTTTTAAACCTATTAGGTTGGTAAGAACCAGTATACTTTTTATTACTATTATTATTATTATAAGCGAATTCAGGAGCTAAAGTGTTAGAAGTAACCGTAGGAGGCTCAGAGAAATCCCTACTACGACCATTATATTTTTCAAAATTACGACAGACACTAACCAACGAAGGAATATCAGTAATAGTTGTAGTCAAGAGACAGTTGGTATAACAAGGCCTAATATTGTTTAATAAAATTTCCAGTTTCTCACCATCTGGAACTGGATTGTCAAGGCGAGAAAACAACCCCTGCATTTTCGCTACATACAGGGTTATGTTCTCACCTTGACCTTGAGAGCGCAGTCTTATTTCAGACATTAATTTGAAATCATAGTTATGTGGGCTAAAATCCTGCTTCAATGACCCACACAACTCACTCCATGAATTTACATTGTTCCTAACGGAACGATACCAATGAAGGGCATCGTCCGAAAATATCTCATACGCGAAGGACAAGATCTTCGAGTCAGGAATGCCCCTAGACGAAATAAATTCATTCATTCTCTCTATGAAACCGCGCACACACGTTTTACCCGAGTACTTAAACTTGCCTAACTCCGAAAAAAGTTTACGGTCATAATTTAATGACTCGGAGGTAGGTGCAACACCGCCTGGTTGCTGTACTGCTGTCTTTGCGACGCTCGTGCCACTAATAGAGGAAGGTGACAAGGCTTTAAATAAGTTAAAGATGGAGTTGAACTCCTGCCAAATGGATTCATAACTTTCCCTGTCACTAAATTCAACACGCTGTAACCTATGATACACGTGGTGCAAGATGGATTCCGTCCTAGCGAACATCCTACTATTAAAGTCTACTTGCAATAGTTTTAAATTATTATTAGCTCGCGACAAGGACAATTCACTTTGCGATATATCCGCGGCGGGCTCGTAACACGACTCCGAAATGTCCTCCGACGGATAAAGAGGAAATAATTTTACTAATTGCTTCCGCAACTCGTCTACCGTATCTGACTTATCGCCCTTTCGTACAAGGACCTCATATTGTAGTTCAGTCTTGTTTAAATGGTGGTAGTTAATCGCGTACGACATTTTATTTAAGAAAAGAAAAAATAATACACGGCAAAACTGCAGAAGCAATCAATGTAAACAACGAACAATAGAATTAAATGTGAATTATGTGTTCCGTTCAGTAGGTATCGTCTACGAAGTCAGTTAAATATCTTGTTATGATATTTTTTTTAAAAGGACAACGCGGTCACGCCACGTGCGCTGACCGGTTGTTTATTTAACGTACAAGGTAGTTAAATTAAATAAAAAAGTAGATAATTCGCTTGCAGAAACGAAAGGAAAGTTTAAACTCTTTTTAACACAAAAGAAAGAACAAGAACAGTACCAACCTTGAACGGAACACTTTTTTTTTCACGACACACAGAAAAGAAAAAAAAATATGGGCGTGCTCACCAAACCTCGTGCTTTTGCCTTAATACGTTGGACGCCACTGTGACGTAGTGGGTAGTTTAGGGAGATAAATGCAAACAACTCAGTACGACAATGTAGTATTATTCAGTTAAAAGTTTAGTACATACAATGTTATTGGTTTGTCACTATATATTTAGAAATCACTACGTTAACACAAATATAGTTTAAGCAAGCCGGTCTAATCAGAAGGATTTTGAGAGGATTCGATTACAAAGCACGAGGTTCGAAGGCTGCCCTATAGAAAGGCAACACTTAGCTTCAGTCAGCAAGCCGGAACAAAAAGGGGAGCGGCCGCGCCCCGCGTCTTCTTATATAATGGCCGCTGTGTAGGCCCCTCCACGACGCGCTCGCGCCATTGACGTGTAGCGAAGTGGAGCGCGCGAAGATGGACGCGCGAAGCGGGACGCGTGAGGCACGTCACATTACACAGGGAAACTGGATCTTTAATACTACAGTATATATGCAAAAAGTTATAAGGTTATACATATATACTTATCAAGATTTGTTTCCGTAATCATGATTACAAACTATCTCATATTGGGCATTTACTATACAACAGCAAAAGTCTTAGTTTCGATTCTCGCTTTATGTGCATTGGACTACGTGTTTTGTACGCATAATGTGAACGTATTATATTATTATTTGACGACCTCTGTGACGCAGTCGGTATACTACATGGCTGCTACGCAGAGGTCTCGGGTTCGATTCCCACTCAATGTAAATATTTGTGTGCATGAACATGATTGTTTGCATTGGTCTGACTGTCTGAGTGTTTTCTATGTATAATATGTATTACAAAAAAAAAAGTATTTAAGTATGTTTATCCGTTGTCTAGTACCCATAGTACACACAACTAATCAAGCTAGACACTCATGTACCTTAATACCTTGAAATAAGACACAATTTCACATGGAAATGTTTAACTTGATGTGTTGCTGTGTGTACAAGCTTTGATTAGTTTGGGACTAGGTGGCGATGTGAGAATGTGTGAGGATTATTTATTTATTTATTATACGTTTTCTAGTACCACATAGTACAATTAGTTAGCTGCTAAGTTAAAGACTAAATGGTGTTGACAAAGCCCCTTTTTATTGCAGTTTATTTAATATCTTCCTTATTTATACTATACCTCACAATTTTATAGAGAATTTTATAAGTATTTCGTAATCTTTGACCTCGTATCTGGTCCCTGAGCCCAGTAAATCAAGCTAGGGGTCACGCAATCTGTGCGGGGATCTTGTTTTATTTCCCTCCGCAATTGTGTTGCGGAATTAACTTATTTCTATTGTTGTTTACTATGTAGGTAGGGGGAAGTATAGACAGACAGTTTAATTTTATGACATTTGGGGTTATTTTTGTAATTTAATTGTTTTTCTGTTTGGTAAAGGACTTAAAATGTACGCAATACATGTTACTTCCCGAGCTAGTAGTTATTTTAGTATATATCTACCTGAAAAGAAATCTTAAGGCTTATTTTTACTTCATAACTCACATAAATTTTCACAAAATTAAGCCTGATTGTATGATCAATTCTAATGCCACTACAAGGACATCCTTTTTCGAATCTGAAACATACCTCTGACAAACGTTCTGTCGGCGAAAGATTCGTAGTGGAAAGGTCATGTCGTCGATTCACTGATGATTTAATCGTTCTGTCGGCGAAACGTTCGTAGTGGAAAAGTTCTGTCGGTGAAAAACTTATAATCGAAATGTTCTGTCGGCGTCTCATTCGGCAGAGAAATGTTGTTTGTATGTATGTTTCAGATTCTCCTTTTTCAAACTAAACGGCAACTTAGCATAGTATCGCACTGGCTAGACCGATTGGTATCTATAGAGCTTATGTTGGCCTACGTCAACTTTTCCCTGTTTGGTTTTGCAATAGATAGTAAAAGTGAAATTAATTATCTATTAAATGTAAAAACGTTATCCCTAAGTTTATGCCTCGATACTGTAAATATTAAATAGCTTTTTTTCTTTATCTTTAACAATGTACATAAATTAATTAAAGTATAAACAGTAATTAACCAAACTACGTAATTTAAATCTTGCCATGTAACCCCATAGACAGTTAAGTGGTATAATGTTATGGGGTAATACCCCTTACGAGAGACAGCAATGACACAATTACTGCGATGTCGTAAAGATAAGCAGAGTTGTAGGGTTTTATCTCATACAGTACTATCTTAATTAAGAATAAAAAATATTAGTAAGGTAAAAGCACCAGTGGCTGACAGGTACCCAATGAATGACTTTTTTGCAGTTAACATAAAATAATAAGGCAACAAATAATAATATTACTAAAAAAATTAGTTAAATAGACTACTAGTACTATCTAAGATATTTTTGCAAAATATGCCATCGATGGGATCATTATTTTTGGAATAATGAATTAGTTTTAGCGTGCGAGTGCTTTAAGTAAGACGTGCATCGCGATACTTATCTGATTTGTTAAGGAACTGTTTAGTGAAAGTGCATATTATAGCCAGGATTGTATGTTATATAGGTAAGTGATTATTGAAATTGTTACATAATTAAACAAATGACAAATATAAACGGTTTCAAATTGATTTTATTCAATAATTTAGTATTTTAGAGGGGTCTCATTCACTGGGTAATCTTATATGTGTTTAGTAGTGGATGACACCTATGTCATTCTCTCGTACAAATTAATATTTTTTAAAACATCATTATTATTGAATTATAATGAACTAGAACATTATATTTTAATTGCCCTGTAAACAAAAAACTTTTATTTGATGTTTGAGTAGTGCCTGACAGGGGGTGTCATCGACTGGTTTTCTATGGAGTACCAATGTATGACAGGTGTCATTCAATGATTTTATTTTTTTAAGAAGACTACTTCTGGACTACGGTGCCAGGCCTGTGTTGTTTGGCTGAGGGCTTTCCGCCCCACCACAGCCCGCGTAAAGTAGTAAATGTCCCAGGAGACAAACTACTCGTCCCTAACAAAAAAATAACAAAAAATGCCCTGTGTTGTAGAAACTGAAATTAAATATCGGACACAAAGAAACACAAAGTTCATGACAATAATTTGAAAGTCACAAAAATAATAATCTTGGCTAGGATTCGAATCTGCTGCTACCTTGTGCACGGCAACCGCATACACGACTCGACTGCCAAGGACACATTCTTGCAGTGCTATTAAAATGATGTATGTGATCTCTCCGTGTGGTGACGAAGTAAGAATACAATATGTCACCATCCCATCTCATCCCAAGGGGGGCGTACAAACCGATTAAGGGACTATCCGTGAATAATTAACTTTACTAATTAAAAATAAGGAAAACTTGAAATTAAACCATATAGCAATCCGTCTGGCCTGCGTGGTATTAGTAGGCCAAGTATCCCGTCCCTGCAGTGGGACATTAATGGGCTGTTATGATTATGATGATTGTGATCTTTGGGCTTATTTGATTTATATCCTCATTGAAACTTCTTTATACTTAACTAGAGTATTTATTTAATGGTTTTGTTTTGTTCCAAGTTGTAAGAATAAATGTATTATATACATTTAGTATCTCAACGGAGAGAAATCAACGAAACAAAAGGAAACGACGTCTGAGATAGCGATATGAAGTGATTTAGCGCTGTTCTGATTTTGTGTAGCGTTTGTTTTCCAACTACAAACACTGTGCTCCACTGAGAATGCGTTTCAATTTCGAGAGAAGCACTGTGTCAAATAAAAGTTATTGAACAGAAGATCAACTTGTAATAAATCTAAAAGTAATAGTAAAATTTGAAGCTAGGCAGGGAAAAATATGGGCAAGAAACAACAATAGCTACAAAAAAAAAGAGTAGCTAAAGTTGCAAATAATTAGGGATAATTTTGTTAAGACAAATTATTAGACATATTGTTCTGAACACCCATTACGAGATTTTAATACCTTGGGTGATATAACTAGCAAAATATAACTGAAAGATTGAAGGAACCCGCTCATCAATACACACTTCAAATCGAACTTTAAATCGTGGGGCTTCTAAAGACATGAAATAAACGAATACAAATCAAATCCAGACTGATGAATAAAGTAATATCTCGCATATCACGATATAGGATTTATAATAAGGCTTTATGTCAAATGCTCCTTCTTTTGTTTGCCTACAGAACTGCTAACTTGATCTGTGGTGGCAGTGGCGAAGTTACGACCACCTAGAGGTGAGAAGAGATGGCGCGGTGACTTTATTTATAACTAGCTGACCCGTGCCCACTTCGTTGGGTGGCGAAAAAACACGTCCATTTTTTAACATATTTCATTACTGCTCCACTCCTATTAGTCATAGCGTGATACTATATAGCCTATGACACTACCCGATAAATGGACTATTCAACACAGAAATAATTTTTAAATCGGTTCAGTAGATCCAGAGATTACCTCCTACAACGTCACAAACACACAAACTTTACCTCTTTATAATATTATATAGATATAGATAGATAGATGACACAACTGTTTTTACTGATTTAAATAAAATACGTAGTTGTTCTTCTGTCTACACTGTATAATGTAATGTTGGCAAGTGAAGTCGTGTGCCGAATGTTTGTCGCCTACAACGTACCTATTTATCTCTTAAATTAGTTTTGTCGGATCTGGTTATGTGTACAAGTTTCATTTATTTATAATTGTTTTGACTTCTTCTAAGGGAAATAAAATATATACGTGATTTCATAAATGGTTAAACCAGTAAAGTCTGCAACAACAAAAGTGCTTAGGGAATTGTACGATCACAAGTTCTATTCCCCGTCTTTGTATTTTAACCACCTCTACCCTGTCCTAATGAAGAGGTGGCTTACCTTGAGGAATAAAAGCTAACTTTGTCTGCTTTTGACTTATTCGGGGTTCAAAGGTAAGCAATGTAAAAAATCTATATAATCAGCTTACTAAACTTATCCAGTTCTAGTTTTAAGTCACGTTTTAGGTGTGTAAGAAATGGTATCGCAAAAGTGTATCTTTGGGAGAAACCACCAGCTTCCGTAGTACATTTGCACGCCTTACCAGATCTTGAACTATTTGAGACGAAGTAGATTCCTTAATTGAGAGAGAATCTTGCCCACTCGATTTTATTGTCTAGGCTTCTCTCATCTTCTCAGTCAAACGTAATGCTTTTAATCGAAATCGCTGCCACATAAAATTTAAATACCATCCTCCTTTTCACAATTTATAGCAATAAACACTAAAACCATTTAAAAAATAAATTTAAAAAAGCTAAAAACAAAACATCCCGTTTTCCCATAGAGGCTGTATCTCGATAAGCGCTATCACCCTAGGGGGAGTCATACTCATAATACTACACTGAACAGCGCACATTCAATATTGTTATCCCGAAGATAAGCAACAAAGCCTTCAAGATAAAATGGCCGCTTTAAAAAAATTAAAAGCCTCCAATCTGGTAGGATCGTAGCGAAACGATTGTGACGCGATTTTAGTGTCGGGTTGCTTATTTCAATCCTGAATTTATTTGTTTTGGGAAAATTTTGTTTGGTTTGAAGTATTGTATCAGAACGTTAATGTCTAATAGATTGGCATAGAGTTTATGTTAAGTTTTCCTGCTTTTGTTTTTGTACAATTATTCTTTAACTGTTTTAGCATTAGAGATCATGTCCTGTAACGCATGGACTAATAACAAACAACAAACACACACACACTGGGATCAGCCTGCACTATGTATTAAGTAAATTTTAGCCTCTACATACTAGCCAACCCAAACTGGGTTTCGGATATTAAATCAAGCTTTCCTTCTTTCTTCGAGAACCTGACTGAAAATTACTACCTTTGGGCCCCCCTCAGTATGACACAGGACGAACCCTCCTTATTTTAAATCCGTCACCACTCAGACCGGACCAAACAATAGAAACGGCAAACTTTTTTTTTTTTTTTCATAAACAAAGACAACTCCCGCACTAGGGATCATGCCCTGTGTCGCGGGGACCTTTTACAAACATCAATTAACGGACACAAAGCACACCCAGACCAGGACAATAATTTGTGGATCTCACAAATTATTGTCCTGCCTGGGGATCGAACCCACAACCTCTTGCACGGCAGCCGCTTGCGCTACCGTCGCGCCACCGAGGTCGTCAAAAAAAATATACTAATACATTATTAACTTAGATAAAATATATAAAAAATTAAGCATCTAAAATGAGGACCCAAAATAATATTTCAGGATTGTGACGGTATCCCATTCAGTTCGCATTACACTTGTAATAAAATATCGTCGGGCAAATCCTAATAGAACCATAAACGCACGCATCTATAGCAGTTTCGCGCCAAACGCTTCTCTCAAGATGGCCGCCAAACAAACTGGCGAATCGTTTAACTTTCAAACGTTTTATGGTGTTGGTTAGTGCTAAATATAATAATATGAGTGTTTGTCTAAAATATTAATATACTTTGACCTTATAAATATTAGTATCTTCTATCATAAAAGTTTTAATATGTCGCGCAGTTTTGGGACATTGTACTCGTACTCTCCGTGTGGTGACGGAGTAAGAATACAATATGTCACCTCCCCATCTCATCCCATGGGTGTCGTAAGAACCGACTAAGGGAATAACCGTAACTACTATCTTTACGAAATCAAAAAAAAGGAAAATTTGAAATTAAACCCTGTACCAATCCGTCTGGCCAGCGTGGTATTAGTAGGCCAAGTAACCCTCCGTCACGGAAGGAGGTCCGTCCCTGCAGTGGAACATTGATGGGCTGTTATGATGTATTCGTATGTCCCATTGCAGGGACGAGTCTCCAGTGGCGAAGCAAAACATAGCCTTCGTGTCTAGTACAAGTGGTATCCTCGTCAGTCAGTTAGATTACTTTTGTGGCCCGCCTAAAGCCCGATTTACACATCAACAAGTACAGTAGCGTTGCGTGAATTGGTATTCAATTGTTCAATGTCTATTTTATCGATTAAAATAACCGTTAACAATCTCAACGGACGCACGACGCGGCTTGTCTTCGTCTCTGATCGTCAACTTATGACTTGGACTCGCCTACGTATGAACTGTACTTACTAAGTTACCTATTACTTAACTGATTATTTTTTTAACTCGCTACGGTACTTGTTGATGTGTAGATCGGGTTAATGGTAAGCATTTATAACAACATTTGTGTCGCTTGCAAAATTAGAGATTGAGATTACTAAAATATTATATAAACGGGATATTAACGCGCATTTAATTTACCTTTATTTTACTTGACGTTTCGGCACAGGTTGCACTCCTGGAGTGAACAGGCAACCTGCGTACCTACCTTATCTGAAAGGCGTGACAGATAAGATTGGCTCGGTGTTGAGAAACTACTCAATACACACCATTTTCACCCCGGAGGCCAAGGTTAACAGTATAGTACGCTCACCAAAGGATTTCCTACCTCTGCAATGTCCAGGCGTGTACAAGATTGACTGTAGCTGTGGCAGTTCTTATATTGGGCAAACAAAGCGGACCATTGCTGAAAGGCTTAAAGAGCACATAGCTGCTGTGAAGAACCGACAGACCAACAAGTCAGCTATCGCCGAGCACTTGGTGAACGCTGGCGCTAATCACTGGATCGAGTTTCATAAGCCACGGGTAATCTCCACCGATCGCCACCATTACTCAAGACTTGTGCGCGAGGCCATTGAAATCAAAAAGTTCCCTAAAAACTTTAACCGGGATGACGGTTTCAAGTTGTCAGCAACGTGGAATCCAGTGATATCAAAAACAATACCTCCCTTTTTTGAACGGTCGGTTAACGTACAGAACAGCGATACGGTCAGTGTTGTGTGTAGGGGGACTTTATATTAACATCTCAAGATGCGAGGGTAGATGATAATAATATATTATCTATCACGAAGACGAAGCTATGACGTCGCATCACCAGTCAGCTTGCGACCACGGCCAGTGCAACCTAAAAAATAAAGGTAAATTAAATGCGCGTTAATATTTATTTATTTATTTATTTATTTTTATTTGGCTCTTCAACAATGAGTACACTATTACATTATAAATTATACAATTATACTTATGTCTAAGTGCCCCATTACTCAAAGAAGAGCACTGCATGCACTAACTTAATATGCGCTTAAAACTTAACTTAACTAAGGTTCATAGTATGAATGACAAAATTGATATAAGTATACTAATTAATATTAGGTACTACTATTTTAACACTAACAATTTTAAACTAACTAACGATTTTAAACTAATAATTAATAATTTTAAACTAACACTTTGAAAGTAATAAACCAAACTGCTCTTAACACAAGTTTAACCAGACAGTACAGTTTTCTTAAGATCACTGACAGATGTATGAAACAAGTCAATATCCGCTTCATGGTCTCTGTATGTAGTACACATTCTATGTAACGCACTGTGCTGCCTTAAATTAGTATTACATTTAGGTAAACAAAAGAGTTTCTGATTGCAACTTCTTGGCAAATTTCGAGGCAAATTAAAAGACACCCTACTTAGCAGCTCTGGACAACTCAAGGAACCCGAGACCAATTTTTTGAGAAAGATTAAGTCCGCTATGTCTCTCCTTTTTTCTAAAGATACCATGTTAAAATAGTCTAGTCTGTCCTGGTACGATTTGAGAGTTTTGCTCATTTTACTGGTATAGGTTAAGTGCCATAGGAATGTTTTCTGTAGTTGTTCAATATTGTGAATGTGTACTTTGTACTTAGGAGACCAGACTACGCTACAATATTCCAGACTACTTCTAACAAGCGAGTTAAACATAATTTTCTTCGTTGTATGGTTTTTAAAATTTTTACATTCTCTTATTACGAAGCCAAGTTAATATCCCGTTTATATAATATTTATTATAATGAAACGCGATAGTTTAAAAGTTACAATGAGATTACTAAGTCTTAGTTACCAACGATTTTTGTAGGCTTTTACTCCTCAGTAGTTATAATATTCTTATTATTTATCATGTTTGTATATCGGGTTCATTTTTCTTCATTTTATGTTAGAATAACTTTAACTATTTTAACCATATTTTCCAAGCATTGCATCTTGCATATACTCGTAGCTGTTATTAATTAGTGGAATCCGTGTGGTATCCATCTCATCCAATGAGTGTCGTAAAAACCGACTAAGGGACTATTCGTGTATATTTTCTTTACGAAAAAAAAAGATGGAAAACTTGAAATTAAACCCTATACCAATCCGTCTGGCCAGCGTTGTATTAGTAGGCTAAGTATCCATCCGTCATAGGAGGAGGCCCGTCCCTGCAGTGGGAAATTATGATAAATTAGTGAAATCAGATCAATGAATATCACTTTTTTATAATTCAAGATTGTCCACTAATGATCTAATACAATTTCAAATTGATCACAAGAAAAATATTACATAACCCTATATATAGCATTTAATATAAAATTTTAATATTGTTTCACTTCCATTGTACATTAAATTATCGTATGTAAGTATTCGTTCTATCCAAACAATAACCTACGGCAAAGTTTTTTCATAGAACACGTATTTCGTCAAACAAAAAGCAAAATGAGAAATGAAAATAAACTGAAGATCGTGACTTTTCATGTTTATATCTTCTTTCCTTTTCTAATCTCAATATATTACTTGTAGTAAACAACAAAATAACGGTACAAACCTAAATAAAATTAACTTTCCTTGCTATAAAAAAGTATACGCAAAACTAGACGACGAATACTTTTCATACAAACACATTCATTGCTGCTCTACTTTGCAAACATTTGCGAGTGGCTTCTAAATTTTGTACTAAAACAGCAATGTATAGTGCAAAGGAAAGTATATCGTTGTTTTTGTTGAACGTTTGATGGAAAAGCTTCAGAGTTAGCAAAACCGCTAGCAGTGACGTATTACAAATAATCGTTAGCTTAGAGTTGGTTTATATGATGCTGGACCTAATACAGCAAACGTAAACATTTTTTTTTCAATGACAAAACAAAACAAAATATACAATAGAAAACAAGAATTTGTGAACCTAGTAAGAAAAAAACATGTCCTAGGGACATCACCACAGATGAAAACCTTTTTAGAAAAATTAACCTCAAATTCAATAAGTCATCATAGCAGTCCATTAATGTCCCACTGCAGGGACGGGCCTCCTCCCGTGACGGAGAGATACTTAGCCTACTTATATCACGCTGGCCAAACGGACTGGTACAGGGTTTAATTTCAAGTTTTCTTTCTTTTTACTTCGTTAAGATAATATTTACGGTTAGTCCCTTAGTCGGTTTTTACGACACCCATGGGATGAGATGGGATGGTGACATATTTTATTCTTACTGCGTCACCACATGGACCACTCCGTCACCACACGGACCACGGAATTCAATAAGTGTAATAAGATAATTTCTTAAAAAATAGTATGTAGATGTTACAGTATTCAGGGGCTGTACTATAATTATATTCGCCAAACAGATATTGTATGTATATTGTTTTCTATTGATTTAAGGTGGCACAGGTGCATGAGTCCTAATGGTAAATAGTTACCACTGCTTATGGACATCAGCAAAGTCAGAACACAGTCAACCTGTTGCCTATCCTAGAAGTTGTTAAGTTTAGTTTAGTTTGTTTTCAAAGCCCTATAATAATTATTACTAGATACCTTAGTTACTAGTACCCTCTTACCTAAATACAGTAACAATTTTTAATACTACCTGACAAGGTTACTCACAAGGTGGACAGGCGACCTTGTTAGGACGTCGGGAAACTGATGGATGAGGGAGGCCCAGGACCGCACATGGTAGGAACATTTGGAGAAGGCCTATGTCTAGCAGTAGACGTCTATTGACTGATATGATGAGAACAGTCTGTTGTGGTGCCGACCTATGTCTTCTTGCTAAAGTGA
Source organism: Schrankia costaestrigalis (assembly GCA_905475405.1). Classification (NCBI taxonomy): domain Eukaryota; kingdom Metazoa; phylum Arthropoda; class Insecta; order Lepidoptera; family Erebidae; genus Schrankia; species Schrankia costaestrigalis. The sequence goes on along the minus strand of FR997852.1, from coordinate 11,871,085 downwards.
CCTACCATCTGATAGAATATTTTATTACATAAAAATAAGTGATAAACATCGTTATAATAATGTACCTAACAATGCCGTGAGAATATTGCACTAACACTTGACTATTAGTTTTTGTATTCTTTATGCACGTAACTAACTCGACTGATCAGGAAACTAAAAAGTAGTTTTATTACAAATAAATAACAAGTACAACCATAATTTAAAATGAAATTAGACGTAAAATCTATGAATTTTGGAAAGCTCTTTTCTTTTTTTATCACATCTTTTGCTCTGGAATCAAACCTTGTATCGCGAGGACTTTTACAGACATGAAATTGTCGGATACAAAGTACACCCAGTGTCATAGAAGTAACTGTCGTAAAAAAGGTCGCAGGTTCGAATCTCACGAAAATCATAATTGACTTGATCTATAAATTGTTTTATAGATCAAGTTCTATGACATGCAGCAGAGTCAAATTGCTTTGTAGGGTCCAAAGCAGTTTGATTCTGCTGCCTGGATCTCGATAAAAAAAATGGGCTATCCTTACTAAAATGGGTAGGAAACGCTTATACAGATCGATAACATCTTTATTATTATTTTGTGAAATAATTCCTAATATTTTACTACGGTGGTAATAAGGTGGTAGGGGTAATAACCGCGTCACCGTGATTTCTTACTCTTTTACTTCTCAGAAAATGGTTTATTTTATAGTAAACGCAGATAAAGCCGTACTATTTGATTTGTATAAGTTAAGCTCTACGTGTTTTGACAATGTTTTCATAGATGGCGTTAGGCTAGCAATTACTATGATACACAGTAAACGAGACCATAGAATAATGAACAATTTTATTGATACCATCATTATCAATCAGCTAATAAAGTAAGGTAATGCAATATGTCTTTATTTCTCTAGTTATAATATTTTGAACGGAAGAATTGGTATAGGGTTTTGTTGACTAGGTTCAATAAGAGGAGAAAGTTTAGAGCCCAATCACAGTATTTTTTTAGTTTAATAAAATGTACTGAATTCTAATTTCATTTTGAATAAAAAAAGAGCTATTTTGACTGTTTTTATTCTATATATTTTTTTTAAAAGTATTTTTAATCCTCCAAAATAAAGAAATTTTATTATTACCTAAATTGATTTTGGTGGGCTAAGGTTGTTTAAAAAAATTGGCAAATCATTCACGTATTAAGACTCTATTTGGACTCGGTTTTTTTAACCGGCGTCTTTGCTTATAAAAACCATATTTATTTCCTTAAGGAAGAACGGCAATATGACTAATAAAACATTGCATTAAAATATGTAACCTTTTAACTGCATTGTAATAGCGCCAGTAATAAGAACATAAATGCTATGAATCATATAATATATGCATGCTATGCGCGTACGCATAAGAAACTTATTCTTAATGGCGCTTCTGTGTGACACTTAATGCTTATTACGCAATATGCGTTATGTCGGGGATTTCTCACATGACCGCTTCAAAGTATGGTAAGGTGTGTGTATGAGGACAGAATTTAAAGGTTTGTTTGGACTTTCCTCTTTGATTTGTAGTATGGAATTTATATGCAGAACCAGTTAGGGAGTAAAGGTTCTCGAATGGCGGCTACGTACTGGAAGGGGTAGACAAACCCTCACAAGGTGGACCGACAATCTGGTAACTAATAGATAAGGAAGGCATCGGATAGAGGAAGATGGAGGCTTTTCAAGGAAGCAATGTCTAGAAGATGACGTTTTTTGGCTGATGTGATGATGACGAAGATGTATAATAAGTATGATATCATGATAGCCTTAGCACAATCTCTGCTTAGTTTCGAAATATACAGTGTTGTGAGCTTGTCAATGTGCTTGATTAATGTTATTAAACTTCTACCTATTAATGTTTCAAGGCTATACAAAGGCACACATAGCGGAATTTTCATATTAGTTTATTGAAACGATACTAGATGTCGCTATATGAAGCTTGTTAGAACACGACAACCTATTTGTCATTAAAGATATGTGTCAACTTTAAATTATTATAACTAAGTATTCTAAGTCGTTAAGTTAGTATTCTAAGTTTATTTTACTTAACATTGAAAAGAGATTGTAGAACTTATACCTGGAAAATTATTCTGGTAAAAGGTAATTTGTGAATGCTGCTGCCTGGAGGTGGGTTCAAATCCCACGCAAAATAGTTGTTTGTTTAAACGATAAATAATTATCTTGGATCTCGACGTTCTTTTTATTGTTCCTCATAATTCATAATAATTCATATCTTTATGCATTCCATAGTTTACATAGATGTTATGTTATAATATAATTGTTCAGTATGGACCCTGTCGGGCACAGCAACATAAGAATAGGAGAAGATGGCTTATATCTAGGCTTAATAATATCTTAAAACTAAAGAATTTAAATCTATAAAATAACTATTTCACATGATATCAACAGGCATTACAATTACGAGACAATTAACCATTAGGTAATTCTTAAAATAATAAGTACACAAACACACAAAAAAAGTACACATCAGTACATTTTGATGTCTTTGCAATAAGTTTCTCCTTGTGCGTCACTCACGCTGTTTTGAAAATAAGAAGACAAGGTGTCACTTCATGTTGATAGTGAGTTTAATTCTTGTGTGATGTCACCATCCTATCTTATCCTTAGAGTTTCGCTAAAGGCGGCTCAGGTATACTGTTCAAGATAGAACTCAATACCTCTAATAAAGAACCAAAACTTTATAAACTCGGTACCAAACTGTAGGGCAAGCGTTGTGTCTGAAGGGCAAATTTACCTTTAATTGCCTTAGTGGTGTAAAGGTAAAAGGGGCAAAATTAAATTTAGTGATTGGGCTACATCTGGAATTTATAAAAGTAGAAAGAAATTATATGAATTATATGAGACAAAGGCATCTGCTAATGAGCCACATGTGATTGAACATATTAAAAAATACTCAAAACTGTTTAAGAAAGTTTGTTCTATAGCGAAATCTAATTACATTCGGGCTAAAATTGAAAAAGCTGATAGTAAAATTAAGGCAACATGGAATGTTATTAACAAAGAAACCTGTAAAACAAGGTCACGTGATCGATCTTTCGAGTTAAAAATAGATGATCAACGCATTAGTACGGATTCTGCCGTGGCCCATGCATTTGAATCTTTTTTCACGAGTGTTCCAATTACCACTACAAGTAAATTGAATTCTTCAAAGGTGGTAGCCGATTCTCTACTTAGATCTTGTGTTGATAAATGTAGTTCTTACTTTGATTTTCAGTACATTGACTCTGGAATTATATTTAAAACTTTTATGCAACTGAATATAAAAAACACTGAGGATCTCTGGGGCATTTCAACTAACATATTAAAATCAATAATGCCCGTTATTGCGCCTTATCTTGCATTAATATTCAATAAATGTATAGATGAAAAACAGTTTCCTAATCTTATGAAGTTCAGTAAAATCATTCCGTTATTTAAAGCAGGGGAAAAAAGTGATCCTTCAAATTTTCGGCCAATTTCCATACTTCCAGCTCTCAGTAAAATTTTTGAAAAAATTATATGTAATCAACTGCTTTCACATTTTACAGAAAATAAGTTACTTCATAACAAACAGTTTGGTTTCACCAAAGGCAGAAGCACGACAGATGCAGGGGTTGCACTTGTGAAACATATTTTTGATGCATGGGAGGATAAACAGGACGCCTTTGGTATATTTTGTGATCTTTCAAAGGCTTTCGATTGTGTTGATCATGAGACTTTGTTATTAAAATTAGGTTATTATGGTGTTTCAAACAGCTCCCTTAGCTTACTTGAGTCTTACCTCACTGGCAGAATACAAAAAGTTAACGTAAATGGCACCGACTCTTTTGGCGCACCATTAGTCATGGGCGTACCTCAGGGCTCGATATTAGGACCCCTTTTATTCCTGATATATGTAAATGATCTTCCTTACTTCATTGAGAATCTTTGTGAGATAGTATTATTTGCGGATGACACATCATTAATATTTAAAACTGACAGACAAAAAGTAGTACTTGACGATGTAAATAATACCCTTTCTGAAATTTTGCATTGGTTCACAAGTAACAACTTGCTGCTCAATGCGAATAAAACAAAATGTTTAAAATTTACTATGCCCAATGTAAGACAGATAGATAATCATATTATAATGAATAATGAGTCTGTAGATATAGTCAATACCACAGTTTTTCTGGGAATAACGTTAGATAGTAAACTGCAATGGGGTTCTCATATCACAGCCTTAGCAGGAAGACTTAGCTCAGCTGCCTATGCGGTCAGAAAGATAAGGTCACTAACTGATATAGAAACGGCACGACTGGTTTATTTTTCCTACTTTCATAGCGTTATGTCATATGGTCTGCTGCTATGGGGCTCGGCTGCCGATATTGAGACCATATTCATATTACAGAAACGAGCTATACGAGCAATCTATGGCCTCGGACCACGTGACTCGCTGAAAGAATTATTTAAAGACATTAATATTTTAACAGTTGCTTCTCAATACATTTACGACAACATCTTATATGTACGGAAGAACTTAGAACTCTTCGAAAAAAAATCTGACATACACAAATATAACACGAGAAATAAAAGTAAACTAGCAGTGCCAAAACTCAGGCTTCATAAAGTTAGTAATTCGTTTGTAGGCAAATGTATAAAAATATTTAATAAAATCCCTCAGGATTTAGCTGACTTGCCACTTAATAAGTTTAAAATGGAAGTGAAAAGAAATTTGATGAAAAAGGGTTATTATGAAGTAGACGATTACCTTAAAGATAAAAATGCGTGGTCATCCTAATCTCTTGCTCTAGCACAAATTTGTTAAATGATGTAAAACAATAAAAAACAAAGGTTAACGATAATCTACCTGAGTTTCTTGCTGGTCTCTTCTCAGTAGATTCAACTTACCGAACCAGCGAAAGAATCATTTTCAAATGATTTATTTATTATATTTATTTTAATTTAGATTTAATAAAACTGTAAAATTTTGACATTCATATGTGCTCCTTGTGTGCCTAAACTGAATAAACGAAATTGATTCTTTGATTCTTCTTTGGTTTTGATGCGACTGCCACGCACGAGGTTGCGGACTCTGTTCTAACGCAGAACAAATTTTAATCCACAAATTATTAACCTGAATTTGTATCATCTTTTTCTATGTATTTTATGTAGGAATTTACAAAAAAAAAGTATTTATGTTTATCCGTTGTCTAGTTATCCATAGTACAAGCTCTGCTTAGTTTGGGACTAGATGGCGTTGTGTGAATGTGTGAGGAATACTTTTTTTTTCTTTGTGTCAGTTAAATTGTTGATTAAAAAGTTAACTGTTTGTATAAAATGCCTGCGACACAGGACAAGATACCCAGTGTATGTTTCGGAAGTTAGAATTTCAAAAAGAAAATTCCACAATGGCCATGATCAGCAACATGTTAGCCAACTCTAAAGTGACGTATTACAACAATCATCGTGAATAAGGCGGGCATTCACAAGCATTCAGCTGGAATTGAATAGGACTGCTCTGCTCCATTAACTAGCTCAAATATATGCTGTCTCTAAGTATTGTGGGGACTGGCAGACATTAGGTCAAAACGTAGATCAGTTTTTGTGACCTTTTGCATTTTACAAGTTTTAGATGGTTTATGAGAATTTTCCGTGTGGTGACGGAGTAAGAATACAATATGTCACTACCCCATCCCATCTTATGGGTGTCGTAAAGACCGACTAAGAGACTATCATCTTCACGAAATAAAAAGAAGAAAAACTTAAAATTAAACCCTGTACCAATCCGTCTGCCTAGCGTGGTATTAGTAGGCCAAATATCCCTCCGTCACGGGAGGAGGCCTTTCCCTGCAGTGGGACATTGATGGGCTGTTATGATTATGATGATGAGAATTAAGATTACGTTTATTTGATCTTGAAGAGGAGTTTTTATTCCTTTCAGGTATGAATGAGAAAAGATCAGAAATAAGCAAGCGGTCAACCTGATTCTTAGGGCCAGATTCAGAGACCGCACTTTGACTTTACTTTAGCAAAGTCTAGTTATTATCTCTGAATTTGAACAACATTAAAGTAATCTTCTCGCATGAAAAGTTTACTTTGTAGTAATAAATAATGAAAGTAAACTTTTTCATGCGAAAAATTACTTTAATGTTGTTCAAATTCAGAGATAATAACTAGACTTTGCTAAAGTAAAGACAAAGTGCGGTCTCTGAATCTGGCCCTTAGTGCAAACCGAAGTTTTCTGACTGTCTGCGATGTAATTGCACCATTCTACCTAAACATTTTCACACTAATCATCATCATAACAGCCCATTAATGCCCCACTGCAGGGACGGGCCACCTCCCGTGACGGAGGGATACTTGGCCTACTAATACCACGCTGGCCAGACGGATTGGTATAGGGTTTAATTTCAAGTTTTCCTTCTTTTTCATATTAATATCTGTAATTTAAATGTTATCGTTACACTGACAGTTGTGTAATCGCTTCCTGGACATTACCTTATGTTCCCCTAAGGGATACTTGTTAGCGTTGCAAGAGAAGAAAAACTGTATATACATTGTTGCATAAAGGCACAGTTTCCCTTCATAACATAGGCAGGTCTGTCCCTGCAATAGGACATTTCAAACTAGGTAAACAGAATAAGTAACATTTTATTAAAAACTCTTTATCATCATCATAACAGCCCATTAATGTCACACTGCAGGGATGGGCCTCCTTCCGTGACAGAGGGATACTTAGCCTACTAATACCACGCTGGCCAAACGGATTGGTATAGGGTTTAATTTCAAGTTTTCCTTCTTTTTATTTCGTAAAGATAATATTAAAATCTCTTTATAAAACATTAAAATGTTTTGAAACTGTTAAACATAATAAACAGACCATATTATTAACATCAAACAAGTCTAATATGCCAACAATCCAAAAACCCCTCCAAAAATGAAACAATATTTTAAAAACAAAAACACGTAAATACGTTTCTGCTAAACGTTGACCACAGTAATCCATTAATTAGCAGAGATCACGTATCCCCACAACATAATATATCACGAATGTTAATCCCACCGCAATCACCACAATGAGCCGCTTATATCCTATTTGAATTCGATTGGCTTTTTTATTTTGTGTCGCTGCGGGCGCTGGACTGACGAGATTTTGTTGAAGGACAATGTTCAATGTGGTCTGAATTATTTTCGGCATTTCTCGTTGTATTTACAATTTCACTGTCCCGAAACAATCATTATAGTAGCCTATTTATGTTCAATTACTTAAACAGAACTCTCTTATCTACAATGTTAAAAAATATGACGTCGAGAAAATGCAGCAGTAGAGTTTTTGCGCCGCTTCTTCTCTACTAGGGCTTTGGAGGCGGTGGTAAAGTTTTATAAACTTTTAAATGTATTTAAACTTAGATTACGTAGTTTAAAGGACGTCAAGAAATATATAATGAAAATTGTATTTATCTTGATTAAAGCGTTTTTGACTTTTGACTTTGACTCTATTTCTAAATGAGGGAAATTTTAACCTTTATATTCGTTGAAATTTTGTTCTAAAAGCCTCCCGAGGAATTGACATGTAGTTGTGTTGGGCTTCCAAAAAAGCCGGTGTACCAACTGAACCTCAACATGTTTCTCTTCTACTTTATGTTATGAGATCCATGTGTATTGTCCATTGATCCGACAAGCTCACTTGAGTGCGAGCCCCAAAAATATTAAAATAAACTAACGCGTTTGCCTAGTATGCATGACAAGATTTCTTCTTTTTTTAATTTATTTTATTTATACATATTTATATTACTTAGTAGGCCAAGTATCCCTCCGTCATGGGAAGAGGCCCGTCCCTGCAGTGGGACATTAATGGGCTGTTATGATGAAATACTTGGTTTAATAAGTAATAGTGGTAAATATAACACGATCTCACCGCGTCATTTTATACCATAGGTGTCTTTTTCTGACCAGCATGGGAAAGTTCACGCAAGTTACATCTACAAAACTTGGCATAAAACCAATCCATCCAAAATACTTGTATGCAGCAAGAGAACTTACGGTACATAAACACACACCTTATTTTTTTACTAATAAGCACTAAGTTTAAAATCCCACAAATAACCAAATAAAAAGTAAACAAAAAAACTTAAATGGTTAAAAAAGCAACAATCATAATGAAACTTTCATGAAAGTAAACATTTTCTTTTGTAAACATGAATGAGGTTGTTTACTCTTTGTGAGAATCACGAGTCGACTCCTGACCCGTGAATTTTAATCAGAGAAGGAAGGAAATGTATTGAAACAAACAAATACTCTGGCGTTTCTACGAAAAATAATAAATTGTGAATAAGGAATGTTTTGTTGAAAGTCGTCTGCAAATAGTGCAAATGTAGGGACGTTTTTAAAGAGTTGTTTGTTACTGTTTGTGGTTTGTAATTTAAAAATTTTGTACCGTTGTTCATATTACTTATTTTAGATGCAAAGAGTAGTTAGTAGGACAATTATTTAGACTTTATCACTAGACGATGCCCTGCCCTTCCCTGTTATGTGTATTATATATAAAGGATGTTATATTTTACTGAAATACCTATGATTAAATGATTATATTACATTTAAAAGTGAAAATCAAATCTGATCAAATCTTCGCATCCTCTATTAAAACAAAAGAAGGAAAAACAAAACCTTAATTCAATCCGTCTGGCTAGTGTGGTATTAAAATAAGAGTCCCGCCACCAATGGAGAATAACTATCCCTGCAGTGGATGTTAAAGATATTGTTATAAGTGAGTTATCATAAAATGACAAACTAATGATGACTAACTAAAGGTCGAATACCTCTACTTACATAGGCCACACCGAAATGATCGGGAATAGAAAAAACTAGAAAGTTATTACAATAAAATTTACTTTCATTGCTTTTCGAAGTATTTTCTGTGACAATCGATGCACCTTTTCATTAGTTTAAATCATTTATTGTGACAGTATTCCAGTCTGAAGTGTATATAGTGAAAATGGCCGTTTTGTAAGCTTCGACTGCCTCTTCTGGACCTTGAAACCGTTGACCACGTAGCAAATCTTTAGTTCTTGTGAATGTAAAGTAATCATTAAGGCTCAGGTTAGTGCTGTATGAAGGATGGTCCATCAACTCCATGTTTTCCAGATTTAAAAATGCGATCGTTTGCCGAGCGATGTTGGACCTCCCATTTTTGTGGTGAAGGATTATGTGACGATTCGGATTACTTTTACGAGGTTCTCTTCGGACTTTAGGGAAACCAACTGTTATGTACCAATAAGCAGTAGCTGTTCTTCATTTCTGTAAAGGAATCGTAGCCACATGTTCAGTTTTCGAGACAAAAGGAGCCACCAATTTTTTTGACACGCCGCGAGAGCGCTCAACTTTTGTTGGCTTGACCTCATCTTCGTAGACTCAAACGGTCGATTGGTGTTTTCTTTCGGGCTTATATGAGTATATCTATGATTCATCACCCAAGACGACATTGTAAACTGCATTTAAGCTCTCTGTATGGAACCGTTGCAGAGCAGAGCGACTCCAATTAACTCGAGCCGACTTTCGTTCTTCTGTCAAACGGTGGCGCACCCAGCGGGAAACTAACTTTCTGACACCCAGTTTATCGTGCAATATTGTTTGAATGGCTGTCATATCAATGCTGAGAGAAGCCCGTATCTGGTCGTATATCACATGCCTATATCCTAGTATTAATTGGTGTACAGCATCGACGTTTTCTTGTGTTACTGCTGTTTTTGGCTGACCAGTAGAAGATATTGTAGTAAGAGAAGACCGTCCACGACAAAACTCAGAAGAACAGCGTAAAATAGTCGTTTGACTAGGTACTTCAAATTCATAGATAGAAACAAGCTCGGCGAGACATTGTTCTTGGGATAAACCTCGGCGAAAGTTGTGAAAAATTATCGCACAGAAATGTTCCCGCGTAAGTTCCATTTTCACGCCGACCTGTCAATTTGAAATAGCTACCACTCTTTTGTATTATTATTTTTTTTAATTTCAAAAATAGAATTTAATCTGAAAGAGCACAAAATTTAAAATACCAAAAAGTTTTTGAGTCTTATTTATTCAGAAGTATTCCATTCCCGATAATTTCGGTGTGGCCCTCGTAGTACTTAACCATTTCAAGAAACTCAGCTTATAACCACTATTTTTAAGTCCATTGACGCTTTAAATAGAGGTACATCATAAATAACGACCAGTAAAACATCCATGTATCACAAAATGATTTTAATCTGCGAAGTTGGTCCGAGTGAAAACTGAGCCTGTTCTATATTCAAAATTCCACATCATTTTTCATTCGTTTCCTATTTGCAAAGATAACTGTACACTTAGTAAAATTATTTATAGCTCTTATTTACGTAATATTAAGATTCAAAATAGCGTGAAGTTGCTTTGTGTGAGTGAGTTAAATAATTTTGTAGTTGTGTCCACAAAGCGAGCTACCCAATCGCATGTATTGGGTTGTGGTCGGGGATTTTTTGGTCGCATGTCATTGCTCAGCGAAAATTAGACTCAGTGCTAAACCTAGATTTTAAAGGGCATGCCTCGTTGGTGGCAAATAATGGGTCTTGTGGAAAACTAGGACTGTCTTTATTAAGGGGCAGCGGCTGCCGTGATTAATCCCTCGTGGGTTTAATTACCACGCAGAGCATTTCTTTATGTGATGAACGTATTATTGTTCAGAGTCTGGGTGTGCTCTGTGTCCGTTAAGTTAATTTGACGTTAGTAAAGCCCCTGGGACTCAAGGCAGGTAATTTGTAGGAATGGTGACTTGTAGGTTTTTATCCCTGGTGCGGACGTGTTGCATAAATAAAGAAAAAAAATAATTACAAAAAAATTACCAGTTAACCTTAGAAACAAGGAACTTATCTTACTAAATCGAAGAAGGTAAGATAAGTTAGCTAGGCTATTAGTAAACAAAGTTTCTCTACAAGACTTTATAAGACCCGTCCTGTAGTAGGCAATTCGCTAATCAGTTGCTTATTATATATTTTAAAACGGTTCTTGTGGTAAAAGGAGTATGACTATCTATAGTGTCACTACAGGACCTAGAACTATGAGTGTCGTATAAAGTTATTAAAGGAGACACCCCTTCATTTTTCACCACAGTAAAAAAAAATGTTTTGGCCTAAATCAATTCATTTACCCAGCATAAAACCAATTCATTTGGCCACAGACCTAAGTAGGCCAGGTTCCCCTATAATATGTGATAAAAGAAGTACGTCTTTGCAGTGGGACCACGGAGGAACTGCTATATTTAAAACTGTTCTCTTTAGTCTATAAATCGCTAACAGTAGGACACGTCTTAAAGCGTTTCTATTTTGAATTTTAAATATCGAATGCAACTTTATTATTCTTTGTTCTAAAATGTTGCCAGAGCTTATTTACTGTTTTTATTTAGAAGAAATTGAATGAGGAAAATGGTAGATATTGTTTTTTTAATAACAAAATTAATACTACTTAATTGGGTTATTCGAAAGGATTTTTATTAAATATGCTAATCGCCTTGGTAACGACCAAGGACATATTTATAGAAGAAAGATTTCATTCACAGTTCAGATACATATTTAATTAGATAAGAATTTTTTTACCTGCTTACATCGTTTCTAAAGTTTAAGCTCATTTTTCTTACCATGGGTATTTTTCAACTGCGTTTTCTTTTTTAACCCTCTAAAAAATATAAAAAATAGTGATACGTTTTAGCTGTTTTGTTTTTAACCGCTGTAGAGCAAAAATGTGTAAGTGGAAATTCAGAGACGCCTGTCTTCCCCAATGTGACTGCAGCAATCCAGAGCAATCGATGTCGCATCTACTGGTGTGCCCTTTGTGCACTGAGCGGTGTACGATGGCCGATCTTTACGCGGCCACTCCAAATGCCATTGAAGTGGCCGCTCACTATTTATAAAATGTTTAAGTTCTCGACCATTGACACGAGAGAAGAAGAAGCTCTAAACTTTATATTTGTATTTCCGTAGGAATTAAAATGTTCAATTTGTGACCTGCTATATCCTATAAAGCTTCAATAGTTCTAAAGTTTGGTTCCTAGTAAATTCAATTGCTACATTGAAAGTTTATTGCGATGCTGGCTAGATGGCGTTGTATTACATATTTCAGTTGGCTATTTCTATTGTGTCTATAGTTCAAACTTTGCTTACGAACTGAATTACATAGCATAGGATATAAAATTAATGAAGATATCCTTATTTCATGGCAATACTACAGTACTTTTGACAAAATTAACACGTAAGCAAAACAGCAGGTTTAACTAATATAACCTAAAGAAGTAGGTCAATACAATCACTTTATTTACAAAGGAATTCGCGAATTGATAATAATTATAAATTTTACGCTTGGTACATAAATGGCGGAAGAGACTCGAATTGCAAATGAACACGAAAATAACAATATTTAATAGTATATTGTAAATACTAGTTGTGTTGATTAAGTACTATTACTTTTTAATATGTTCATGCAGTACTTCAAGTTATAGGTTGTTATTCTATTGAATAATATGCGTCTTATTACAATGGAGTTAAGGTATACGGGTCAAATATCAGTTTGGTTCATGGCATATCGATCTTATAAAGGTCGGACTTAGCATTGACAGAATTTAATGTTAATTGGAAGTATAGGAATCAACAAGGTACTCTGTGTGTCGAACTTTGTGTGGCTAAGAACAGGTACATACATGGTTTCACCAACTCTCTAGTTCTGAGGTGAATCGCAACTAACCCCCTTACTCATAAACGCCACTTAAATTTTAGTCAATTGATTATCTTAAATTCTTAGAGCTCTTGTTAACGACAACGGACAACGGCCCGACTTTTATAACGGGCGACGGGCCAACGCGCAGTCTTCAATAAGTTAGTGTGAATGTTTGTTAACGCGACTGGCTCATACCCGTTGCAAATTTGTATGCATACAAAGGTAACCGTTTCGCGTCGTCCCTTTACCCGTTAAGAAAAACGTTCGTTAACAAGAGCTCTTACGGTTTTGTTTGGCATAAGGTTGGTTTTGCTAATAAAAATCTCGCTAAACAGTGATTAATTTTAGAGACTTTTATGAGTAAGGGGGTAAGACACTATTATTTAAACGTCATAGACCATCAATCAATAAAATAATTCCAATATTAGAGTAAATTCTCAACGCTTTTTGCTCCAGTATGAAAGAGAATCTTAGGTACTCGGTGGCAACAAAATCATTAATAATTAATAAATAATGTTAAAAGGTGTCTACTACTGTGTGTGTAATGACGATAGTTCTCTCGACTTCGACTTACTGTACCTACATCAGTTTGACCTCTAAGCCCACGCTCATTAATCTACTCGTGATATTACACCACTAGCACTGTCGTAAATATAAATTAACTTATTTGGTATCGTGTCCTGTGTTCATTTCGTCAAGGTAGAATCGAGAGAAAATTTAACACTTCTGCCTCGGTGGCAAAAAGGTCTAGCCTTGCAGGATGTTAATGGCTGGTCATTATTTGATGATTCTTTTGTACTTTGCATCCGATAATGCTCGAGTGTGGTAATGATTGGTTTGTTTTAAAAAGATAACTTGCGCCCTGAGTCGCGGCGACGTTTATTTAAAAACACTTTGTACCTCCAGACCCATAATAAAAATATGATTATGTAAATCGCACAAAAAAATGTCCAGCGTGTGATTCGAACCCGGGAACGCGTCCACGGCATCCACATACATGCTGGCTTTGCCACTTAGGGAGACAGATTATCCTGAGCCTAATATCTGAAAATTTAACACAAGGCTCTGAAAAAAAAATCAAATAATGCCTACTAAATTATACAGCTAGCTACATATACAAACTAAAACTCATTAGATCAGTGAACCGTTCGCGCCCACTCAGTGTCACTGACAGCTGTCAAAAACAAGATGGCGTCGCATTAAATTGGCGGGAATATACAATTTACGTGCGTCCTACTGTGTCTGTAACAAGCTGGTTGAATCGTTAGGATTAGATCAGCGGAAAAAATAACTTCTCTCAGATAATGGACGACGGTGTAAGAAACACGTTAGTCTAGTTGGTAAAGTATTTTTTATTTGGTTAGAATTTAACGTTAATGGGCGGTTAAATTGTATGTAAGCTTTCTAGTGTTATTTTTTTGGTGCATGGTGTGACGAAACGAATAAGTTGATCGTCTAGAGCAGTACCAGAAGCAGAATTCTGTGCTTCACTACGTAGTATAATATAAAGGCGCTATCGCTGTCTGTCCGTCACTATATACGCTAAAATCTTTAAAAGTATGCAACGATTTAGGAGAGGGATTTTTAATAGATAGAGAGATTCTAGAGAAATGTTCATTTGATTATACATGGAAAATATATTAGCGGGAGGGTCACCAGTCATAAATATAATAGATATTCTAAAAGCTAAGAGTTGTAAAAACCCTTTAATCTAAGTAAATAGGTACTATACCCACCTGAATAAAGTAGGTAATATTAAGCGGAAGCAGGTAGTGCCACCGAAGTGTACTTGCTGAAAATTTCGCAAATGATGTGTTTATTATTGAAATCAAGATTTGAAATTCCAACCCCGTCGCGGTCCTAATATGCAGCTAGGATGCAATTTAAATCCCGCGCAGAATAATTATTTGAAAATGGTTGGAAAATAAAAAAGCAATATTATAACAGAATGGACAGTGGACACGGACTTTATTACGTACGGCAGGCACGTGCGTTAGTAGTAATATAACAATAGTAGTACGTACTTAGTAGGCTGCTTATCTTACAGCTTTGTATAAACTGGGTTAATGTTTGCTACGCGAAATATTGTGAGTGAATATGAATGTACGTTCTTTGTGTGTTGGCCTTTTGTGTGGGATTCTGTGGTTGTGGGATGTGCGTTCTTTGTGTCGTAAATGTCATCATATCTTAAGTTATAGCAAGTTCATTATAGGTTTACCTACTAGATTTAATTCTGGGATAAAATAAAAGAAGAAGAATAAGCTAAGTGACCGACATAGCTCGCAGAATTTGTAAGCTTAAGTGGCATTGGGCTAGTCACATCTGCCGCACCCTCCATTTAATTTTGTAAAAGAAGAACTGAAATAAGAGTTAAATTAGAATTAAATTATGATAAGGTTTTAACTGTCTGCTAAAAGTAAAAGGTTTTAAAAAAGGCCATTTTTCTGCGAATCAATTAATCTTTTTCTAAAACCTTTTTTCGATTACAACCGATTCAAAGTTTTTACTGTTAGTATGTACTAGACTATGGAAAAACACATTTACGTACTTTTTTGTGTAAATAAGTACATTATCATATCAGCCAGTTGATGTCCATTACACAGGCCTCTTCTAAATATTTCCATTTTACGCCTCCGCCTCCCGGTCCTATGCTTCCCTCATCCATCGCTTTTTCGCCGCCCTAGCTACATAGGTCGTCAGTCCATCGTGTTAGCGGTCTCCCCACTTAGAACCTTTCTGCCCCTAAGGCTTGAAGTTGTACGCGCTGAGTTGACACCGCGACCGAGGTATTAGCCCTTGTAATTTTCACCCAACTTGTAACAAGGCCATCTAGGCGCAGTGGTAAACTTTCAATGTTACAATTGATATAAATATATTGAGTAAAATATTATAGTAACAGTATGACTTAAACAAATAAAGTTTAACTCTTCCCTTTATATCTATATTTACTAATATTATAAAGAGGTAAAGTTTGTGACGTTGTAGGGGGTAATCTCTGGATCTACTAAACCGATTTTCAAAATTCTTTCTGTGTTAAATAGTCCATTTATCGGGGAGTGTCATAGGCTATATAGTATCACGCTATGACTTATAGGAGTGGAGCAGTAATGAAAAATGTTTAAAAACAGGACGCACTTTTTTCGCCGCCTAACGAAGTGCGCACGGATCAGCTAGTTGCATAATAAAAGTCGTATATTATAGTGCCATCGTAAATTCTACATTGTCTTATAATTAATAGTAATGACACATCAACACGGTCAAATGACTGACTGAGGTCAAATCAGTCAAGTTAATTACATTATTATATTTATTATCCTTATTTTAATATCACATTAAATTATTATTTACCTTGATGAAATTATTTTATTATATCTTTTTTTATAAGAAAGCTCCCGCATTAAGAAATAATACAGCCCTGTGTGTCGTTGTGATTTTTACAGACATGGCACTAGCATGGACACGAAAAAAAAACTTACAGGCACTACACTATTACGAGTACTTTTGGAGCACACAAATAAATTATATTACGTTAAATTTAAATCCATACACAACTGCTTTGCAAAATCCGAAAAGAAGAAAGACAATAGAAAAAATTGGTAATCGAGGCGGGACTCGAACCCGCGTCTCTGGACTATACGCGTCCAGCGCCATGACCAACTAGGCCACCCGATTCATTGCAAAAGACGCATAATTTTAGTTAAGTACTTCAAATTGATTAATATTGTACCTTTTTATTTAATGTTATTAAAATAATTACTTGTTGACTGTAGTCCCCAAAGACAAGTATCGAAAAAACTTTTATAACGAGAACAGTCCCAATGGACTAAAAACAAGTTCTCAAGCTAAAATAAACAGTATTATTAAATACGTTCGTGTATTATTCTATCCTTATCTATTGACCCTCGTCAGACAGAGAGGTTAGACTACAAAATTAGCTTGATTATGCATCTAGGCACAAATACCTTAATAATACGTACTGTGTTCAAGGTAAGAACTAAGGTTGTATATAGCTATGAATCATAAGTCATGATAAAATTGTTGAACCATTCGACAGATATATTAGTCACTTGTAGATTGTATTTTATTTGTTTAGCTACTTTTAAATCATGACTAAAATCTATAAAATCATATTTTATCTTAATTTAAACACAAAACACATTTTAATCATCATCATCATAACAGCCCATTAATATCCCACTGCAGGGACGGGCCTCCTTCCGTGACGGAGGGATACTTGGCCTACTCATACCACGCTGGCCAGGCAGATTGGTATAGGGTTTCATTTCAAGTTTTCCTTATTTCTTTGTAAAGGGAATATTCGCAGATAGTCCCTTAGTCGGTTTCTACGACACCCATGGGATGAGGTGGGGTGGAGACATATTGTATTCTTACTTGACGACCTCGGTGGCGCGACGGTAGCGCAAGCGGCTGCCATGCAAGAGGTTGTGGGTTCGATCCCCAAGCAGGACAATAATTTGTGAGATCCACAAATTATTGCCCTGGTCTGGGTGTTCTTTGTGTCCGTTAATTGATGTTTGTAAAAGGTCCCCGCGACACAGGACATGATCCCTAGTGCGGGAGTTGTCTTTTTTAAAACGAAAACGAAACGAAACTCCGTCACCACACGGAGTTAAATATAAGTACCTAAGTAAATAGTTCCAGTTAATATAGAATAGTTCAAAATAATTTTCAACTACCATTTTCAACCATTTAACCATAGAAACCATAACAATTCCCCCGAACATCAAAACCACTAAACGTTCTACGAAAATGTTGTATAAAAAGGTTTAACATCACATTAGTATGCCGCGCGGGATGGCCTGTTGTGAGGCACCTTCATCCTATCTAAACTATTGCATATCTATTCTTACTCCAGATAAACATTTTAGGTTAAGCACCCATATTTGAAACGGTTAACATTGTGTAAGGCTTAGGTGCCACTGGCAGCGAGTTAGGAATTTGGTGTCTCTTTCAGATTATATTCTGATTCTGCAGTTTACATTCTACTCCCCAATTTAAACAGTTTAAGGCACAGCACTATATATTGTGAAACCTTAGGATTCACAAACAGGATAGCTGAATTGCATGGGATGTAAACTTATGATATTGGCCACAGCAGATGCTTTCCATAACCACTATACCACTGAAGTAGTTGTTGTACACATTTCAATAAAAGCAAGGTTTTAAAATGGTTGCACACGCGCAAGCGATATTGTGGGCTAGGATACTCAACCGGCCTGTAGTTTGTTATCCACTTCAGCATTGCAGGATACAAAAAAACAATATTCCGTATTAAAACAGAGAAAATTCCCCCGCTGCCAGTGGCACGGTCGCCTTACCCAAAGGTCACAGTAACAAGGCAGGCTGAGTCGCGAGGGACGCATACAAATGTGCGCCACTTAACATAGAACCACATGTTCCATATCTTATATTCCTGAACACGGATTATGGAACATAGAACGGATTTTTTAGATTACATCTTGTATGAATAAGTGTTGGTGTTTTAAATTCTTTTTAGTTAAGGTTTTCCGTGTGGTGACGGAGTAAGAATACAATATGTCACCACCCCATCCACAGATATCTGAAAAAAGGAGATGTGCTCTGAATGTCATTTTGTATGGAAACCTAATGTCGCCAGTTTTATTAACACACACAGCAATAGAATATACGAATAGACTACTGTTCTCAGTTACATCTAGATTATCAATGAACGCAATACTCTGTCTCGTTTTTCCTTGAAATATCTCCCTTACACGGTGTCACAGCGAACCAATCAGCGCTACTATATATATACAACTAAAACAAACTTCAAAAAATTTAGATAGAAGAACTACTACAATTTAAAACTACTACATTCAAAAAAATTACATTTATGCTAGGCGTTGACCTTATCGATAAATAATTAATAAAATTTATCGATAGACAAGACTTATATATTATTAAAAATTAAATACTTATCATATACGTAAATAATAATTACTTTTATATAAATATGTATTATATAATAATATATAATTGTACAATACTTTTGTAAAATAATATTCACGACAGTTTGTGTAAGATCGTACATGTCGTGAAACAAATTAATCCGTGAACTGATGTCGTAATATCGCAGGTTGAAGGAACTCAAGCGTCATACTTCTTTTGCGTCCTTATTGTCGCAGCAGCATGTAACATTTTGTCTGTTGTCATACAAAAGTAACGCACCTGTGAGGGAGAGCTAGCGATAATTTAGCCACAGTCGGTAAAACCTAGCTGACTTTAAACCACGACTTTTTCCGCACGTGCTTGTCATGCATGATCTACTTTTCATCGCCAATTATCAATCTCTTCAAAAAGCGCTTTGTTTAATTACATCATGGTTCATTAAATTTCTTTGAGTGAGCTTGTGTGGCCCATATTTTGAGCTTTGGGCCAAAACTGTTTTGTAGTCAATTACAACTTATAGATGTCAATTTTTGGATAGTTGTATAATATAAGACTAAGTATACAGATTATTTTTTGAAGCAGGTAACAGCGTGTACAGTTCATTTATTCAAGCATGTGCATGCGCATGCCAAAATGCGCGAGCAATATTGCACCTAGATAAAATTAAAACAATAGCATGAATATAATTGATAGATGAGCATTTAGACTGATTTTAAGCAAATCTGATAAAACCAGTCAAAAGCACGTGTGTGCTAATAAATGGATGAGCGTTTAAAAAAAACTTTTAAAACCACTCTAATCAATAAAACTTTTACAATTTAAAATTCCTACAATACACGACTTTTTATCGAAAACGATAGATAGTCGTAGTCATGAACGGATCGTCACTATCGTTTGGTTGTTAGAGCGATCACGGTTAGCAACCACTTGTCATACGTAATATCGTTGAGCGAATAGTTCATTGCTTCATATATCATTGAATGACTAGTTTAGACAGCATTAGAGAAGCAATGTATATGTTACAAGAATATTATAGTACTTAATTGTCCGAACATGAAAATAACATAGTGAGGACATTGAAGATTATTTTTTCATGATTTTAGAGGTAAATACAATAAAATACATGTACTAGCATACGGTAAGTGATTCCATTAGTAATAAAGATTTTTTTATTGCTCTTAATTTTACAGGCAACCACTGAACAACTCGGCATTTTATATGTTATCTCGGTCGTTGTCAAAACACAGCTAAACCTAGGTGACAGCCATTTTTAGCTATATAATCGGTCTAATCATATTGCGTTGACAAGAAAACCCCGTCATACCACTTCTCCTTTTATTTAGATTTCTGTGACCCCATCTCATCCCATGGGTGTCGTAAAAACCGACTAAGGGACTAACCGTAAATATTATCTTTACGAAGTAAAAAGAAGGAAAACTTGAACTTAAACCCTATACCAATCCGTCTGGCCAGCGTGGTATTAGTAGCCCAAGTATCCCTCCGTCACGGGAGGAGGCCCGTCCCTGCAGTGGGACATTAATGGGCTGTTATGATGAAAGTTTTAGTATTTATTGTCATTTATGACTCGCTTAATGAATGTGGACGAGGCCCAATATGTTTGCCAGGATCGTGACAAGTGGCGTCCTGTCGTCTCTGCCTACCCCGGATGGGATAAGGCTTGAGTTTAGGTATGTATGTATGTCATATAATTAAGCTGCAGTTAAAGCTTAGGAAAGTAAAACTAAATTGTCTAACTACCAACATAAAAGTATTTCTTTTATAACATGCTGATAAGACACCAAGTGGCTTCCTTGACGAGTAGCAAATAGACTTAGTACTTTTAAAATGTTTCTCACAGAGTGTTTCCGTAATACGTTGTACGTGACGACCTCCGTAGCGAAGTGGTTATATAACATGACTGTTACGCAGTGGTCTCGGGTTCGATTCCCGCTCAATGCAAATCTTTGTGTGCATGAACATGATTGTTTGCATTGGTCTGGGTGTTTTCTATGTATAATATTGTATGTATTTACAAAATAAAGTATTTAAGTATGTTTATCCGTTGTCTAGTATCCATAGTACAAGCTCTGCTTAGATAGGACTAGAAGGCGTTGTGTGAAACTGTGAAAAAAAAACGTTGGTAACTTTTAGAGTGTTAAGTCATAAAACTTGGGTTGCTCTACCATTTAACCAATGCCTTTCTTCTACTCAAAGGAGTATGCTTAAAGGAGTACGTATCTTTCCGAAGAAGCGTCATGTTTTTTCGCGTATGAGCGATTCATTTATTTGATTTGCCAGTTTGAGCGTTCCTGGAGTTGCGTAATAATTATGGTTCAGTTATCTATATCATCATAACAGCCCATTAATGTTCCACTGCAGGGACGGGCCTTCTCCCATTACCAAGGGATACTTGGCCTACTAATACCACGCTGGCCAGACGTTTTTGTATAGGGTTTAATTTCAAGTTATCCTTCTTTTTATTATGTGAAGATAATATTCACGGATAGTCTCTTAGTCGGTTTTTACGACACCCATGGGATGAGATGGGATGGTGACATATTGTATTCTTACTCCGTCACCACACGGGGATATACACTGGGCCGCAATGAAAACGGGTCGCTTACAAAAACCTTAATAACTGCCAAAATATTAGAGCTAGCTTTATGAAATATACACTAAATGATAGATAATTTAATCACAAATAATGCCGCAAGTAAAATGTTTCAAGTTATTTTTGATCATTGTATTAAATCCATAAATTAAAAATAAAGACAATTTTTTCAAATTTTAACCACAGTTTCGAAACCATTTTTTTACTTTTTTTTCTGTTATATCACGAAAAAGAAGCATTTTTTATACAGGAATTCGATACTCTGATCAAATTAGCATAAAAACATGCCTCTAACCCCTGAAGAGTCTACAAGGATTCCAGAAATGCTAGAAAAATGATGTAGTCATCGTTATACAGCAAGAACTGTTAGTTTATAGCTCTCAATCGTTCGAAAAGTACTCCAGCCATTAGAAGAGACTGTATCCAATGCGCGCAGACCAAGATCAGAACCAACAGCGTGCACAAAAACACAAGAGGATCGTTACATGGTGTCGAGAATGTTGAGAAATCAATTTCAAACGGCTGTTGTGGTCAAAAAGCACTTGCTACGTGCTCGAGAAAGCAATCCAAGCCCTTGTATAGTGAGGCAGTATCTAGATTAAGCAAACTTACAGTCCTAGACCTGCAAATATTCGTAAACTTGAAAGACAACATCAAAATTCAAGATAGAGTGACGATAAAAAACTCGTGAATAACACTCATGGCTGATTAGTTATGGAAAATGTTTCTGATGAGTCGAGGTTTACGTTATCCAAGCACGATGGAAGGCTAAGAGTCTGGAAAAGTACAGGAAACCTGTATAACCAAGCTTACATTGAAGAGGAAGTACCTTATGTCGGAGGCACTGTACAAGTGTGGACTGGAATTTCTTCTGAAAGCCGCACCGAGCAAGTAGTGATATAAAATGGTACTTTAACTGCTGAGAGGTACTTCAATGAAATCATTAATGAGTATGATGGCTCATTTTTGGTAAAAATCGGCGAAAAAGTCACCTTTATGGATCTCAACGCTTGTCTTCATACAGATTTAATAGTGTTAAAGTTCCGTAATTATGTCGCTATCACGCGTATGGAGTGGCCAGCTCGCAACCCAGACTTGAAACCGATCCAGCATGCTTGGGACGTATTGGATCGATGAGTAGGACATCAATATTTCCCTCTAATCACCCTTTGTGAACTCAAAGAAGCAGTGATAGAGAAATAAGTGTATTTTCGTCAGAATTCAATTAAAAACCAAATGGAAAGCATGCAAAACCAGATGACAGCTGTATTAACAGCTTCTGATAATAATACAGCGTATTAAATAAATGATAATTGCATTTTTGATATTTTTTACCTGTTTTCGACATCTAATGAAAGTGTCAATTTTTATTTAACTTTTTTTTGTCCAAAATACACTCAACAATCTGTAATTTTTATCACTTCCATTTAAAGACTGTTAAATTATCTTTATTTTAGTGTTTATTTTATAAAGCTAGCTCCAATATTTTGGAAGTTATTAAGGTTTATGTAAGTGACCCGTTTTCATTGCGGCCCAGTGTATATGTTACGGCTAATACCCGAAGTGCGGTTACACCTAGTTTTAGCCGGTTAGAACTAGGTGTAGCCACATACTCTTGGTTAAAACTAGTATTAGCCGATTGTTTTCGGGTAATACTAGGTCTAGCCTTTATCGAGCCGGCTACAACTAGTTCCAGCCATTCACTGTTGGATAAAACTAGTTCTATCCGATATCATTCCGGTTAGAACTAGTTCCAGCCATTCACTGTTGGATAAAACTAGTTCTATCCGATACCATTCCGGCTAGAATTAGGTTCAGACAATCCCTGTTGGATAAAACTTAGATGCGTGTCCCGCCACGTCTTCCGCCCCGCGTCACACTCATGACTCACAGCATCTGCAGCAGCGGCGCGGGGTGGAGGACGTAGCGTGACACGCGCCTCTGCAGGTTGTGAGCGCCAAGTGCTGCTGATCTACTGCAGGTCTACTAGCGAGTATGGCTTATAGCATCTGTACATAGTTGTAGCCGGCATGCTATCAGCAGAGCTTTTTTAGATATAAAAAAAACACAATCTTTAGAAACGTACATAGCTTTTTATTATTTCAAATAAAATTGTAATAATTAACAAATTCTTAGAAGTGCTTGCACGTGTTCACTACATAATTAAATTGATAACGTAAACAATACATATGTCACCTATTGTTTGCTTCTTCGAAATTCTTTAAAGCTTTGCGGCGGCGGAGGTTAGCTTTAAGACAAAGGCTTACTTAAATCATTAAGTTTTTGGTCATTGTCCTAGAAACATTGCTTTACCTACTGTGTGATAAAACTGACATACATAACATTCTTTGTCAATGAGTGCAAAACAAAAGTTTTCGGTATTTATGGCTTGCACGAGTTCACTATAATTAGAGTAAATGTGCAATGTGAATTTTTAAACAGTGAATTAAACATGATTATTTAAATTTCTGTATTTTATTGAACCAATCCTTCTGACGCATTCGAGTGAAAATAGGAACAAGGGGTCATACATACACATGTACATACCTACCTCTATACATATTAACCTAAACCCTTGATAGCTAAAAACCTTGATAACTTAAAATATTTTGTGTTTCCCTTGGACTTTTACTTATCGAGGTTCTACTGTAGTTTTATCCAACAGGGATAGTCTGGATTGTCTACACCTAATTCTAGCCGGAATGGTATCGGATAGACCTAGTTTTATCCAACAGGGATAGTCTGAAACTAGTTCTAACCGGAATGATATCGGATAGAACTAGTTTTATCCAACAGCGAATGGCTGGAACTAGTTGTAGCCGGCTCGATAAAGGCTAGACCTAGTTTTACCCGAAAACAATCGGCTAATACTAACACCGAAAACAATCGGTTTTAACCAAGAGTATGTGGCTACACCTAGTTCTAACCGGCTAAAACTAGGTGTAACCGCACTTCGGGTATTAGCCGTAACATATATATACGTATTGTTTATCTCATGTATGAAACTAGAAGGCGCGAAGTCTAGTCCTAAGCAAGTACTTAGCCCCCAAGGGACCAAGTGTCCTGTCTCTTTGATCTTATCTAAAACAACAAAATATTTAAAATGGTCAATGAACTCTCAACTGAAAAAATTAGACCACTGTATTCAACCATTCCACCATTCATGTTCCCACACTTATATAAAATTAGCATCATTTTTTGTCGAGCTATCCTTGGCTATTGTGTGACAAACGTACACACATAACTTAATGATGTTCGTTGTCATTATATACTTAAGTTGTAAATAAGTAAGGTCTTGGCTTTAAGTTTTGAGGACAAAACATTTTGTTTGTGTTTTGTTTAAAAATATTATTATTTTATGTGTTATGTTGAAGGGGGTTAAGCGTTATTGTTAATGTATTTTGCAATGTTATATATACTATCTATACTAATATTATAAAGAGGTAAAGTTTGTGTGTTTGTGACGTTGTAGGGAGTAATCTCTGGATCTACTTAACCGATTTAAAAAAATATTTCTGTGTTGAATAGTCCATTTATCGGGGAGTGTCATAGGCTATATAGTATCACGCTATGACTAATAGGAGTGGGGCAGTATAGAAATATGTTTAAAAAACGGATGCGTCTTTTTTGCCGTCCAACGAAGTGGGCACGGGGAAGCTAGTATTTAAATAAAAGTAGGTACCTATTGACTTTGCTTGTGACTGCCTCAATGTATGGTCGTCTTCCATGGGCCGTAAGAATGCACTTTGACTTCTTTGGTTTTTCTTTTACTGTCTACTTTACTATATAAATATACAGAACGAGTGCGTTCAGTACCAGCGCCAATTGAATATTTAAATTCCAGTGTCTTAGTTTCCTTTAACTGTATTTACTATTTACAGGAGTTACAACCTTCAACGTAATGTAATGGAAATAATTAGTATACACCATTTAAATAAAATATTTTTATATAAACTGATCATGAAATTCATCATAATAACAGCCCATTAATGTCCAACTGAAGGGACGGGCCTCCTCCCATGACGGAGAGATACTTGGCCTACTAATACTACGCTGGCCAAACGGATTGGTATGGGGTTTGAATTCAAGTTTTTCTTCTTTTTATTTCGTAAAGATAATATTCACGGATAGTTCTTTAGTCGGTTTTTTACGACACCCACGGGATGAGATGGGGTGGTGACATTGTATTCTTACTCCGTCACCACACGGAGAGATCAAGAAACTACTGATTTCAAATTAAGTAAAGAATATTTAAAACATCAATCAAAATGAAAACCTTTTCCTTCTTTTTAACCTATTATCTTTCTATAAGTAAAATAAGTTTAACAGTACAGTCACAAGCAATAATATGTACACAATTTCACATTTTGTGAAACAGTTATCTAAAGTTCTGCCAATCCAAAATTGAAAATTCGAAGATTAGTTCAAAACTGTACGGAACCTTTTATAAATTAAAAATTAAGTAATTTTGGTAATCTAATGTCTAGATAGACGTTTAGATAGTTTAGAAAATTTGACGATGCGTATATAGAACTGCTCGTGACTGTACATACTTATTTACGACCGAGCCTATCCATACCCAAATTGTAATGTATAATGTCTGTAATTGTTAAAACTAACGTTACCTAATAACACGGTGTGTGTACTGTGTATTTGTTTGACGACTCTATTGTGAAGCAATAACTACACTACTAATACAGCCTGTCCAAATATGCTGTGAAACTCTTGCTCATGTTGAAAATAGTATATTTATTTTCATCATCATCATAACAGCCCATTAATGTCCCACTGCAGGGACGGGCCTCCTCCAGTGACGGAGTGTTACTCGGCCTACTATTACCACGCTGGCCAGACGAATTGGTATAGGGTTTGATTTCAAGTTTTCCTTTTTCTTATTTTTATTTTACATAAAGCCAAATTACTTAAGTGTGTCGCGGGGACTTTACAAAATATTAATTTAACAAGCACAAAGAACACCTAAACACAATAAATGGTCCTGCCTGAGATTTGAACCCGCGACCTCATTCAATTCACTGAAGCAATAGTATTAAAGGAGTCTAAAGATTATATGAATCTCTGCCACAATTATTTCATGTGACGGACTTAGAACACCAGAAAATGTCACCACACCTTATTCATCATAACAGCCCATTAATGTCCCACTGCAGGAACGGACCTCCTCCCATGACGGAGGGATACTTGGCCTACTAATACCACGCTGGCCAGACGGATTAGTATAGGGTTTAATTTCAAGTTTTCCTTCTTTTCATTTCGTAAAGATAAGTCCGGATAGTCCCTTAGTCGGTTTTTACGACACCCATGGGATGAGATGGGGTGGTGACACATTGTATTCTTACTCCGTCACCACACGGGAGTCACCACACCTTATTATCTATTTATTTCTTAACTTTACTATTCCCTTGCTGAGTAAAGGCTATAGCCATTTTTTTCCAATTATTTATTTGACGACCTTGGTGGCGCGACGGTAGCGCAAGCGGCTGCCGTGCAAGAGGTTATGGGTTCGATCCCCACGCAGGACAATAATTTGTGAGATCCACAAATTATTGTCCATTTCCAGTCTTTTTCGCCTACGACGATTTTCCGATTTTTGTTTGTAAAAGCTGGTCAGAGCAGTTTGTGCGTAAAAGATACTTCTTTTTTCGTTTTTATTTTTTTAGCTTACACACAGAGAATCAGGATGCCAGGATCGTGATAAGTGGCGTTTTGTCGTCTCTGCCTACCCCGGACAGGATAAGGCGTGAGTTTATGTATGTGTGTATGTACAGAGAATCATACCGTTTTGTATTCATTAATTAAATCAATATACAATTTTGGTCACTCTAAAGATTTATTATAGTTACTTTTTGGTATTGCACTTTTTAAAAAAACTCAATTCTTACACGTCTTAAAATATCGATCACTATTCGTCCTGCATTGCTTTACCCCATGTAAAGCAATAGCATATACGCCACGGTAACTATTAATAAATAGTATACTTGAATAAATAATTTTAAAACACGTTTATGATTTGTCTATTCAAGCCTCGCATGATTGTAACTAGATGGCGTTGTATGAATGTTAGAGATATCTAATTATTATTTAATTTTCCGATAAGCATTATTACTGTGGTTTATTCGATTGTGTTGATACTAGAAGTTATTTATCATCTATATTTACTCTCTATAATATTTCCCTTACCGATATTTAACCATCATGTCAATTCTCTTACCTGAAAATTCGGTTAAGTTAACTTTTAGTTCTCATGTTTTTGCTATTGCAATTGTAATCTTTTGTGGTCGTGTTAAAGTTTTATTTAGAGTGTGACAATTTGACAACTAAAAGTTAACTTAACCGAATTTTAGGTACGAGAATTGACATGCTGGGTAAATATTAATTAGCTCTACGTTCTGCTTTTTCTGTTCTAGGAAGCAAAATGAGCCGTTTTCCCAGGACAGAATGAAACATACGGTGTAGAGACTAAAACTGCTCTATCGCACATAATAAGAGTCATGAAGCCATAAGTTAAGCTTTACTTGAGGTTTCTCTACAGGAGTTGGTCCGCAAAAGAGTAATCAAATCTTTAACCTACAAACTCGAAGTGATTGCCTCATTAAAAATTGGCCAATCCCTTCAAATCTCCCAAAAAGAAACATAAAAACAATCCATAAAATAAAAAACATAATAATATTGACAAGTTTATACGTCGCCACAGATAATAAAGCAACATAAACATAGTATTATATAAGTGAATGAAACGTTTACGTTTTGTTACGACACACATAGCGTCGTACGTACAAGGAGACATCGACTTTGCGGTGACTTTACACTGCATAAATATTGCAATAAGTAAAGGTAATTAAGAGCGTATTATTATTTTACTTCTAAATAGTAGATCCTCTGTGTGGTGACGGAGTAAGAATACAATATTTCACCACCCCATCTCATCCCATGGATGTCTTAAAAACCGACTAAGGGACTATCCGTGAATATTATCTTTACAAAATAAAAAGACACAAACTTGAAATTAAACCCTATACCAATCCATCTGGCCAGCGTGGTATTAGTAGGCCAAGTAACCCTCCGTCACGGGAGGAGGCCTGTCCCTGCAATGGGACATTAATGGGCTGTTATGATTAATGCAACGTTTGTAATAATTATTGAGCGTTTCTTTAAAACCACGTTTATTTAACTGCCACACTAGCATAGCGGAAGTGAATGTAGTTGCTTTTCACAAGTCTCATTCGAATCTCACGCAGGAAAGTGGTTTGCGCAATTCAAAATTTATCTTATTGAGGCTGAATTGAAAATGCAAGGAAGATGACCCATGAAGTGGGCAAAAAATATTTGCTCTGTCCTCTGTCATGGGTCGGCTACTTGCATGAGGGATGGAGAAGAGTCATCATCATAATCATAACAGCCCATTAATGTCCCACTGCAGGGACGGGCCTCCTCCCGTGACGGAGGGTTACTTGGCCTACTAATACCACGCTGGCCAGACGGATTGGTATAGGGTTTAATTTCAAGTTTTCCTTCTTTTTATTTCGTAAAGATAGTAGTTACGGTTATTCCCTTAGTCGGTTTTTAGGGATGAGATGGGGTGGTGGCATATTGTATTCTTACTCCGTCCCCACACGACTTTAAAATGATGACCACGACCACTCTGTCAAGAGTTCCACAAATAAGAACAATTACCGTAAAATAATACGAATAAAAATTATTGCAACAAGTGTATAAACTCCCTAAAATAAATAATAAAATGCCAGTCGCCGAGTGATGCAAGATGCGTTGTATCCCCACTACGTTTGAGACCTTGACCTGCAAGTGAAAGTGGCCCTTACTGCTAAGTAATAAAGCTCACTAACGAAAATGAAAGTGGTGGGGCCCTTAGTGAATGCGAGAGCTCATAAAAGTAGGTTACAATAGTAGTAGGTACTACTTTGTGTACTTTGGAAACATTAAGTTTCTAATGCGTTTTTTAAATAAAACTTTTTGGTAATCAGTTAGTTTGTATGATGGCGTACTAATCTATATTAATATTATAAAGAGGTAAAGTTTGTGTGTTTGTATGTTTGTTTGTTTGTGTGTTTGTGACGTTGTAGGGGGTACTCTCTGGATCTACTAAACCGATTTAAAAAATTCTTTCTGTGTTGAATAGTCCATTTATCGGGGAGTGTCATAGGCTAAATATAGTATCATGCTATGACTAATAGAGGTAAAGCTGTTATGAAATATGTTTAAAAAAGGGACGCGTATTTTTTGCCGCCTAACGAAGTGGGCACGGGCCAGCTAGTATTTATATAAATATAAGTCCGACATCAAACAAAAGTTTCGTTAAAATAAACCAAGGGTTTTAATATTAGATAGCCTGACAAAACCTAGTATTTAGTTGTTAGAGGTCGCAATGGAAAGAACATCTGTTTTGTCTACATTGCTCGGCATAGCAATTATTATTGGTAACCCGAGTTAATGTCTTAACACGTCCTTAATTGTAATAGTGTCGTAAAAACTGACAAAGGTCAGTTATCTAAAAACAATTGTCTTGATCCTGAATTCCGTGTCCGTTAATATCATGTTTGTAAAAGTTCCTCCGAAACATGTCATGCCGTTTGTTTTAAAAGTTCTTTAAAACAATAGAACTATGTCCTAAAATCATCCCGATAAGCATGATACTCTCAAGAACAACAAACAAAACTTGTATGTACGAAACTTGTTTTTTCATACATACATACATAAACTCATGCCTTATCCCGCTCGGAGTAGGCAGAGACGACAGAACGCAACTTGTCACGTTTAGCCTTGATTTTTCGTATATGTTTTACAAGATGCGAAAGCTGCAAGTTACTTCATCATTTAGGTAAAATTTCGACATTTATCACATGCCTGTTTATTCCAAAACAGACTTACTATTTTAGCTTGAACAGGGATTATAGTAGTTGTAGTAATCAATATAATAAGAGCAGGTACCAGGAAAGGATAAAATATAGTTTCGCATTTATCATTCATATGATTTAATTATAATTATTTACATTTTGTTTTGCCTCCACGTGATCAAAAACACACATAAGTATTCTCATTTTTGGTACAAATGGGTTGATTTCATTTTAAAAGAAAAGCTCTATAGTCTCTTAGCCCTTTACACAGTAATATTTTACCAGTGCTGCTCAGATATTAAACAATTATTTAGAAACCATTCAACACATTTATTTAATTATTACAACATTATTTATTTAATTTAAATCTCCGTGTGGTGACGGAGTAAGAATACAATATGTCACCGCCCCATCTCATCCCATGGGTGTCGTAAAAACTATCCGTGAATATTATCTTTACGAAATAAAAAGAAGCAAAACTTGGAAATCAACCCTATACCAATTCGTCTGACCAGCGTGGCATTAAAAGGCCAAGTATCCCTCCGTCCCTGAAGGAGGCCCGTCTCTGCAGTGGGACATTAATGTGCTGTTATGATGATTTATTTTAAAAACTAAAAAAGAACAGAAAAATAATCTAGCCCATGCTTGATTCACTAGAAGAGATTAAGTAGCGAAACCCGCCATGTTTGAAGCGTCATTACTATAGACATGTTACGATTCAGAGGTCCATGACACTAAAATTAAGAAACAACGTCGTGACATACTTGACAAAAGCATTATAGGTAAACTCAACAGAGTTTTGTGCAATTTTGTGTATAAAATTGTTGTAAATTACTGTATGAAATGAGTTTTATAATATTACTAGTAAGCCGAAAGTTTGTCAGTATGTATGTTTGTAACTCTTTCACGGTAAAACTACGAAATGGATTTTAATGAGACTTTACAATTATATAGCTTATATTAGGTTGGGGAAAAAGTCTTTTCGTATTTTTGTATGAAAAGTCAAGACATTTTTTTCAAAGTTTATTTACATTTATATACAATATATATGTACCGTTTTGTTGAACAACTTTCTGCCATTTTGTGGGCAGAGACATTATCCCGTTACTGTAGAAACTTTGGGACTTCTGATCAAAAAAACGGGACAAATAGTTTTGGCAGTCCTCTCTTGAGGTCAACCTTACAGAACCTAAAGAATTCTGAAGAGACCGAAACAGGTGAAAATCTGAAGGCGCAAGGTCAGGGCTATATGGTGGATGCACTAGGACCTCCCAGTCGAACTCTTTTAATTTTTGCTGAGTGGCTAAAGATGTGTGTGGTCTAGCGTTATCGTGATGAAAGACCACACCCTTCCTGTTGATCAATTCCGGCCGTTTTCTCTCGACTGCTTCCTTTAATCTCATCAGTTGCTGGCAGTAAAGATCAGAATCGATGGTTTTGCCGGGCGGTAAAAGCTCATAATGAACAATGCCTTTCCAATCCCACCATACACACAGCATCACCTTATTTCGTGTTAGGCCAGGTTTGGCCACAGTCTGTGAAGCCTGGCCAACTTTCGACCACGACCTTTTTCGCACGTTCTTGTCGTACGTGATCCACTTTTCATCGCCAGTTATCAATCTCTTCAAAAACGGCTCGGTTTCATTACGTCTCAATAATGAAACGCAAATGAGTACACGGTTCATTAAGTTTCTTTGAGTGAGCTCGTGTGGCACCCAAATATCGAGCTTTTTTGTATAACCAGCTTGCTTCAAATGGGTCAAAACTGTTTTGTGGTCAATTCCCAGTTCTTCAGCTACATCGTAACTACTAATATGCCGATCTTGCTCCACTCTTTCAAAAATGGCGTCCATTTTATTCGTAACAGGGCGACCAGAGCGAGGTGCATCTTTAACATCAAAATTTCCGGACTGAAAACGTTTGAACCAAATTTGTGCTACTCTTACTGACACTGCATCAGGTCCATAAACATCACAATTTTTTTTCACTGCTTGAGTTGCATTTTTGCCTTTTTTATAATAAAATTTTAAAATGTATCGAATTTCTTCATTAGATTCACTCATTTTTACGGAGAGAAAAACAAATGAAAAATAGCGGGAAACAACTTTTTTTTATTTTTTTCTTTTCTTTATAATGTAACCTTTTTAATGTTACCAAAACCAGCCAGACACAAGTAGTACAGTCAAAGAAATTTTATAATAAGTTTATACCTACGTTATGCGAAAAGACTTTTTCCCCGACCTATTACATAAGAATAAAACATAGGCTACAATCTTTAAATAATAATTATTAATAAATATTCACAGACATCTCTACTACACAGCGCCATCTGCTCCCAAAGTAAGCTAGGCTTAACCTGCTTGTGTCATGGGTAACAGAACAACGGATATTAATACATAAATACTTTTTTTTTTTGTAAATACATAATATTATACATAGAAACACTCAGAACAATGCAGACAATCATGTTCATGCGTACAACGATTTGCATTGAGCGGGAATCGAACCTTTGCGTAACAACCACTACACCACAGATGTCGCTAACAGAACAGTAT
This sequence comes from Schrankia costaestrigalis, assembly GCA_905475405.1. NCBI lineage: Eukaryota > Metazoa > Arthropoda > Insecta > Lepidoptera > Erebidae > Schrankia > Schrankia costaestrigalis. Next base: position 11,838,414 of record FR997852.1, on the reverse strand, counting down.
ACAGATTTAGTATTTACAATTTAAGCTAATCGAAATATTAATCATGCGCAGATGAAGTCGCGGGCATTAGCTAGTCTTCTATAATACACCAACAAAAAACAAAAGCATTCGTTTGACACGTAGTATGAACATGATAGTATGGGCATTTATGTATTTAGGTATTATAAACATGTATGTTAAAGACCAAAAGAAAGTCAAAAAAGATAGTTAATGATACAAGAAATTTCAAAACAAAAGAAAATAGTAAACATAGTAAATGATTTGATTTGATTTAACGGATGCAAGGCAGAAATTGAATTTAAGCTGAAATTGCAAAATTGCGATGAGGCTAGGAAAATTTAAATTTGAGTAATGTTTAACTACCAAATTGAGGAGTGTGTGTGTATTCAGTAGAACGTGCTTATTTCTGAAACAGAATTACTGGTTCGAAATTGCAGTAGGTATTATTTGTTTAGTCCTGTCAATTTTCGCTGTCGATAATATGCTTGTCGAATTACCTTTGGTTGTCTCTAAGACACATTTCCAGTATGTTATACGGAGGCATGTTTTAGAATAAAGTAACCTTTCAAAACTTACATAACAAGGACTTGCTTTCTACTTAAGATGCTGAGAATTTTGGTACTCAACTCGTACTCAACTACGCTGGTCTAACAATGCTGGCAGCACAGATAAATTGATATAATTGTCTCCGTGTGGTGACGAAGTAAGAATACAATATTATGTCACCGCCCCATCTCATCCCATGGGTGTCGTTAAAAGCGACTAAGGGACTTTCCGTAAATAGTATCTTTACGAAGTAGAAAAGTAAAAAGAAGAAAAACTTGAAATGAAACCCTATACCAATCCCTCTGGCCAGCGTGGTATTAGTAGGCCAAGTATCCCTCCGTCATGGGAGGAGGCCCGTCCCCGCAGTGGGACATTAATGGGCTGTTATGATTCAATAAATTGATACGCCGCGCCATTTACCGCCTTTTGCAATAATTTTCATCTCCATTTAACTCCAAGTCATCAAAAGACAAACATCGAAAACTAAATTAAACTCAGATAGATCAGGTTTAGAAAGATCTAGTAACTATCTAGTCTTAGCTAATGAAATTGTAATATTACTTAAGAGGTGACAATAAATTAAGCTTTATATATAAAGTGCCAAGTTATTTTGCATATGAAGAAGCGTGGAGCTAAGGCGTGCAACTTGTTCGTCTCGTCACAGTCCCAATATGTATAAAAAAATACTTCTACAAATATTTGTCGGTTGCTAAAATACCGCCAATTTGCTTAGAGTTTTTTACCAATTCCCAAATCTTGTTATGACAAAATTCACCATCTCTTTCCATCTCAACAGTGTCTGTATATTGCCATTTCTTTCCTTAAGCTGTCATCAACATATTTATAATTTTATTATTACTTACACCTCACGTGTCTAACCGTATTTCAACCGACATTTTTGCGCGCGAAAATACAGCCTCTCGTCTCAACATTATTGTTATTAGATTCAATAATCTTGTAATAATATTAAACTGGTTTCTAAACGTTGCTTCTAATCTCAGGTGAATTTTAATGAAGTGACGAAACAAGTCGCTGAGCTGTTAGCAACGATCTTAGTTTATATTAAGATAAAAATGTTTTATTCTCCTGGACTAGTTGTGTAAAGGCGGCTATGTGTAATATGCTTTCTAATAATAATTTCTTCTTAAAAGTTTGAAATATTAGCGTTTAAATAAATAATACACGAACACGAATTAAGTTCCTGGTGGCCTCTAAATACAGGAAAACAATAACATGAAATTTTTCGTTAGGAGATTTATTAAGAACACAAAATCTTCTTATCTCTTCTCGTTCCTATTGTACCCATTTAAAAATAGACTAAAGTCACATCATTACAAAAAGCCTTTGCTGCTCGCTCAGCTTGGTATTAAAAATATCTTTAGCACTCGGAGAAATAATTACTTCTCTGAGCCTGGAAGAGATACCTCACGATTTAAGGCAAAGTCTTGTTTTGCAGTATTTCTTACAGACAGGTTTAATAAGCACAAGAAACATGCAGGCTTAGAACAACAATCTATAGATCACTGGTCTAGGCTGTGACCTAGCAACTGCTACTAAAGCTATCTAAAACGAAATCTAAATTTTTCTTACTACATACACTAGACTATTAAGCGTCTCAGTGAGGAAACTATTCAACCTTCATTAGTAGTATTATAGTAGAGCTAAAAAAAAGCCTACGTATTGAGTTCAATAAACCTATATTATTTTAGAAGACATCGTTTCCTTTCTGTGCAAAAGTTTTGGCGGGGAACTGAGAATAATATTAATTAATTCATACTAAGTAAGTAATATTATGAGAAACGTGAAATTTTGTAAATATGGTTGGATGTTCGTTACTCTTTCACGTGAAAACTACTGAACGGATTTTAATGAAACTTTACAATAATATAGCTTATACATCGGAATATAACATAGACTATTTATAAAGATATTGTGTGTATTGTCCTAAGTATGCAAACAAAGTCGCGGGCATTACCTAGTCCTACTAATATTATAAATGCGAAAGTTTGTGAGGATAGATGGATGGATGTTTGTTACTCTTTTACGCAAAAACTATTGAATGGATTTTGATGAAATTTGAAATATAGATAGTTTAGGGTGTAGAATAACATTTAATCTACATAAACAACGCGACTGAAGCCGCGGGCATCAGCTAGTATATTATAAACGCGAAACTTTGTATAGATGGTTGTTTGTTACTCAATTACGCATGAACGGCTGAATCGATCAGTATGAAACTTCGTATAGAGATAGCTGGTACCCTGGATTAAAATATACGCTACTTTCTATCCCGAAATGTCATCAATACGGGCAGAATTGCGAGCAAACACTAGTATATTATGTATATAACCTTGACATTTCATTCTACTAGTATAAGGTATAGGTATTTAGCATATCATACATGTTTAATGACAGAACGCCTACACAAGCAATCTTATACTTAGAATATTGTCTGTCTCTTGATAATATTATGTGATAGAATTGTAAAAACGTGATTACTATATCTTTCTTTGCAAAAGGGAATTAACTTTGTTATAGCTATTTTGTGTTCAATATTAAGAACGTGTATAAATATGTTTTCTTTTGATTATTGAGACGTGAAATTTAAAGGTATTGGTAGGAGTATTGTTTTAAATGATTATTTAATACATAATTTATAACATAGTTGTAACTTATTGATGTTAGCTGACGGAGGGATACCTTCTAATACCACGCTAGCCAGACGGATTGGTATAGGGTTAATTTCAAGTTTTCCTTTTTTTAACTACTAAAAAGTAGACAGTGTATCATATTATAATGATACACGTGACAGGAAATGGGTTAATTTTATTATACTGAACCCTACACAGTTTAATGTCAACTAATCCTTACCACCTATTACTAGGCGCTAGTAGAAAAGAAGCGGGCGACTTAACAAATTCTACTAAGTACATTTTCAAAACGTCGAATTACAATAAATAATTTCTTGAAACTAATTTTTGGATGAGCGTACATTTGTCTCGTGTCAAATTAGTGATAGGAAAAAAAAATGTTATAGTAGCGTAAAAAACATTACGTCGTGTGCGTAATAGGTAATAGGTACAACATAATAATATGCCATAATTATATCATTAGAAAGACTTATTTGGTATGAAACTGTACAAAATCAGCACCTCCGTATTATGACCATTTATTTATATGCACACTCTCCGTGTGGTGACGGAGTAAGAATACAGTGTGTCACCACCTCATCTCATCCCATGGGTGTCGTAATAACTGACTAAGGGACTATCCGTCAATATTATCTTTACGTAATATAAAGAAGGAAAACTCGAAATTAAACCCTATACCAATCCATCTAGCCAGCGTGGTATTAGTAGGCCAAGTATCCCTTCGTCACTGGAGGAGGCTCGTCCCTGCAGTGGGACATGTGTAAACAAATAATGTAATACCACTACATAAATATTACCACTTTGTGCCTCCCTCATCCATAGGCTTAAGTCCACTTGCCCATTTAACTTTGACAGGTACCTTGCTTGCCACTTCATTCAATGAGCCAAAAGATGATGATACATAAAGTACTTCTATTACATTCTGAGTTCATGAACTCAAACAAGAGTAGAAAGTTGTTTTTACTGCTCTTTAGATCAGATGCGGACATATTCTAAGAAAAAATAATAAATGAAAACAACAACATCGCCTAGCTGTGACCAATGTGATGTGAATGTGAAGCCTCATATATGAACGAATTGATGAAGGCAGGAGGTGATGAAGGTTCTCTGTCAAATAAAGCAAGTCAAAAAGATTTTTTGAGTTACTTTTTTGCCTAAATAAAACTCATGACAAAAGATATATAAGGAAAATCTTCGCAATTTAAGTAGTTCAGATAGTAGGTAAGAAAAATAGTTTTATACTTAGCACCTTTTTAAAAATATCCTTTAGTTGGTTTTTACGACACCCATTGTACAAAATAGAGTTGCTTGCAGGACAAAATCCGAATCATTCCTGTCGAATACTTTGGAAATATTCTGTAATATTTCGAAACTTTGGGAATGTTTCATTTGCTAAAAATAACCAGAAAATTATAAATTTTGTTATAATATCTAGCTGTGTTGTGTTCTACAGCTGGTAGTAAACCTAGTAGTAAGTAGATACCTACCTAAGAACAAAAGAATTAAAATCAAGTTAATCGCAGACTAACATAAACATTATCTAAAATATATCAACGTATACCTACTTGATCAATCCTATTTACCTATAATAATATGAAGATTTATATGTAATACCATTTTCAGAATTCTGATTTGTAGAAACTTTCGTAGAAGTATTCCCAAATTATTTTTTAGAAGATTTGCAACTATAGTTGTCACACGATGTAGGTATTTTTACTTCATCACCACACGAAGAATAACACATTTCAGTATTATTACTTACTCTAAAATAAACGACTTGTATAATATCTTGGGTAGCACTCTATATTAATACTTCTGCATATTCGGTATGTTCCAAACCTGTTCGTTATTGACATCATCCAATATTATTATTTGCTAGAGATATAATCTCTTAGTCTTAAGTCTGACTATTATTATTGTGAAGCGCTAGTAATAATACAGAAAGTCAGAAACTATCAAATTGATTTTGTTTTAGACTCATTTAAAGTAGACTTGTAAGTTTTATAGAACTTTTAAGAAGAGTAGAACATTCTTATCATTCATCAGTTTAAATATTATTATCTTTTTTTGATTTTGACGGCCTCTGTGGCATAGTGGTAGTATTAGTTGTCGAATAAATTATTCATAAAATCAGCAACTAACAGGGTTACCACTGACAGGGACCAGCCTCGTCTAGGGGAAGCCGGTAACTTAGTCTATTAAAACTTTAGACCACGTAGATAGATACAAGATTGTCTATTAAGCTTTCTTAATTTCGTTCGTCTTTACCACTATGTTACTTTAGTATGTCATAATCGACTCAACGCAACGGCGTAAACACGCACTCTAGGAAAAAAGCTATAATGTCATTTAATTTTGAGTATAAACAGCATCCTCAATTGTAAGAGAAGGCATGTGAGTACCGTATGTAAAAACGTAATAAGTACGTTTATAAATAAAGAATAAAGATAGGATAGAGGAAGTTTAAGAAAAACGTTTTTTTTTGTTTTCCTCCTGTGGGTATACCGCTCCAGGAGGAAGTTTATTGCGACTTTATGCGACTGCTATTTGATACAGTGCTTAGGCAGTATAAGTTTACCTCCGTCACTTCAGAGGGACATTAATTAGTATTATAATTAGCAAAGCTACTTTTACTCAACTAAATATAAACTACTAAGTACTGCTACTTTTGCTCTACTAAATATAAAGTAGTCCAAAAGAATCGCGCCCATGATCATATAAGCATTAGAAAAATCTGAAAACCGACAGCAATAGATAGAAGGGTACCTAACATGTATATCTTATCTCCCTCTAACACATGAATGTTGATGCAACTAGTTTTAATAGTTGTTGCCAAGTTATTTGCGATGTTTCCTGTTTGTCTATTGGTAAATCAAATACCTTTGACGATATAGCTTAGCCTACAACTTCATTCACATAAGAGCTCTTAAAAGGTAGGTAATAGGTTTATGTTGTTCCTGTTTTGTCTTAATAGATGTTCTTGATGTTCCATTTTGCTTTCCCTTTTCTTAGCCGTTACTTATTGTACTGGGATGATCGTAATCTGGTTATGAAAAGAAAACTTGCTCTAAGTACTAATATCTGATGGTTTGGTTTGCGGTTATATTTCCAATCATGCTATACCTGTCAACCTTCTTTAACCGACTTTCGATAAATTGGTGAATCACCAAATAGATATCGAAAATTGGCTTCAAATTTTAATCTCCTTTAGCAAATTATTCATACTTCAGTCATCGAACGTTACATGCAGCATATTATGCGTGGTGTATCATGATATGCAGCCTTACCAATGACGAACACGTAACATAACATAGTTTACTGATACCACTCTAGCCAAATACACATACATACAACAAAATTTATTTTATTCTTTAAATATTATAGCTGCGAATTTTCTCTTACTCATCTTTTACAAATCACATTGATTGATGTCACCATTCATTCTCATTCGCCTACCACACTTTAAGCAAATGAACATTATACAAGTAGCTTACAATAATAAACTGTTTATAAGTAATGCAGTTCCTACTATCAAGAGTTACATAACCAATACTCTAATTATCATAGTGGAATGACGAGTATCAACTTGATTACGTAAACTTAACATCGTGAGAAAACACATACAAAATGACTTGTATAGTTTTTCGATTGGAAAGCTGCTTGCAAAGGTTCCACTGCGCAGATCTGTGTTGGAAGTCGACTTCGGTTGGGGAAAACCCACGTAAGTTATTTTTTTGTGCTATCTACAAATCAATTTGTATGTGTTTTGTGGGTTCTTATTTTGGGTCAGGGGGTTTTTTTCTCACCCGAGAAGGGTCTCAATCATGGGATAAAAATGGGACATTTGAAATTGTAAAAAAACTTAAGTTCTGTCAAGACATTCATTAGTCGATAGCTGTACATAACCTACATGTAAAACTAGCAACAAATTATAAAACACAGATTCCCTTTATAAACTGCACTTGACATCCTGAGCCATAAATTATTAACTCCCATAGTTCTTTCATTTAACTGGCTTTTGTACCCTGTGTTACAAGCACTAGAACATTAACATTTACACACTACTCCTTACATATGGAGTAAGTGGCCAGTATCTTACTATAGAGATCATATTTATCTACGACTTAAGAAATATCCATTCTCCCTGCCATTAACCATTAATTTCCAACCATTCATTAGAACAAATAACTTTGATTATTTAAAAACAATCAGCTAAGCAAATTAGCATAAAATATTAATGACAAAATAATCACTTTTTACTGCACATTCTTAGTATTATACAGATAACAATAATAGTTGCAGACATCATCACTACATAGTGTAAAACAAAGTATCAGTCGCTGTATGTCCGTCCCTATTAGATATACGCTTAAATCTTTAAAACTACGCAACGGATTTTCAAACAGTTCCTTTTAATACATAGAGTGATTCAAGAGGAAGGTTTACCCTGCAGTGGGGCATAGAAATAGGCTGATGATGACATGCATAAAATTGTGGAGTATTAAACATTGCACCCGTGCGAAGCCGGGGCAGTTTGCTAGTTATGTAGACATCTATAATAGAGATAGTCAGACATCTTGTCCCCACTACATACCTACAACTAAGTGTTATCGTCATTATAAAACAATATAATTATGCGTCATTGTATTAAAAATCTCACATTTCATGTCCATGTAAATAAACTCAATTTATACGAGTATGTAGGTATATAAAGTTGTGAATCATACATCCGTGTGGTAACGGTGTTATTATTAACCATCTAATTTCTAACTAAAACTTAATAGTATCATCATAACAGCCCATTAATGTCCCACTGCAGGACGGGCCTCCTCCCATGACGATCCAATGGGATACTTGGCCTACTAATACCACGCTGGCCAGACGGATTGGTATAGGGTTTAATTTCAAGTTTTCCTTCTTTTTATTTCATAAAGATAATATTCACGGATAGTCCCTTAGTCGGTTTTTACGACACCCATGGGATGAGATGGAGTGGTGACATATTGTATTCTTACGCCGTCACCACACGGAGAATAGTATCAGAAGCCTTTTATTTCTTACATTTACAAGGTGTAGATAAAAACTTATTAATTTAATCAAATAAGTACAGTATAACCCGCTTATGACGATTTTCCAGGGACCCCACTAAAAACGCGTCTTAAGCGAGAAAGCGTATTAAGCGGGATAGGAAAAAAAACGTGCTACATTTATTATGTTTTTTGTTCTTATTATTTGAAATTATGTACCTACATTCAATACATTCACAGGTCTGCAATGGTTTTCCCCTTTCAATTTTGATGAGCGATTTGGATAGATTTTGGGGCGCTGATTAAGGGAAAAATATTTAAAAAATTCCATCACGTCAGGATTTTTAGTTATAGATCATCCTTTTATTTGCCTAAATTACTTAAGCCTTCCTAGTAATTTATTAATTATTTTATTTTAATCGTATCTAATTGAACAAAAAACACACTAAAAGGTTGAAGTAGACATTAATGAATGAGTTCTCATAAATGTAGTTAAACATAACTTTTAATTAAGTATGTGATATTCCCTTTTTATCAAAAAAACTAGTGGATTTTTAGGTCATTTGCTAAAGACCTCATTTCTTGTAGGCTAAATGCTTTTTTATAGAAATTAACTTAAATCGTTAGAAGACAGTTAATGAGGGTAGATTAATATTATTTTGTATAAATAGCACTGTCACTATTTTTAAAAAGTCAGTACTTCTGTGCAATTCGTAACGCTTACTTGAAAAATGTCATCGCGAAAGTGTTTTTCTCAGCATAAATTGCCCACAAATGTAGCAAAAACTGTCCATAACATAACCGAATTTATAAGAAACGTTTATAACATGTATTTATGTATAAATTGTATTTCGTTGGCCCGGACATAAGAAAATTGATGAAAGATATAGATTTCGATGAAAAATTGAGTGAAATTCAATTAGAAGCATGAAAATCTTTTAAGGAAGTAGTAAGGCCTTTTCTAGGAAACCATAAAAGTCCAAATTATGAGGAAATTGTAAAGAAAATGACTGAAAATTTCGGAAAAATGGGATGTTCGATGAGCATTAAACTTCACTTCTTTAATTCGCATTTGGACTACTTTCCTGATAACTTGGGAGCTGTAAGTGAAGAGCAAGGGAAAAGATTTCACCAGGACTTGAAGGAGATGGAACGTCACTATCAGGGAAAGTGGAATAAAGTAATGATGGCAGACTACTGTTGGCTATGAAAGCGTGATGATCCAAGTCGGAATTTCAAGCGAAAATCTCACAATCGGAGCTTCGGTGAAAAAAAAGCAAAATACCATAAAACTATTTAATATTTTTAATTTATTTATTACTGTCCCTTCAATGTATTTTTAATGTTTTAAGTTTAGTAATATAATTGTTACTTCATTGTAATAAAAAAAAACTTTGTGAGTTGGCCTTTTTTTCCGATTTCACATAAAAGGATTTTTCAAAAAAACTGAGGGTGATAGGAGAAATCCAAGTACATATTCGTAATCAGCGCACCAAAATACTTCAAGATCAGCTATCAAATCCAAAAGGGGAAAATAAGAGTTCAAATTTGCAGACCTGTGTTATAAATAATAATCACTTATTTTGGTTTGACAGAAAGATTTTGATGCATTAGCAATTACAGGATTTTCAACTTTGGCACCGCATCATCACTTTCATCCAAAGAAGCAACTTATTCATTCATTAAATCATTAATAGCCGATAATGCCTGACTCATCCTCGTCCTCATCATTATCAGTTAGGCATTGGGGCCTGGTTTTGTATGTTATTCACATCCTCAATAAGATATTGATTGAATTTCGTTCGTGTTACATTGTCATCAATGGAAGAATATCCAGCCTGAATATTTAGCCACCCGAGATACTGTAGGGTTTTCCTGAATCCTGGTATCTCAGGAAGAAGCACCCGAGTTATTCTTTCAGCACGACGTCAAGTACGTTATTTCAAGAACCGGTTTTCTTAAAACAACTTTAAAAGGGCCCCACAGCTGGCCTCGAGTGCGGTTTTAGGGCCTGAGCGCGGGCGTATTAAACGGGATGAAGAATCGTATTAAGCGTTAAGAAATGTATGAAAATATGTCTCAAATTCCGGTCCCTGCCGGTCCCTGCCGGCGTAAAAAGGCGTATTATGCGTGAAATCGTATTAAGCGTGATCGTAGTAACCGGGTTCTACTGTATGTGAAGCCAAACTCCTATAACCCTGATAATATTTTCATTCTAAATTGTTTTTACTTTAAGGGGTTAAGGTTTTTTTTATCTCCCGCCCTAGGAATAAAGCCTTGTGTTTTTTTTTTATATGAAGGCAAACGAGCCAGCAGGTCACCTGATGATAAGTGATCACCGCCGCCCATGGACACCCGTAACACCAGAGGAATCCCAGATGCGTTGCCGACGTCGTAACGGTCCGGTGCATGTGCTGCGGGGCATTTTACAAATTTGAAATTAACGGACACAAAGATAATATCTTTACTAAATCTAAAACCCATGATGTTCCTCTCAAAATCATAAATGCCCGATTTACACATCGACAAGTACAGTAGCGAGTTAAGTAGTATTTTAAGATTAAGTTGATTTAAATAGAGTTCCATCCTATTTTTTGGCGAGTTAAGTACGAAGTACTCTCTCGCGTCTCGCCAACTTAACTTGCCAAAAAATAGGATGGAGATCTATTTAAATCAACTTAATCTTAAAATACTACATAACTCGCTACTGTACTTGTTGATGTGTAAATCGGGCAAAAGGGACAGAACAGCGAGAAGTCTGGCGTTACTCGAGTCGTCTGGCGTTACTCGAGTCGTCTGGCGTTACTCAATTCAATAAGAATGGTTCGACACTGTGTTGTGTAGTTTCTGAGATTCTTCACCTTTACAATATTAACATAAATGTGTTAATTAGGTATAATTAGTACGTATTGCTGTAATATTAATTTGTAAGTAAATAATACAATGATGTGTACAGTCACGAGCAATAATATGTACACATTTTCAAATTTTCTAAACTATCTGCACGTTTATGTAGACATTACAATATAAAAATGAATTCGTAATTTAGAAAAGGTTCCGTACAGTTTTGAATTAATCTTCGAATTTTCAATTTTGGATTGGCAGAACTTTAGATAACTGGTTTACAAAATGCGAAAATGTGTACATATTATTGCTCGTGACTGTACAACACATCAACCTAGCCTGCTAGCGTGTGAACAACTGCCTCGGTGGCAAAGCAGTACTTAGTGTATACGGCTCCTGTGCACGAGGTCGCGGGTTCGAATCCACAAATGATTAATCATTGTTTTGCTATTACATGGACATGCTTAATAGTGCTAATAAACTAAATAAATAAGAATAATTGATTTTGATACTCCAACACTCTGCTCTATTTGAAGGAATTAGGATAATAAGGAGAAGGAAATACTTTGGCTAACAACGAATTCTATAAAATGAAAGAAATGTTGTATTATGGTGTTAAAATAACAAATTTGAATAAGATTTTAGTGTTAAACTAATATAAATAAATATTTTAATTAAAAACACTTGTGTTTGTACTTCAAATGGTTCACATTGGCCCATTCATTTTTTTAATGATACACTTTATCACGCACACGATATCTATATTGCTTATAATATCGGTTTGTAAATAAGTTTACAATAAAATAAGTCATATTTTATACATTCTTAGGACTTAATGCCTTTTATCTACTAGCCAAGCATCTAATAAAACCAGATCGGCTAAAATAAACTAAGTACCTTCTAATCTACACTAGGTTTAGCCCACGTGGCGTCGTGGTTAACTGGAGTGTAGCCGCTAAGTATACGAGTATGAAGCGAAGAGATTATAAGGAGGAGATTGAGGTCAGAAAACTGCCGCTTACAGAATGCAAGCCGTAGGTCCTAGATGATCTGCTATTAAATTAACAAAATTGTCCGTAATAGGAAGCTTACATTGCTTGTAATTTAGCCTCGAATGTTTTACTGATTCCCCAATCAGTAAAAAAATCGATCATATCAAAAAAATCAATCGATATCAATATGATAGTAAATATGATATCATCATCATATCAGCCTATAGACGCCCACTGCTGGACATAGGCCTCCTACAAACGTTTCCACCCTGCATTCCTGTTTCCTGTTTTTTTTTTGTTTAATATAATATAATATAAATAAATATTCCTCACACATTCACACAACGTCATCTAGTCCCAAACTAGAGCAGAGAGCAAAGCTTGTACTATGGATACTAGACAAGATACTAGATAATACTTTTTTTTTGTAAATACATACATATTGCATATAGAAAACACCCAGACCAATGCAAACAATCATGTTCATGCACACAAAGATTTGCATTGAGCGGGAATCGAACCCGAGACCTCTGCGAAGCCAGTCATGTTATATACCTAACCATTACGCCATAGAGGTCGTCAAAATATAACTACGAGTAATATCACTATTTCACGGCCCTGCGCTGAGTTTTCCTTATTTCAAAATTGTAGGTAAGTACAGGGTCCTCTGAAGCTTCTTTCTTAGTCAACTTGTAAAATACATTCGAAGTAAGACAATATTATTATGGTAATTCCTCACAAACCTAAACGACTTGCTCCCTCCTCTTCACCACAGCTCACATATCGTAAAGGTCAACTGCGGCCAACTATGTACTTACGAGACGTAAGCCCACACAAAACGAAAACTAACTACTTATTTGCAAACTATTATAAATTTATGTATTCTTACTCCGTGTGGTGACGGAGTAAGAATACAATATGTCACCACCCCATCTCATCCCATGGGTGTCGTAAAACCCGACTAAGGGACTATCCGTGAATGTTATCTGTACGAAATAAAAAGAAGTAAAACTTGAAATTAAACCCTATACCAATGCGTCTGGCCAGCGTGGTATTAGTAGGCCAAATTTTTCTCCGCCACGGGAGGAGGCCCGTTCCTGCGGGGGACATTAATGGGCTGTTATGAGGATAAGTTTGTGGTCGCAAGAAAATTAAAAATGAAAACAAAACTGTAATTCTGTTTCTAATAATTAAATAATAATGTAGCATTAGAATCAAATCTGAGACCTCTATCTATCAACACATTCTAATATTAAGTACTCACAAAAAGACATACTTAAAAGAAAAACCACATAGTAAAGTGCCATCATCGAAAAGTTACAAACGAGTCACGCTGTTTCGTAACTTGCCTATTGTTCATACTACCTGCATAATGACCAAGGTTCTTAGAGGGGGGGAGGTAGGGGGGAGACCCCTCACTTATACACATGGCATTACTTATAAGGATAACTGTACTACACTACTTCAAGGACTTTTAAAGGCATGTAAATAGTTACCTGTGATGACGTAATTGTGTATAGTAGGTATTATTTTGTAGGTATGCAAATAGTTTGTAAGGTTTAAAGTTTGTGTGGTGATGGAGTAAAAATCCCTAGTATTACTCGTTTTTTACCTCGCATGAGAATTGTAAAAGCCTATTAATATTAAGTAGAAATTATTTTTACGACAACAAAAGAAATAAAACTTAACCTAAAAGCTATGAGGTGTTATGTATTAAGTATATATGTAAAGGCAATGTTTGCTTCTGTTATTGGAGTAGTCTATTCACTTTATAGGAAAATAAATAGGGCATTCGAATGTTGAAATATAATATCTTTCCAAGCATGAAAACGTTACAAAAACCAGAATATAAAGCCTGTCATCATGAAGTTACTTATAAGTTCAAGTTTTCATTCATCGCTGAGCTTCCATTCTTAAACCTATTGCTAATTAAAGTTATTGAGTTGTTACACGAAGATATAAAGTTTAATAACGTAGTACTGATATTACTTGGAACAGGATATCAACAATAATAATATTTAAGCTCGTGACTCCATGGTTTATTCACTTTGAAACTAGAGAGCGGTGTTCATATCAAACAGTTTGTAATGTAAGCAATTAAAAAAACAATAATTTATAATACAAAATAATATATTGGCTATAGTATTATTCATGCCTACTATGTTATGCCTGTATGTTGAAAAATAAAACTGATAAAAAAGCAAATATAATAATTATTTATTAGTACTTAGGAATAAAGTATCATTATTTTTATCAACAATTTTGGATGGTAGTAGTCAAAGTCAAATATTATTTACGTAGACTTATTGTTATTTAATTAGGTACAATCTAACATGTATTGTCTACGTTATACTTAATATCTACATAATACCACTACTTTCGCAGGTCTCTACACTCTTAGAGTGTTATTAAACCAATCGATCGATCGTCGATCGACGGCATATTCGATTGATGGCAAAATGTTTTAGTCGATCGGATTCATCATCATCATCATCATAACTGCCCATTAATGTCCCACTGCAGGGACGGGCCTCCTCCCATCCGTGACGGAGGGATACTTGGTCTACGGCTGGCTAGACGGATTGGTATAGGGTTTAATTTCAAGTTTTCCTTCTTTTTACTTCGCATATTATATCTTCGCATCTTATAATGTTTAAAGTTAGTCCCTTGGTCTTTTATCCTTTATTTCCCGTGTTACTACCAATCGTACTACTGGTAGTACGACGGGAAATTTATTTACCCGTCTTACTACCACGTCAGCCGGTAGAACCACGGGCAAATTTTTTTTTACCGTAGTACTACTCTAGAAACAAAAATAAAATATAGTGCATTAAACATAATAAGTAATTTATTATACTTATTATTCATTTATTTATTAAACTTAAAAATTATTAAAGGAACATGAATAGTGTACGTGTAAATAATTAGGTAAAACTTTTTTGTAAAAATTTAAACCTTTATGTTACATGGTATTTTTTAAATATTAGAAACAAAACAAAAATAATAGGGTGCTATTACCACTGGCACCGATTTTTGTAGGAGAAAGCTAAAGCATTAGGGAATAAGTGCAAAGTAGAGAGACACATTGAGCTGCTTTACCACTTCTACCAAAAGACATGATTTTAGATGGTTGGGCTTATAGGAGAAGAGACTTAACTTAGAAAACTTTGTAAAGTACATCGTACATGGATTAGAAATAAATACCTAGATCTGTTGAGTGTTTATGGTAGACACAGAACAAACAATGTCTTAGAAGGGTTCCACACAAAGTCGATTGACAAAAAGCTTTGAACAGCGTTATCTTAGCCGGCTCTGAGCACCTTGTAAACCTGCGCGCCAGCATATTACAGCGAACAGCCAGCGATCTACGTTCTCTGTCAATGTCACTGTTATCTTTTAAATCCTCGGTGACCCAGTGACCCAAATATTTAAATCTAGTGACTCTGCGTAGAGGTGACCCACAGAGTAACAACTCAGGTATATCAGTGTAGGTTAAAGCCCCCGACTTAAAGAGCAGTAGTTCGCTCTTTTTTACATTATATTTGAGTCCCTGAGCCCCCGCATAGGATTCACATACAGCCAGCAGGTGTCTCATAGCACTGATCGATGGGGCCAGGAGCACCATATCATCAGCGTAACTTATGTTATTAATACACACCCCGTCCACATGACAACCGACCCTGGTACTCCTAAGCCCACCGATCAGCTGGTTCATATATAAATTAAAGAGACGAGGTGAACTTAACCCTCCCTGCCTCACCCCGCACTCTAAACGGTACTCCGTTGACAATGAATTACCCCATTTTACAGTATTACGTTGACAATTATACCAAAATTTAAAAATTGAGATAATTTCACGTGGCAACGTCGTCTCGCTCTCCAACTTACACCATAGCACATCACAATTAACTAAATCGAATGCCCTCGACAGGTCCAAAAAACAGGCAAATACAGGAGTCTTTCTCTGTGTATAGTATTGAACTTAAATAATACTTAAGTTTAATAAATAAATGAATAATAAGTATAATAAATTACTTATTATGTTTAATGCACTATATTTTATTTTTGTTTCTACAGTAGTACTACGGTAAAAAAAAATTTGCCCGTGGTTCTACCGGCTGACGTGGTAGTAAGACGGGTAAATAAATTTCCCGTCGTACTACCAGTAGTACGATTGGTAGTAACACGGGAAATAAAGGGGTTTTTCGACACCCATGGGATGAGCTGGGGTGGTGACATATTGTATTCTTACTACGTCACCACACGGACAATGTGGCGTCAATGTGATTGGTGTGATTTAATTGTCGATTTACGTCGACTAAAACATTCTGATCGATCGATTGGTCTAATAAAACCTTAATCAAACATCTCTGCTTTTTTCACTCTCTCTTAGCCATGAGTGGGCCAATGCATGGACATAAAGGTTTACTTGTTTCCTCATCAAACATAATAACTTGATTTTCTTACAATTTTTAGCTTCATGAAGACTGATGTGACAAAATTCATAATAAATATAATTTAACAAAATCTTGTTTAATAAACGTAGGTAAAGTAAAATTTGATATAAAGTGTTAACGACATGACAGATTATGGAAAGCCAAACAAACGTTTGTGTCATTAAGTTAGAAACTTAAGAGTAAGTGAAATAATAATCATCATTGTCAGCACATTAATGTCCCATTGCAGGGCCGAGACTTATTTAGTAAAAGAAGTAACCTGGCCTATTTATGTCACGGTGGCCGGGCGGATTGGTATAGAATTTGGACTTTGAAATCTGTCAACTCTTTGTAACAAAAACTTACAATGAAACTAAAATTCATTAGCCCCTTTTGTACATACTGGATAAGTTAGCTTAGAATTAAACTAACTCAAGATAAGTTGTGTGTAGGGGGACTTTATATTATCATCTCAAGATGCGAGGGTAGATGATAATAATATATTATCTATCACGAAGACGAAGCTGTGACGTCGCATCACCAGTCAGCTTGCGACCACGGCCAGTGCAACCTGTGCCGAAACGTCAAGTAAAATAAAGGTAAATTAAATGCGCGTTAATATCCCGTTTATAGAATATTTATAACTCAAGATAACATAAAGCTGCTGTAGAAAGAGACAGCACCATGTTCCATCTCACTCAGTAATCTTCACATTCAATCCCTATCGTTATAATTTTATTACTCTAGATAACTCGAGATACATTAAGATAATGTAAACTACACAGAATTATTCCAAATATTTTAATGTTAATTATATCTTAAGTCGAATACTTTGTATGATTATGTTAATTGAACTTTCATTGGCTTTATTATCTGTATCATATTATTATACTTAGTGTCGTAATTGTCTGTTTGTCTGTTTTCATACTAAATGTTGTTGCTAAGAATGTAGAGCTTTAAAAGTTCAATTTCAAGGAAGAACAATTTGCTCTAATGTTGTGAAACTTAATAGAATGGTTTCGAACAATCTTAATTTTGTGGTTTTTTTTTTAAAGCTCGTACCCTGTATCGCGGGGTCTTCTATAAGTAAGAAATTAATGGACAAATCCTGAGTTAAGACAATAGTTTAATGACGAACCCGTAGCCTCGCTAGCAGCTGCTGCATACACGACCACTTTACGAAGAAAGAAGAATGAATAACTATTTTACAACAACTGTGGGACGAAACCATACAGTACAGGTTCAAGCTATCCAATGCCTACAAGCAGTAACGTGCTATGCTACTTACTGTGTTAAGGTGGAAAGGTACTAACTAGTCAAAATACATAACTATGAGACGTAACAGCGTGTATCTCAGGGTGACAATCCACTATATCCATCCATCCATCCATATCTGCCTATGGACGTCCACTGCTGGACATAGGCGGTCTTGTGCCTCCCTCATCCATCGGCTTCCCGCCGTCCTAACCAGGTCGTAATAGGTCCAGGTAATCCACTATATAGGCTGTGACTTTTACACAGTCTGTGACTACCACGTTTTTGTGAAATACCAGGTTTTTCTGCACCTGATATAGAATTCTTGAACCTTACTACTTATCAGGCCAACGTCTAGTTCGTCTCACCACCATAACAACAATTACTATTTCACAAATTCTGTACCACGGATCGTGCCATGTATCGTGGAGACTTTAAGGTCCTTTCGAAGCATAAGTCCGTCAACGTAAAAGGCCAAAATACTGGACTCAAAAATGGCCAGGCTCAAGGCAAGTACAATTTAAGTATCACACAAATAATTAAAAATATTACTATTAAAACTAAGATATTAAACAATATAGAATAATTTATAATATATTCTAGAAATATCTTACAGTAATAATATGTATACAGCTGTATATTATATCTATCCAAGACATTCTTGCTCAAATGACCCAAATAACATCAAAATGCATACTCATTAATGAGGCCGAAAGTATTACTAAACTTGGTGCAATCATAACTGCTTTCGTCAAGGTCGCCATGTGGATGGGTGCGCGACTAAAACTTGTATTGAATGGCTATGTTTAATTTTATAATACTAAATACACACTGTGTTATAGTTTTAAATTAGCAAATGTTGGTAATATAATTTTAGTAGATATTATAGCAAACAAAGAGGGAAGGATGTTAGCGGTCCCATACTACCGAAATAGGTGGTTCACCACCTAAAACCCAGAATGTTGTTCTTCCACCTATTTGTCAGGACTACCAGGGGCAGGTGCATTTTAATACCTACGTTGAAGCGAGCCTCCACTATTTCAGTAAAACTTGGTAGACCAGGCTATTACCTAGTAATATCCTATTAGACGAATTTGGTGTATCGTTTTGTTTCAAGTTTTCCTTCTTTCTTTTGCAATAGTATATAAATAACTTCTATGTCATCATCATCATGACCATAACAGCCTATTAATGTCCCACTGCAGGGACGGGCCTCCTCCCATGACGGAGGGATACTTGGCCTACTAATACCACGCTGGCCAGACGCATTGGTATAGGATTCAATTTCAAGTTTTCCTTCTTTTTATTTCGTAAAGAAAATATTTACGATTAGTCCCTTAGTCGGTTTTTACGACACCCATGGGATGAGATGGGCTGGTGACATATTGTATTCTTACTCCGTCACCACACGGATAGACACCAACTTCTATGTACGCAAAGTTTTCTCTTCGTAGGTGGATTCCAACACGTGCATGGCTCGTGCCTAAAGTGTTTGTTTTATAATGACATGTCAATATGACTGTTTTGAATTTATCGAAAACGCGAAAAGAATTCAGAATTTGGACGATAAGTAGTCACGAAATGACTTTGAATGCTTCTTTACACTGAGTTTGAAAGACCCGTTATCATAGAAAGAAAACACAGGATAAAACTTAACTGCGACATTCAAGGGCTGCTACGGTATCTTTTACAAAACCCTGAATGACGTAACCTGATTTTTATGGAATATACTAATATTTTAACGACCTCTGTGGCGTAGTGGTTATATAACATGACTGTTACGCAGAGGTCTCGGGTTCGATTCCCGCTTAATGCAAATCTTTGTGTGCATGAACATGATTGCTTGCATTGGTCTGAGTGTTTTCTATGTATAATAAATATGTATGTATATACAAAAAAAAAGTATTTATGTATGTTTATCCGTTGTCTAGTACCCATAGTACAATTTTTGCTTAGTTTGGGACTAGGTGGCGATGTGTGAATGTGTGAGGAATATTTATATTTATATTTCCTTAAGTCTCAGTCTTCAAGTAAAATTATAGTAGCAACTAAGAAAACATTGATCTAATGTATAGATAAAACAGATTGATAATATGTAAAACGGAACGTGTATAACAAGCCTTACATTAAACGATTAAATGCATTTTTGCAACCATAGTCACGTACGAAACCTGTTGTAAATAACTTGTTAAACAAATCAATCTCAATCTTAACATTAAGACAATAAAGTTGAAATTAAATTGTCTTACAACGGAACTAAGCGAATTCAAAATTCATCTCTCGTGTTCATTGCATTTTGAACTTATTTGTGAAGATTATAGAGTTTGGTTTTCCTTGATGGATGTAATAGGTTCTAGTTACCACAATTCCGATATTTAGGTGTAGAATCAGGTTCTATAGATAACGAGTAAATGGCGTCTCATAAGTAAAATTAAGATGTTGGAGTAAAATTGTACGCGTCACGATAACTAATGTTTTCTATGTAGCTTTCTCTGATTAGATATCATGGAATATCTGGGGAATACCATGGATCATGCTTTATAATTATCCGTGTGGTGACGGAGTAAAAAAACAATATGTCACTACCCCATCTCATCCCATAGTGTCGTAAAAACCGACTAAGGGAATAACCGTAACTACTACTAACTATCTTTACGAAATAAAAAGAAGGAAATCTTGAAATTAAACCCTATACCAATCCGTCTGGCCAGCGTGGTATTAGTAGGCCAAGTATCTCTCCGTCCTGGGAGAGATACCGGAGGCCCGTCCCTGCGGTGGGACATTAATGGGCTGTTATGATGATGACGATGATGCTTCATAGATCGCTAACCTAGGTTGGTACCGTAGAACCCTTGAATTAAAAAGGAAAAGATTGTTTTTTTTTATAGACCTCTACGCTGGGTTAGAGAACCGTGTACCAAATCATCGAATTGAAAGAAATGTCAGCAAAGTAAATACGCAGGGTGGGGAGACCCCTCACACGCCACCGTGTTTGGCCGACGACCTTGTTAGGACGGCGGCGGGAAAGTGATGGATGAGAGAAGCACAGGACCACATAGGGTAGAAATGGTTGGAGGAAGTCTATGTCCAGCAGTAGCCGTCCAATGACTATACTATTATGATGATAAATATAAAAACGATAAAGAGCATGCTAGCTTCTTCAAAATTTAAATATTTAATTTCCATAGTGAGTAAATATTTTGAAGAAAATAGTATTATTATTTTGCGTATTAACCTCTAAATATGACAAGGTTTTTTCTATTTTCTAGAAATAAAGTAGGTATAATTAACTCGAGTCAACAGCCATATATCCGTTTCTACGTAGGGCTTGCTTTTATTGTATCTGTGTACGTACCTACTTCATGTCATGGTCTTAGTAAAAAAGAGTAGATGTCTTTAATAATGCGACAAAATATGCATAAAGAACTACATAGATTTTATACCAAAAACATAATAAACAATTCCATGTATTTATTATTTGGCTACTCAACAATGAATATAGAGTGTACTTTAATATTGTTACACATTAAATTTACTTTTTTAATGTAGGTAGGTACTTATATTTTAAACTTGAACTTAAGTATCCCACTACTTTAATGAAGGAAAATTTCAATCAATTCTCAACTTTGCTACTAAATACATTATTGTGCTTAGATATAATTATTTATGTTACTTGGTTTTAAATCAAGGTTTTTTTCTTTTGCGATAGTAGAGATATTATTTGCTTTTTTCCCTTAGTCGGCTTATATACTTCCATAATATGAGATAGAAGTGATATAATATTCTTACTTAGCCATCACTCAAAAGTTAAATAATATACTTGGAGCACCGCGAAATTTCAGTAAAACTGTCCAGTTTACACATTAAAAGAGTTAAAAGCATTTTTAAGTACATTCATTCACACAATTTTTTACATTTACTATAGATGTACGATGGATATCGTATAATTAAAGATTGCATCAGCAATAATAAAACATTAGAAAGTAACTATCATAATGCCAATATAACCAATGCTCACAATACAAATTACGAAACAGTGAACTTTTAAAAACCATTGAACACCATCCAGTGAACGCTATCCAATGAACGCCGTCCATTTACATTAGCTTATGACGTAATCTTTATTAATAACAATGACATAATATTTATTATAAAAAAACAAGTTATTTTGTTATAAACTTAATTGATTTTTAATAAAGAATCCTTTAGTTTTTGTTAAGGTTATAGGTTTGCGAAGATACACGATTGAAAAACATTGAAGTATTTAGTTTTTTATGTCGGTTAGCCGTGTAGGTGACGGGCTAATAATAGAGTAGGTATCACAACTCAATCTCATCCCGAAATTGACATAACAGATATGTAAGAGACGTTTATTTAAAAAGTCAATAGAAAAAAAACATGACTTAAAACTCGAAACCAAAGTAATGGTAAACGTAGGTCGTATAGTATCTACAGGTTAAGCTACCTCACAGACACGCAGGAGACACGCCCTTGCTAAAGCCCGATTTACACATCGACAAGTACAGTAGCGAGTTAAGTAGTAAGTTGTTGATTAAGTTGATTTAAATAGATCTCCATCCTATTTTTTGCCGATTTAAGTTGGCGAGACGCGAGAGAGGGGGCTACTTCGTACTTAACTCGCCAAAAAATAGGATGGAGATCTATTTAAATCAACTTAATTTTAAAATACTACTTAACTCGCTACTGTACTTGTCGATGTGTAAATCGGGCATAAGAGACAATCATAGATTCTTTGAGCAATATGATAGTACTTACGACCGGATGAAATGTACGACATCCATCCATCCATCCATATCTGCCTATGGACGTCCACTGCTGGACATACTTAGGCCTCCTCCAACAGTTTCCTCTCTGCGTTTCAAATGTACGCATATTACTCAAAAATTAAGATCACGAATCCTAGAATATATTGGTAATCTGCCATCTATGACTAAACTTTATGTGCAATTTAATTTTGTCTTCCTTGTGCAGCAAATCTACGACCTACACCGTAGCTAACAAAACTCAAAGAAGTTTGTATTTTTGTCGTCTCTATATAAATAAAATAAAATAATCGTCACACATTCACACATCGCTACCTAGTCGCAAACTAAGCAAAGCTTGTACTATGGGTACTAGACAACGGATAAACATACTTAAATACTTTTTTTTTGTAAATACATACATATTATACATAGTAAACACTCAGACCAATGCAAACAATCATGTTCATGCACACAAAGATTTGCATTGAGCGGGAATCGAACCCGAGACCTCTTGCGTAGCAGTCATGTAATATACCAACTGCGTCACATAGGTCATCAATCTTTTACAATTATTATATAAATACAGCTTTTATGTCCTATTTTGCGGATACTTACAAACATCTACATAACAGACAAAGACATCGACGCAGGACAATGCATTGTTCGCAAATAATTGTCGTGCGTGGGATTCGTACCCGTGACCTCGTACGTTACAGACACATACCGCTATAGAAGCAGTTAAATTATGAATAACACACTAACAGAAATTAATAATAATATTTCTTATACATTATCTATCACTATCTAGTACCAAACTAAGCAGAGTTTGTACTATCGGAACTAGACAACGGATATACATATTTAAACTTACGCTTTTTTTTGTCAATACATACATAATTTTACTTAAAAGACAACTAGGCCAATGCAAACGTTCATATTCCAGCACTATGACATCGGGTCTATTTAAACATAGAGTGAAGAAACATTTGGCCAGACCAGCAAGATGATGGGGACGATGTGAAGTTGTTTTATTAATTTATTTCTGAATTGTATTCGAGCTTCCCATTAAGTTTCATCATAACAGCCCATTAATGTCCCACTGCAGGGACGGACCTCCTCCCGTGACGTAAGGAATACTTGGCCTACAAATAGCACGCTGGCCAGACGGATTGGTATAGGGTTTAATTTCAAGTTTTCCTTCTTTTTATTACGTAAAGATAATATTCACAAATAGTCCCTTACTCAATTTTTACGACACCCATGGGATGAGATGGGGTGGTGACACATTGTATTCTTACTCCGTCACCACACGGACTATCCCATCAAGTTTATAAGGGTATAATTAATTACTGTGTTTATATACAAAAAAAAACAAAGATTTATATTGAGCGGGAATCGAACTAAAGATAAAATAAAATAAATAAAAATAAAATGATTTATTTTATAAACAAGTTGTACGGTCGGTGTATTTGCCGCTCGACCACCCTTAGGCGAGAATCGCTTGGCACGCGGCGCATGCGATACGTGGCACGCCCACGTATCGCATGCGCCGCGTGCCAAGCGATTCTCGCCTAAGGGTGGTCGAGCGGCAAATACCCCGACTGTACATACATAGTTTACATGTGATGGAAGTTTCCTTTTAAGTATTTAGAAAACCTGTTTTCGGACCCCTATATATAAAGAACTCTATGTAACAACTATAAACTTAAACCAATACGACACAATATTAGCCGTTTAAACAAATATACTTATAATACTTTATTTAAATAAGTACAAAATCGATAAGGCAATCGTGCGCACCGAAATGATTTAAGATGATGGGTCCATCTTGTTTAATAGCTGGACAAGACCTTGGCACTTATTTACATCTCATTTGTTATGGCATGGTTATGGCTTATAATGACGTCATGAAATATACTTCATAGGTATATCGTCGACCTCCGTGGGTCATGTGGTTGCCTTCTCAACTGCTATAAAATTTAGGTTTTATCACGAAAAAAATTTTAGTAGTTTGGCTGATATTTTTGGCAGACTTCTAAATATGTGTTTAAAAAATAATCAAAAACAAAATTAACTTGCTACTTACTACAAAAGAAAGAAATAAAGAATCGGCCTAGGCAACGTGGTATTAGTTATAAGGGTTCCGTTTTTTCAAAATCGGTACGGAGCCCTAAAAATTAAGATATTTATTAGTTCATTATTAAAAAAGTTTAACTGTAAACCATTTACACTAATTTCGTACTCGTAGTAAATCTGTACAGAAAACATTAAAACAGCAACAGTAAACTAAATTAACACCGAAAGCATAGACCGTAAAATAAAATAACTACCCTTACTAATAATACAAGGGGTGGCATAAACGTGCTGAGGCGGCATCTTTACCAACTTAAATTACAATGAATACCAATCTGGATATAAAGCCTGATAGAGTTCTGTTAAGCTTTTCTTTTTTTTCTACAGTATCGTTTACATCTTTTCGAGGACGTTGTTGTAAAAATCGCACCCAGCTGCCCGTCTTCAAAAATTATTTGTTAGTTTTGTAAATTTTGCATTTTCATCCCTTCAACACAGAAAACAGCAACATAATTTAAATTCAGCTTCTGTTTGCTTTTAAGTGGGTCATTTCGACCTCTTAGTTTTTGTGTTTGAACAAAAAATAAAACAGTACGCGATCATTTTTTGTATAAAATGGCGTAAACAAAAAATTTTATTGTGGTCACATTGTTATGGTGACTTGACTTTAATGGCGTCAGCTGATTCAATGTTATTTGTAATGGTTGTAGACGAGGTTAGGGTTTATTCGGCAAAATTTGGCACCTTAATTTCTAAAACTCAGCCCCCAGGATTGTAGTGCTAAGTCCTGTTTTCCATGAGTCGCTAGAGAGGTGTCATGGTGCCATCTCTAATGGTTGATGGCCAAATTTCTATATCAAATCGGCCATGTTAAAATGGATCAGCTGTTAAAGCAGCGGTTAGTGTTGCCCTTGACTTAGGACTAAGGTAAGGCTCTAGATTATAATTAAAATTAAGAATCTAACAAATTAAAGTATTCAGGCATTATCTTTACATAAACAAATTCATCATAACAGCCTATCAATGTCCCACTGCAGGTACGGGCCTCCTGCCATGACGTAAGGATACTTGGCCTACTAATACCACGCTGGCCAGACGAATTGGTATAGGGTTTAATTACAAGTTTTCTTTCTTTTTACTTCGTGAAAATAATATTTCCGCTTAGCTCCTTAGTCGGTTTTTACGACACCCACGGGATGAGATGGGGTGGTGACATATTGTATTATTACTCCGTCACCACACGGACATTTAAGGCCTACGCAGACCGGGACGGCATGGCAAGGGATTGGAATTTTTGCTAATGGAAATTCAACCGTACTGTTACAGAAATACGACATAAATTGCTATGCTTTAAAATGATGCCGCGGCATTGAAAGGGATTTTATCGCACGGCATTTTTCATTATAAAGCATAGCAATTTATGTCGTATTTCTGTAATAGTACGGTTGAATGTCCATTAGTAAAAATTAAAATCCCTTGCCATGCCGTCCCGGTCTGCGTAGGCCTTTATTTGGTTAGCATGTTTTTATCACGCCATGTTTTCTCTATTGTTTAAGGAGGTTTGGAGGAATTTAATGCACTAAAATAAAAAGAACTACCTTACTTAATCAGTGATTTCCTTAACAAAGTACAGCTACATAACACTCGGAGTCAACAGGCATGTTTAAAAACATTGACCATAGTACATGGCTTTCCTCAGACTCTACCTACCCCTGTGGAAAGCAGGCATAAGATTATTTTTGTAAGTAGTACATACCTAACGTTATAATGTTTTCGTAAATGAAAGCAATCTCCGACAACAATGCTCCGTGTGGTGACGGAGTAAGAATACAATATGTCACCACCCCATCTCATCCCATGGGTGTCGTAAAAACCGACTAAGGGAATAACCTTTAATATTATCTTTACGAAGTAATGAGAACGAAAACTTGAAATTAAACCATATACCAATCCATCTAGCCAGCGTGGTATTAGTAGGCCAAGTAACCCTCCGTCACGGGAGGAGGCCCGTCCCTGCAGTGGGACATTAATGGGCTGTTATGATGATGATGAAATGAAAACAAGGAAGCACCTATAAAGCTGAATCTACATTAACCGCGTCGTTTCTGCTAAACGTTTCTTTATGCAAATTTCTATCAGTGTGTACGTGTCTCATAATTGTTTAATATACGTGGAAGTATGTACATATTCGTTTATTGTACGCTTATCTTTTTAATCTAATACTTATTTCCTTAATAATATTATTTTGATGGTATTCGGTTTTATGACAGAAAATATAATATTATTATTAGGTAAATATTTTGTTTTGTTATTATGATGCTCGCAAAATCTTTCCTGCTTTGCAAAATACAATGTTAGAAATATGCATTTTTTGTTTCGTATTATTATTTTTTTGTTTAGTTTAAATAAGTAGAATACATACCACGGAGAACCGATAGATTATAAAATGTTCTGGAATGATGCAAAAACTTTTGAGGTGGCATGAGGCCAATATTTGAGGCAGGCGCGGGATCTAACCATTCGGTGGGCCATATTATATCTAGCACTGAACGACACTTCAGCAAGGCCGCGGGTAGAATCAGTACACTATTAAAAATAGCCTCTTCTTCGGCCTTCCATTTTTATTTGTCCGTTCTCTTTACCATTTTCCCTGGGTTATCCTCGCTCCCGCTTACTTTTGTTTGAAGTCCAACAAAGTAGTAATCAAACCTAGTACATCATAACAGCCCATTAATGTCCCACTGCAGGGACGGGCCTCCTCCCGTGACGGAGGGGTACTTGGTCTTCTAATACCACGCTGGCTACACGGATTGGTAACCTAGTACATTCCGAAGATAAATCAAATGAATGTCAATGCCACTCAGAAGTAGTAGTTTTTATCAGATCGGCACATTATTCACACTCCAGTTAATATAAATGAATGGAGTTGTTACACTGTACCTACTCTGCGTGTTTTAATGTACTTAGTGCTAGAGACGTTATTAGTTTTTAACTGACTCCTATAAGATGAGGTCATTCTGGTTGTATTTTGTTATAAATATTATTAATTTATTGATCAATATTTGGTTCAAACAAACTTTTTTGAGTTGAAGGTAAACCTTAGCAGTTGGTTTAGGACTTTAAATTTCATTTTTTGTGAATTAGGTAATCTATGATAATTCGGTTTCAAAGCTCTGGTTTTTAAATAAGAAATTGATTACTTGCTATATGCCCTTCAGAAAAGGGCCTCACCCAGACACAAAGGGAAACTTGGCATACTAATAACACGATGGTCAGTGCGCCATAGTTAGATTATGTCAAGGTTTCCTTCTTTTGTTTTTGTTCAGATAATAACTGTGAGCTTTCCCTTTGTCTAAAGTACTTTTGAAGTAAGTATGTTCTATGTGTTTGTTAGTTAAAATTTTCCGCGAAACGCTTAGCAGCATAATGTATAAGTATATTTTTTTAAATTAAACTATTGATTCTAGTGCGTTAATACCAATTATAATAACACTACATACGCAATTTCATTTAAATATAATTTTTGACTACCAAATAAATTTTATATGAGGCCAACTTTGGAGGCCAACTCATGCAACAAAAAACTGAGGTAACAAAACGATTTAAAACAAAAAAACCACATAATTGAATTTTCTCTCTTTTATCATCATAACAGCCCATTAATGTCCCACTGCAGGGACGGGCCTCCTCCCGTGACGGAGGGATACTTGGCCTACTAACACCACACTGGCCAGACGGATTGGTATAGGGTTTAATTTCAAGTTTTCCTTCTTTTTATGTCGTAAAGATAATATTCACGGATAGTCCCTTAGTCGGTTTTTACGACACCCATGGGATGAGATGGGGTCGTGACATATTTATTCTTACTCCGTCACCACACGGATACTCTCTTTAATACACACAACAAAATAGTCTTTTCATTCATTTATTCTTCGACTGTTTCCAAAACAATGGCACAATGCCTAAATACTCAATTATTTCACTCAATTTAGTTTTATACTTTTAATTAACATTTACTTGGTCGCATAACACGGGTCAACAGATATTTATTTAGGAAGTAAAATGCAATTTGTTGATGTCTCTCTCATGGAGGACATCCTTATAACAGAAATGAGGCAGACACTGTCTCTGTTATTTTTAGATTGGTCGTTCTAAGAATTTAAGAAGTTATGTCACTAAACAAGTAGGTACAGTAGTCTTTTTTATACACTTTATTAATGTATTTCGAAATACAGAATATCGATGAATCATAACAGCCCATTAACGTCCCACTGCAGGGACGGGCCTCCTCCTGTGACGGAGGGATACTTGGCCTACTAATACCACGCTGACCAAACGAATTGGTATACTTAAGTTTTAATTTCAAGTTTTCCTTCTTTTTACCTATTTCGTTAAGATAATATTCACGAATAGATTTTTACGACACCGATTGGATGAGATGGGGACGTGACGTATTGCATTCGTAATGGGAGCCCATAAATACTGAAAAGTTAATCATGTTGGTGCGAAAATGCGGCATGTAATTTCTAATGTTTCCCATCGCGATGCATGTTAGTATGAAAGTATACTATTTCGATTCACTCATAGTCGAATCTTTGGGTTAGGTTTAAATGGAAACCAAAGGAAATAAAAATGGTTAAATTTGAAATACGAGTCGTACTCGTATTTCAAATTTAACCATTTTTACAGAATACGACTTCAAAATACGGCAACAGTACTTTTTGGGGTTTCCTTTTTTTGTTCGAAAGTTGATGGTTTGATTTTTATTATATCGAACACGGTATCGCGATAATTCAGTAGTACCACCACCACCACCACCACATCAGCCTATGGACGTCCACTGCCGGACATAGGCCTCCTTCAAAAGTTTCCACTCTGTGTACTCAGTAGTGTAGTGCGTGTAGTAGTACGATACCAATGCTTTATTAGTGCAATGTCACGTTAGTGCGAAAAATTCTGTTGCGAAAAATCGTACAGCGATTGCTTGTTAGTTCAATAGTTTAATGTTTCAAAACCCATGTTATATTTTTACTTTTTAAACGAGTTTTCGATCACATTTTTAGACTTTCACCTATGTAGGTATAACTAAATGTTTTACTTGTACTACCTATAGGTGGGTCAAACAAAGAGTGATAATCACAGGCGGCTGTATTGTATTGCGCAGTCCGTTTCTCTATGATCGGATGAACTCCATTGTCAGCAAGTACTTGTATTTGGACGTATTATTGCGCATAAAAGTTCGTAACGGAACTGTGATTCATAATAAAATTATTATATAACTAGCTTTTGCCCGCGGCTTCGCTCGCGTTAAATTCGGGGTAGCACTGTTTTCATTTCCTGGACACAGAAAAAAAAAGAAAAAAAGAAGTAGCCTATGTTACTCTCCATCTCTTCAACTACTTTTCCGTCTTTTTTTCTTATTCATAATATCATTTATATCCAACAAAATTCTAGTTTTTAAATATTTCTTATCCGTGTAGTGACGGAGTAAGAATACAATAGTAGAAACCGACTTCTTTTTTTTTTATTTTTTTTTTTTAAAAAGACAACTCCCGCACTAGGGATCATGCCCTGTGTCGCGGGGACCTTTTTACAAACATCAATTAACGGACACAAAGAACACCCAGACCAGGACAATAATTTGTGGATCTCACAAATTATTGTCCTGCGTGGGGATCGAACCCACAACCTCTTGCACGGCAGCCGCTTGCGCTACCGTCGCGCCACCGAGGTCGTCATCTGTGAATACATGTATATAGAAAGTCTTTCTTGAAAACTTGCAATAAAACCCTATACCAATCCGTTTGGCCAGCGTGGTATTAGTAGGCCAAGTATCCCTCCGTCACAGAAGAAGGCCCGTCCCTGCAGTGGGACATTAATGGGCTGTTATGATGATGAATTATTTCATTTTAAAACATCTTCTACACCAAGGAAGATTTTCACAGACATGACTTTGGAATTTTCTTGTACACAAGCAACACATCAAGTTAAACATTTTCATTTATATACATATATATAAAATAATAAGGATGGTGTACTTCGCTATCTGTCAATCTATTATAACATATGGTATAACGATATGGGGTGGTGCTGCAAAAACATTTATGATAAGAGTTGAACGGGCCCAACGTGCCATACTAAAAGTTAGTCGTTACCTTCCATTCCTTCATCCTACAAAGGAAGTTATAATGTGTAAAGTCCTAACTGTACGCCAACTCTTCATAAGAGATTGTATTTTGAGGCAACATTCTCGCCTAGACTTTAGTTTAACTTTAATACAAAATAGAAGAAGACAAAATTCCATCTGTAACGTCCTGCGAACTAGAACTAGATTTGCGCAAAAACACTATCCATTTTTCTCTAGATATCTATACAATAAGGCAAACCGGCTATATAAATATACTTTCGCTTAACAAAAGAAATTGTAAAATAATAATATCTGAGTGGCAACAAGATCTCGATTATGAGAGTACGGAAAAAATATTTAAAATTCCCGTATAAGTAATTGTTAAGAACTTGGATTATATATAACTCTTGTAAACTTTCATTTTTAATCTTGTACAGTCTATTATTTACTTTATGTTTTGTTTGTATGCTCGTATAATGTTTACTAATTTTTTATTTGTTTCTCTCACGTCAATAAGATATGTAACGAGATGAGGGGAGCCTGGTGATCTGTAACACAGGGTTAGCCCTAGCACAGACACCAAGTCTCTCGCAAAGGTTGTACACTGTTCTAATTTAAGAAATATTTAGTTTATAAGTACCTTTGTGGAGAAAATAAATGTTATTTTTATTTTTATTTATTTTATTTAAAATTGTGTCTTATTTCAAAGTGTTAAGGTACATGAGTGTCTAGGTTGATTAGTTGCTGTGTGTACCACTGGAAGAGACTCATTCTTACAATAGGACTATACCTAACTTTATAAATAAAACATTAAGTTCATACGTTATTTTCGTTCAAAATAAACGTATTTTCAGTTAGCTTTATTCAGTGTTGTAGAAGTGTACACGACATAGGCGTGGCTCTATACGATGCTACATAAACAACAAATATATGTACTATATATACAGACGGACAGAATAATTCGGTTATACTGTATATATGTAGTTCATACATAGCCTGTGTTCATACACAGCCTGTGTGTAGTGAACCTTTGCTTTGTGACATACTGACATATATTTTCTCTTCATAGTGACGACATCTGTGGCGCGTTCGATTCCAGTTCAGTGTTAATATTTATGTGCAGTTATAACAATGTTTGTTTGAACTGGGTATTACCTATATCATAACAGCCTATTAATGTCCCACTGCAGGAACGGGCCTCCTCCCGTGACGGAGGGATACTTGGCCTACTAATACAACGCTGGCCAGACGGACTGGTATAGGGTTTAATTTCAAGTTTTCCTACTTTTTATTTCGTAAACCTAATATTCACGGATAGTCCCTTAGTCAGTTTTTACGACACCCATGGGATGATATGGGGTACCTATGTATTATTACAATATGTGTTTAAGAAATACACCATAATAATATAGTACAAGTAGAGTCAACTCAAAATTGATTGAATATAATATCACTTAGATAAAGTTACGATAATATCCGCAGTCTAGTAACCACAGTTAAAGCTCTGCTTAGTTTAGGACTAGATGGCGCTGTGTTTATTCTCAATAGCATGTTGCATAATTCTATATTTAATACTAGCTGATGCCCGCGGCTTTACCCACGTTGTATAAGTAGCTTAAATATTATTCTACACCCTAAACTACCTATATTCCAAATTTCATCAAAATCCATTCAGTATTTTTTGCCTTAAAGAGTAACAAACATCCATCCATACATCCTCACAAACTTTCGCATTTATAATATTAGTAGAAAGCAGGATACGAGTATTAAAAAACACTTTTCGTTCGCATTTATTTCAACTGGCATAGAGTATTTGGACTCTATTGATTGGTTACCGGAGAGCAATTAAACAAAGAACTGAGCTATGTTTTTTCCACTCTGGTTGACTAAAACAAAAAGTATTTAGTTTTAAATGTTTGCCTAACCAGCCTTTACATTCACAGCATAGTACATACACGTGGCATCACTCGACTGTAACATAAATTACGTTACATATTAATAACATAACATTGTAATGTGTTCGTTCACGCCTCGGTGAGGAAAGCATGATAACATACTGTTTATATACATTTTTACATAAAGTCATTACCTCCTTTTTATGTCAAGGTCGGTTAAATTATGTGGGAAGTATATCCCCTTAGTTTATTTCATGGTTTGCTGAGCAGGAGTCCCTTTGAATGATTGTTTAGGCAAAGTTATGGCGAAATTAACCTTGTCTTGGTAACAAAATATGAACAAGCGAGATGAATAATATTTCGCAATATTTACAAAAACAAAAGCCTATTCAGGGCAGGATATACAATACTGCAGGAATGAAGCTAAATGCAGGTATAGAGAGAATCATACCCTACTAATGTCACTCAAACTAATCCATCACCAGAATAGTTTTTTTTATTCTATAACCAGTACTTAGGTAAATATACGCCTGAAAAAGGTATAGCCTTTGTAGTAGAATATTTTAGGCATAGGATCGGTTAGGTTATATACCTATTTTTTTATAACTTCCTGTATTGTTTTACGCAAATTTTATCAAACCAAATCCCATAATTTATCATAAACCGAACCCCGATAGTGCAATTTGTTTCCATAAAAAAAGAAAATTAATTGGTAAAATTAAACTTTTAAAAAGTAGTCCATAACATCCGATAGATGGCGTAATACCGACTAAAATTACTTGCGACTAACAGTAGTAGTATTACGAGTAAATTAGCCATTCACTATTTATTGCTTGCACAAACTAAAATGACATAAGCGTTGTACAGTCATCGGCATACATACCGTTTTTTATCGGATAATAATCTAAAAGGGGACTAACCATGTACGTTATTATAACGGCTCATTAATGACCTACTGCAAGGATAGGTCTTCTCCTCTGGCAGAGAGACTTAGCACGACTGAAAACCCTACATAATTAACTAAGTATTGTCATATTGCCAGTATCGAAATAAAGAAATAAACACCGCTGTAATCGATGTCAAAGCTTTTCTTTTATTACATTTAGTTATTGAAAATAACTTTCCTACACAGTGAATTGTTTTATTAGTTTTTTTAATATACATCATAATCACTAGTCATAATCACTAGTGCCGGAACTAGTGATTATGACTTAATAATATCAAATTACCGGACACAAAGAACATTAAAAAATGGGAGAACAAACTCAAACTCAAATATTCTTATTCAAAATAATAATAATATACCTTTATATCTTTTTGCCTTTAACTTATACCACATAACCTAAATTTATTATAAACATTTATAAAACTTATCAAATTTTATAAAACTTTACCACCGCTTTCAAAGCGCTAGAAGAGAAGAATCGGCGTAACAAACTCTACTACTGCAATTTCTAGACGTCAATTTATGACATAATGAATTCATAACATTGTAGAAAATTGTAATCAAATAATTTGTGTATTGCACAAAGATTTTCTTGCGTGGATTTCGAATTCACAACTTCATGCACGCCAGCCACTGCGAAGGCAGCTGTGATGGAAGGAAAACAAAATTAATGGGTATTTTGTAACATAATGTTCTTTGAGTCTCACTGTACATAATATCTGTACTACATTGAACAATGGAGTACGTATTGTTGACCTCGACAACTTTGCAGTAAAATCATAAGCCTATTGACACGAGCTATGGATGTCCATTGGATACTACTATGTGTTGTACCTTTACAAATTTACTACTATTTATACTTACTTACTGTACACGCAAATGGATTTCATTGCAGAAGGTTTAATTCCCACATAAATCAAATCCTTGTGTACCTATATAGGGAGCTGCCTTTCTTGTACTGTAGACTTACTTCACCTACGAGCAGTACCAGGTTCTAAAGAGTTTGTTTTGAGCGTTCTTAATATAAGAAACCTAATAGAAGAATTAATTATAACTACTTACTATGGGTTTTTTAATTTCCCTTTGTCCCCTTTGATTTGAAATCTCGTGGATGTAGAGAATTATGTTTACTTTAGTTTGGGTGTTTATAACTTGTAGGTATAATATTATGTAACACAAAAAAAGTATGTTTATGAGCTAGGTAGGTCCATATCATGGTAAGTGGTAAGTGCCGTTTATAACCGTTAATAATGATCAGCCGCTCCTCTACTTGAAAGTAATGCTTTTACTCGTGTCCAGGCCTCCTTTGATCTAGGCCCAAACTAAGCACAAAATTCATTCATTTTTGTTTGAGCAATAATTTTTATTTGAGACAAATAATATTAATACTTATAAGAAAGAAGGCTTAAGTTCAAGAAAGAAAAATAAATTTCTGACCTGTACATTTAATTTTATTTTTATATAATTATACTTTAGATACTTTAAAAGGTATTTCATTAAATTAAAGTTAACTTAAACCCAGGCCGACTCGTTAATATATATTTAGGTTAATTGTTAAATCTTTTATTAAACGCTACATTAATAAAGCGACAAGGACGCTTTTGTATTTAAACAATGAAAATAAATTATATTAAATTACTGTTAATTACGAACAAAGCTAACCTCAGATTAGTTTAGTTAGATTCATTAGAAGAAAGACAATGCTAATACCTAATAATATTTACGATCTAAAATTATATTTATTTTTGGTTGTTATTTTCTATTTAGTTTGGCTTTTAAAAGGGATTAAGGAGTAGTACTACCACTAGGCACACGTAATATATCTGCGAAAAGGTAGTAGCTACTGATACTACATGGCTTTGGCCAATTAACACTTTTTGTCTTAAGCCTTAACACATCGACAAGTACAGTAGCGAGTTAAGCCATAAGGTGTTGGTTAAGTTGATTTGAATAGATCTCCATCCTATTTTTTGACGAGTTAAGTTGGCGAGAAGCGAGAGAGGGGGCTACTTCGTACTTAACTCGCCAAAAAATAGGATGGAGATCTATTTAATCAACTTAATCAACAATTTACTACTTAACTCGCTACTGTACTTGTCGATGTGTAAATCGGGCTTAAGGGTAACGAGCGCAGAATAAGTTCTGCCTTGCAAAGTATAGAGTTCCTTCCATCAAACGTGAAGCCAGGCAAGCAACTTCTGAGTGTTCTTTTAGGCAGCCTAACATTTGTAATTGAAATTATGTACCTACTTACTTTAATGTTTTTCATTCTTTTCTATTTAAGAAAGTGGTGTGTCGTTGTATGATAACGGTTTTATACTACACTCGACGATTCTAATCAGCCTTATTTGATTTCCTTAACGGCCTTAACCATTAAAAATTCGTACTAATAGATAGAATCCTGCTTTGATCGTCAAATGTATTTATAATTGAGACGTTAGTCACTAGTTTCCTCACTCATTTATACAACTAAGTACTATTAAATTCAACAAATAATTGAATGCAACACTAATTAGTTAGATAAAGATTTACACATACCTACCACCACTAGACAAACGACGAAAAGTTACAATAAATTAACATATTAAATTCTCTACAAACTTGGCAAATGAACGTAAAATTAAAGCAAGAGAACGATCGATCGATAAAACTTGTACAAACGTACCAAAAACAGGTTTTATTTAGTTTCGTAATCGTAGAAAAATGTACTACGAAACGTGACGTAAGACATATGAGCAGGTTTTCTCTCGCGCCAACCAACCTATGTACTTATATACCTTAGAAATATGTTTACTTTATTTTATACAAACACCCTTTTTACACAACGACTGATTTGTACGTTACTTTTAGTAACTGACTTTAAAGAAGTACTTTTTAGAGTTATATTTTTTTATGTTTGTTACCTCAGGACTTAGTGGTTTTTAACTAATTTTAAACCTATTGCTAAAAAAATTAAACAAGCGTATTTTAATGCCTATTAATATACTTTGTTATAATGCCTCTTCTCAATCTATATTGCATATCTTCGTGTGGTGACGGAGTAAGAATACAGTGTGTCACCACCCCATCTCATCCCAATGGCGTCGTAAAAACCGACTAAGGGACTATCCGTGAATATTATCTTTAAGTAATAAAAAGAAAGAAAACTTGAAAAACCCTATACCAATCCTTTTGGCCAGCGTGGTATTAGTAGGATAACTATCCCTCCATCACGGGAGGAGGCCCATCCCTGCAGTGGGACATTAATGGTCCGGTATGATTTGATATTTCATTATAACAGCCTTGTAATTATGCAATGATTAAAAAAGACGAAAGTTGTGTAGGTTTTGGCATAAAAGAGAATTGAAAAACAATCTTTCAAGAAAAGAAAAACTCTACATCGATCTTTCAAGTCAGGGTGGCATTACCAGACCACTGGATAAATCCTGTTCTTGCAGTAAGACACCTTTAATTTCCAACTTTCCAGCGCTTGATTTGTACCTCCCACCTCTACTTCAGGTTATCAGTTTTTTTTTAGGTATATAATGGGAGGCAAACGAGACGATCACAGACGCGTTGCCGACCTTTAAAAAGGTAGAACGCTCGTTTCTTGAAGCAATTCTTTCTTAAGTTAAAGATGAAAATGCTGTAAAGATTCTATGAATATCTTAGTAAGTTCCGGAGCAAAAGTCGCGTCACCTTGCAGATTTTAAAATGTTTTTATAAAAAAAGTTATACTTTTTACGAGTTCTTCCTTAAATATTAATCACAGCTTACAAATTCTAACATTCTTAACTGACAACTTCCTTCCTCATATAATCCTGGTGAATTTTAAGTATTTTCTCTTCTGTTCGTCTGGTTCTTTATTGCTTTCCACAAAGTCATCATCATACCAGCCCATTAATGTCCCACTGCAGGGACGGGCCTCCTCCCGTGACGGGGAGGGATTAATTCCACGCTGGCCAAACGGATTGGTATAGGGTTTAATTTCAAGTTTTCCTTCTTTTTATTTTGTAAAGATAATATTGACGGGTAGTCCCTTAGTCGGTTTTTACGACACCCATGGGATGAGATGGGGTGGTGACATATTGTATTCTGATGGTTCCACAAAGTGTTATTAGGTAATTTTATCTTAAAATGAAATGGGTTTTTTAAATAGACTTTGGAAAGCTCAGTAAATTTTAAAAGCGGAATACATGACTTAAGGTAAGTTTCATGGTTGTCCATCTCAGAATAAGTTGGTGCTTTACAAATATAGGTACATATACAAATATACGATTACAGTGTGTCACCACCCCATCTCATCCCATGGGTGTCGTACAAACCGACTAAGGGACTATCCGTGAATATTATCTTTACGTAATAAAAAGAAGGAAAACTTGAAATTAAACCCTAAACCAATCCGTTTGGCCAGCGTGGTATTAGTAGGTCAAGTATCCCTCCGTCACGGGAGGAGGCCCGTCCCTGCAGTGGGACATTTTATGATGATGATGATTTTGTTAATGTTTAATTTTCTTTTGATGCACTTTAATGCTTTGTTACAATCTATACTAATATTATAAAGAGGTAAAGTTTGTGTGTTTGTATGTTTGTGAGTTTGTGTGTTCGTGACGTTATAGGGGGTAATCTCTGGATCTACTGAACCGATTTTAAAAATTCTTTCTGTGTTAAATAGTCCATTTATCGAAGAGTGTCATAGGCTATATAGTATCACGCTATGACTAATAGGAGTGGAGCAGTAAGGAAATATGTTTAAAAACCGGACGCGTTTTTTTTTCGCCACCTAACAAAGTGGACACGGGTCGGCTAGTGTGAGATATAAAGAGCGGCGTCACCTGGCACAGGCATCTACATGCTTTAAAGGAGACACCACCAACTGTTTATTGTTTACTTTAACTGTAATAACAAAATAAAACATGTTTTTTTTTACCTTAGCATGGGTTTCCCCACTTTATAGCTTCGGGTTCGCCTTTACACCCACATAAGACATTGTACATAATATATGGCAGAACACCATTATTACTAACGCAATACTTTCCAAAGGCTCTGACTAACTCACAATCACTGCTAGTTAGGGATGCGCCGATCCGATCCGATCTTGTTGAAAATCGGATCGAAGCCATACGATCTCTCGATTTTTGGATCGGATCGAGTCCATACGATTTTTTGTAAGATCGATACAAAGCTACAATGATCGATTCGTTTGGATCGTATGGATTCAAATTCAGTTTATCTACCTACATTAACTGCTTACGATGTTGTTAGGAACGAAATGATCTTTTGTTTAGGTTACGTTATGTTCCAAACTTGGCGGCGTCTTTTGCGGGTAGGTATACGAGCATCTTATTACATTTTATTTATAATATTTGTGTGGGTAAGTTCGTAAACAAACGAGTAAAGTTTATGGTCGGTTGATTAGTTTTATTGAGTATCTTCATTGTGCGGACATTTTGTTTTATAAAACTGAATTATGGTGCCATCAGAGCGGCTCTTTTCGTCGGCAAACTTAACTTTAAGCGAATGTCGAAACAGACTCGATCCATGTCGTCTCTCTAAATTATTGTTTCTCAAAAGTTTAGAGTTCGAAGATTGGTACCTATAGAACTATTTCTAAAGATGCCAACTCGAACTTTTAACTTATATATAACTGGTTGTTTTTTCCTCACCTTTCATAATTGTATTTACTTAATAAATGCTTACCTATCTAAAAATAATTGTGTCTTACTTATTTGCATCCGATCCGGATCGATTTTCTTGACATCGATCGGATCGATGGCATGCGATCCAATTCGTGGATCGGATCAACGCATTACGATCCGATCCGATCCTTAAAATCGGATCGATGAACTGGATCGCGCATCCCTACTGCTAGTGACTATTAAATACAAAGTATATACTAAGTATATTTGTCCTACATTAGTCATTATACCTACTTCATAATATTTACGCTGACTAAAGATTTAACTATCTTAAATGGGGAGAATAATAATGTCTACAGTGGCAATAATAATGACTTAACATTACTTAATTCCATGTTGGGATGGAGTAAGTATACAATGTCACCACTCCACCTCATCTCATGGGTGTCGTCAAAAAACCACTAAGGGACTATTCGTGAATACCTATTATCTTTACGAAATAAAAAGAAGGAAAACTTAAATTAAACCCTATACCAGTATATATATAAGTATCCAAGTATTGGCCAAGTACCCCTCCATCACGGAAGGAGGCCCGTCCCTGCAGTGGGACATTAATGGGCTGTTATGATTATGATGATGTAAGGGGGTCTGTACAGGACAGCGCAAGGTGGGCAGACTCCTTAAAAGGTCGACAAATTATGATCTGGTAAATGTTGCTGGCCATCGATAGAAGAGGGCGGAAAAGAGGAAAGTAGGGACGTTTGAGAAAGGCCCATGTCGAACAGTATACGTCATTGGGCAGAGATAATCATGAGCATAGAAAGTTTTCTTTTTTGTTATAAGTATTACGTCAGTAAATAATCAAGATGGCTGTCCTTAACCGTCAAAAATGGCAAATCGTTTACACATCACACTTGCAGCGTAAATGGCTTGACCGATTTTAAAGTTACAGATGTCTTAAGTGCCAATTACACTAGACTACATGTAGACAACTACATCATGTAGGAGACTATTGTAGTATAGTGTAATAACATGTAGGACAGTGTAAACAGAACGTCCTAACACTAAAAAGTTAGGACGTCCTTTGTAGGAGACTACATGTAGTCTAGTGTAATCGGCGCTTTAGATTAGTTATTATTGAAGACAGGCTGGTTTTAGTAATAATTTGACTTGTATTAAGATTCATCACTAGATTTTATTTTATGTTGTTTCTTTGATTATTTACCTATTATGATATAATATTATTTAATGACTTTAACAAAACCAAACAAAGGAAATATAACTACAAACAGTTTATTATTAAACAGAATATAGTGTGACTAATGCAAAAATAAGTATTTCTTTATGTATGAATGTGTGTGTGTGTGTGTATGAGTGATTATATAATTAAACTTGTAACTTTGTCTGTCCATCTTACTTTCTCAAACGTCTAAAAGGAAATGCTAATTACGTTATAATTCGCAGG
This sequence comes from Schrankia costaestrigalis, assembly GCA_905475405.1. Taxonomy (NCBI): domain Eukaryota; kingdom Metazoa; phylum Arthropoda; class Insecta; order Lepidoptera; family Erebidae; genus Schrankia; species Schrankia costaestrigalis. Next base: position 11,797,774 of record FR997852.1, on the reverse strand, counting down.
AAACATTTAATTTCATGATACTTGAACTTCTTAAAAGGTTTATTGCCCTTTATAATGTCCATAAAAAACTTAAGCTGAATTATATTAGCAATTAAAAATTATTTTATGAGCTCTAGTAAAAAAATTTGAGACAATTTTTTTAGTTCTTCCTTTGTTTTAGGTATTTTATGAGTAATCTCGGTCACAAAGGATAAAATTAATTAAGTTTAAATTTTAACTGTTACTTAAATTTGTGTTACGGGGGTATCGAACTTGTGACATCGCGTAATAGATAAAGAATTAACTGTACTTTTGATTACTCTACTCTATGGGGTCAAAGGCACAATTTGTACCTTGCCCTTTGACAGAGGAGTCATCACTTTGACCCATTAATTATTGAGACATTCTACTTATACCATTTTTTTTTATTTAGGCATTACTAATTAGGCAAATAATAGAATGAGAATATTTAACAAAATTATACTGATGTCTTTGAAAGTTTTATGGCATATTTAGTTTCTCTTTTTTTCGTCAGTAACTACTTTTAATTAGGTATTTATATTTAATTATTGTGCAAGGATAAATAATAAAATAAAAATTTCCCATAATTTATAAATATTTATTCATTTTACAAAATGTTAATTGTTTTATTTTCATATTAAGGTAACAATTCTCTGAGGCAATCATTATAAACATTTTTATTATATTTTTTATCTAAATGAGGAATGAAATTAAAAATAAATTTTCAAAATATTTCAACATTTTTAATTTTTATTACAAATTGAACAACTTAAGACTAGTTTCGACTTAAATGACATTTAATTATATATAATTGTATAAAAATAACTTATAATTATTAGCTAATAATTATTATTGTAATTATAATTGCGGTTACTCACTTACTCTAATGATATATAAATGATCTTTCTGCATGCAAAATATATTTTTATTTATTTATTCATTTATTTATTTTTTCGAAAGTTTTGTACCTACACTTTCTTTGGCAATTGGACGCACACTGTTACAATCACACATTTTATATATTAATTATACTTTTTAAATATGGCTTTTGAATAACTCACATTTAAGGACGGAAATTCGTTCCAAAATCTTACTACAAACATTAATATAATTAATTATCATAAATCGTTACAAAAAAATAATAAAAAAAAATACAACATTTTTGTCTATTGTGATAACAAAGGTAAGAACACCAATGGTTGGCACATTATAATTCTATTCTATAAACATTTATAAATTGTGAAATCAATATTACGTCGCAACATTAGCATACGAGGCGCGCTAAGAATACTTTATAAACTCTCACTACTGCTTGCGTAAAAATTAGCATATTTGGATGGAACGGCCGAGTGGAAGTTTACAAGCGAACGATTGATACAAGTACATAGCTGGCGCGCCTCGCAGGTAACATATTACACAACGCGACCTCAAACCGACGCACAATGAGCCCAAGCTGCACAACTACTGCTACGGTAACTACTCTACGGGCACACCGAACGTTTTGAGGTCACATTTTTCTCATAGTCGACCTTCTACGAGCGAACAATCTCCACTCGTCCATGGACACTTATTAACGCGAAATATAACTTACGAAACTTACATACCAAGCAATGTATAACTAACTTATGTTAATCGTGTGTGTCGTAGCGACACTTGGTGGGGCGAGGCCGACAGATCCACGATCTTAGGTACAAATGAGGTTCTGTATCAACACCTACTCGTGAATCATTCACTTGAGAAGGAAGCCACTGATTATACCGAGACTCTTTACTTGACCTAAGCCGTGACACTATGAGATTAAATTAAACCTAAATCGGATGGAATGTGAACAGATAAAGAATAAAGATTTCGCTGTTTCCTTACAGAAAGGAAATGAACTTTATTCTAAGGATAGGCCGTGAAGAAAAAAGAACTTAGAAAGGTGAAAGTTATCTCAGGCAGTCGGCATCGAATCGAAATCGTATCGATAAAATTCTGAGGCACTAATATCTAACACTCAGTTTCACCCTCCTTTCTCTCCGTAATATAATGTTCGACTTCTCTGAGAGAATGGAACAGTTTCCACGCTAACACAACACCAGTGATTTCTAATAAAGAAATAAGTAACGACGCTCCGGCAACTGACGAACTTATAATCTTAGTGTAAACTGACGCCACTTTAGCACAACCTAAACGCTCGTTAGCTTCTTTATCTGTGAAGTCACAAGTAGCTCTGTAGTAACTGTCCAGGCAACACGTTAGCGGCAGGTCGTTCCTCCAACTCCTGTAGTCTCTCGCGTCGTTGGCGCCGCAGCATCTCAGCTTCCTCTCGATTCTTCCGAACGCCTTGAAGGTGTCAGGGTTGGACTGCGAGTTGTAGTATCCGTCGTAAACTGTGTCCTTGATGAATCTGTCTGTGTCTTCACCGTCGACGTACACGAAGATCAAAGTAGCTGCAATCATTTGTCCGAGCACGATCAGGATCAAGAAGAGTCCGTAGATGCCGAGCATTCCTCTGCTCTCCCTGGTGGTCCCGCACCAGCCGCAGAATGCGACCATCATTACAAACAATCCGAGTAAGATGAAGAGCCATGGCGCCACCTGGGGCCAGTACACCCTGTAGTCCAGGAGGTAATGGTTCGAGTTCCTCAAGGTGACGAACTCGGTCAGCTGCACGAAGAACCAGATCCCGGTAGCCGCGGTGACGAGTCCGAACACCGCGTATATTATGTTCATAACATAGAGAGTATTTTTGATCATTTCTTCTTTGCCCATTTTGAGGTCTGTACGCGCGCACGTTTGACAACAGAATGAGAGGCGTGTGCGTGATGTAACCACTTTTATAAACTGTTGCCGCGCCTTGCGTACGCGCACTAAGGCAATCTACAAATCATCAAGCACCTGTCTTAAATGAATGATGATTAGCTGATTATTAATTGTTGCAATAAAGCTAATGATGTTATTTGCAAATTAATTTTCCTTGTTAATGTGATCACCTAATTTAGATGCAATGTTTAATTGATGTTTAGTGACTTGGTGATAGAAAATACTTTCTAAAACCGTCACTTTTATTATTAAACTTTGTCCTTCCGGTTGCATCAAAGTTTGTTATTCCCTTTTCCTGTATTTTCATAATAGAGTATAGTTGTCATAGACTGGTATATAATAAGGATAAAATATGTAATATACTCGGACTGAGCTAGTTACTCAATATTTGGTGACTCATGCCATGACCGTTTGTTTGTTTTGTGCGTATGTATAAAACTACGTGCTTAATATACCTATCAAATTATTGCAAAAGGTTTAGTAACGTTTTTAGTTATTTATATTAATGTGTACTTCCTTCCTTCTCATATTTTATTTATTTATTTATTTATTAATTGTTTATGCACAAAATTTAAACATTGTACAAAAGTAAGCTTATAAAATATCATATGTAAGGAAATTTTATGTTACGTTTATATTTCTTTATTTTATTTTCGTTTATTTAGGAAAGATGAGATGAAATTAAGAACAAAAAAAGAAATAGGTCATAAAAATATTAATGAAAACATAATTAATATTATATTTTAGTTAAACTTTGTCTAATAAAAATGTTGATAAAGGCACGCGTCGATAATATATCAAAGTTTTATAAAACCTTTTATAAATTGATCATGCGTCATCGTTGTTTGATAGTATGCGGCCGGCCTTATTTTATACCTCGAGCTTAAACGACATACTTTTATAGTTTCTATAAATTCACGATGATGTTATAATAATCGAGTTTGGGAACTTATACATAATATTTTATGTAATATTATGTTATAGTATTATAACTCTTAAAGTGTAAAAGAATAAGACATATATTTGTTTTTAAGCTTTATTTATTTGTAATTTTGTATGGTTTTTTATAAAGTTAAAAATGTTGTTTTTGTTGTGTTTTGTTACTATAACGCAACTACCTTTGTAGGTTAGCAGAAACATCATTTTAAACTTTATGTTTGTCATTTTTCACAATATTTTAAATACATCTTAAAGTTAGGGGAAACACAGTCATCAATATTATTTATTATAGCACATTTTAAATTATCATCATTCTTTAACATTATTTCACACATTTTTATTGTGATTTAACTAATTACTATTTAATTACATCTAGCAGTCTCGGGCTATTTTTTCTTGACGAAAAATCTTAATTCATAACTTTGTTTTATCTGGTTTTCAATCCCAAATAATAACACAAAGAGCCCATCTTGAGACGGCACCGTGAGAAAATGAATACCTATTCTTGTACCTACAATAGATTTCCTTCACGTATTTTTAATTACATAACAATACTGTAAAAGCACAAGGAAAAACTTGAGAAAAACTATACAGAAACTTGTTTTAAACATACAAGACTACAAGAATTATACATACATAAATATAAATATCAATATAATCTATTGTTAGATTCAGAATCTGTACTAAATTAACATTAATTAGATCCGGTACTATCACTTCGTATACACCAAATATAATATAAAAACTAAACACATAAAATACATTTGGCATAACAGGTACACAATACTCGCAAACTTTATCCTATAAACTTATTAAGAATATGCTCTTGGTCAAATGTCAGTCATTATTTAATAAAAGACTCACTTGTTAAACATTAATTACATTGACTCACTCCACATCCTTCCACTTTGTTTAAAGGCCACTGCACACGATCATATTATCATTTAAAACCCATCAAGTCGACGACAAAGAAGGCAACGACCATAAGGTTTAATATCAAAATTAAAGCTATAAGTTTACCGTGTGCAGTAGTCTAATGGTTTAAATAAATACTAATACTATCACACTTTCATAACCAACCTCGCTCAAACTTACGCAAGCATTACATAAAGTTTTATCTCTCTCTCATACAAGAGAGGGAAAAACTTTAAATGGGACATAACATACGTCCTTGAGGTACACCAAAACACAAATTACTTAATAGTAAATAGTCTACAACAACACTTTTTTACTTTCTGACTCTAATTGTACCGGTAATCTTGGCTTATTTTTTGTACTCTTCAACAAAGTAATTGCGACTACTAGATTCATAATCCCAATAATGGCTGTGAATATCGCGGATGCTGCGAGAATCTTGATGACGATGCTTGTGTAGTTGATTGCTACTTGTGTGCAGCCGTGTCTCTCGTTGGCGAGCTTGTTGGCGAAGTCGCAGTCGATGACGTAAGATCCGATCCATCCGTGGCGGTAAGTATCGCAGCATGACACGGGGAACTCATCCCTCCAGTTCTTGTAGTCCCTGGGTCCTCCGGCACCGCAGCATTGGAAACGTCTCTCCATGTTACCGAAAGCGAGCTCAATCGCTTTGTCAGTCTTCATCGTTGTGTACACGTCCCAAATTGTGTCTTGCATGAAGTTCTCAGACGCCTTAGTGTCGGCGAGCGTGAGCGCAACGATAGCCGCGGCGAATAAAGCGACAATCACAAGCGCTTGGAACGCGACGTAGAAGGTCACCACGCCGCTACTCCTCTTCTTAGAGCTCAGGAAACCGAAACACGAAGCACAGATCACCAGTACACCGGCGAGGATGAACACCCACGGTATAGCTTGAGGCCAATACACATTGTAATCTAGTAGATAATGGTTGGAATTTCTTAAACTTGTGATCCCGTAAACTTCAACGAAGAACCAGATCGATGCACAGGTTATTGCGAGTCCAAATATCACGTGGACCACGTTGAGGATTAACAAAAGTACAGATGAGGGTCCGTTAGCCATGTTGCACGATACGTGTTGCTCGCTCGAACAGTCACAATGAAATAGCGTGTCTCGCACTACAACTGGTTTTATATCGAAGCATGTACCAAGGCTGGCTTCGTTAGTTCGCGCCTTCCTACGAGTGATTCACGTCGATGACGCTACTTGAAAACTTTTATGTGGTTTTGTTGACGCTCTGCTATTGAAAACAACATGTTTTTAATACTTAGTTACCGTCATATATGTACACTAGTCATTAAAAGATAAATCTCTGTGTAAAATACTACGGAATTGTGATTTAAACGCGTTTTTGTTGCGTCATTTTCGTTAATTTAGTCTTTAGTTTTAAGTATATTAATGATTGTAGATTAAATGCGTAATTAAGACTCATTTCGTTAGCTAATTTTAATCGTTACTTAAGTAATAACTTAGGGAAATATTTGATAGATACTTTCATATTTCCGTTGAAACGTTTAGACCGGTTTGATCTTGCTTGTTGTGGGAAATGTATGAATCATCGCAGTTTCCTATCAGGAAGTTATAAGATCATACTTTATATTTGTATGTCTGAATCAGGCAGTAGTACTATGGTGTATGATTGAATGAAGTTTGTATGTACTTTGGAGTAAAGTGGTATGTTTTACACGTGGTGTAGATTTTATAATACAAAATGCCACCACTCTGTCTCATCATTCTTGTGAGTGATGTAATCATTTTAGTACCTAGGTATTTGTTTGTAAAATACTAGGTGTCTTTATAGCTGCTTAAGAACGTTATAATGCAGCTATGAGTATTCTTCTTATATAAAGGACATATTGGCCCATATCTATCTTGGTATGTATTACTCAGATAACTTTGACTTTGCTTCTATTTCTCGAAGCATGAAGATTAATGTGGATATCCTAGATAGCTTCTTGTTAAATAGATCTATCACCTGGAGTTTAAATCTAGGTATAGGCCGAAACCGAGTGTGAAAGGATAAGTTTTCATAATGATCGTTACTTTAAATCTAATCAATAAAATATAAAAAAAATTCTGGTTTCATGGGGTATTTCTTACAAGTTAGTATTAGGCATAATCATGAAATTTAATATTTTTTTTTATATACTTAAAACAAAATTAAATAACTATGTTATCTACTAAATAAACGGATGGCGTACTGTCTGATTCAACGTCCTACTTTTGGAGACGTTTACTTCAATTAAAAAATACCGTTTTATTAACCTCAAGAAACTCATTTTTATTTTTGGCCAATTGACATAATGTTTTTTGTATTAAACTATTACGTTATAAGCCTTCCGTGTTCAATAAAATAATACAAGTTCAATATTGTTACATATAAAAACGATTCTGGTCTGTATTTCAATGTCATTTAGTTGTTACTGAAGTATGTACTTATGTCATTGTTAAGACACGATATTGTACAATAAATATGTTAAATGTTTAACAGTTTTTTTTTATAGAATAACTAGAATACTAGCTGTTTTGTTGATACATCTGTGTGGTAATGGAGAAAGAATTCATGGTGTCATCATCTTAATAGTACCTATAGTAAAAGTGAAAAAAATTTCGCATTTCTCTGTGGAAACAAACTAATTTTTAATATTTTTCATGCATTCACACAATGCCATTTCGTCTAGGATAAAAAAACATATATAATTTGCATAAATATAAAACGTTGCACACAAAGATTTGAAAAAAGGGGGAATTAAACCATACATCTTTCTAGTAGCCACAAAGTATAACCATTTCGGCACAAAAGAAGCAAAACTTAACTCAGGCATAACAAACCTGGGCATAAAACGTAATATAAGGCATAATTTACACGGAAAGTACTTCTTGTTTACCTTTACTCCAAATTTAGATGTATTACAACACCTTTCAAATACTTTATCTAGGTTTTTTATGACATAAGTCTTTTTCTTTCCCATCTATTCGTTATCTGCCATGACATAATAGCCCAGTTACAATACAGCCTGAATGTTTATGGTCCGCTAGTCGTATGTACATAGTTACTGTTAGTAAATAAACTGTACTTATACTAACAATGGGACTTAGCCTTGGTATCGTGGTATGTTGTTTTGTATCTAACACGTGCATTGTAGATCTAGATTTAGATTATAGCGTGGAGACTAGGCTTTACCATAATATGCTTGTCTCCGTGTGGTGACGGAGTAAGAATACAATATGTCACCACCCCATTTCATCCCATGGGTGTCGTAGAAACCGATTAAGGGACTTTCATTCATTTTTTCATTTATTTAATTCATAAACAGTATTACATTGTGTTTGAAATAACTTAAATTTAAAACAGATTATCCGTGAATATTATCTTTACGAAATAAAAAAAGGAAAACTTGAAATTAAACCCTGTACCAATCCGTTTGGACAGCGTAGTAGGCCAAGTATCCCTCCGTCACGGGAGGAGGCCCGTCCCTGCAGTGGGGCATTAATGGGCTGTTATGATATGATGATGTGTTCGAGTTTATATCGAACACCTTGCGAAACGTAATAATTGCATTGCATGCAATAATTAATATAATACATTTTATTTGAATATTAAATCAGTTCTTGTTCACATCTCCTTGGAGATACCGCCGCGTACTCTAACCATTACCATTACCATAACCATTAATTTACCAATTTAAGTTTAGTTAAATTCATTATAATAAGTTACCAATAATTAGTTAAAGACGTGTCAAGAGTCTTGTGTTATTCTTGTGTATATTGATACGAATTATAAATCATTTACCATACCATTGACTTTAATTAAACAACCATTACCATATCGAGAAATAGTGTGTGCGGTTACCATAACACCCATAGACTAATTTCTACATGGTCCTTCGAGCCTAATCCAAAGGTCGTGGGTTCGTTCCCCACCAGGGATGCCATTTCTACATGGTCCTTCGAGAAGAAACCACCAGCGACCAGATAAAGCAGTTCATACCAGCAGCTAAAAGCAACCGAGGTTGGTGAGGCAGCAAATAAGGTCAGATCAAACCATTTTATACTATTTTTATTACTTATACATACAAAATGAATCCCGATTCCGTGTTCGCTAACCAGACGGAGTTATATGAATTTCTTAGCAAATTTTTAACAAATATTAAGAAGGATGGAGTGGACAGGAAAACCATCGAGATATACAATAGGAAATCTGAGACTGTGGAGGCTCATTGGCAAGATTACCTTAAAAACCATAGCAAAATGTGCGAGTTTGCTGATTTTGACCATGTGTACTTTACGAAGAATTGTTTTGACACGGCCCAAGAAGTTTATGTAACTATTAGGAATATTATAGACAAGACTTTGGAACAGCTGGAACAAAAGAAACTACTTGGTGTTAGTCCTCGCATACCACAAGCGGGCACACCGCGGTCCCAAGCGAGTCCATCGTGTCGTCAAGAAACCACGTCAAAGGTAGAAGAGTTACCTAGCGTCGCTGACGTGGTCTGCAAAAATACAGGGTTAAATGAGCTAGTAAGGAAGCAGAATATTAACTTTAAGGCCTTTATGAGGACTGTGAGTAATATTAACGTAGAGAGTTTTGAAAATAAGTGGCAGTTTGAAAATGCGTTAAAGTCACTCGATAGTCGGTGGGGCGAGATTGATAAGCTTCATTGGGAGATAGAAGGAGAGGGCGGAAGCGAAGAAATAAGCTACCAAAGAGCTTTTTGCAATTATGAGAAGACGTACAACAAATTCACAAATGACATTAACATGAAAATGTGGTCTGTGAAACATCGCGAAAAGTCCACCCCCCAGATGAACATTCCCGTGTTCAATGGGGCCTACAGTAACTGGGTCTCTTTTAAGGATTTATTTAGCGAGGCAATTGATAAAAATCCGTCGGTTTCCAACGCGCAAAAGATGCAGTTCCTGAAGAGCAAGGTAGTGGGAGAGGCAGAGCGTCTGATACACCATTTACAGATTAGCTCTGGCAACTATCAAGTGTGTTGGGATATATTAAACCACCGCTACGGAAACAAGAAAATGATTTTTACGTCACACATTAACATCTTGCTTGGTCTCCCTAACATGCAACAACAATCTGTAGTCATGATAAAACGGCTGCATGACATTACAAAGGAGTCACTTCATGCCATCCAAAATCTAGGAGTAGATACGGAGACGTGGGACCCCCTTTTAGTTCACCTGTTAGCACAGAAATTAGACAACGAATCTTTTCTAGAGTACATAGAATCTATCAAGAATCCTAGAGAATTACCCTCTTTACAGGAGTTCCTAGAGTACTTGGAGGTTAAGTTTACTGCGCTAGAAGCATCACGACGCAAACAGGAACCAACAAATCAAAAAACCACATCATTACAGCCAATTAAAACCAATAACCATAACCATAACCATAAGAAATTTTTTCAGAAAAATAACCATAATGCATTTTGTAAGGAAGGTACGAACTTTAGCATGAACACATGTCACGTATCTAGGTCGATAATCTGCGCCGTGTGCAATGCTGAGCACGGATTATGGCGTTGCCCTGATTTCATTAAAATGCCGCACGATCAGAAATTAAATAAAATTGAGCAATTAAATTACTGCAAAAACTGCCTAATTAGCCATTTTAAGAAACCGTGTTTATCGAACAAAAGATGTCGTAAATGCTTAGGCACGCACAACACATTGTTACATGACGCGCTAACAAGTCAAAGTCCATCTACGTCATTTAATAACCAGAACACCAACACTTTAACCAGTAAGAGAAGCCCGGTTAGGTCGGCTCATGCCTCGTGGAATGACTTAACGGAGATACTTTTAGCTACGGCAATAATTTATGTAAAAGGACTTGATGGCACCTTACATAGAATGAGAGCGCTAATAGACCAAGGCTCTCAACTATCATTAATAAACGAAAACGCAGCCCAGACCTTAGGAATAAAAAGAAGTTACTTCAAAGGTCAAATTTTCGGAGTGGGAGAAAAAGAAAGTAGTTCGAAAGGGATGTTACAGATTACCATACAATCGATGCACAGCGACTTTTCCTTTGATACGAGCGTTATTATTATGAATAACGTAGTTAAACGTTTACCAAATAACACGTTTAACAAACCATTATCCTGGGCACACATTCAAGGAATAAATTTGGCAGACCCCGAGTTTTACATCAGCCGACCAGTCGACTTACTCCTTGGCGCTGACATTTATAGTAAAATAATGTTAGGAGGTATTTTAAAGGGTAACAAGGACGAGCAACCCATCGCTCAACAAACTCAGTTGGGATGGTTACTATGCGGATCAATGCGACCTCATTACCATTGTAACGTCGTTTTGAACAATACTGAGGACTTATTGAAATTTTGGGAGCACGAAGACATTAACCAAAAAATAGAAATGTCTCAAGAGGATCATGAGTGCTTGGAATACTTTTACAAAACGACAAACAGGCTTGAGAACGGAGCGTACGAGGTTCGATTACCATTCAAGCCTGAATTAAAAAATAAATTAGGCGCTTCCAAACCACAGGCTTTAGCTCAATATAGAAATTTAGAGAAGAAATTTCAGAAAAATATTGACCTAAAAACAGAATACCACAAATTTATGGAAGAATATATTACTTTAAACCATATGAAACAAACCAACACAAACCATGCCGCCGACTACTATCTACCACACCATGCAGTTATTCGAAGCGAGTCCACTACCACCAAGGTTCGAGTAGTTTTCAATGCTTCGGCCAAGTCATCAGGAGGTTATAGCTTGAACGACTTACTCTATAGAGGACCGAATATTCAAAAGGACATACAGGAGCTTATTTTGAAATGGAGACAGTATCGTTTTGCTTACACATCAGATATTGAAAAAATGTACAGAATGATATATGTGCATCCAGATGACCAAATGTACCAAAAAATTATATGGAGGCGACCCAACCAAAATATTGAAACATACCAACTCGTCACTCTTACCTACGGAACCAAACCCGCAGGATTCCTAGCTATGATGTGCTTAAAGCAATTAGCGTGTGACGAAGGACATAAATACCCCGAAGCAGCGAAACAGTTAGAAGAAAGTTTTTATATGGACGACCATTGCGGAGGGGCCCACCACATAAAATCAGCGAAAAAATTAAAATCAGATTTAATAAATCTATTGAAATTAGGTGGATTTAATTTAAGAAAGTGGACGACGAATGAGCCACAAATCTTAGATGACTTAGAAACACAACAATGCACTTTAACAACTTACGAATTTAAACAAGGAGATTCAACAAAAACGTTAGGGCTCGGTTGGAACCCAAAAAAGGATAAATTTATTTTTAAGATGAATATTAATGACGAACCAAACAAAATACATACCAAAAGAAGTCTACTCTCTGAAATTTCAAAATTGTTCGATCCTTTAGGATGGTTGACCCCCATAAGTACTACCATGAAAATATTATTTCAAAATGTGTGGTTGACTAAGTTAACGTGGGGCGAACAATTACCAGAGCACATAAATACGGAGTGGACTAAGTTGAAACAAGAATTTCATGAAATAAATAATATTGAGATGGACAGGTGGCTGGGAATGACCGAAAAACAAAACATAGAATTACACGGCTTCTGTGACGCGTCAAGTAAAGCGTACGCGTGTGTAATTTATTGCAAAATTGTAAATAAAAACCATACAACCATAACCATGATAGCAGGAAAAGCCAAGTTAGCGCCACTGAACAAAATTGTATCAACCCCTAGGCTAGAGTTAATGGGCGCCCATCTTTTGTCCCAATTAATAGATAAAGTTCAAAGTTCTTTATCTGATTACCAAAAGGACATATACTGTTGGACTGATTCGACTGCAGTGCTTGGCTGGATAAAGGGCGACCCAGCCCGTTGGCAACCTTTCGTCGCAAATCGTGTAAAAAATATCACGAAAATCGTTCCCTCGGAGCATTGGCGCTATGTAAATACAGCCGAAAATCCTGCAGATTGTGCAAGTCGAGGACTTACCATACGGCAGTTAAAGAACCATGAACTGTGGTGGAAAGGGCCCACATGGCTTAATAAGTACAGTATTACACTAGAAAACCAGAATAGAATATTTGAAACCAATTTAGAAACAAAATCTGTATACAAAACAAATACTATAACATCTAAACGTGAAAAAGATACGGTTGTAAACGATATCGTAAATAAATTACTGATAAAGTTCAGCTGTTTTGCTAAAATAAATCGTGTATTTGCATGGATATTACGACTTACTATTTCTAAGCAACAAGTTCGACGTACTTACCTTGACCTAGGGGAACTACGACGCGCAAAACTGCTGATAATCAAAAGTGTACAAACAATGGAATTTGCTGACGACATAAGTTATATAAATAAACATAACAAAGTGCATTGTAAAAGTAAGATATTATATTATAGACGACCTGGGTATTTTACGTGTGGGTGGAAGGCTGGAACACGCCGACATATGCCAAAACATGAAACATCCCATCATTTTACCCCACAACCATTTACTAACCAATTTATTAACAAAAAATTTAAATATAAAGAACGACTTGATATTGTTAATCTCTCGGTTGAACGTTCTGTTGAGATAGCCTGTGTAGAGTTGAAGCATTTTATTATATTAAGTGTGTACAGACCCCCTTCGGGTATGTATGATTGCTTTGAGAGAGTCATGGAGGATGTCTTAGATAAGGTAACCAAGTCTAAAAAATATGTAATGGTTTGTGGTGATTTTAATATTGATTTACTGGTAACAGGGAATGAAACCCCAGAAAGGGTATCTAAATACTTAGCTCTTTTTCAATCTTTTAATCTGAAAAATGTATTTTTGGAGCCCACTCGTATAACTGAAACAACAGCAAGATGTATAGATAATGTATTTATTAATTTTGTAATTACTGATAAATTATTAATTAATAAGCTTCAGTCAGACCACACTGGTCAGCAGATTACATTTTTAAATAGAAGGGAACAAAATGTATCTAAGAACATTGTTGTTATACCTAAAACTGCGCATAGAATTGAATGTTTTAAAAACAAAATTGAGTTAGCCTTTAGTTCCACACCAATTATCAGTGCGGATGATAGTGTAAACACTTTATTTGATAATTTTTTTACTACTTATTGTAATGTGTTTAAATCAATTTTTATACCAAAAACAATATTAATTAAAGGCAACGCCACATTCAGTGAATGGGCAACAGTAGGATTACATAAGAGTAGAATACGGCTTTATGAACTTTATGAAGAAAGGAACTATAATTTTAGTCATACATTTCAGAGTTATGTTAAAAATTATTCTAAATTATTTAGGAAGCTTTGTAAGGTAGCTAAATCACGTTTTCTGAGTTCAAGAATTAAAAACAGTAATGATAAGATTAAGACCATATGGAATATTATCAATAGTGAGACAGGCAAAGTAGTCAACCGCGACATTGAGTACAACTTAAACATCAATAACTCAACAATCACATCAGATGTAGAAGTCGCCACTGCCTTTGAACAATTTTTCACTGATATTCCAATTACTACTACTCAATCTTTGAACTCTTCACCTATAAACGCAGAATTAATTTTAAAGGATAATGTACCGATTTTCAACAATGATTTTGAATTTGAACATGTTACTCCTTTTGATATAATTAAAGCTTTTAATACCATTAATGTCAAAAAGACATCAGATTTATGGGATAATTCTGTAGTTGTTACTAAACATATTATTTACTCAGTTGCAACGCATTTAGCTCTTATATTTAATCATTCGATAGATAGTGGTGTGTTTCCTGATTTAATGAAATCCAGCAAAATTGTTCCTTTGTATAAATCTGGCTGTACATCAGACCCAACTAATTTTAGACCGATTTCAGTACTGCCAACTTTCAGTAAAATATTTGAAAAACTTATTGCAAACCAACTGCAAACATATTTAAGTAGATACAAAATTTTACATATTAAACAATTTGGTTTTACAAGGGGTCGCTCCACAACCGATGCTGGTGTGGAGCTTGTAAAACATATATATGATGCCTGGGAGAAGTCTTACGATGCTTTAGGTATTTTCTGTGACTTGTCCAAGGCTTTCGACTGTGTCGATCATGATACACTTTTACGGAAACTACATCACTATGGCTTAGGTAAACTTGGATTAGATCTTTTCACGTCTTACTTAAATAATAGAATACAAAGAGTTAATATTAATGGAAAATTATCTCCAGGATCTGTCGTAAAAATGGGCGTTCCGCAAGGTTCCATACTTGGACCCCTTTTGTTTCTCATCTATATAAATGATTTACCACATCTAGTTAAAGATCAACATGAGATAGTTTTGTTTGCCGATGACACTTCGCTTTTATTTAAAGTGAAACGACAGCAGACTAGCACTGACGAAGTAAACTTGGCTATCTCTAAAGTTGTTCGTTGGTTTGACATTAATAACTTGCTCCTTAATAGCCGCAAAACCAAATGTGTTAGATTTATAACGCCGAATGTACAAGAAGTGAAAACCACAATAAGAGTTAAGGAGGATCAGGTAGACCTTGTGGACACTACAAAATTTCTTGGTATAACACTAGACTCTAAGCTTCAGTGGGGCCCACATATTATGACATTGGTAAAGCGACTAAGTTCTGCAGCTTATGCCGTTAGGAAAATTCGAGAACTGACAGACATAGAAACTGCCAGATTAGTATATTTTAGTTATTTTCACAGCATAATGTCATACGGTATTTTACTATGGGGACATGCTGCCGATATTCATTCTATCTTTGTGCTGCAAAAGAGAGCTATTCGTGCAATTTATAATTTAGGAAGGAGACAATCACTTCAAGAAAAATTTAAAGAAATCAATATATTAACTGTAGCAAGTCAATACATTTATGAAAACATAATTTATGTTCATAAAAATAAAGACCAATTTGTCAAAAGAAGTGATGTCCATAGTATAAATACTAGAAATAAAGATAGACTTATTCATCCGTATTCTAGGCTCCAAAAAATACATAGTTCATTTCAGGGTCAATGTGTGCGATTTTATAATAAAATTCCGAAAGATATTCAAGATCTAAGTTTTAATAAATTTAAGAATGTAGTCAAACAAAAACTTATCGTAAAGGGATATTATACTATCCTAGACTACACGAAAGACAAAAAGGCTTGGGATTAACTGCTTCTGTTCCATAGGCTGTTTCAAATAATGCAAGTTTATGCACTTTTTTTATATATGCGTGCTACTGTATTGTTTTATCTCTAAGTTCTAATTGTATTATTGTATCCTTTCTATCTTTTTTTTTTCTGTCTTCCTTGTTCTCATGCTTGTCTTCTACTTTTCTTTTCTTTGATTATTATTTTTTATGATGTATAAATGGTGTATTATCCTGTCTGGTACTGTCAAATATTTTGATAGGGTATATGATTAATGTAAAAAAAAAAATTGTAAACACAACTGAATTTTAAAAGAGTTGCCATGAGTTTCTTTGCCAGGTTTCTTCTCATTGGCCCTACCATTTGGAAACTGGAATTTATAGATCAACACAGACAGACAAGTAGATTCGAGTAGTAGATTGGTTTTATTTTTCTCCTTTAATTTACATTTGACAATACAACGCGGCTTTTCTTAGTGCTGTAGCGTTTGTCTGTGTCGATCTATAATTTTAAATGTAGCTTCAATTTTAAGTAAACGACGATTTCAAACAATTTGTAATAAATTTTATGAAATAAAGTATTTTGAAGTTTGAAGTTTGAAGTTTGATTAATAGACCAAGCACACCAGTTTACCTTACACGGCGGAGTACGACTTACTTTAGCCAATTTACGTAAACAATTTTGGATTATTGGCGGATATATGGCATGTAAAAAATTCATAAGAAAATGTGTTACATGGAAACGACATAGTCCCTTAAAACAGTATCAACTCATGGGTGACTTACCAGAGCCGAGAGTGAATCCGGAGCACGCCTTTTACCATTGTGGCGTGGACTACACCGGGTTTGTTGAAGTAAAGGCAAATAAGGGGCGTGGAATAAGAACTACGAAGGGGTACATATCTGTTTTTGTATGTATGGTTACTAAGGCGGTCCACTTAGAACTCGTATCAGACCTCAGTACGGTAGCGTTTTTAGCGGCGCTAAATAGAATGGCAGCTCGACGAGGAGCCCCGCGTCACATATACAGTGACAACGGTACCAATTTCGTAGGCGCAAATCGAATACTACAAGAGGAGCATGACCAGCTTCTTAAGGTCTTTAATGACTCATTTCAAAGGGAAATAACAGAAATGGGTATTAATTGGCATTTTAACGCGCCTAGTTGGCCGAATGCAGGTGGATTGTGGGAAAGAGCGGTACGCAGTCTGAAACACCACCTAAAGAGAGTCATCGGAACACAAAAACTAACCTTCGAGGAGTACACCACCTTGTTAACGAAGATAGAAGCGTGCATTAACTCTCGGCCACTTTGTGCGCTAACAGAGGACCCTGATGACCTAAATTTTCTTACACCAGCTCATTTTCTATCAGGAAGACCAGGAGTAACCATAATAGAGACTGCACAAGATGCCAGAACCAGGTGGCATCTTACTACCAAGTTATTTCAGGATCTATGGAGTAGGTGGAAAAGTGAATACCTAGTACAACTTTCGTCTAGGCCCAAGTGGATGGACAAACAAAAATGTGTAGACGTAGGAGACCTTGTCGTGATACACGACGATAATCTCCCAGCGGGAAAGTGGGCTCTTGGACGGGTAATACAAACGCATCCCGGAAGTGACGGCCTGACCAGAACCGTTTCGCTAAAAACCGCAAATGGAACAATAGTACGCCCTATTGTAAAAACATCCGTGTTGCCCGTAAATCAAGGTAACATCGACAAACCAATCACGAATAAACCCGCCGCTAGACCATGTGAAAGAAAACCAAAAGTGAAGCTGTCTACCATTGCTACAGTTTTACTTACTTTTACTACCATAATATCACCATCTCACGGCTTGTACTCTATCAAACCATTACCAGATAACCAAACTTTATATTTTGATCCCATCTCGAAGATGCAGTTGATACGAGATAAATGGACGATAATTATGTATTACGATATGGGTCCATACTGGACAGGCATAAATACATACAATAAAATGTTTAATTATTTAGAAACATTATGCACTAATATAAAAATTGAATCACATTGTAATACGATCGTTCAACAAGCGCGCCACGATTACCAGGAACTCGAGTACTATAATGAACTTTTGTTAACACAGCATTTTAACGTTTACGACAGACAGGAAAGCCAGACGCGCAGGCGCCGCCGTGGTTTATTAAATGGCGTTGGATACCTCGCTAATGATTTATTTGGAGTGTTGGACTCACGTTTCGCAGACCAGTATGTGAAGGACATTGAAACCATACAACGTAACGAGAACCATCTTTCGAATCTATGGAAAAACCAGACTTCCGTTATTGAGGCAGAATTTAACCTAATGAAAAGGATGGAAACAACTGTCACTCAACAACACAAATTAATAAATAGAAAAATAACCGAATTAAAGGACAATTACAGCACAGTGCAGCGCGAAATTCAAAACATTTCCTACGTCAATGATTTTACACTGACCGCGATAACAAGTAGTAACCTATTACAGAGCTTACGACGGCTTCAAAATACATTTCTAGACACTATAACCGATATCTACCATGGTCGGTTAAGTATACATTTATTACCGCCTGCCCAATTAAAACATGAATTGCAGACCATATACAGCAAAATGCCTAGCGATCTCACATTACCTATTGATAACTTAGAAAGCGACCTTCTGTACATATATAAATTACTTAAGGTCAAGGCCAGAGCAACTCGTAAATACGTTATAATAGAAGTTTCTTTCCCTCTAATAACCAGAGAAAGATTCCAGCTCTATAAATTAATACCAGTCCCACACCAGACCAGAAATGTCATGACCAGCATAGTTCCAGCCTCCGATTACGTTGCAGTTAATTTACAAAAGGATTCATATTTTACCACAACCATCAACGAGTTAAATACTTGTTTCCGCCGCGAGTCGACATATATGTGTCAATTGCTCAACCCTATAAAGGACCTGAAAAGCGACAAAAATTTCTGCGAGTTACAACCTGAAACAAAAGAATGCAAAGTAGAAAAAACCAGCTGTTCCAATAAGTGGGTCGAGTTACATATGACACCACAACGCTTTTATTTTTGTTGTGATTCATATACAATTAAAATAATATGCGGCGATCAAATGACAGTCCGTCAGTTGAGTCGAGCCGGGGTCATTGGCATAACTCAAGAATGCACAATTAAAGGCAAGGACATCGCTCTATACTCGATTCGTCAGCAGTCGTCATCAATAAATATTACGTCCTCGATCTACATACCAGAATTTGACCAAATAAACCACATCGTAAATGTAAAAATTCCTGATGATAACCAGATTGATGGGAATTTTACCATAGAAATGACCAACCTCGGGAGAGCTGTAGAACAGTTGAAGAATAGTAACACAGAAGTGGAAACTATATCGTCACACGACATCCACCACTATGTGATTAGTTATACGCTAGCGATAATTGTACTATGCGTAGTAGCGGTGTGGGTATGGAGAACCGGCCGGTGCTGCCCTACGCGGCGCCGGGAAACTGCTAACGGTACCCGTCAGCATCAGTTTGAAACAAATCTACCAGAACCTACGACAAGACGACAACATGGTCATCGTGAGCAGGGGGTGGTTGAGATGCAGCCACTACCGAGGCGACAGATTAGTGCACCAGTGTACAGTGAAGTGACAGAGCCATGTGGTAATAGTGCGTCAGTGTCTAGTGAAGCGATAAAGCAAAATGTTCACCAAAGTGATATCAGTGCGCGATTACATAATCTCGCGAAGCGGTGGCCTAGTGCAAAATACGGTGTAATCAGACCCGATAAGAAAAGTGTAATTAACCAAAACAATGAGCGATCTGTAGAAGAGGACTCGATAGTTTAGTCTTAATTATTAAGTACTTACTTAATCAATAACCAAATGTTTTTATTTTCTTTATTGACAATTTTATATTCGCTAGATAAGTGCTTTCCCTATTAATTCATAGTTGTTATTGTTTTTAATTATTTTATATTCTATATTTTTTATACTAAATAACATGTAGTATTTAAATCGAATTTACACGATTTAATAATATTTTTATTATGTAACTAAGATGAATGTTTACCATTTCCCGTCGCTCATCTCGTTGTCGGGAATATGTTCGAGTTTATATCGAACACCTTGCGAAACGTAATAATTGCATTGCATGCAATAATTAATATAATACATTTTATTTGAATATTAAATCAGTTCTTGTTCACATCTCCTTGGAGATACCGCCGCGTACTCTAACCATTACCATTACCATAACCATTAATTTACCAATTTAAGTTTAGTTAAATTCATTATAATAAGTTACCAATAATTAGTTAAAGACGTGTCAAGAGTCTTGTGTTATTCTTGTGTATATTGATACGAATTATAAATCATTTACCATACCATTGACTTTAATTAAACAACCATTACCATATCGAGAAATAGTGTGTGCGGTTACCATAACACCCATAGACTAATTTCTTCTTGTTAAGGAATACTTAAGGCTCATTGCCAAAAAGGAGTCATCTAGGTGCTCTCAGACAGTTGCAATAACTTTATTTTTATAAACGATTTTTAAACGATAACATTGGGCAACTTCGTCGAGGTCATTCCGCAGATGACCGGTATTTTATCAGAGCGTCATCGTGCTTTGAAGGGCAGTTAAAAAAATGAGGTATCGTGGTAGAGAGACAATCTTTGAACAATTCTAGAGCTTTAAAATAGACGAAGAGATAGCTAGATAAAACTTAATAAGTTACTTTCAAACACATATTTAAAGTGCATATGTGTCGAAATTTTTAATGATAAAATAAGGGAAACTAGATATTAAACCCAATGGCCAATTAGTTATAAGTAGCTTAAATGTCTGGAAGTCAGCCTTTTCTTGCAATGTAATGTAAACATGCTTTTATAATATCGATACCGGAAATATGAATTAATGTAAAGGACATTTTGCCGAAAATGAGTTATACAGGGTGTTTGGTGCATCGTTTGCCAAATTGAAATAGCTGATAGAAGAGGTCATTACCCGTCTTTCCTCACCCACCTAGCCGGTTTTAACCTCAACATATTTTAGATATCGATGTAAAGCTATTTTTAAAAGAAAAACCCAATATTTACCATGAACACTTAAAATTTAAAAAAAAAATCTTCCGTGAGTCCTCATAATTATGTTTTGTTTTTCCACGTTTGATCCATAACATTTATCGTAATTATTGACGCTATAGTAAATGATGAATTTTTTTTTTCTTTTATTATATTAAAATTAACTCTAATGTGATAAGGTGGACCCACTGCAGTGACAAAAAAAGCTAAAGTAACTAGGTAAGTACGCTAGAATGAATCAATTATAGCAATTTTAGTTAGTAAATTTACCTTTGCTTATTCATCAAACGTGTTTTCTTTACTTCGAATTATGTATTACACATGTTTTGTAGAAAAACTATTTACTATTTTATAACATGTTGTATACCAATGGAAAGAGGATAAAGTAAGGCATTTATTCAGAAAATGGAAGAACTTTCTCTCTTTTATTTATTTTTTTATTGGACTGTGAAGTTGATCATATCTTTAAATTTTACCTGTCTCTATAGTTATAATAAGTCAATAAACAAAAAGTTGACGTTATCGGTGAGCTATTATGAATTTATTTGATGCTCCTAGTATTAAACTTTAAAACAAAGCATAATTATGAGGACTCACGGAAGATTTTTTTTTTTAAATTTAAGTGTTCATGTTAAATATTGGGTTTTTCTATTAAAAATAGCTTTACATCGATATCTAAAATATGTTGAGGTTAAAACCGGCTAGGTGGGTGAGGAAAGGCGGGTAATGACCTCTTCTATCAGCTATTTCAATTTGGCAAACGATGTACCAAACACCCTGTATATATCGTTGAATTCAGAATTTCCTGCTCTATCGATTGGTGTATTTAAAATCTTATTATCTCCAAAAAAATGTCCTTTACAGTACATATTTTTCTTTAGGCACAGACAAATCTTTTTAAAAAACTTGCTGTATATGACACGTTCAATGTTTTTTTTTATAAAAACTAACGTAAGTCTCTTTGCTAATAGTATTTGGCACTTACATTAAATAAAAATTGAAAATATTTTACAACAGGTCACATACGTTATTGCATCATTTGAGATGTTTGAAGTATTGTCCTTTACATTAGTGTTTCGTAAGAAGGTATAAAATACATGTCCCGTACATTAAAATTTGCCTCATATTTTCATCGTAATATTTATAACTTTTTTAAACATTCTGCGAAAATGCAAACAATTACACATGCCAGTAGCTAGCAATTATGCTATCCTTGAAAGAAAGATTAAAGAACTCTTTATTTGGCAAAATAACATAATATACGATGTTAGGGGGTGACAAAAGTCGCAAAATGGACCTTTGCATAGAGAAACAAACTGAAAGAAGAAGCACAGTAAAGGGTAAAGGAAAAGGCAAGAGCTTTGCGAAGCTTGTGTCATGTTTGTTATGTTTTTTTTCTAAGAAAAAGCTACCAATTATAGTTCTCAAGTACAATAATTTTAACAAAATCAATGGTCCCAGAGGTCATAAAAGTATTTTTAGTTATCTACCTTATAAGAAGCCGACAAAAACCTATGATGTACCTCTCTCACTCATAAATAACCAGGACGCGCGAGAAGGTTGGTTTTACTCAAACCTTCACTGCGGGTGATGGTCCGCGTCTGCGGGACCCAAAATAATGGAGCATAGCCATGCGCTTCCTCCTTAAAGTGGCGTACGTGGTAAATTACGCCGTCCTGTTTGGCCTGCAAAGACTTTGCGCCATTAGTTTATCTGGCCAAAGTTTGCCACCCGCAGGCACCTCACAGCTGCTGGAGCTCGTCTTTTACCGCCATCCTATTACGCTTAGATCTGCGGGCTGAGAGAGATAAGTGATTGCTCTCCCTCCCCATTTGCCGTTTCCTTGACGGAAAACCGTATCTGCGAGCAAAGCGACGATGATACCCAACACTTTCGCTTTGTACTATCGAATTGACTAACTCTAGAAAGGTGAGGCTGCCCTGATTGCGTTGGCTAATTCACAGGGCGGGTTGTGCCACTCTGTCCAATATGCTTACGTATGGTTTGCTGAGGCTCGGCGCAGTTTCTATATCTTCTTTTATCTTAGAAGAGCATTACTAAAGATAAGCTTAATGACACTCCTACAATTTGGTTAAGTGCAACGCCAAGTA
Source organism: Schrankia costaestrigalis (assembly GCA_905475405.1). Classification (NCBI taxonomy): domain Eukaryota; kingdom Metazoa; phylum Arthropoda; class Insecta; order Lepidoptera; family Erebidae; genus Schrankia; species Schrankia costaestrigalis. Next base: position 11,774,756 of record FR997852.1, on the reverse strand, counting down.
CACTCAGATTTGCGCGTTTAGCACCAAAAGACTCCCTTTTTGCCATAAGTTTAATAGCGATAAATGCAAGATTATTTGAACATCTCAGCGATGAACCTTCGACACGATTTATACTCGTAAACCTGACATCAAGAACAAGGAGCATCGCTACTTCTCCAGAGCAGCGGTATCTATCCTGCTTTACAAATCGCAGGCTCACAACTTCGGGATGGCTCTGACAAGTATTTTACGGAAGCCCTATACTGACGGCAGCGACATGCATATCACATAATCGATAACGACCAGATCACCGATCACGCGGAGTCACAGCTTAACAGGGATGTCGCGTTTCTTAGTGTGTTCTAACGCATGTGCTACAGAGAGTGCTCAAAAGAGTTATTTGATTTTGTCCCTTCCTCCACTTTTCATTACAAAACCGTTTGTGCTGGTCGACGATGTCATATTCAGACTATCTGTCAGATATCATCTTGCAACAAAAGGTTCGGTTTTCTATGCCAAACAATTGAGTTGGGGAACAAACCACCAGTTCATGTGTTTCCCTCATCGTATGATATGGGATCCTTCAAACGTAGTGTAAAAAAGGATTTGGCCTGACATTAATAATATTTCAACTATGACAAAGGCATAGTAGTAGTGCATAAATATAGTATAAAATATGATTTTGTAAATTTATTAAGTATTAAAGTAACCGTTAAGATACCATTACTTTAAAAACTCTAAATATTTTATTTCTTTATGTCTCTTACATCAATGATTTTCATTATACGAATTTCTTTAACGTCCTTTACATTAATAGTCGCCATTGTACTTATTTCTTTTATGTCCCTTACATCAATGCTCTTCATTGTTCATCTAAAATTTTGTTAACGTATGTCACCCTTATTCAATGTTATTTACTGTAAAGGACATGCTATCTTTTAAACTATAGGTTTTATTGGTTTATTGTTATTTTAGCTGTAAAGAATACAAAAATCTAAGAAACTTTGTCCTAGACACTTTTTAAGTACAACCCATAGTTCAAAAATTACAATCAGATTTGTGAGAAGGAAATCTTATTTTGGCTCTCCTGAAAACCTTGATTTTGTCCTTTACATTAATTCATATTTCCGGTATCGATATGCGAAAGTAACTCTGTAAGTTAACACTTAAGTTTCGGTATTATAGAAATAGATTAAGACTTAGTTAAGTCACCTTTAATCCACCTTTTTAGTATTCTTAGTCCGTCAATAATCGGATACATACATACCTATATATCTACACATGTACCTACATATGTTTTCTAAGAAATGATTAGCTGCAGCTGTCTTCCGTTTTGCTAACAACAATTGTCTTTGTTTTGTGTTCAACAAATATTATAACTTTTTGCATTGTTTGATAATTTTAACTGACACGTGAATCTTTTATAAATAACTTTAGTTTTATTGAAGTGAGAATTGGACAACAAACCAATAGTGAGATGTTTTGTTAGAATAACTAACTAGACATATTATTGCTTACTAGACTTTTCGACTAGTTCGACGTTTTGCTACTTAGACTATCTGATGGGGATGGCTTTTAAAGAGGTTTTAGATATAATTGTTAAATATTATATTTACTTTTATAAACACGCCTTTTTACTCTATGAAAAAAGGTCAAAAAGGCTCCAGTAGTAATAGACTATTGTGCTCTATTTATCGTACTACAATTTATAGAAAAAATTTCTTTATTTTCCATTTCATGTATTCTTCACATCACAGACAAGCCAACTAAGGGTTATTACGTAGATAAAACTTAACAATACTATACCAAGATTAAGAAAAATAATTTCTGGGCCGCGTGGTATTGTTAGACCAAGTTTTCCTCAGCCACTGTATTAGACCTGTCTCTGCAGCTGGGCTCTACACTACGTAATGGTTGTACGTAAATGGACAGATATAAACTTCTATAAAAACCTACATAAAAACTGCGGCATTAGTATTCGTTGACTTCAAGGTTATACACTCTGTTACAATAGCTATCGAATATTTACCTAAAGGTTGAAAATTTATAAGTTAATTTTAAAATTACCATCATCACAATACCTTTTTTAATCATCATCATCATCATAACAGCGTATTAATCTCCCACTGCAGGGACGGGCCTCCTCCCGTGACGGAGGGATATTTGGCCTACTCATCTGTCGGTTTTTACGACACCATCCCATGGGTGTGACATCCCATGGGGAGATGGGGTGCTGAAATATTGTATTCTTACTCCGTCACCACACGGAGATCTTTTTTTAAAAGCCCGTGGAAATCCCAAACCGTGTTTATTCCAGCTGTTATAAGCCTGGAACTGCAGGTAAGCCTTAGAATGTATAACCCCAGAGTTCTTCGCCGGACATTGATCGCCTTAATGTCATTGCGATCCTTTCAATAGGGTCGAGGCAGACACGTTCGCCTTCATATTTTCAAAGACAATCTCCCGCGCTAGGGAGCAACTGGGAACCCTCCGTCGCGGGGACCTCTACAGACATAAAAGACAGCTTCCGGACTCAGGAGGAGACGAAAAGACCGAGGCAATTTACTGTGCATTATCTGTGATATATCTGTACCTGTACACTACATATACCTACATATTTTTAAGAAGAAGTAATGTTTGTTTTAGAAGTTATGTGTTGTGTTGAACACATTTTAGAAATAAATGTAAATTATAATATTTTAGCACCTATAACATTATGAGTCAGGATACAAAAAAGATAAATAATGACTAAGAGAACTTGTTAAGTAAATTTTGTATAAAGCTGACATTCATGCAACCTTTACATAACCAATTTTCGTTAGAATTTGAATTGTTGAAGATGTTAAAAAAACTTAAAAAAAAAAAACGCGTTGCACCATCATCAGTGCAGAACTCAGGTAAGAAGGTATAAAAATTAAATCGACTCATCCGTAGAACAAAGTTCGATCTGCAGATACTACGATACAGTTTTCATTAGAAGCTAGAGAAGTTGTTGAGTTGTGTTATTCTAGAACTATGAGACCTAACATTTTGGTTTTTTGGTATCTTGTTATGACATACCATGTACTATACCAATACGTCTAGACAGCGTGGTATTAGTAGGCCAGATATCTCTCCGTCACGGGAGGAGGCCCGTCCCTGCATTGCAACATTAATGAGCTGTTATGAAGATCCTAATCGTTATAGTTATTTAGTAGTGAAGCTAATAGACAGATAGACAAACGTGTAAAATTGTTTTCTCATTTGATACATTGAACTTAAGACACATGCTGTATCATCAGGAAAAACATAACAAAATATTATGTTTTAGCTTCCTATGAACAATATAATGAAGGAATCTTGTTATTATTTTTTAATTACCTATTGTACTAAATCTTGTTTCTTGGGAATTGTATGATTAATGTAGATGACTGCTTGAGTAATGGATTAATGAATTTATTCAATTATATTCATCATAACAGCCTCTTTATTATATTATCATTAATCTACCACTGCAGGGGTTATCCTACTCCAGAAATAAAAAAATACTTGGACTACTAATACCACGTTGTGCAGACGGATTGGTATAGTATTTAATTTCAAGTTATCCTTCTTTATATCGTAAAGATAATATTCACGGATAGTTCTTGACGAGATGAGATAGGGTGGTAACATTGTACTATTATTACATCAACAAGCCTGTTAAAAACTAGACTGAATATAGACAAAAAAATGTAAATAAAACCTGACGTAGCCTTAAGTATTGCACTTAAAATGTTTATAAACAAATCTCAGCAAAAACCATAACAAACAAACTCAGGTCACGTTTTCAACAAACCTACAATAATATTCTTATATCTATACTCTATGATTCAACGGAAAAACTAACAGATACTTTATAGTATGAGTAAGTTTCATTCATAAGTTAGCCATTCTATGACAAACGAGGAAGAATAAAAAAATAAAACAGTGGTTTAGGAAAAGACCAAACCAATTATACCTAACTACTTTGTTAGTTTTTTACATAACACAAATCCCAACTTAATAGTCTTGTATTATCCTTGTTGGCACGCGTTTTGAATATAATTGTTATTAAAAAAAACATGCAGAAAACCAGTCAATGCTTTGAGAAGGAAAATCTTAGAAATATAGGCTGTATGAGGATAAATTCTAGTTTAAGACGAATGGTTCACCTTTGTAAGGTTATGTTTTATAAGGATTGGTATGTCCCTGCAAGTTACTTACTTTATAAGATGGTTTACTAATGTTTGTCATAATTTCATATGCAATACTCATGTTCGCCATAATTTCATTCGAAAGAATGTATTAAGTAAGCTCAACGGTTTACTAATTTTTGACATAATTTTTTATGCCATTATTTTATGAGACTAAGGGCAAATATGCTCGACTGAACCCCGCTTTGCGGGTCTTCTCCTTCTGTGTGGTGTAAAGAATAAACCTAACCTTACCTATCTAAGTTGGATTTGCTCTAAGTCGGAGTGTTAATCATAATGATAATAGATCAAGTAAATATTATGAGCGAGGAAAGTTATGGCAATCAATAGTACAAATAAATGACTTTATGGAAAACGAAAGAATAGGTACCTCTTATGCAATCAAAATATCAGTTCTAATGCAGGGAAGGAGCTGCAACCGTCATAACATTAATATAGTTATTTACGAATGGAATGGTCTGTTAAATACCTTGTAAGGGATTTTTGGGCCCAACGAGCCAGAGTAACAGTTCTATGTCATATCATAACAGCCCATTAATGTCCCACTGCAGGGACTGGCCTCCTGCCATGACGGAGGGATACTTGGCCTCCTAATACCACGCTGGCCAGACGGATTGGTATAGGGTTTAATTTCAAGTTTTCCTCCTTTTTATTTCGTAAAGATAATATTCACGGATAGTTCCTTACTCGGTGTTTAGAACACCCATGGGGTGGTGACATATTGTATTCTTACTCCGTCACCACACGGAGTTCTATGTCATATAGAGGTAATATGATTGTATAGAGTTCAATAGATAGAAGTATAGATGCTAGTAGTACATTTTCATACAATAGCTTAACGTTTTAGTAGTCGCAGTTAGCCTCGACCTTCCGGTGCGCTGTTATGCTTACTGAGGTCGTGCAGGACGTACAGACGTGATTGTATTAACAACTTTAAGAGATAAATATACAAACAAACATACATAAACTAAATAAGCTAAACTGTCCGTGTGGTGACTGAGTAAGAATACAATATGTCACCACCCTATCTCATCCCATGGGTGTCGTAAAAACCGATTAAGGGACTAACCGTAAATATTATCTTTACGAGGTAAAAAGTAGGAAAACTTGAAATTAAACCGTAAGTATACGAATCCTTCTGGCCAGCGTGGTATTAGTAGGCCAAGTATCCCTCCGTCACGGGAGGAGGCCCGTCCCTGCTGTGGGACATTGATGCATTGTTTTGAAGTGCTGTTAGAATCGTGTTCTACCTCGTCTACTTGTTTACATAAAAGTAAGGGATGCAAGAAAATTGAGTATTAGGACAATCAATTGAGAAAAATATATTATTTTTACCGCGTGAAACAATACCCATAATTACTAAAATTGGTACTTTTTTCGAGTAATTTTCTAACTAGGTCTGCCCTATGTTGCGCGGACTTTTACAAACATCAATTTAGATATTACAAAAAACACCCACACTCAGGACAACTATTTGTAAATCAGACAAACACTAGTCCTGTATGGAAAGTGAACCCATCTCATAAACAGTCAAAAAAATTTAGTCAAAAATTTCAGTAATGACTAACGAAAATCATTATAATAAATAAATAATCCTCACACATCGCCACCTAGTCCCAAACTAAGCAGAGCTTGTACTATGTGTACTAGGCAACGGATAAACATAATCAAATACTTTTTTAATTCAAGTTAAACTTACTATTACTTTATCATAACGTTGTATTTACTACAAAAGCAACGTAAATTCCCACATTAAGGGAAAGTAATTTCCTCAAATGACCGTTCGTCCAGTACTTTATGTAAAGCAGGGTATTTCCCAGGCTGACAATAATTTTCCCATGCCATTTACTAGGAATTACTACTGTCACTACTACGTTTGTCACTGTGTAGTAATTACTAGGAAAATGGTGAAGTTAGGCAACACAGGTGGTAAATATCACGGTAAGTAGATCATGTTGCTACGTATACAATGACCGGCTAACATATTTTTTAAAAAGATTAGTAATGAGTAGAATATTATGAAATGTGTATACAGTTTTTACCCACTCTCTTAAGTAGGGCGGGTTATCAATTCTGCTGTATATTTTTTAAATATTGTTTTTTCTTTATTAATTTTACAAAAAACATATTTTACACAAATTTTTTTTCCATTTAATCTTAAAAAATTTAAAATGGCTGTGAATCATTGTAAACGACATTGCATCTTTTAATCAATATCAAAACTCTGATCTTAGAGTCAGTTATTTTATCAATTGTATTATATTTTTCTTTTTAAACAAAAACTTATTGAAATTCAATACTTTAATACCCCACTGCAGAGACGGGAAACTTTTAAGGTTTTATGATAAGTAGACTATTCTATCTGCTCTCGTTAGTAAGTATAGCACAGAAATCTAAATAAAAGGAGAAGTGGTATGACGGGGTTTTCGTCAAAACGCAATATGATTAGAACGATTATATAGCTAAAAATGGCTGTCACCTAGGTTTAGCTGTGTTTTGACAACGACCGAGATAACATATAAAATGCAGAGTTGTTCAGTGGTTGCCTGTAAAAATAAGAGCAATAAAAAAATCTTTATTAATAATGGAATCACTTACCATATGCTAGTTCATGTATTTTATTGTATTTACCTCTAAAATCAAGAAAAAATAATCTTCGATGTCCGCGCTATGTTATTTTCATGTTCGGACAATTATGTACTATAATATTTTTGTAACATATACATTACTTCTCTAATGCTGTCTAAACTAGTCATTCAATGAATATATGAAGCAATGAACGATTCGCTCAACGATATTACGTATGACAAGTCGTTGCTAACCATGATCGCTCTAACAACCAAACGATAGTGACGACCCGTTCATGACTACGACTATCTATCGTTTTCGATAAAAAGTCGTGTATTGTAGGAATTTTAAATTGTAAAAGTTTTATTAAGTTAAATGAAAAAAAAATGTTCTTTAAAATGTTAAATTATGTAATTTTAATATAAGTATTACAATGTTGAAATAATATCCTAAATCAAAGGTGGAGTAAGTGCTCTAGAACATAAAAATTTAAAATGTTGATTACAGTGGTTTTAAAAGTTTTTTTAAACGCTCATCCATTTATTAGCACACACGTGCTTTTAACTAGTTTTATCAGATTTGCTTCAAAGAATCAGTCTAAATGCTCATCTATCAATCCTTATATTCATGCTATTGTTTTAATTTTATCTAGGCGCAATATTGCTCGCGCATTTTGGCATGCGCATGCACATGCTTGAATAAATGAACTGTACACGCTGTTATCTGCTTCACAAAATAATCTGTATACTTTGTCTTATTATCTATACAACTATCCATTATACCTATATAACTATCATTGCTGTCGAAGATTTTCCCGAAACTTTATGCCAATTATAAAAAGTTAATAGTTATTTATTGGTTAACTATCAGCTCTACTATTTCTTCGGCACGATTGAATTATCCTATAACTTGCCATTGTCTCTTTCAGTTTCCCAAAAGATTCAAATATAAAAAAGCAATAGATTAAGAAACCACCTAATTGGTTCCCTGCAAAGGGTAGCACCATAATAATATGCTCGATTCACTTTAAACCAGAAATGTTTCTACCTCTAAAGAAAAGTCGAAGGCTTTTTGAATGGCCTGTCCCAACATTAAAACTTCACCTAGTATATACATCTGTAAGCTATAATTTGTTGTTTAAAATTATTAATTTTATTTAGTTTTTAAAATAATGGCATTAATAAAAGTGGTTATAATATTTTCAGGCTTTCACAGAGGTTGGAACACTTGGATGTTCAGATTTAAATATGACATGTACGATCTTATACACACTGTCGTGAATATTTTTTTACAAAAGTATTGTACAATTATATATTATTACATTATACATATTTATATAAAAGTAATTATTACTTATATTTATAAGTATTTAATTTTTAATAAAATATAAGTCTTGTCTATCGATAAATGTTATTAATTATTTATCGATAAGGTCAACGCCTAGCATAAATGTAATTTTTTTGAATGTAGTAGTTTTAAATTGTAGTAGTTCTTCTATCTAAATTTTTTGTAGTTTGTTTTATTTGTTTAAATATAGTAGCGCTGATTGGTTCGCTGTGACACCGTGTAAGGGAGATATTTCAAGGAAAAACGCGACAGAGTAATTGCGTTCATTGATAATCTAGATGTAACTGAGAACAGTAGTCTATTCGTATATTCTATTGCTGTGTGTGTTAATAAAACTGGCGACATTAGGTTTCCATACAAAATGACATTCAGGGCACATCTCCTTTATTCAGATATCTGTGAAGTATAGGTTTAATGTCCTTTTCCCTTTAAACTTTCTTTCCGCAGCTGTATGTACAGTTTAGTAAGTGTACACTACTATTAGTTTGTTAGTTTAACAAGTAGTTGTGAGTGCGCTTGTTATAGAAACCTCTTGTAGTATAGTTCAAAAGTTTATTCACGAAAATACAAAATATGAGAAAGTGATTCTAACATATCTGTTTGGTTAAAAGTTAGTTCGCACACTGAGTAGGTAAAGTTCTTTATTACGCCGCTAATGCATCGAGTGATGCATTGTCAGCGCAACAGTAATATAAGTAAATACGAATGTGTACGTAAAACGTACACACAGCAATAAATATTTAATAAAAATTATGTGTGAAAATAAATTAATTCTACTTTAACAGGTGGTTTTAGTGCCTCATTTATGACATCACGACATACACGAGTATTGCAATTAATACAACGCGTGATCAAAAACGTGCCCTACTCGGTGACCTAACACCGGGTCGTCTATCTGTTGACCATAACACAGGAAGCTCTTTATTGTTGTGACTCAGACAATATTCGTCGTAACATTCGTACAGTGATCGAGTTTATTCTTTATAATATTAGCTTAGTCAGCAAACTTGCGTGATGGTTAGTTAAAACTCTGTTTCGTAAATAGGTAGCTTAATATCTTATAGCGTAACTGCACACTTTCATCTCTTACTGCTAGTATTCAATCATAGTCTAGTCTCATATATAGTTAAAGTCAAATATCTTTATTAACTTAAGTTAAAAAGGTTTACTTATATAAGTCAATCAAACATATCACAAAACATTTGGAGAACTATAACTTCTTTAATTTTTTCAATATCTGTAGTAGAGCTCTGAGAAGAAAGTGTACAAGAAACAAAACGACACTCTTATCAAATATAAATTCGTCTTTCTTAAGGATTTCAGCATCATAAAGACTTATATCTATACTAATATTATAAAGTTTGTGTGTTTGTGACGTTGTAGGGGGTAATCTCTGGATCTAATGAACCGATTTTAAAAATTATTTCTGTGTTGAATAGTACATTTATCGGGGAGTGTCATAGGCTATATAGTATCACGCTATGACTAATAGGAGTGGAGCAGTAATGAAATATGTTTAAAAAAGTGACGCGTTTTTTTCGCGGCCCAACAAAGTGGGCACGGGTCTACTAGTAATTCATAAAGTCCTACAACCTACTCCGGCTACTGAGACAAACTACTGATGTCCCGACGGATTGCTTAGACAACTATAAGACACCTAGGCTTTTATGACATAAAAAAATACTTTTCTTCTTCTATTTTCATACGATAACCTAAATTTTCCGACACCCAGGGATTAATTTACTACCTGTACTACTGAATCTGATGAATGAGGCAGGCACACGACCGCGGAAGCAGTGGACATCGATTTGTTGATATGAACAGTATAATGAAAAGGCTCGAAATTTTAAATACATTTTTTCTAAAGTTTATACATCACCCTGCTTGAGCCAGTCCATACACACTGCCCACCTTTTAACATTACCACGTGAAAACACACAAGTGCATAAAAAAGTAAAAGGTTCATTGACCCACCACGTACCTGACTAAAGAATTTGCACTAAGCCTACACATGTTAGTAATTTTACACACTAGGAATCAAACTTGTGACCTTGACTTTGCTTCATGACTCAGTCGTAACTTTCATGTTTACATTATGGTTTAATGATGAGTTCACAATAATATTGTATTATGGTGTCGTGGTTCCGTACACAGATTATTTAATTACTTAGAATATTATTCATCTCAATGAATAATATTGTGGTTTTAACTAAGACTTTTTATTAAAATATTGTAAAATAGCCTCGTCCCTGCAGTGGGACATAAATATTGGTTTAAGATTAAATTGTACATTTTTTAATCTTAAACCAATAATAATGGAATATTTATTATGGAATATTTTTTAAAAAATTGGAATAATTGTTAATCGGTATTCTTGTTCGGTATTTTTATCATCTGATTTTGGTTTCTACCTTTTATATATAAATATAACCAGTTGTAAATACTTACCATTATTTTTTATCCACGCCCCTTTATCTATTACACCACGCTGGCCAGCTTCGCCTTAACATCAAGTTTTCCATCTTTAGCCGCTATGTTCTCTTGAAGTTTCCCTTAATTTACTTTAAAACACCCACGGTATGAATTCAGACGGTAAAACCATAATAATAGTACCACTACCAGTCTCTATCAACATCTCAGGAGACTCGCGCTTGACCGTTGGATCATAGGTCTGATGATGCAGAAGGCAGTACTGCTTGACACGGCACGCATTGAGAGGAAGTTCCTATCTCTGGGGCCCTAACCGCCAGTAGCTTGGTCCTTGTACCCGATGCTGGTGGGTCTACCTTTTTTTATATTTTTAAATGTTTTTATTTTTATATTTATATTTAAAAATGTAATTAAATGTGATTAATGTAAATAAAGAGAATAATACCAATTAATCTAGATACATCTTAGAGATCACAATACCCGGAACCCAAATAAGAAACCTGCGACGTTATCACGTATATAATCACCGTACGCTATAAGGCCTGTGTTTACGCAGAGAGCTGACTTGACTCATAACATTCTGAGAAGTATAGACGCGTTCACTGGAACTTTGTAGTGACACATCGCATCTCAATGAACGACTAACTGGTACCTTTGTATGGAGGAGAAGTTGACTTGAATATATACTTACATAGTATAAAGTAAAGCCTCATTTCAATTGGCGGAGACAGAGACTACTGAGCGACATTTTACTACGATTCTTGCAAACTAGCTTTGCTTCGTGTTTTCACACATAACGAATAGTGTACATCTATACTAATATTCTAAAGAGGTAAAGTTTGTGTGTGTGATGGTTACGTTATAGAGGGTAACCTCTGGATCTACTGAACCGATTTTAAAAATTCAGTGTTGAATAGTCCATTTACCGGCGAGTGTCATAGGCTATATAGTATCACACTATGACTAATAGGAGCGAAGCAGTAATGAAATATGATTAAAAAACGGACGCGTTTTTTTCGTTGTCCAACGAAGTGGGCACGGGTCTGCTAGTTAATAATATTCATCTTAATGATTTATGATGAAGAATTTTAGGCGCAGTTTGCTATAATATATGACTTAGTTCAATACATACAAACATTCTACATGCAATTGCCTCGGTGGAAAAGCAGTGCATGCGGCTGCTGTCCATGAGGTCGCGGGTTCAAATTCCACGCAAGAAAATTATTTGTGCAAGGCTACAAAGACACTGGTTCGATCCTCGCTCAAGGCAAATACTTTTGAAGACCTCTCTGGTCATATGGTTGTAGTAATGGGTTTGATTTTAGCTAAATGCAATTCTTGGTATGCTTAAACATGAATTTTTTACATTGGTCTGGGAGTTTTCGACATAATGTATAAATCGTTGTAGCAGCCCATTAATGTCCCACTCCAGGGACGGGCCTCCTCCTGTGATGGAGGGATACTTGACCTACTAATACCACGCTACCCATACGAATTGGTATAGGGTTTAATTTCAAGATTTCCCTCTTTTAATAATCACGAATAGTCCCTTAGTCGGTTTTACGACACTCATGGAATGAGATGGGACAAATAATTATAAATACGAAATTGTATTTACAAAACCATAGTATTTAAGTAATCTACTATAGTCTACTCTACTAGTACTTTTAGTATTATGGTAGTTGTATGAATGTGTAAGGAATGTTATATTATTATTCTATGGTATTAATCATTTCTTTTCGGCAATGCCTTGAATGCAAATAAGTTAACCTATTAATGCACGATCAAGATGCAAGAATGAGAAAGCTATGTAGTCGTTCTTCAGATACAATGTAAGTACTTATGACTTGCTAGTGTAAAACTTCTATACCTTCCCAAATATTTTCGACATAACCTTACTATGTTACTAGATTTAATAATGAAATATTAGGTCCTCTAATAAGATATTATATTCCTGTATAATAGTTATGTAGGTACTCTACCCAATCTTTCATAACTCGAGTCTTTTTCGGAACACCATTTCTTCGTTTTAGACTCAATTTAAACCATTGTCTCCTACAAGAACTGCGGAAATGTTAGTAAGGTCGTATTGATTACTTGCGTTTAGTTAATAGCTCCGACAACAGAACAAGTCGTCAGCTGTTGTTTGTGAACTATTACACGTTCAATAAATTAATGGGAATTGTCTCTTAGATAAAAATAACATACGTTTTAATTATTTTGGTGTGACATAGAGATATTAACGTGTATTTTAAGATGATTGAAGATGTATTTTTAGTTTATAGCGGTTATCTATACTAGTCTATACTCAAATATCAAATCAAATAATTTAATCATTTACAAAGATATAACATTACAAGTTAGTCAATTAAATAAGGAAATGTACCTACAGTATAAAGTTTGTCTGCACTAGGGTAAACCTGTACCGCAGGCTGTACTATACTAATATTATAAAGAGGTAAAGTTTGTGTGTTTGTGACGTTGTAGGGGGTAATCTCTGGATCTACTTAACCGATTTAAACCGATTAAAAAAATCTTTCTTTGTTGAATAGTCCATTTATCGGGGAGTGTCATAGGCTATATATTATCACGCTATGACTAAAAGGAGTGGAGCAGTAATGAAATATGATTAAAAAAAAGACGCGTTTTTTCGCCGCCCAACGAAGTGGGCACGGGTCAGCTAGGAAATAATATTCTCTAACATTTACACAACGCCTTCTACTAACTAAGTAAAGTTTGTGCTATGGTTACTGTACTATCTATAAACATACTTTAATATAGTTTTTTTGTAGAATACTTCGATACATACATTATACATCATCATAACAGCCCATTGATGGCCCACTGCAGGGACGGGTCTCTTCCCGTGACGGAGGAATACTTATTCTACTAATACCACACTGGCCAGACAGATTGGTATAGGGTTTAATTTCATGTTTTCCTTATTTTTATTTCGTAAAGATAATATTCACAGATAGTTCCTTAGTCGCTTTTTACGACGCCCATGGGATGAGATGGGGTATAGGGACATATTGTATTCTTACTCCGTCACCACACATTATACATTCTTAAGCAAAACATAAACTAATATTAATGGAAAAAAATGTTTGTTTTGTGCAAGCATCAAACCTGCTGAATCTGCATATGAATCAGTATACTGTAACTACTAGGCCACTGAGATCCTCTCACATAATACTACAAGTAGGCCACTATTTCAATGTTGTCTATGCATTGTAATTGTTTTTCTAATGCCTCTGCAATATAATTAAATGTCAATTGTATAATTACGACTGATCAATGTTGTAGGTTAATAACGTATGCCATCTTATAGTACACTTATAAAAAACATTTTTATTACCATGTTCGATTCCCATTCAATGCAATTTTTTGGGATATTAAAGACAATTTTTGTGTTGCTTTACTTCGCTTTATTGAACATCTTTACGTATAAAATAATTGCGTAAACTATTGACGTCAATCTTAATCATGACTTAATTATATGATTAATGACTACTTTGTTACCACAAATGAAAAATAGCATCTTATAACTCAGACTAATACAAAAATTATTATATATGTAAAAATCATTAGAAATTAAGTCTTACATTGTAAGATATAAGGTTTATTTTTCTAATAACTTGGCTTTATAACATAATCTTTATAATGGTAGTTGTTTATAATGTACTAACCGTTTTTTGTAACTTTCATGAATAAACTTAAACAATAATTATGTGTATAAACATTAAAATAAGGCTTTAAAACATTATTTAAAGATGGTACAAATTGTGTTTATTTTAAAATACGATCATTTCCGGAAAGGAATGCATAGAAAAAAGAAAGTGACTGATATAGTACTGTTTAAATTGTGATGTGTACGGACAAAGAAAACGATACAAGTCGATGTCGAAAAAGTAAGAATTTAAGTATACGGTGAAGTGGTATATCTAAACAAAGTTACTAATTCTAAGCTTTGTTAGGAGAAACTAATTCTCAAAAATCTAGCGAAGGAATAAGATTAATTGGAGAAACTACCGATCTCATGGTTGTCATAGAAGTCATAATAAAATTCGGATTTAATAAAAAAAACACGCATACACGGAACTAACATCCTTGGTAAAATGCAGGTAATCTACAACGAATACTTATAAATATTAAATAAATAAATAAATATTCCTCACACATTCACACAACGCCATCTAGTCCCAAACTAAGCAAAGCTTGTACTATGGGTACTAGACAACGAATAAACATAATTAAATACTTTTTTTGTAAATACATACATAAATTATTTATTTATTTATTTAATTCATTTTATACATAGAAAACCCCCAGACCAATGCAAACAATCATGTTCATGCACACAAAGATTTGCATTGTTAAATAACCACTTCGCCACGGAGGTCGTCGTATAAGTAGTAGTTAGGTTCGATTGCTGCACAAATCAAACACTTGTGAGCATAAAGATACAGACGATATCTCGTTGATGGATAATTTATTTTAGAATTTGTATATAATTTACACAACTCTAATCAAAAACCAACTTTAGTAGAACGTTGATTCCGGTTATAATACATAGCAGCAGCTACTCAATTAGAATGACTCATATAAATTCCAAAACTTTTTTAATATAAAAACCAAATTAGTAAATTGACTAAATTCAAATGATGCTTTTTAAAAAGTCGGTATAGGTACCTATATTTATATAAATTTGTAAAATTCGAGGTAGCGTTACTCAAGGTTAAGTAATTCACCCGAAATTGAAATTTTGATACGGATTTCCGAATTACTGAACCTATAATAACGCTTCCACAAAAACATGCAATCGCAAATAACTCCATCTCCGAAATAACTTATCACGATTTTCATTCAGGCATCGATTCGGAAATCTGTAATTCACCCTAGTGAAACTCAAGTACTGCTTTCCGAAATTCCGAATTACTAAGCCTAGAAATTTGACTATCATAATGATTTTATCGGTCACCGACAGCATCAGATTTCTCATAGTCACGTTATTTATATTTAAAAAAAATCTAATTATTCACATAAAAATACCACTAGATATCAGTTCCATTATTTCCGCTAGATAGTGTTTTTGGCGGACCTTTATCCAAATGATAAAACCAATATCAGAAATTAGCTATAGTAATTACAACAACACAAAACTCAAAATGTATAAACAAAAAGATATTTTTAATAAATTTTACCAATGCTACCTTTTGTTACTTTAGTAGAGGTCTAAAATAACAACAACAATTAACAATTTCAACATTATTGATTCAATTATCCTATTGCGGTTAACAGAATATTGTTTTGTTTAAGGACGTATAGTCATACAGTAATTAAACACATATTATGGGATGAACCTTGTAATTTATCATTTTAGTAATTATTTAGTTTATCGTTTTAATTATATTTTGTCCGTATGGTGATAGGCCAATCATTATAATAATACGAGTAAATATGCGTATCGTTGAGAGCAACTACGAGTATTAAGTAGTATAAGCACAATTGTTTGTGCGATCCACAAATTATTGTCCTGAGTCTGGATATTCTTTGTGTTAGTTTATTTCATGTCTGTTTAAGTCAACGCGACACGAATTCAGGTGCGGAAGCTGTATCTTTTCCACGAAATAAGATAGAGTAACCCCCGGTTCTGAATGACTGATCAAGTCAAAATCAACTAATCAAGTGTCAAAACTGTCATTTTAGTTCCTGAAAATGATAGTTTTGACACTTGATTACTTGATTTTGACTTGATCAGTCATTCAGAAACCGGGGGTTAGTAGACCAATTAGAATTACAGAGGTGCGTCCATGACGTAGAACTATTAAGTGTTGCTATGACGTTGACGTCTCTTCTCGTCCACATTGCCTCAGTGTCTGAAGACCAAGGTCTTCGACCAGTGTGTGCTATCGGTTATGACATATAAAGCAGAGACGTGGTCGCTCACATGAGCCTTCTCAATAGGCCTATGGTCATTCAAAGGGTAATAGAGAGCTATGTTGGGAGTTTACCTGCGTGATCGAATCAGAAATAAGGAGATCCGCAAGAGGACCAAAGTGAGCAACATAAAGCTTAGGACTGCCCAGTTAATGTGGCAGTGGGCGAGGCACATATTATAGTGTAGATCACCAACAGCCTTTGGGGCAGAAAGGTTCTGGAATTGGACAGTCGACTTAGCTAGGGCGATGGGTAACTGATGGATGAGGGAGGCACAGGACCGCTTAACTCTTTAACTGGTACAAATACTTCGTTTTTTGTATGTTTTATATTTTAACTTCGTTTTTTCATTAGTTTTGACTTTTATAACAAGGTAATTAGAGTTGCTAATTAGGTGGCAATATAATCAATTCTGCTGGGTAAAGGGTTAAAGTAGATGTTACCTGGTTCATATGATGACGATAAATTATTTGAGTAATATTAACAATTTTAGATACTATATCCGTAAGTATTTGTAACCTAAATGGCCTCTTGTTACCCGACCACTATTGCCTTTATAGGTACATATTGTTGGGAGCTTATCCTTGTTCTTATTTCCTTATTATTATGGTTAGGTATTATAGTTAGCTGCAGTGGTTTAGCTGGTAGTTGGTTCTATGCGACGTAATTTATTTAATATCAAATAAGTCTCCGTGGTTTGTTGTAGAATTATCAGTCGATTTAAGGTCTGAGATTCGAAAACCAAATAGAGAGAGAATAGATATTTTTAAGATGTTGACTGATATAAGAATCATTTCCTGTTCATCATCATCATTGTGGTCCATGAATGTTGCATAGCAGAAACGGTGCTTAAACTTGGCTCACATATTTATGTGCAACCGGTAATTATTAACTGACTCCAAAAAGAGGAGGTGGTTCTAAATTCGATTGAATTTTTCCTTCTCCTCCTCAGAACTCAGTAAATGTTTTACCTAATGATATTAAACTTTTACATCCCATCCCAAACTGCATCTTATCACTCATTTAATCATCATTTTTATTGAAATGAAAATCGAATTTCTGTAAATCATTCACAAAATTATATTCAATATTATGATTGATATCGATGCTCTGGTTAAAGCCGGTTCTTTTAAGAAAATTTTCGTTTGTGTTTTTGCAACAACACTCAAATATGCGTCGAAGGCGCAGACGTAGCTATAAGCATTTGTTATAAACCTTTGCTGCGTTATGTGTGATCCTCAATTGTTATTTTGACCTTGGATATCATTGCGGTACAAAAGTACCTCCCCCTATAACAAAGACGGATCCCTAGCTGAATTTTCTTGATACACCTTATAGCAAGCAATCTATTGCGATCTATACTTAAAGACCTGCTTATTAGTACCAAGCTGGTTTGATTTGACTTTTCCTTCTTTTGTTTTTCCCTAGGACATAAACTGTTATGTCTCATTGCCCTGTACCTAAAGTAGGTACTCTTCTACCTAAACACAGTAACACTTGCACGTTACTGTGGATACTGGTGGATTAAACGGGCACAGCGGTGGTACTGACACAGACGACCCTTTGCTTTTAACATACCTATCAACTGGTATTTTCCTTTCTATTATGATAACTGTGTTATACGTAATACGTCATAGTGTTGTGACGTACGCGTTAGTACGTATGTATATACCAGTTATAATACGCATATGTATAATAGGAAGGTAGAAGGATAGTGGTGAATATTTTAATTTAACTATACCTAACTTCTAAATTCAATTTTATAATACGTCATTTTGTTTACATAAATCAACCGAAAGCCCAGAAACTCCATTATTTTTCCGGGGTATAAACCTAATTACTTGGCCAAATTTGATGAAATTTTTATGGGGGATTAAAGTTGGAAAGAGGACTTGAAGGTCTTTAAAACAGTCGGGAAATGATTGAGATCTGATAAAAAATCATTGAAATAATACTTAGTAGGCCAAGTGTCCTTCCGTCATGGGAGGAGGCCTGTCCCTGCAGTGGGACATTAAGGGGCTGTTATGATGATGATGATGATAAAAGGAAAAGATGTTTCCTTTTTAAGTCGAACCCAGTGATACGGAGACTATTACTTAATTTCCCTAAATGCTATACCTTTACAACCCTTCAAAAGCATATGACTTGGTTCATATATCATCATTTATCATTCGTATGAAAATACAGTAGAATTTAAAACTGGGACCACAGTCTCTGGTAGGCACTATACCATTCACTTGAATCATGTCTGTCACACCTACGGTATTAAAGGATAATATTAAAACTAACTAAAACTAAAATAACCTACATTATACCATACCATTGCAATTTGGGAATTTTAGAAATTCCCGATCGTCAATGAATGTCCCTGTTTAATAGGAATATGCCTACCAATATATACCTACACGGTAATTTAATAGGTCAATCGGTAAGAAACGCTCTAAAAAGGCCTTAAAGGACAAAATTAGTAAAATCCTTAAGAAAGAGGAAGCACTCGGAACCAACGTTTGAATATATCGCGTGCTTCAAACCAGAGGGGCGTATGAACAAAAACGCAATTTTTTTTTATTACGTCAGTTTTTAGTACTTTTATCGACACACAACCTCTTTTATTTTTTTTATTTCTAGCTATATTATTTAAAAAGATATTTAATAAAATACTTTTAGACGTATGCTAAAGATCAGTAATTATCATCGAACCAGACAGACGTACAGCGGCCGTAACTACGCCTGACGAAATGTGTATCTTGCCACAAAGACGTATGTGCATACAACTATTTATTTTCACTAACTTATTATTAAAATACACACATCAACACTGTCTAGGGGTATTTTATATTTGCTTATTAATTAAGAAAATATAAAATACTAACATATACTCAAAAGTCACGACATTATTATTTCTTCTTCTTCTTAGCGTATCGATGGCAAAACGATACTGGACTAAATTGATGTAGCCCAAAACTCTGCGACACTAACTAACCAGTAAGGCATCCAGGACATGATAAGAGGTGGGCCATAGTTTGTGGAACGCCGCACAGGCAACCCAGTCCGCCACTGTCCGTGAGACCCCACCGGAGCATGTTGTCCTTGCTTCGTCCTACCTGGGTTCGCAATCTGTTTAAGGACTTCCAGGTAGCCAATGGCAACCCATGTCCGGGCGGAAGCCTCTCAGAGAGCGGCACAAACGGTTCAGGTAGTGACACTCTTTCACACCAAAGGTTGCACCTCGCGTGTGCTGGGTCTGTACTTAAAGGGTGGGCGCACTTTATGAAGCTCTTTCGGCTACGCAGCCTTTGCTGCACTAGAGCATAGCCGTGCATAGGATGCCGGTGGTCGCCATCCATTTTGCTCCTTTCAAGCGAGGCCGCCACATCTCTACGGACATCGGGAGGCGCGATGCCAGCCAATGGGTACAGCAGTCTGACCGGTGTCGGTTTGAGGCAACCTGTGATAATCCGGCAAGTTTCGTTCAAAGCTGTATCCACCAGCTTAGCATGAGCTGATCGGTTCCAGACTGGGCACGCGTATTCCCCAACCGAGAAAGCAAGCGCCAGCCTAGAAGTCCGCATTACCTGGGGCGAAGCTCCCCATTTTGTGGAAATGAGCCGTTGCAACAAGTTATTATATTTCAATAAAGGCCGTTTAAACTAATTTTTTTTGCGTAATTATTTTTTTATTCAAATAAGTAAATAACTTGAAATAATAGAGATAAGACAATGAATATGTGGACGGATGTTATCGTCCATGAGCTTAAAAATTGGCCCAATTGTAGTCTACGGAGGTAGACTATTATAACTAGCACCTCGTTAAGCTATTTTTCAGCCGTCATGGTGCTTTTGATCAAAACGTAAGTAGTCTGTCGTTCGACCATCACGAATTCCTGTCCAATAATAATTGTTCCATCGTGGTATGAACAGATTTCCGGAGGATGTTGTAGATGGCTATCACAACCAGGAACTCGCCAAACACGTTTTCTACGTGAATCCGAGTGGAAACCGAAGTTGGACTCATCATAACAGGTTATCTTTCCAGAGCAAATGTTCATGAGCCCACTCTAGTCGTCCTCGATTTGCTTGGCATAGTGATGGAGTACAAAGCAATATGCGAGCATAAAGGTAGGCTTTGTGGTATCTCCTGACAGTTTGGTCAGCCACACGACAGTGGCGCTCTTGCTAAAGCCTCTAAACCAGTTGGTTGGCAGCTGCGTGACAGTAACATTTGTCTGTCTTTTCGCGGCAACTTGCAATATCGATAATTTCGTTGAGCGGTGATGGATTTTTTTCCATGGTATCTTCACTTCAGCCACTTCACCAGTAGCACGGTAACTTGACCACAACCTTGATTTCATGTCTTGTCTTGTTCCAATCTCTTCAGCAATACTCCGCTTAGTGCCCGCAGCTGGGAGCATGCCTATTGCCCTTAACATTTCTTCTCTGATGAAATGGCACCGCTGCTTGACGCACACAATATAATTCTAAACCTACAGTCTAAACCTACTGTTGGTTAATGAAACCTTCGGACTTAAGTTTCGTTATGCCGTTCAAAGTTTATTTCTATAGCGGTTTTTGTAGTCTGCATGCCATTTTTCATGTACCTACTTATGCTACTTTTCTTAGCTTGACAATGCTGATTCGTTACCAATAAAAACAAATATATAATAATAGTTCCTTTTTTATAAAATTACTAACAAAATTTACTGATTATTTGTTGTTTTATTTGAACATCATCGAAATTAATCCAATTATAAATACATACGTCCGTTTTCTGAACAAAACTTTCAACACATTTTTGACAAGCCAAATAGACGTATAGTCTCCAAAAATAGTACATGCAATGGATTAAATTACATGGAAAAATAATTTTAAAAGACGTTTTATGATAGAGATACTAAGTTACCATCTTTTTTAAATATTGCATTACGTATAAAAGTTTTGATGTATACGTCCGTCCAATATAAGCATTTTCGGAAAAAATATGGCACAGGGTTTGTGCAATATTGTTGAGCTAAAAAGACGTAAGTGCGATATTGCGAGTTTTCAAATACTTACACAAAAAAATAACATTGCAGTTAAATACAAAAAAAAAATCATAAAACACGTCCAAATTTTTTTTTAGGTACATTCATTAGAAAAAAAGTTATTAAGTTAGTTATTAAGATGTAAAAATAACAGCTGTTTTCTTTATAAGTTCTTTTAATAACAGAAATTAACAATATTAGAATATACAGGTACATAAGAAACTAAACTTTTTTTTTACAAATTGAAATTTCTTAAGAAAATGAATTTATTGTGAAAGAATAGGACAATTTAATACAAAGTATGGCCTCCTCTGCTATTCAGAACTTGTCGGCAACGATTATTCATTGAATTAATGAGACTGTTTATGTCATCTTGCGGTATTCGCTCCCAATGGAATTGTAGCAAATCCTTCAGCTGTTGGGTTGTTGTCACTCCGTCCAAGTCCTTCAAAACACGTCTCTGGAGCATGTCCCATGCGTGCTCGATGGGGTTGAGGTCTGGCGATTGTGCAGGCCAGGGCAATACCTGGATGTTCTCCGTTGCCAAGTATTCACTGGTTCGCCGAGCTGTATGTGAACGCGCATTGTCATGCATTAACGTAAAATCGGAGCCAAAGGTTTGTGCAAATGGATGGACATAAGGTCTGAGAATATCCTCAACGTAATTTTCAGCGTTCATGTTTCCATTTACAAAAACGAGCTCAGTTCGCCTGTTCTTCATAATACCCGCCCATACCATAACTGTTGAGCCGCTGTATGGATGAACTTCCTGAACGCACCTGAGTCTTTCAGTATTTCCGGGTCGACGGTACACTCGCACCCTTCTTGTATCAGGCCTAAACCCGAATCGCGACTCATCGGAAAACATAATTTTATCCCATTGTTCCTGGGTCCATGTTATGCGTTCTCTACACCATTCATTTCGACGAGCGCGATTCCCGTGACGTATCGGTGGGCACCTGATAGGGCGTCGAGCTCGTAGGCCGTACTCATGCAGTCGATTTCGCACAGTTTGGGGACTTACATCAACACCACTTGAATTTTGTAGCCTCAAACTTATCTCTCGAGCGGTTAACATCGGCTGGCGTCTTGCAGTCAGTTGTATGTACCGGTCTTGCCGAGTGGTTGTACTCCTTTTACGGCCTGGATGCTGTTCAGCGGGTTCCCCTGTATTATTGTAGCGCTGCCAAAGACGACAAATAACACTTCTATGAATACCAAAATGTCGAGATACCTGAGATTGATTACTTCCCGCTTGCAACATCCCTACAGCTCTTTGCATTTCATCTGCCGTCAAATGACGTCGCTCCATGACGTAAAGAATATCTAACAATTCAATTTTGTCGCCAACTGTATTTAAATGGTTGGTAAAATTATAAAATCAAGACTAAAACGTAGCAATTAACATGCACTCAAATTCAAACAAATTCGCAGTCATTTGAATTTTATGAAAAAAAACAAAACATAATCGAAATTTTTTTTTTACAACCAGCCTGTATGTCATCAATAACAAAAAAGTTTACTTACCTATACACTTTGAGTGAGTAAATACTTAGAAATTAATTAATATAAATGGTAAATTTGTAATATCATGCATGTTGCTTAGACTTTTTTGATGTGTGTATATGAATTTATGCATGTCTTGTATATACCTAAACCTAATTACTTAATACATACTTACATAATACTTATACGTCACAGAACAATGGCGCATGCGTACATGCATCATTACACGCCATAACAAGCCATTATCGTACCACGTCAGGGACGGGCCTAGTCTAGTGACATGACGGAGGGAAAATTTAAATATTAATACTATGCAGGAGAGTTAGATTAGTATAGAGTTTTATGGCATATTTTTCTTCTTATGGTATTGTAGACGGCGTTTTATATGAAGATTTTATCAAAGTTTAATTATTCATGCTAGTGTAGTAATGTAAATGTAATGTCAATAATTACTAAACATTTTAGTCAAAAGGAAAAAAAATCCGTCACAAGGGTACTAGTTTTTAAACAAAGGCGAATACCAGCAGGCCAATTCTCGAAACATAGTATTTAATTTAACTTAATTTTTAATTTTTTTAATTTTTATTTTTAATTAATCCAAAGTGGTATTCTTGTCCGGTAAAGAAAAAGTTTAAATTAAGTTAAATGGCAAAAAAGAGTTAAATAACAGAGTTGCCAGTTTACGGTTTACAATTTAAAAGATTGGAAATTTTAATAGATTTTCTAAGACTCCATATACAGAAATAGAACATTAATATATAAATCAACTACAGGAAATTATCTTCGGTAAATTAAAATATTATATGTTCCGTAAACTTCTATTCTAAGAAAAAAATATATGAAAATCAGGGTCTTTGAATGTAATAATGCGATATCCCTAACTTGTTTTTCCCGCTCGTTACGATTCCCTCGCGCCGCGCATGCGCACTGCCGCTCCTAAAATAAACGCAAAGCTTTTGACGTTTCATAATGACAAAAATACTCATTTTAGCGCGAAAATTACAAGATTTTAAATTATAAATACAAGAATACCTATTGTGTCACAATTTGACAACTAAAAGTTAAATTAACTTTATTTTTAACGTTTTTAAGGAACGAGAATTGACATGCAGGTTTAAAATAATAATTATTTATTTATTTCTTAGTAATTGGTACATATCGTGGCAAACAAAATGGCGGTACTTCCTCGTTGTCAAACTATTTTAGAGACATATTTAACAGGTTTATTACTAACACTAATAATAATTATTTTCCTTTATCATCTTTTGATAGATGTTGGTAATATTTTATATTTTACACATAATATGAAAATCATGCGATCTTTTAAAAGAAAATAGAGTTGCAGTTGAGAGTGTGTACCACAGAAATATACCTAATGGACAGCCGACATCATAACAGCCCATTAATGTCCCACTGCAGAGACGGGCCTCCTCCCGTGACGGAGGGATACTTGGCCTACTAATACCACGCAGCCCAAACGGATTGGTATAGGATTTAATTTCAAGTTTTCCTTCTTTTTATTTCGTAAAGATAATATTGACCGATAGTCCCTTAGTCGGTTTTTACGACACCCATGGGGTGAGATGGGGTGGTAACATATTGTATTCTTACTCCGTCACCACACATAGCCGACATAGGATAGTTATTTGTCGCTCTACAAATAAATGATTCTCTTGTGCCTTGGTATTATTTTTAGTAGAGATGTTAACAAAATAGGCCATCTAGAACAGGAGTCTTCATTTGTATAAGTGTTAGGCAACAATACATAACATTATGTTAACTCAACAAAACAGTAGTTCATTTTCCCTCAGTGACCATAATCCCACAATATAAAGTACATTACATTATGGTTTTCCTTTCTTTAATACCTAGGCTTAGATGTAAACAGGATAGAAGTAAAGTATTAAAATTATATTATATTTCTAACTAAGCACGTGCCTTCTCAACCCAATAGTGCTGGTTAATCCGGCTAAAGGAAAGATGGCAAATTTTATTTCTACGATAGGAAAACACGCAAAACTTGACAGACAACTTTATATCAATCAGTGTTCTGGCCACTATTATAGTGAGATATAGTGAAATATGAGTAGGCTAAGATTTCTTCTGTCACTCGGGACGGGACCCATTCGTGAAAAGTTTCTATAGACATACTGTAAAATCGGAAGTATTCCAACTTGCTGACCCGGTTATTACACCGACAGGGAATAATGCTTAACAGTATACTTGCATCCAAAAATATTTACGAATCGGAAGTTGGTACTATACATATTCTTTTTACTTTTTTTGTAGAGTATCTCTAAGGACTAAAAAAGTACAAAAACTAAACTTAAAAACGTTTACTATCCCGCCAGGCATATAGGTTTTAGTAGGCCATATCTCTTCAGTTCCTAGGCAGTAAATGTGCTATAATAACTTTAGTTGCAATCAAATCATTACTAACTACATATTGTACTTACACGTTACTGATCAAATTAACAATATTCCATAATATATTTCCTATTAAGTTTATTTCTGTCACAAATTATGCGTCTTTAATTATAATTATCATTACCTACATACGTATTTATTTAACTAGAACGTTTAATAAATGTGTATTGTAATTATGTACTTATAGGAAGTTAATTGAATGACGCAATGTAACATATAAGGCATGCCTTGATTCCATGGGGGTAGGCACAGACAACATGTTATACTACGATCTTTAAAACCTACTTTGATAAATACACTTCTCATCAAAAAAATCGAAACAGTCTGCAAGTTAGTGTTTTTAAGGATTATCTGAAAAATGTATATATTTAGGAATATGACTTGTGTTATATTTTATATAATTTATTAAGGAATTTAATGAGGTTTATAAAGAATAATGTTAACGTTCTAAATTCAAATAAAATTTTCATAGATTTCGTATTTTGTTTAAGAAGTCGTATTTACCCTGTACAGTCACGAGCAATAATATGTACTTACACATTTTCAAATTTTCTAAACTATCTGCACGTTTATCTAGACATTACAATATCAAAATGAATTCGTAATTTAGAAGAGGTTCCGTACAGTTTTGAATTAATCTTCGAATTTTCAATTTTGGATTGGCAGAACTTTAGATAACTGGTTTACAAAATGCGAAAATGTGTACATATAATTGCTCGTGACTGTACGTAGTTTGACGGAAAATGATAAAATTAGGCACGTAAATGAAAACAAAAGCTAGTAAACGTTTATTTAATAACCCGTGTCGCGCACCAAGAGTTCCTCGCTACTCTTATTACTGCGTCCATGCGATGTTTACCCGCAAAAACCGCCAAGTGGTGGCATTGCTGACTTCTGGACTTAGTCAGGTTATTACGGGTGAAAGATTGCATCTTAGCCTGTCAGCTTTCCATAGAATCTGCAAATGCTATCAAGAGACTGGTTTGTTTTTCGTAGACATAACATCTACAAACATTCCCTCAGCCCGGTTTTTGGCATAAGATTACATGGCATCGTGAGACTATAATTATTATATTCTTACAAGTTTACTACACTAATATTTCCGGACCGTTACGACATGGGGAGCTTCAAGAAACGAGCGTACTCCCTTTTCAAAGTCGGCAACGCACCTGTGATTCCTCTGGTGTTGCAGGTGTCCATGGGCGGCGGTGATCGCTTACCATCAGGTGACCTGCTGCTTCCCATCATATAAAAAAAATATATATTAATTTACGTTTTTATCTCCATTACCTTACCGTTTTATCAATAAGCTACTTATAGCCAAGGAAACGGCAAACAATTTATTATTAACACAAATAACAAACATAATAACTTGGTCCGATATTTTTAACTCTATTTTGTTGAATATTCTTTGTGAATATTAAAACAAATCTGTGCTCAGGACTATATTAAAGGGCTTGACTCAATTAAATCGTGGACGGCTTAGTCGTAAGCCAGCTAGTGATGTACGCAAAACCGTGACTTTTACGGGATACTTTTAAACCGGGCTTTATGGAATTGTTTTATTGTTTTTATTCTGTAATAACTGGTAAGTGTATCACCATCAGCATGTCCAGCAGTGGACGACAAGTGGCTGATTACGCCAATGGACATTCACTGTTGGACATAGGCCTCTTTCAAATATTGACACCTTGTGCGGCCATTGGGACTCCTGGTTCCCTCCGATATTCCCCTGGGGGGATCACGAGGAAATAGTGTTCGCACGTCGTCGTCCTGTTTTACTCTTAACAAAGTGTTGACGGATGAAGTAATCCCGCCGGACTCGAGGTATATTCCTACAAAAACATTTTAATATTTATCTGTGTTTTACGAGTATAACGACGGGTACTAAAACTAAGACTGATCGAAGGTCATGTTATCTCTTACAAAAAATGGAAAACTTGCTACAAAACTCTGTCACTTATCCAGCTAGCCAGAGTGTACATCTTAACAGCCCATTAATGTCCCACTGCAGGGACGGGCCTCCTCCCGTGACAGAGGGATGGCCTACTAATACCACGCTGGCCAGACGGAATGGTATAGGGTTTAATTTCAAGATATCCTTCTTTTCATTACGTAAAATAATATTCACAGATTAGTCCTTTTGTCGGTTTTTGACGACACCCATGGGATGCGATGGGGTGGTGACATATTGCATTCTTACTCTGTCACCACACGGATGAAGCCAGAGTGTACATAAATCAAGCTATTTCCAGCCACTACAGGACAGTGTCCCTGGTCCCTGCAGTGAACATAAAGATATTACATCAAAACACTTTGTAAGTATATATGCAATATTTATTCAGCTTCCACCTGTTGTCGATAAGTAGAGAGCACTGAGTGACTCAGCGCTAGTCACATTATAATAGTAGGGATTTACTACGATTAGTACACTAGGGGTGGGATACGATGCCGGGATATTATTTTATTCCTACTGAATTTTTTTTATCTTCCTATTAAGTAAAAGAGATTTTGGGAATAATTTGAAATAATTTAATTGGTTTATTTATAGCGTAAGCATGAATATTATAGTAATTTAGGCAGAAGTCGTGTAATAAAAACGTTTTGTATTGATCGTTCAAGTAGGCTCAAAAGAAGTTCTATGTAGGTCTTAACTGCTTGTACTCTAAATGAATAGGGATTCTCGGTTGTCCATCATAACAACCCATTAATGTCCCACTGCAGGGATGGGCCTCCTCCTGTGAAGGAGGGATACTTGGCCTACTAATACCACGCTGGCAAGACGGATTGGTATAGGGTTTAATTTCAAGTTTTCCTTCTTTTTAAGTCGTTTGTCTTTAAAGGACTCAAAAAATCGATGCTTTACATATATACAGATCAGAGTACTTTGGAAACAGAAGCTATAACTTCGTTAAATACTTATTGTTAGCGCGCGAGTTGAATGCAGAGCTTAGGAATGCGGTAGTGCTGTGACCTAATTATAAATTATTGATTGACATTCATGTCGATAAAGAACAATGCTCAAAAATGTATGGACACCGTCCCCACTTTGTAGCACTTTAAGATATATGTTAATCGAAAGGTATTAGTCATCTCTCCATTTTATTGTATGACAGCAAAGCTCAAATGTGTATCCGAAAAAAGTTATATCGACATAAAGAAACCGAAATCAGTTACAATGATAATTGTATTATTGTTCATGATGTTTCTTTTATTTTAATTAATACTGTGGGATAAACATATTCTGAGTTTTTAAATGACTCCCGCATTTTGTAAAGTGGTCATGGACGGTTTTTAGAAGTTTTCAAATAAAAATACCTTCATAATCGCAACTTTTTATTATAACATTAATCAGTATTTTCAGTGTCTATTACAATATTGTCCCAGGCACGGGCTGGCCCATTGAAATTGTCTAAATGCCTTCCAATACCAAAGTACCAAATGATACTGACTACATGCGCGCAGGCACCAACTATTCTCATAGCAGTTAAGCATGAACAATAATATGCCTGAATGGCGATTATATCCTATGCGTTATTTAAAACCAAATACCTGTAATAGGTCGCATTTGACCTATGTTTGGCTAAAATTCGACCCCTCAAAAGAGTGGAATCTGCCGTGTTTATACCGTATTGGTTCATAATTGGGCTTGTAGTTGCACCAACTTCTATGTTGCAAACGCCGCCACGTAAATGTTTGCTACATAGAAAGCTGCTAGTTTAATACACTTCCTCATCTCTTCATTCAATAATTTGAACACTACATTTTATTTATTTTTTTATTTATTTAACTTTATGCACAATTTACATTGTTGTACAATGGCGGGCTTAATGCCTTAAGGCATTTTCTTCCAGCCAACCTTTGGGTGATGCAGAGATAGTAAGGTAGTAGGTGCGGTAAGGTTAACTTAATAATTTATTTTCAAAAATAAACATACATACTATAAAATATAAAAGGATACATATATATAATATATACAAGATCAAATATATAGATAATGAAGATAGAAGAAGATTATTCCGCTAATAAATAAGTGCAAAGTAGGCGAACCTTGGCTTTAAACGCAGCACGGTTCGTGGTCGTCCTGATTTCAAGAGGGAGGGCGTTCCACAGAAGAATGGACTGTACCATGAAAGAAGAGTGAACCATAGCAGAAGTATGAGAAGGACAAAGAAGTAGGAGATTATTTGTGGACCGAAGGTTCCTATTATGTAATTTTAAAATCACGTTTAAATCTCCCGTTTATGGCCTTACCTTACCTCACTCCGTGCCCACCTAAACATGGTTCGCAAGCGGGGCTCGTTTGTGATGGGACGGCTGCACTAACTCCTTCCAAGTTAGGATATATGAGACTTGTATTAGGCCAATCATGACGTACGCGTGCGTAGTTTTTGCACACCTTAGGCCACATAGCAGGATCCATAAGTTACAAACAATTCAGAATAGGTTCATGCGCAAAGCGATGGGAGCACCGTGGTTCATGCGTAACGAGGATCTCCACATCGACTTCGAGTTGCCGACCATCCAGCAACACATGAAACTCTGTTCCCGTGACCCCGTCGCTAATTTGAAACGGCTGCCACTCACCCCAACCAAGTAGTGGTTGAGGCACCCGGGTACATCCCCTCTAGAATATCCAAAATTAGAAGACCTAGATACGCTCTCGGCTGATAGGATAGCGATCGCTCAACATAGAGCTCATACGGCTCGCGAAGCCACAACAACACGTCTGCGGTTCCGTCCTTGCCGCCGAGGCAGGAATACGCGCCGCGTTCGCTCCTAGAGGGCGTGCCTTCCGCACATCCTGTTAGTCGGTGACGGTCCAGGCCGAGGTTCGTGACCCACAGGGGGTGCCCCTGAGGCATGACACTTAAATGTCTTAGGTTGAGGGCCATCCACCTCACACCCAGCGTAAAGTAGTAAATGTCCCAAGAGACAAACTACTTACTCGTGCCCACAAAAAAGAAAAAATCGGGTCATTGGGCATATATGGCAAGTAATTATAAATAAGTAAATAATCTTTTATATTTTTCTTATATTCTACACTGTTAATTATGTATTTTATTGGCTATCATTTCGAAAAAGTACAATAAACAGCTACATAATTGTGACTGATTTCGGTTTCTCTAAGGCGATATAACTTTTTTCGGATACACATTTGAGATTTGCTGTCATACAATAAAATGATCAAAATACTAAGGCCTTTCGATTAACATAGGTTTTAAAGTGCTACAAGCTGGAGACGTTTTAAGC
The DNA here is from genome assembly GCA_905475405.1 of Schrankia costaestrigalis. Taxonomy (NCBI): domain Eukaryota; kingdom Metazoa; phylum Arthropoda; class Insecta; order Lepidoptera; family Erebidae; genus Schrankia; species Schrankia costaestrigalis. Next base: position 11,744,072 of record FR997852.1, on the reverse strand, counting down.
ATTGTTCTTTAAACAATTTTATAAGTTTAATTTTATTTAGTACACTAGGTTAACATGGTGAAAAAAAATACAATATCATAATTATCACATGTTTTAATAATCATTTCACAAAACGGAATAAAAAAATAATACGGGAACTTCATTATTACTATTAACACAATAACACGGCAAACGTACGATAGTTGACAAGGATGGCACAGCACTACACTGCAGGCGCGTGAGGTGGGGCGTGCGGATAGCGGGGGGAGATGCTCCCGCCCTTTACCTCAGACCCCGACTGCATTCAACTCGCGCGCTATCTATAGTTATTTTTTTACTAAGAGTACAGACTCTTCTACCTAAACAGAGTTACATTTTCTTACTAGTGCTTGGAGGTAAATGTGTCTCTTGGAGGTAAATGTGTCTCTTGGAGGTAAATGTGTCTCTTGGAGGTAAATGTGTCTCTTGGAGGTAAATGTGTCTAGCCTAACCTATAGCTAAAAAGAAAACATCAATACTTTGTGCCAGGCTTGTCACAACCTTTGCCAATCAAATACTACTCCAACGACGACCTCTGTGGCGTAGTGGTTATTCAACATGACTGCTACGCAGAGGTCTCGGGTTCGATTCCCACTTAATGCAAATGTTTGTGTGCATGAACATGATTGTTTGCATTGGTCCAGGTGTTTTCTATGTCTATTAAGTATGTATTTACAAAAAAAAGTATTTAAGTATGTTTACCCGTTGTCTAGTACCTACCCATACTACAAGCTCTGCTTAGTTTGGGACAAGATGGCGTTGTCTGAAAGTGTGAGGAATATATATTTTAAAACATCCTTCGCCCAACCCTTTAGATCCAGATTAGATTCCATTCTACCCTAACAAACAAAACTACCCACCATCATAATAATTAGCTACCTTCAAAGTGTAAGGTCCAATCATAGTAACGATGTATGTTAAGTCTGTTGCGGGTCAAATGGTCACAATGAACAGACACAAATGATGAGGGACCGTGGCATATAACAAGGGACTGTCTGATTTATTTCTGTCAACAATGCTACGGCCTATGTATGTTGTTTATGACGAGTGTTTGATAAATAGAGATACACGCTTGTACATAAGTTCTCTCAGACAAAGCTACCGCAATAAAAAATAAATTATCATTTTCGCGACAGTTATTTTTCTTAATAGAGGCAGCCCGCAATTTAATAAACCTGTTTTGCGAGGACTTGTACAGACCTGAATAGACGGATTCGAAATTCATTCATTTTTTTAATATCACAAATTGTCATGCATAGGTTTCAAACCTGCCACCTCGCGTACCACATACTGTACTGTATAAGTATTATTCTCTTTTAATTTACAAGCCTTATCTAGATAAGGCTAGTTGCTTATAGTATGATCTAATTTGGATCTAGATAGTAGCTAGTTGCTTATAGTATGATCTAATTTGGATCTAGATCCAAATTAGATCATACTATAAGCAACTGATAAATATGTACATAGTTATATATTTTTTATAAGACATATTTATTACACTCAGGAACAGTTAGTCAAAAACCATGGCTTGACCGTGATATCTGACATAACAGGTAGAAACACTAACCACCTCATCATTTTTGGTCTTCGTATTTTGAATATAACTCAAAAAGGCACCGTGTCTTCTCTACGTGTAAAGTTTACTATGCTCACTCCTTACATTATAATTTCATGTTGTTTTCTGTTGGTTTATCTTAGTTTAACTGTGTCATATTGTTAGGCCTAGAGGACGGTTTGTTTTGGTACACGATAATAATTACAATATTGTACTATATTTAAACATGTAGTATTAACATGTATAAACGACGGCAACCTTATAACGATGGCAGAAACTCAATGCATGCCTCACAACATCACGCGCCGTGTAAACGTTAGCTTACAGGAGGCTTATGTTCAGTTGTGTTCATGCACCTTTTGGCGGATATAATGATGATGATTTGCATATTGTTTTAAATGCTTAGTAAATAGTAAATACATACTATTGAACGATCTGTAACAGAGAACTCTACTATGTAATCAAATGTACACACCGACATTGACGATCTCTGTGGCGTAGTGGTTATTTAGCATGACTGCTACGCAGAGGTCTCGGGTTCGATTCCCGCTCAATGCAAATCTTTGTGTGCATGAACATGATTGTTTGCATTGGTTTGGGTGTTTTATATGTATAATATGTATGTATTTACAAAAAAAAAGTATTAAAGTATATTTACTCGTTGTCTAGTACCCATAGTACAAGCTCTGCTTAGTTTGGGACTAGTTGGCGTTGTGTAAAAATGTGAGAAATGTTTATTTATTTATTTAACATAGAGCTCAAGTTAGATTTGTGGCTATATTGGCCCGATTTGGTTTGAGACAGGTTGGTAAAGGACTGTGCCTCTTGACCTGCCCTTGTTCTTATATTTATGCTCTAAACGATAGAATCCATAAATGTCCCATCGGTTTAGTTTAACTGCATTTAAATAGACTAGACTAGACTAGATTTAAATCTACAAACCTTGATATCTGGTATCCTTAATGTATGATATTGTTTTAGACAATCAGTTTTAGTTTTTATTTATGTAATAAAAATGCAATACAAAATCGTAAACTAATACACCGTTGAATCATTGTAAGATCATTATTATAATCGTTTGTTTAACTTGTCAAGGAAAAATGTATAAAATAACACAATTACTCATACAACGAAGATATTCTCACGTAAATATATAAATGTATATAGATGACTCACACAAAATGTCAGGTGTCAACAACTGCTCTTAATAAGGACAAATTGTTTGAACAAAGAGGACTTAAAGATGTTTACTAACTTGGCTAAGTTTATGTCGCTTATTGTTTGCTTTTGTGTGACAATGTTAAATACACACAAAAAAAATTCAAGTATGTTTATCTGTTGTCCATATATAGAACAAGCTCTACTTAGTTTGGGATTAAACTGATTACGAAATGTACTTTACAACCTTTGCCAATCTGTCTAAACAACGTGATTTTATTACGTTCAGGTTTCTCTATCACTGGATCCGTTCCTGGAGTGGATTTTATAGACTGGCGTATATTCCATAGTCTCTAACACCATAAACTCTTATAAAAAATGTGCGTTCTTATTTATCCGACTGTCATTTATTTATTACAAAAGACCTTAAATGCTGAAGTGCTGGATTATTAATGGAAGGGATATCAACAAGGTTTTTTTTTGTTTTTTTTGTCTCTACTACAAACAGGATTAGTGATATTAAACAAGAAAATTAATATTATATTCTTACTTAAAATTAGCCGCAAACTATTAGCTCCGTCTGCACAAATACTGACGTATGTGACTGTATGTAATTAGACGTGCAAAAATTCAAAGACAACATTAAAAATATGAGGAAGTACAATTTTCTCACGATTTGAGCAAAATGAACAAAAAAAATAACAAACTCCTTATCTTTATAATAAAATGTTAAATACTCGTCTTATTCGCATTGTATTATTGTCGTAATACAAATATACACAGAAGGTCATTTTATGTTTTATCATAACAGCCCGTTAATGTCCCACTGCAGGGGCGGGCCTCCTCCCTTGACGGAGCGATACTTGGCCTACTAATACCAAGCTGGCCCGACCGATTGATATAGGGTTTAATTTCAAGTTTTCCTTTTTTTTCATTTCGTAAAGATAATATTGACGGATAGTACCTACCTTAGTCGGTTTTTACGACACCCATGGCATGAGATGGGGTGGTGAAATATTGTATTCTTACTGCGTCACCACACGGACGATTTGAGTTTTATGCTAGATTTCTGAAAATATTTGTTTAATGTAAGTACAAGACACTTTAGTCAACCAATCAATTAGCATATCGCAGTTCACTGCTGGATATAGCCTCTCCCACCACGCGCCACAGAACTCGGTCCTGCGCCTTCCGCATCCAGTCCGACCCAGAGACCTTTTTGCGGTTGTCGGTCCACTTAGCTTAGCTCTACACTAAGTTTACCGAGTTGCGTTTGTCTATACTTTAGTTAAACTGAGAAAGTAGGCGTTGAAGACAAGCTGTATTCAGTTCAGCTCAAAGCGTCTAGAGACAGAGTATGGCGCAAACTTAGGACTATTGTCCAATAGTGGACGGCTCAAAGAAAAATATAGACATAAGACTGTGTGGAAATATTACTGTGTATAGGCTAAGAGTAGTAGCTATGATATTATAGGGCTTTGTCGATGACGGTTAGAATTTAAGTTTAGATGCATTTGTTCGCTTGTCATCTTGGAGCAAGAAAATAGAAGTTGTTCCTGACTATTTTGCAGCATTCGTGTTCATAATGGTTTCAACAGTTCAGAGATATAGATAAATAATATGCTGCGTTAATATCCCGTTTGAATATTTATCAATGAGTTGTTTAAAATTGCATCAAAACACCGATTACTACAAATAAAATGCAATTCATAAGACATAAGACATTTATTTCATAAACAAAATTACATTTGTGTTGAAATTTACTTATAACTAGGAACATAAAACAAATACAAAAATTAACAATTGAGATAAAAATTATGTAACACAGATATAGAATAGAATTACAAAATATAAAACATTCAGTACACAATAAACAAAGACAAATAATTATTAATAAAAACTATAAAAAATAAAGAACAAACATAACAATTGGTACTAAAATATAAATTCTATTTTTTTCTTGCCCTGAAGAAATTCATGAATGCTATAAAAACATTTCTCCAGCAGGAATAATTTTAATTTAATGTTAAATATTTTGTGGTTTGAAATCAGTTTGAACTCTGGAGGTAATTTATTATATAATGTGACAGCCCGAACACCTACACCATGCTGTACTACATTCAGATGTGTATTTATCCTAACGGGTAGATCTTTTCTCCGTGTACCTAGTCTTATTTCCCTCTCAGATTCCGTTTCATATTTCCCTAGGTTTTTTACATAGCTGGTTAAAATAACTAAAATGTAAAGAGATGGTACTGTTAGTATGTTCAGTGTTTTAAAGTGGTCTCTACATGATTCAGTTTGCTTGATGCATACCATTGTTCTTATGGCTCTCTTTTGTATTATAAAAGCAGCATTTATATTGTACTGATAACTATATCCCCAACATTGAATGCTGTACCGCAACTTTGATTCAAATTCGGCACACTTTAACAATAGCAGCATGAAGTTACTGTATCGTTATACTGTTCATACATACATAATATTGCATGAGTCATGTTGTATGAATCATTCGATACCGCGACATTACGGTAGTAACTGTTCTTAACGTTAGATTTGTACATAGATGTATGGTAACTAGATGTTCTATCGAGTACGTAGTAAAACGTACTGTTTGTAATACCAGTAAAATATCACTTTATAGATTTTTTTTACCCTTACTTAACAATACAATATATACCATATCCATGTGGTGACGGAGTAAGAATCATCCTCATCCCATGGGTGTCGTAGGAACCGACTAAGGGACTATCCGTTAATATTATCTTTACGAAATAAAAAGAAGGAAAACTTGAAATTAAACCCTATACCAATCCGTCTGACCAGCGTGGTATTAGTAGGCTAAGCATCCCTCCATTACGGGAGGAGGTCCGTCCCTGCAGTGGGACATTAATAGTCTGTTATGATAGATTTTCTATTGAGTGCCATATATTCAGAGTTTTTAATATAATAGGGTGTTTAGATTAGTAAAACGTACTGTTTGTAATAACAGTAAAATATCACTTTATAGATTTTTTTACCCTTACTTATGAATACAATATGTCGCATATCATTTGGCTATTATTTTCTCAAATATAACGCTAATTAATTCCTCACTGTAGCGTCATCTAGCGACTTACTCAAGCGAACACCTACACTATCTCAGTACCCCCCACAATTAACAGATTACACCACTACGTCCTGAATCGCGATATCAAGATTCGCACAGCGATTACGCATTATACAACGTCCAACAAACAACCTTGGGCAGTTGTCCCGCCAGGCACGATCACCCTCGGCTGGTCGGAGGATCCTTCCTTTTCGTTGGAGGCGTGGTGCTGTTACGTGACCGCGACCTCCACACTCACTAATTGAAAAATGGATAAAAACAGCAATTCTATAGTTAAAATATAACAACAGCAACTATACGGCCGGGTAAAACATAGTTTGGGCCTGTACAATTACCACACTATAGAAAACATGTTATCATCTGAGTACTGCAAAAAGAGATAAAAGATTATAAGAATAGAAGACCTATAAGTACAAGCGAGATAGATATAGAGAAATGATAGACTCAGATGATAATGTGATATTTATAGCTGATGCCCGTGGCTTCACCCGCGTGGTATAGGTAGCTTAAATGTTATCCTACACCCTAAACTATCTATATTCCAAATTTCAACAAAATCCATTCAGTAGTTTTCGCGTGAAAGAGTAATAAACATCCATCCATCCATACATCCTCACAAACTTTCGCATTTATAATATTAGTAGGATAAGTAGGAAGCAACATTGCATCTACACAGTCATATTTAGCATGTCACATCTAGTGATAGTACATCTACATTATCTGACTCACATCGCACGTGACTTGTACAAACGTAGTACTAAACATAACACGCGCACCTGTGAGTAGGACGACCTCTGTGGCGTAGTGGTTATATGTGTCTGCTACACAGAGGTCTCGGGTTCGATTCCCGCTCAATGCAAATATTTGTGCGCCTACGAAACCAAAGCTACGTAATAAGTTACGTAGTCGAAATTTTTTGGGAGGTCTGGCTTTCCATGTATAAAATAAAAGTGTATACAAGTATTAATATTCGTTGTTCTGTTACCCATAACACAAGCAGAATAAGCATAGCTTTGGGAACAGATGGCGCTGTGTAGAGATGTCCGTGAATATTTATTTAATAAAGCTTCGCTTTGTTTCGAGTAACGCCTACTTCTTGCCATCTTAGTCATTATGGGTGACATAAGAACATCGTAAGTTTTAGTCAGTACACTGTTCTTCCAACTTTCGTGATTCCTGAAACACCAGCCAATATGAACTAAAGTTGGGACGGCTTTTTAAAAGGTTTTCTACGATAAAAAAGGCCCAAGCGAATGTCAGTCAATAGAGGAAACAGCTTACTGCAGTGGAACATTAATAAACTAAACTCGTAGACATAAAACGGGTCACTAGGAAAAAAGGGTATATCTCTTATAATAATAGAGTTATTGGCATGAACTAAGCATGTCTTTAAAATTGCAGTAAATGTTTAAAACATTTATTCGTTTATTTAATAAAATTACAAAAGAAACAAAAATCACTAACATTCACGTGTGAAAAAGTTTAAGATATTACCTAGGATACCAGACTATAACGCACTTTCCAAGCCAAATTAATACTTTGTGTTGCCTCTACAGGCTTTTTTTTTTATTATTATTAAAAAAGACAACTCCCGCACCAGGGATCATGCCCTGTGTCGCGGGGACTTTTACAAACATCAATTAACTTTTTAAATTTTATTGTAGCTACCAGGCTATTGGGCATGCTGTTTTATATTATGATGAAAGGACTTGGACAAAATAGTGCTGCCCTAATGTGATAAGCCAATGATAGTCTAAGATGATAGGTATATAATTATCAACAAAATTTTACAGTACTTACGTACAAACTCATTTAACTATTATCAACTTTTATCAACAGAGAAACAATTAGATTATAATTTTGTACATTTTATCAATTGATATAGATTAAAGAAATAAAGTGGCACAGTTATCGAATGTGCCCGATTCGATATAATATTGTGTTTGTTACATAAAATATAATATTAACCACCAATAATGTGTAAGTAAATATAATTTAATATATTTCTTCTTACTTCATGTTAATTAACGAAAAAGACACAAATAAATATTGTCTACTAATCTGAAGCTTGGTTTGAGACTTAATATTAATCCATAATTAATTAAGTACACATCTCTAGATGCTGACTTTTTAAAATTAACTAACCTATTTAAGTTTGGTCACATTTTAGATGAATGCTAGCTTTGTATTTTCACGCCTACTATTAGTTTATTCTAACTGTGAAAGCTTGGATGCGTTTTGTGTTAAGTTTATCCCTGCGTCGTCGTCGTCGCCTAGTTTTTTAAAAACATCGTTAAATTATGATGGTGTTATGAAATTGTATCACCACTCCCAAATTATCAAATCAAATCAGGTATATCAAATCAAATCAATACATTTATTCGTCAGAATAGGATGTAGGTGTAGGTCACTTCCAGTGATATGTAACTACCACGCTGGTCATAAAAATGGTATTAAGCTTGGCAAATTAAAAACGTTCAGTCGTCGATACGACTACCTACCTATTAGTTTGACGACACCCACAGGACAAAAAAAATGATGCTATTTTGTCTGCACTTCAACTTACGATAATTAATACAATTATATATACATTTACAGGGCTTCTGCGACCTTCGATTCTCCTGTTATGCCTGTCGCCATGCCTGTCACTTCGCATGCAGGAGCCACCGCCCCCTACTCCCGTATCCAGGAACACTCCCGTGGAGGGATGGGTCGATGTTAGACTGAATCATTTCATGGCTTCTGATACTGCTACTTTTCCTATGGTAAGGCATAAAAGATTTTAAGTGTGATCAACCAGCTTAGATGCCACAATTAATGTTTTAATGTTATGGTTCCTGTACTAATATGATTGTTAAGCAGAGGTTCAGGTTCAATACCTGCGCAAATCCAACATATTTTTTTATCTGCGTGAATATGGTTATCTCTGTGTGGTGACGGAGTAAGAATACAATATGTCACCACCCCATCTCACCCCATGGGTGTCATAAAAACCGACTAAGGGACTATCCGTGAATATTATCTTTACGAAATAAAAAGTGACTTGAAATTAAACCCTATACCAATCCGTCTGGCCAGCGTGGTATTAGTAGGCTACTGCTTAATTTTGAAATAGGAGACGTTGTGTGACTATGTGAGAAATAATAATTAAATAGGTACGAATGTGGAAACGGAGTGAACCTGACCTACTAAAGCTGCAACCAAGCTGACGAGACAGATTGGTTTATGACTTTATGTCTAATTTTCTTCTTGTGTGTTCTATAGAAGAAAAAGCTTTCCCTTATTTAGCTATTATGACACCTATTAAATGAAATGAAATGTTGACAGCATACATTCTTATTTACTCATATAAGTTATTGCTATAATTTCCAGCGTTACTACTACAACAGCGAGTTCGCTCAGTCTAACATCGTGATATTCGTGGGGGGAGAGTGGGAGATATCGCCTGGCTGGACCACCGGTGGACTCGCCTACGAGTTGGCCCAGAGACTGGGGGCCGGGTTGTTTTACACTGAACACAGGTTTTATGGACAAACGAGGCCTTTCGCGTAAGTTAATTTTTAGTTATTTCTAACATAATAATGACTTATACGGGTGATGAATAATACGGGAGGAAAGGAAAAATATAAGAATACCGATCTCATAATATAGGTACCTACTGATCACAGAAATGTACAGATATCTGTGGTACTGATAGAACTAAATACATACATCACACACATAAGTATAAATAAGAGAGTAATTAATTAATGTAAAAGTCGATGTATGGTAAGAAAGAGGAAGGCCGAAAAAAGATGGATGGACTGCGTAAGAGAGGATACTGAATGAAAGAAAAGGGAGTGAATAATATACCATTTGCAGTGAAACCCCCTAAATTGGGATAGGACAGGCGAAGAAGATACTTACCTATAACTCATCATCATAATAGCTTATATTAATGTCCCACTGCAGGGACGGGCCTCCTCCCGTGACGAAAGGGATACTTGGCCTACTAATACCACGCTGGCCAGATGGATTGGTATAGAGTTTAATTTCAAGTTTTCCTTCTTTTTTTTTTTTTTTAATCTCATTTATTTAAAAATAGCCATACACCGTATAGATTAAGTCGGCTTTTTCTTCTTTTTACTTCGTAAAGATATTTTTTACGGTTAGTCCCTTAGTCGGTTTTTACGACACCCATGAGGTGAGATAGGGTGGCGACCTATTGTATTCTTTCTCCGTCACCACGCGGGCATTTAGGAAAGTTTTATTTATTTTTGCCCAAAATCAATCTGTATGGCCACCGTGGAATAAGAAGGACATATTTCATATCATTACAGGAGTAGGCCTGTCTCTTAATTGGACATTGAAGTTCTAGAAAGGTATCTACTTACTGATATTATGAAACCCTTTACATATTACGTAAAATCACTCGTATTTATAGCTAAAATAAACAATACCCTACCTTTAAACTCTCCTATCCAAAATTACTTAATCCCAATTAAGTAGATAGCTTCAGTATATAGCCGTGACACGGGATCGAACCCGCAACTATAAACGAACCGGCACTTAATCGTTGCGAGTTGTGACTGTGCCAATTTGGATCTGATTTACACCGAAGTGTAATTATAGAACACTAGGTTACTAACTCCAGGTATCTATCATTCGTTGAAGCCTATCAATGGCCCAGTACAGCGATGAGACTTCTCTTTTGTCATCAGCCAATGAACGTCTACTGCTGGACATAGGCTTCTTCCAAATATTTCCACTTTGTCCAGTCTTATGCCTTCCTCCATTGGTTCCACGCGCCGTCCGTACAAGGTCGACTTTTCTCTGTATTATAGGAATCTTCATCAATAAATATTACGCTGGCTAGATGGCTGGTTAACGGGTTTTCTGTAAAGTTTTCCTTCTTGACTGATTTTTGAGCAGTATGCAAATGTTACAGAGATAAAAAGGCTCAGTAGCTAATTAATTTACAGGGTTATTGGACTTAACAGATTATGCTCTAGGTTGACTATGTCATATAAAGTTCAAGCGAATCTGTTTTGTCGTGTCCTAAGTTGTACATACCTTCGATAAAGACACTTTTTTGTTTGTGACAGAATAGCACCGACTGTTAGACTGTAAAGCAGGACAAGCTTAAAAAACCCTTCAAAAAACATCCATCTTGATAAAGCCATGCCACACAACGATATATTCGGTGTGAGAGTACCCCAATAACTACACAAACCCGTTAATTACCTCTGAATACCGACACAGCGTATTCCATCTAAAAACACAGTGCGCACACTCCCTTTGTGTCCAATGACACAGTGTTTTGTGTTATAAGGTTATGTGGGTAGTTTGAAATTTGTGTCAAGTATCAAAACGGTTTTAGTAGAGCTTTGATACAGCTAGTTATTGTTCTATAAAAGGTTACTCTGTTTTTAATATGTACTGCTTTTTGTAAGGATTATTTTAAACTAGTTTAAAAGTCCCGACTTTGCCTATCAATGCATAAACGGAGAACATGGAGAGATACGGAATCTAAATGTAATTCGTCATGTAAGACGTTATAGCGGCTGCCGTGTACAAGGTCGCGGGTTCGAATCTTACGCGACCCGTAAATGATTACCTGGATGTACATTCATCATAATCATCATCATAACAGCCCATTAATGTCCCACTGCAGGGACGGGCCTCCTTCCATGACGGAGGGATACTTGGCCTACAAATACCACGCTGGCCAGACGGATTGGTATAGGGTTTAATTTCAAGTTTGTCTTCTTTTTAAAGATAATATTATTCACGGATATTCCCTTAGTCGCTTCCTACGACACCCGTGGGATGAGATGGGGGGGGGGGGGGGGTGAATGGTGACGTATTGTATTCTTACTCCGTCACCACACGGACATGTATATGTGGTAGCTGGGTTCTCACTATGGTTATCATACCTAGATTAACAGTTGCATAATATCTAAGCAACATTGATTCATAGTACTTATTGTATATCAAACACTGGCACACAGCCAGACCAAGTGTTCTGTCCAAAATAAATACCATTACGCCATTGTCTACTATATAGGGTAAGCAGGACAGTTGGTTAAGGAAGTTAACTTGAATGAGTCAGACACTTTGAACAAAGGATACACTGAAACTTAGATTTTATGTCGTATTTGTTTAATTTTCTTAAAAATAAATGTCTAGCATAGAAAATCATGCCCTGTGACGCAGGGATTTAGACAAAAATATCAATTTAATGGACATAAGCCCCCTTACTCATAAACGCCTCTTAAATATTAGTCAATTGGTTAGCTTAAATTCTTACGATAAATTTAAGAGGCAGTTATGAGTAAGGGGGAAAGTTAAGTCCTCCAGGCTTAAAACGAATTATTACTTACAAATGAACAACAATTTTTAAAATTTAAAAAACAGCTTAAAAATACATATGTGAATACTCAACTAACCAAAAATCTCTTGTAACTTGGTCGTTACTGGTCATGAAGTACCTATTAATCATGTATTTAACAGCACAATAATGTCCCATTGCAAAGACAAATCTTTTTCAGTAACGAAAGATTTGCCTACTAATACATCGCTGCTCAGATACATAAAGCTAACTTGTGGGTACTTTCCAACTGCTGGTTTTACGTCACCCATGATGGTGGAATCGTATTTTCTTGATAAAAAAAATCCTAAAACTGCAAAATATAATAAACTACATTCTATTATCTATTGCTAAAGCTCTACTTTTATGTCAAAAGTCGTCAAATTTTACTTTGAAACATACTTTCATTTGTAAATAAATGTAGAAAACCTTGTTAATACTCAATGATCACAAAAATATGCCAAATTCCTTTGTCTTCAATATCTATCTTAGCTGTGTAATCCCTACTAATTATCTCTTCAACCTCCTACGAACGTCTAACATTACTACACAAGCAAAATTCACCTTTAACACCATAAAAATAAAGTTTACAATACCAGCATTGATTAATGTGGTAATAAGACTTTTAGTATGCACGAAGGCCACAATGTAAGCAATATTTTTTAAGGAATTAAAGTCAGTTTTGCGTGGAAAGAAAACGGTTGGTTGGTCTCAAGGGAGAGGTTGACTTTAGCCCTCTTAAATAGACATAGCCTTTAAAAGCTTCCTATTCGGATTGTTTTATAGCTTTTTACGCGATCATTGCCTATTTAAGGCGGTAGGGTTACAAGAAAGAGGGGAATAATCCCCTAGTATAAACTAGGAAATTAGGCATTCACATTAATGACAGATTTTATTTTTTTTACCCGACTTTAAATTATGACCCTACATATAGTACCTACATTAAGTATGACACTACATATAGGTACGTGTATCGTACGTATCTCCGTGTGGTGACGGAGTAAGAATACAATATGTCACCACCCCATTGCATCCTATGGTTGTCGTAAAAACCGACTAAGGGACTATCCGTGAATATTATCTTTACGAAATAAAAGAAGGAAAACTTCAAATTAAGCCCTATACCAATTCGCCTGGCCAGCGTGGTATTAGTAGGCCAAGTATCCCTCCGTCATGGGAGGAGGCCCGTCCCTGAAATTTTCTTTGTTTCCTTCTAATGCATTCGCTTTTAAGCGAAGGCCATTGTTAAAAAAGAAAGTTGTTGGAGTTTGTAATACTTTGATAGTTTGGCTGAAAGAGTTTTAGTTCGTGGCAGGATACCAACTTCTCTGTGTGGTGACGGAGTAAGATTACAATATGTCACCACCCCATCTCATCCCATGGGTGTCGTAGGAACCGACTAAGGGACTATCCGTACTTTACGAATTAAAAGAAGGAAAACTTGAAATTAAACCCTATACCTACCAATCCGTCTGGCCAGTGTGGTATTCGTAGACCAAGTATCCCTCCGTCACGGGAGGAGGCCCGTCCCTGCAGTGGGACATTAATGGGCTGTTATGATGATGATGAGGATACCAACAACCTGCTTATTGCAGGCTTATTGTAGACCCATGGTAGTTCTAACTTCATAAAGAATGAATGGAGACGTCAATACCATATTATCAAGCTATAATTTTCACATACTTGTCCGTAACTCAATTGAGCACATTAGTGTAAATCCAATGTTAATGCCCGGGACGTGACGAGATGTGGGGTCAATTGTTCATTGACCCCCTGACTTAAGGGTCAGCTATGAGCCTACCAGCCGGCGTGACGTCATCCGTCAGAGATTTGTGATAATTAAGTAGCGATTTAAACTGCAAGTGTTGACAAAGACATGGTTATAATAGCAGCTGCACAAAGAAGTATTTTCTTATCGAATACTAGCTGACCCGTGCCCACTTCGTTGGGCGGCGAAAAAAACGCGTCCCTTTTTTAAACATATTTCATTACTGCTCCACTCCTATTAGTCATAGCGTGATACTATATAGCCTATGATACTCCCCGATAAAATTAAATGGACTATTCAACACAGAAAGAATTTTTAAAGTCGGTTCCGTAGTTCAAGAGATTACACCCTACAACGTCACAAACACAAACTTTACCTCTTTATAATATTAGTATAGATGACTGTTTTGGACCTTATAGAAAGTGCAGTAAGATGGCGCTGGATGATATCATGACGATTCGTTAATTTTCTAATTAACAACCCGTCTCCTGAGCTTGCGAGATTAATACCTACTTCCGCAATTTTAAATGGATGATTCATAGAAATTCTGTATTAGATAAATACCAAATCACTTTATCATCAGTTTTGCTGAAATTTCTAATCAACATTGATTTTTTATTAATCAAGAAACACAGGGAAATGAAGCGCAAGGTGGGGAGACCCCTCACACGATGGACCGACGACCTGGTTAGGACGGCGGGAAGCCGATGGATGGAGGATGGATGCCGAGGGAGGCACAAGACCGCGCAGGGTGAAAACGTTTGGAGGAGGCCTATGTCCAGCAGAGGGCGTCTATAGGCTGAATGATGATGATGATGAAGAAACACAGACTTTGTTTGGTGATGGACCGAGACATGTGGTTAATTTACCTGCCTCGCTAGCGTGGCAGTCGCATTAGTGGGTGGCTAGCACGAGTTCGCGGGTTCAAATCTCACGGAATATAATTGTTTATGGGAAACATAAATTGTTGTCCTAAATCCGCATGGTCCTAGTGTCCGTTAGTTTCATGTTGTCATGACAAAGTTACATGATCCCTAGTGCGGGTAGTGTTGTTTTATAAATAAAATCAGAGGGAAAGGCTATTTAGACCAACAGTGACTAATGACAACAGGCTAACACTGACTAATAAATGCCCTTAGAACTTTTAAAAAAATGACTAGCTAATCGATAACCTCCGAATAGAAGAAAGACAATGGAAAAAATTGGTACTCGATGCGGGCCTCGTCTGGACTATACGCGTCCAGCGCCATGACCACTAGGCCAACCGAGTAACAGTCTCGACTACCAAATTTTACCATTGCTTTATACGGCACCGGGCCGCAACTAAGAAATCAACTGTACAACGCCATCTAGGCGCGACAGCCGTAAACTTTCAATATTGCAATTGAAGAATATACGTAATGGTTTTAAATTTTTGTATTAAATTAAATATAGTTTTTACCTATAAAGCTTAGGTATAACTAGAAAAATCCGAAAAAAATAATTGTTTTTTCCATTGTCTTTCTTCTTTTCGGATTTTTCTAGTTATACCTAAGCTTTATAGGTAAAAACTATATGTAATCGATAACCTCCTTCTCTTTTTGATCTGGTTTAATAAGAACCCCGTTGGACTGGTCAAATTTATTACATTTATCTTAATATACGTCACCACTGAGAGATAGGTGGTTGTTTTCAAGTTTATTATGTGAATGCATCGTATAACTTAAGTTAAGTAGTTAAATATTATCAAAGTTTTAACGTGAAACCTCTACTGTACTCTATTGTGTAAAGTTTTCGTATAAACGTGTGAGAGAATTGTTCTTAGAATTAATCTTCGTGTTATGTGTCTCATCTACACAATACATACATAGGTACATACATTAAGTGTGTACAGGACGAAGTAATTGTGTACTTAATCTATTAATATCTCACGGCTTTATTAATGTATGTTGACTACTAGTCTAGGTATTATGGAGATGCAGGATAAAAATCACAAAATTCAATTAGCACTAACTTATACATGGTGTACATAAGTTATCATCATAACAGCCAATTAACGTCCCACTGCACGGACCTCCTCCCGTGACGGAGGGATACTTGGCCTACTAATACCACGCTGGCCTGATGGATTGGTATAGGGTTTAATTTCAAGTTTTTCTTCTTTCTATGTAAGGGTAATATTCGGTCGGTTTCTACGACACCCATGGGATGAGATGGGGTGGTGACATATTGTATTCTTACTCCGTCACCACACGGATATGTACATAAGTATGGCGCTTAAATTTTAACACAAGGGAGCATAATATAAGGTACTAGAGGAAATAAAAAAAACAGTTTAGGAGATATGACCATTTTAGTTTTACTTTAAATACGGAGCCATGTCTACTGCGCCAGACTTGACAATTCGTTTTCGTTCGAAGAAGAGTGGGTCTAAGACCAAAAAGGTCGCAGTTTCGAATTGGATATGAAAAAGAAGAGAACCATGTGTCTTTGAGGATGTTATAAGAGGTTAAGGCTATGCCTGTGGACTGTAATTAGCTAAATTGATTATTATGAGCTTTCTAAACTTCCACAAGTCATACTAAAATACAGCTTCGCTACCCATTCGTTCTTTTAAACTGATCGGCGATGTAAAATTGCCAATGTTTAATTTCTGGCATTAATTTTCAGCGACACGAGCGTCCCTGGTCTTCGTTTCCTAACAGTGGATCAAGCCCTGGCTGACCTGGCGCAGTTCATTCAGTACGTCAAGACAGAATATCCACAATTTCGGTAAGTGTACATACTTATTATACGACCTCTGTGGCGCAGTAGGTATATTACATGGCTGCTACGCAGAGGTCTCGGGTTCGATTCCCGCTCAATGCAAAATTTATTATACTTACATAAAAACAAAAGCGGTCGCCGTATTTTTGGGATTGACCAGTGGTAGTGAAGAAGGGCAGGAAACGTGTTGAATCGAGTTTGTTGGGACAAAATATTTGTCGAATAGCGACGTACTTGAAAGAAGTGAGCAAACTGACTTCAGATCAGAAGGTTGCGTGTTCAAATCACGTCGGCGTCACCAGTTTAGGGATATTTAATCTAGGAAATGATCTACATGTGGGAAAGGTAATATAGGATTTTAATTAAACGAATAACGTGTTCACTATCTTGTGCCTTATGATGACTGAAACTTATTAGTCGCTACTACCTATGCACTTACACACATAGATATATTATATCATATTATTACACATGTCCCTACACATCTCTCACGCAAAACACTGGTACGCACACAATGACTGTCCGCGATCTAGCGGGTTCGAATTCTATGCAACATAATTATGAGTGTGATCCACAAATAGCTTAATTTAATAAAATACATTTCAGGATTTGAATATTATCACTACAAAACTAAAACAGTAAATCATGACACCAAACACGTTAGCAACCCTTCTGGCCAGCAATGTTATTAGTAGGGCAGTTTTGTCTCCGATACTGGATAGCTTGTCGCTACACTGGGACATCAATTCATCATCATCATCATAACAGCCCATTAATGTCCCACTGCAGAGACGGGCCTCCTCCCGTGACGGAGGGATACTTGGCCTACTAATACCTCGCTGGCCAAACCTATTGGTATAGGGTTTAATTTGAAGTTTTCTTTCTTTTTACTTTGTAAAGATAATATTTACGGTTAGTCCCTTAGTCGGTTTTTACGACACCGATGGGATGAGATGGGGTGGTGACATATTTTATTCTTACTCCGTCACCACACGGAGATCAATTGGTTACTCTGAATTCACTATTACATAGTTGTAATACATACAAACAATAAACAAGTTAATTACCAGGAAATCTTCCGGTGTTTAACTAAATTGAAAATAAATGTTTGTACTTAGTTGTTATTACTCATTGTTCATCAATTCCTGGAGGTAGGTACATTTTGAGTATAATTTTGACCAGTTTAGTTTATATTACGTAGAAATCTGTAATCTGTTTATTTGTCACAATTTGTCATATTAACTTTTAGTAAACGTAAAATGATTAAACGTTGTGATGATGACAGGGTAAGAAAACTATTTCTGAAACACTACTAAAAGAAATTAAATAAAACTTGGTAGAAGGGTACAGTAGCCAGTAAAATCGACTAGTGGCAGCTACCACTTGCAACTAAATGCAAGTCCAATCAAGTATACCTTAGCGTAAGACGAGATAGAAAAACCATTGTATAACATAAAATTGTAGTGGCCATAATTTCTGTAACTCCACCTTTCATAAGAATCAATACGATCTGTAATTGATAACGACCAGGCCTATTCAAGGAAGAGTATTTGGAGGAGGCCTAAGTATATTCAGCTATAGACGTCTATTGTCTGATATAAAAAAAAAAAATTCCTCCCACATTCTCACAACGCCATCTAGTTCCAAACTAAGCAGAGCTTGTACTATGGGTACTAGACAACGTATAAACATACTTAAATCCTTTTTTCTTGTAAATAAATACATACATATTATACACAGAAAACACTCAGACCAATGCAAACAATCATGTTCATGCATTGAGCGGAATTGAATCCGAGACCTCTGCGATATTCATGATTAATACAGACCAAAGTCTTCTGACACCAAGGGTCCAAATAAAGCGTAGGCGTACCGAAACCACTAAATACAAAAATACTTATAAATGATACAAACAACATTTTATTAAAATAATATTATTATGGAGTAATGAGTGGTCCATTGACGGATCCTGTGGTTATGACATTACCTATTATACATGATAATGCAATTCTAAGTAGTACTTGAGTTTCATTCATGTTTTATGCTAGGACATATTTAGTGCATAATGACGTGGTAATCACTCTGGTGACGAAGATGCTGGGTTCTTTCCCAAAAACTTCCGGGACCTAAGACCTTCTAAATTTGGAGGTACCATTAAGCAATTCATAACAGCTATTAATGTCCCACTGCAGGGACGGGCTTCCTCCCGTGACGTAGGATTACTTGGACTACTAATACCACGCTGGCCAGACGGATTGGTATAGGGTTTAATTTCAAGTTTTCCTTCTTTTTACTTCGTAAAGATAATATTCACGAATAGTCCTATAGTCGGTTTTTACGACACCCATGAGATGAGATGGGGTGGTGACATATTGTATTCTTACTCCGTCACCACACGGAGAATTATGAAATTCGGTATTACTTAAGTACTTTGGTCACAAGATCAGAAATGAATGCAATGCTGATGTCAGCAGATTGCAATCTAAAAATCTTCTGTTGTTAAAAAAATTAAAAAAAAATTAAAATTCATTTATTTGTGATAAACATGGTTGTACAGAGTTATCAGGTAAAGTTTATAAAGGTTCAACATGTTTAGCCATGATTTGGCATACAAATGCTTTAGCTATTTTATAATAATTGTGAATTTAAAACGGAATATTAATTAATTATACAAACTTATTTGATGTTAAATGTCAAAGAGTAAGTAATAACAATAATAACAATTATATAAAACACAACTAAGATGTCAATGGATAGTAATAAATTAAGTACACAACAAATTAAAAGTTAATACATATTTACACACAGGTCTAAGGCAATTAAGTATAAAGGTTTGTAAAACAATAAATATCAGGTAATTATAAATTGGATTATGTCTATAATAATAAATCAGATTATACCATTTTTTTATTACATATTTTTTCAACCAAAATGAAATTTACATTATAATGTCAAATAAATATGCGTTAGCAATAAAAAGTGTGCCAAATTATGACTTGATTCTAGAAAAGAAACAATTTTGAATATATCAATATATACCTACACACATACAAGTATATAAAAGGTGACTATAAAGACATTTTATTTTCTAAGAACTCCTGAATGGAGTAAAAGCATTTGTCAATTAACCATTTTTTCAGTTTTATTTTAAATAATATATTTGGCAGTTCTCTTAGTTCCTTGGGTATATTATTATAAGTTTTGGCACACATAAATGCACTGTTTTTGTGATGAAGTGCAGTTGTACATTGTGGCAACACAACCTTAGTTTTATCTCTTTTAATAAACCGACTTGTTTCAGTAATCCTTTCAAAAAGCTGTGGGTGCTTTTTAACAAATATTCCTACCTCCAAAATGTAGAGCGAAGTGAGTGTTAATATTTTTGTTTCCTTGAAAAGTGGTTTGCACGATTCAAGAGGGTGGGCATTACATATTGCTCTGACACATCTCTTTTGAGAAATGAATACTCTATCAACCAAAGTCGAGTTTCCCCACAACAGCAAACCGTACCTTAGAATTGACCCAATATACCCATGGTAGGCTGTGATAGCTGTGTTCTTTGAGGCTGTAATGCGAAGCTTTCTGAGAGCATACACAAAACTATTAATTTTACTACACACGCTGTCAATCTGTGGCTTCCAGTTGCAGAACCTATCTACATTGACTCCAAGGAACTTGATACTATCCGTTCTAGCTAGTAGTTTGTTTTCATGTTTTATTATTAGGTCTTTTACAGTCATTTTATAGTTTGAGAATTGTATATATTTCGTTTTGCTAAGATTAATATTAAGGTTATTGTTATTTAGCCATTGTATTGTGCATTGTAACGTTTTATTAATTTCTTGTTCGTGTGAGTGAGATAGCTTATCATTATTCGGTATTATTATACTTATGTCATCAGCAAATAATATACACTTGTGGGGGATTATATTCGGAAGATCGTTAATGTAGAGCAAGAACAGCAGAGGTCCTAGCACACTTCCCTGTGGTACTCCTGTTTTAATATGTCTATATGCTGACTGATACGAGGTAGATACCTGTTTTTGATTGAGTCTGGTAACCTCGACACATTGAGTTCGATTTGACAAGTAAGACTTGATCCAGTCCAACGCTACACCACGCAATCCATAATGCTGACATTTATCTAGAAGTGTATAGTGGATCACGTGATCAAAAGCTTTCGACATATCTAGAAACATAACCGTCACCGAATTCTTTTTATCTATGTTTTCAGTAATTTCCCTCATTAAGCAAAAAGCAGCAAGTGTAGTGGATTTATTTTTTTGGAATCCATTTTGTTCCTCTTTTATAATGTTGTATCTAGTAAGGAAACTTGTGATACGGTTATGCATAAGCTTTTCATATATTTTAGAAAATACTGGTATTAATGTTATTGGTCTATAATTGCACAGATATAGTTCTTCGTTATTTTTATAAACAGGTTTTACAATGGACAATTTTAATTTTTCAGGGAATTTACCTTGAATAAATGACAAATTAATAGTATGGGCAAGTGGATGACATATTATATCTGCACATTGTTTCACTATATATGTAGAGATAGAATCATACCCCACACTATTTGTATTATTTAACAGTTTTATTGTATTTAAAACTTCACTAGGTGTACAGGGCATTAAGAACAAAGAAGCTTCCACATTATCTATGTTGTAGTTGTATGTACAGTGTAAGCTTTTAGTGTAGACCGTAGGGTCTTGAATGGAAGTGTAAAATTCATTAAAAGCATTAGCTATATCTGCAGGGTCTGAAATAATTTGATCCCTATATTCTACCACATTAATACTCTGAAAGGACTTCATACAGTCAGTTTTGTTTTTTATTACCTCCCAGGAAGCTTTGCATTTATTTTTTGCATTCTTAACATGCCAGTTGTTTATATATTTTTTAGAAGAATTTATACATTTTTTTAAAATCTTGTTGTATTTTTTGTAGGACACATGGTTTTCTCTAGTGCTTTTGGTATAACACCTGTATCGCAGTTTTCTTTTTCTCACGCAGGAAGTCCTAATACCCTTTGTGATCCATTTTGGTGAAGATATATTCGCGTTTATTTTAACTTTTAAGTTTGGAAAACAAAGTTCATACAATAAACAAAACATATCATAAAACAAATTGAAAGCTGTATTACTTTCTTGTTCTGTATACACTTCAAACCATGACAAGTTGGACAAACCCTCTACAAATTTGTGTACATATTCTCTGCTATAATTTTTTTTTGTAATATACCAATATTTTAGTTTATTGGTGCTTTCTGTAGAAGCAAAATTGATAACTTGACAGGTGTTATGATCGGACAGGTAAAGATTGAATACTTGGCCAGTAGCGTTAGTTAAATTACTATATATGTGATCAATGCAAGAGTTATGTCTAGTTGGTGTTGTAATATGTGATGTCAAATTATAATTAGAAATTATGTCGTTTAATTCAGATGCTAATTTATTATGCTTTAAGATGTCAATATTCATGTCCCCTGCAATAATTATTCTCTTATTTTTTATTTTAAATATCAGCTTATGTAAGAATAATGAATGTTCGCTAGCGTCATGCTGAACTTAGAATTATAGACGAGTAATATAAAACTATTCTCCGTGTGGTGACGAAGTAAGAATACAATATGTCACCAGCCCACCTCATACCATAGGTGTCGTAAAACCCGACTGAGGGACTATCCGTGAATATTACCTTTACGTAATAAAAAGAAGGAAAACTTGAAATTAAACCCTATACCAATCCGTTTGGCCAGCGTGGTATTAGTAGGCCAAGTATCCCTCCGTCACTGGAGGAGGCCCGTCCCTGCAGTGGGACATTAAGAGGCTCTTATGATGAATATAAAATTAGATACTTACCTATTGTAAACGTTCTTTGTTTATAGATACGCAAAAGTGGCTCTGGTTGGATGTTCGTATGCTGGAAGCATGGCAACTTGGATGAGGCTGGCGTACCCACACTTGGTTGATGCAGCCTTCTCTGATAGTGGACCTCTACTGGCACAGGAAGACTTTCCTGGTGAGTAAGGAATAACTTCAAAAATATTTTGTTAAAGTGTCATGGTTTTTGCGCAAAGTATGAATTACAATAAATACTTAAATAGATGCAGATACGCAAATCGATCTTTTTGAAGATAATTTAGGCACTTTTCCTTTTAGTAATCATACTTGGCACCCACAGGACAGGCTTGCCTAATGTGGGGCCGTGTAAGTATATAACTAATATGTATGCTAATTTGGAAATAAATTATTTTATTTTTTATTTCCAAATCACTGTACCTCCAATAACGCTACCACGAAAACATGACACTGGAAGTAATTATTCTCGGAAATAAGTTTATCACAAATTTTTATCCCAAACTAATCTACATAGTTGCTACTTGCAAAAGAAAGTAATATGTTTATATAAACAGTCTTTTAAAGAATTAATATTATAGTTCTTCTTATCTTCTGCTCCTCCTTTTCGGGGACCCTCCAGGATGCACTTCACCTCAATCGGATCTTTTGTGTATTAGATCTTTTAATATTATACTCGTAGTTAAAATGATAAATAAATAAAGACAACCACATGTTTGCAGAATACTTGGAGGTTGTTGCTGACGCTATCAGGACTCAGGGAGGTGAGCAATGTCTCTCCAGCATCGAGGAGGCCATGGTGGCGCTGGGTGAACTTCTCGAGACAGACAACGGACCTGCTGCTGTCTCACAGATGTTCAAGTAAGTTTGGTTCTTCATTAACTCCGTCTATTGTTAAAGCCGAACGTCCACCGCCGGCTAAACTAAGTTGGTTTAGCTTAGCTCGCATAGTTGAGCCAGTTTTTCATACATGTGCGTCCACCGCAAACTATGCCACATGTAAACCAACTTAGTTTAGCCGGCGGTGGACGTTCGGCTTAACAGTCTGAAGACTGGGTGGGTGAACCCACAAAGAAAGCAAATCGCTTTCACTAATACAGGGAAACTAGGCCTAATTATACCATGCTGCCAGATTTTCCCAGTCAAAACCGCTCAAATCAGTCTCTTTCAGACTGCATTAGAAGTTGAAGAGTTTTCTTTGAAAGACACAAGTAGCCGAATATACACTCTTTCGTTTATGTTTCCGGGCGCATTTTTGCATTCAAACAACGCCACCTAGTCCTAAACAAAACTTGAATAATGGTTGTAGGTATAAAACTGATAAAAACTTTTTATCAATAAATATTTAATACCTACACATAAAATGTCACCACCCCATCTCATACCATGGGTGTCGTAAAAACCGACTAAGGGACTATCCGTGAATATTATCTTTACGAAGTAAAAAGAAGGAAAACTTGAAATTAAACCCTATATCAATCCGTTTGGCCAGCGTGGTATTAGTAAGCCAAGTATCCCTCCGTCATGGGAGGAGGCCCGTCCCTGCAGTGGGACATTAATGGGCTGTCATGATGATGATGATGACACATAAAATCGCTTAGTGCAAATGGCGTCTACAAATTACTTGTATAAGTATTATTATTCTTATTATGAGAAGTAATCTCACTGCTGCAAGTTTTCCACTAACTCCAAAACCACCATCTCCATAATTTCAGCACGTGCTCCAATATAGATCCGTCGGTACCATTAGACCTTGCCTCCTTCTACTGGTTCGGTATATCTGAAAACTTCGCTGGTTTAGTCCAGTACGCCAGGCCAGGAGATATACCAGCTGCTTGTGATGTTATAACCAATGAGGCAGTCAGTAAGTTAACTATGCATTAATTTTATCCAATTCCGTTGCATGATTAAGTATGTATAAGTATTAAACGCGTAAACGTAGATAAGAGATTTTTTTAAAGGCATCTCCCGCACTTTTCATTCTGCCCTGTTGTGTCACGGGGACTTTAACAAACATCAATTTAACGGACACAAGGAAGATCCAGACTCAGGACAATAATTTGTGGATCGCACAAATAATTGTCCTGCGTTAGATTTAAACCCTCGTGCACGTCAGCCGCTACCGTGGCGTCACCGAGACTATGCAACACGCCATCCTACTTAACTTTTATTTTGCTTGACGTTTTGGCACAGGTTACACTGATCTCTATCTGAATGGAGTTAATTTTATCTTTGAAATAGTATGGATGCGACCATTCATATTTAATACTAGCTGTTGCCCGCGGCTTCGCTCGCGTTCAGAAGTATTATGATTAATTAGGCCAATTTTTTGTTTAGCGTGTGTAAAAATAAGGGGCCTACAAAACTTCTTTGTACACAAATTCTTAAAGAAAATAAATAAAATGATAAAATAACTTGTTTAATCCATACAAAGTTATCATCATCATCATATCAGCCAATCGACGTCAACTGCTGGACATAGGACTTCTCCAAGTATTGCACCTTATGGGGTCCTGTGCCTCCCTCATCCATCGTCTTCCAGTCGTTCACAACAGCGCTGTCGCCGGTCGCCATTCCAGAATCTTTCTGCCCAAACAGCTGTCGGTTCTCCGCGCTATGTGCCCTGCTTGTCGTACTTTAACCGGTTATGTCGGTTACTTTGGTTCTCTTGCGGATCTTTTCATTTTTGATTCGATCACACAGGAAAACTTCCAACATAGCTCTCTCCAATGCCCCTGAGTGACCATGAGCTTTCTGAGTAGACCCATAGGTCAGGCTACAACATAGCTCTCTCCATTGCCCTTGAGTGACCATGAGCCTTCTGAGTAGGCCCATAGGTCAGGCTACAACATAGGTCTCTCCATTGCCCTCTGAGTGATCATGATTCTTCTGAGTAGGCTTATAGTTCAGGCTACAACATAGCTCTCTCCATTGCCCTCTGAGTAACCATGAAGCTTCTGAGTAGGCCCACAGATCAGGCTACAACATAGCCCTCACCATTGCCCTCTGAGTGACCATGATTCTACTGAATAGGCCCATAGGTTAGGCTACAACATAGGTCTCTCCATTGCCCTCTGAGAAACCATGAGCCTTCTGAGAAGGCCCATAGGTCAGGCTACAACATAGCTCTCTCCATTTCCCTCTGAGTGAACATGAACCTTCTAAGTAGGCACATAGGCCCTCCAATTTTGATTTTTTTTATCATAGCTTGATGTTATATAGCCTATAGCCTTCCTCGATAAATGGTCTATCCAAAACTGAAAACTAAATTCAATTCGAAGAAGTAGTTCCTGAGATTAGCGCGTTCAAACAAACAAACAAACTCTTCAGCTTTATATAATAGTATAGAAGTTTAGATAATTAATCTGTCATTAGGCGCTAAAACTACTAAGCTATTGAGAGAAATTACTCGTGAGCATAAAACATGCAGTTATTGAGAGAAGCTAAGTTTCATACAAACTTTCATCACATATTTTATCCCCTTGGGGGTAGAATTTATCAAAGTCCTTTCTAAGGGGGTGCCAACGTCATAATATCTATATACATGCAAAGTCTCAGCCCGATCGTATTGAAACTGACAAAGTTTCATACAAACTTTCATCACCTATTTTATCCCCTTGGGGGTAGAATTTATCAAAGTCCTTTCAAAGGGGATGTCAACGTCATAATAGCTATATGCATGCAAAGTCTAAGCCCGATCGTATTGAAACTGACAAAGTTTCATACAAACTTTCATCACATATTTTATCCCCTTGGGGGTAGAATTTATTAAAGTCCTTTCTAAGGGGGTGCCAACGTCATAGTAGCTATATGCATACAAAGTCTCAAGCCTATCGGTTTGAAATTGACAAAGTTTCATACAAACTTTCATCCCCTATTTTATCCCCTTGGGGGTAGAATTCATCATAATCCTTTCTTAGCGGATGCCTACGTCATAACATCTACCTGCATGCCAAATTTTAGCCAGATCCCACCAGTGGCTTGGGCTGTGCGTTGATAGATCACTATGTCAGTCACCTTTGAGTTTTATATATATAGAAGATTTGTTAGTGTCTTTGAAATACAAAACCACTTTGTTATTTATTGTATTAATGTTTTCAAAAATCTCCGCTTTACAAGTATTTTCAGATTATTGTAATGACTATTTTGAATTCCAGCGAATCCTGTACAACGGCTGGCTAACTGGATCACAGCACAGGAGTGGTCACAACCCTGCATAGAAACTAGATACAGTGAAGTGGTCGCCACTCATACTAACACAAGCTTCGACTCCGCTGCGGCTACCAGTAAGTTAATTAATACAACAATTATTTGTATGGGAAGGTTAGGCTTTCCACCAGAGCCAACCTACTTTGCATTACCAACTCTTGTACAAATATCTACGTATTTTGTATAGTTAATAACTTTATATCCCACCCTTACTTTTCGCCTCCGCAGTACAAGGAACATTTTGTCTAATTTACCTTTGATGACCGTGTGGTGACGGAGTAAGAATACAGTGTGTCACCACCCCATCTCATCCCATGGGTGTCGACAGAACCGACTAATGGACTATCCGTAAATATTATCTTTACGTAATAAAAAGAAGGAAAACTTGAAATTAAACCCTATACCAATCCGTTTGGCCAGCGTGGTATTAGTAGGCCAAGTAAACCTCCGTCAGAAGAGGAGGCCCGTCCCTGCAGTGGGACATTAATGGGCTGTTATGACATGATGACACTACTTTCGTTTTGTTGTTGTGTTTGCCACTTGTTCCACTACAAGATTAAAAAATCTGTCCGTGTACCAATTTTTGTAAATTTAATGACAGCAGAGTAAGAAAAACATATCAGTGATAACGGTAAAAGTCGACCTTCAGGGTAGGCAGACACTTATTTATGCTCTAGCATTTCTGGCGTCCATGAACGGTGGTTACCACTTACCATTAGGTGGGCGGCTTGCTCATACACGCTACATACACGTCTACAAAAATTCTGTGCATGACGTTGAGTAGTTCTTGCATGATCTTATCTATGTACTTTGTATGTATTTTAACTTCTGTAGTCTCTCTTCTGTGGTATAATTGGTATAATACATTTATACCAGAAGCTCTTAATAAAAATCTAAAGACGATAAAACTTTCTATCTCTCTTACATTTATAATCGAATTACAAGATACAGTTAACTTGTAGAAGCAGTTTTATACTGAAATAAGTTAAATCACATCGTTCGTGGAGAGAGGCAATTATCTGACCTCTGCCACCCTCTACCACCCCCTACCACCCCTCCTAGTCACGAGTGGCGAGTCCCCATCATTTACATAACAAATAGATTTGTTACGACTTGAAGACTTTTGAGGCTATGAAATTTATTTTGTTACGCGAATTTATTAATAGGTACTCTTATTTTAATTAGCCTTTTAATAGAACGTTTTATGCAGACAAAAAGGGACTTATTAGGTACCTACAAATATTTATAGGTATACTCCGTTCTCTCTGTGTGGTGACGGAGTAAGAATAGAATATGTCACCACCCCTTCTCATCACATGGGTGTCGCTAAATCCGACTAAGGGGCTATCCGTGAATGTTATCTGTACGAAATAAAAAGAAGGAAAACTTGAAATTAAACCCTATACAAATCCGTCTGGCCAGCGTGGTATTATATAGTAGGCCAAGTATTCCTCCGTCACGGGAGGAGCCCCGTCCTTGCAGTGGGACATTAATGGGCTGTTATGATAATAGTTCGTGAATGGATGGACATAGAATTTAAAATGTCACTAGCCATATTCAGAAAGACGCGCTGTCGTAGAATGCGATTAAGAATAATTTGCAGATACATTAGGAACTTTACGACAAAAGGAAAACATGACATGTATTTTTCAAACCGTCTAGTGTCTTGTCTAAATTGGTTATTATTATTATTTTGCCAAGTTTCTTTTTGCGTCACTACAGAGCCTGTCCCTTCATTAGGCCGTTAATGAGCTGTTATGGTTTAAAATAGACTACCTACTGTTACTATATTTAATTATTGTTTGATCTTGGTAATTAAAAAAAGACAATTTGCTATCGATCTATCAGCGCCTGGAAAATATTATAATTAGGAGCATATTTATGTAGTAATCGTGATAAAAATCGCTTTCAAAAATTTTACCAGCTCCTTTTCGTAGCCCAGACCATGTCTCTAAAGAAATTAAAGTTCAAAACAACCCTTCAACTACTTCAAAGGAAAATGAGCTACAAAAAATTACTTACTCTGTGCTTCTATTTAAAGTTTAGTAAAGTGACATCTAGTGTGATTACAAAGAACTAGTACGAGGATAATCATAAATGGTCGTTGTAAAGTCATACTTAATTTTTAATTACATCAACAGATGACAGTAGTCGTAACAAAATATTTCTTTTTAATTTCATAACTAAACTAACTGATAAATTATAGGAATACAATACGGGAAAGGAATACAATTATAATGAGAGGGTATTAAAAGGTATATTTTCACCTCAGTTAGGAAAACCATCTTAAACGTAAAATTTTGAATGAGCCGCCAGATAAATCTCGTTTCAGCACTTGTAGAGGCCCCTCAACGAAGCATCAAGCTGAGTATAAGCCCTTTTCTTATAATTTGAACTGCATGTGACCATTGCGTACGAATGTGTTGAGACAAATAAACACTTTCTTTATTTCTTCACTTTGTCATCATAACATCCCATTAATGTCCCACTGCAGGGACGGGACTCCTCCCGTGACGAAGGGGTCCTTGGCCTACTAATACCACGCTGGCCAGACGGATTGGTGTAGGAATTTGAAGATTTCCTTCTTTTTATTTCGTAAAGATAATATTTACGGATAGTCCTTTAGTCGGTTTTTACGACACCCATGGAATGAGATGGGGTGGTGACATATTGTATTCTTCTTCACTTTCTATTAGTCGCATATTCCGTAGCTCCACAGTCCACCATGCCATGACTAGGTTATTGTTGTAAGATGCAGAGAATCTACAATGTAGATGCGATGCTAATTGTCAGGCGCACAGATTAAGTATGCGTCAGGGTAGCGGTACACACTGCGGTGTTGTATGTCTAGCTTTATTGCTAATATTGAGGTGGTTACGGACAGAGTTGGACAAGCACTCAGCTATATAGTAAAAGGTAAGCAACCTTTGCGAGGTCAATCTAAATGGATGCGATCATTTATCGCTTAGTGAACTTATGCCGTCAGAAGCACATAAAACGGTTCCCATTTTTTTGCAGTGACATAGTTTTTAAGCGTTGTCAAAGGCTTATTGTGGTCAATAAGCCTTTAGAGTTAGGCACTAAGCAATAGAATACGTCCCATTGGAAACCTCATCCAATGATGCACGGAATATGGTTTACTTATAACCCAATCTTAGGTTATCACGTATCAATCAAATAGGAAAAAGTCTTAAAAGTGGAAAAAGTCTACTTTAGCCTAAAAATATAATTTAAATGAATCGTATTGTCCCACTCTTAAACAGTCTTTCCCAAGTCTTATGTGTTCGTTTTTGCGGTCCATTATAGGCACATAACGTATATCATGGACTATACGACACGAACAAGTCATGAACAGGATTTTGAAAATGTATTTCTAGCCGTTTAGTCTAGAGGTCCGTGTATCACGAAATCCTCGAAGTCTCCGCGTCCTGTTGTTTGATTTGCAGACGTCCCCGGGCGTCAGACAGACAGATACATAGTTCTTTTCTACGAAACTAACCGTAGTACTTTGTAAGAATTATTTCTATCTAAAAATTTGGACGAGTATACATTTGTTTGTGTAAAATTAATAATAAGTATATAAACAAAACATCAAAGTTAAAATATCATACGAAACGTATTGTAATGTATTATCACACGTGTACATTGCCAGAGACGCCAAAATATTCCAATCGTACTTACTTACAATCGTTTTGAACAAGACTGTGTAGATAAGGTATATTGGGGTATTTGTAACTGAATGCTAAAATAAATTGCATGCCTACTGAGTTACTTTTGGCGCTTTAGCTGCTTCAACGCAATTCACAAACTGTTTAACTTTACTGAAATAAATTTAAATTCTTATTGTTGATATTTTTTGGGGATTTTACTATATGACTATACTGTATGAAAATGAATATGACAATGATAAAACAAAACTAAAGAAATGTAAACAATTTTGATTTATTTTAATTTCCAGTGCGTCTATGGACCTACCAGACATGTGTAGAGTACGGCTGGTACCAGACTACAACCAGCTCTCGACAACCGTTCCTCGCGACTGTACCCTTACACTACTTCCATCAGATGTGCAGGGACTTCTTCTCTTCTTAGTAAGTATTTTATTATTAACTAGCTAACCCGTGGCCACTTCGTTGGGCGGCGAAAAAAATGCGTCCTTTTTTAAAACATATTTCATTACTGTTCCACTCCTATTAGTCATAGTGTGATACTATATACTTATGACACTCCCCCATAAATAGACTATTTAACACAGAAAGAATTTTTAAAATTGGTTCATTAGATCCAGAGATTACCCCCCCTACAACGTCACAAACACACAATCACACAAACCTTACCTCTTTATAATATTAGTATAGAAGTATACTCGTTAAAGTAAAGTTTACCATACATTACATTACATTTTGATGTCAAAAAGAGACAACCAGAACACCTTTAACGCGAAACTGTCGGTATTTCACTACTCTATACGAGTAGTATAAGAGAGTTATTTGATATAAAAAATCAAATAATTGTTTTTATTCTTTTCTCTTTTTCTTCTTTTTATTTTACCTTTACCGTTGATATCATAAACAGAAGTTCTGTCTGATTTAGTCCTGCACTCAAATGGTAAAGTTAGTTATGAGTTATTATGTGTTTTTTCTTTTTGTAAATGTGTTATTGTCTAGCTTTGCTGTAAACAAATTGTTTTTCTTTCTTTCTTTCAAATGTTGGGGAATTCTTTCCAATGGCGAACCATAATAATTATGGTGGAACAATCTTCTATACTTTTAAGATAGGTCCTTTAAACCCATATGACTAGACTGATAAAGCTATATCGACGAAGGGAAGAATTGTTTAATTTACGGTTTATGTGAAACAAATGATAAAAGGTCTGTAAATTAAAAATACTGTCTAAGATTTGTCATTTTTTTCCTAAAGTTTATGACTTCTTAGAAAAATTTAATTATTATATTTTATTTAACTATCTGGAAATGCTTTAAATCCGTTTACCAATCTTGTTGCGGTTACTTATCTTTAAATACTACATTAACCACTTCAATTTATTTGTAGAGTAATTACTCAAAATTTTATAATTATTTCAAAATACTTCATGGAATATTGCGTACATGCTTGGTATCAATAAATCCTCAATTTTCCCTATTATTTGTACTTAAATAGCTTATGAGTAAACAACGATTTAGATTGTCTTACCACCAGTAAATAAATAATAACTATTTGTACCTATGTAATACCTACTACAAAAAATATTAATATTTTAATCGTAGCCCTCCACTAACTACAATAATTTCTTACATATATCTGATTAATACTCGTACAAGACTTATATGTATTTTGCTGCTAGAAAACTTTTCTAATATTGTACCTCCATTTTTTCACGGTCTACTAGCGGAATAGACGGGTAACGATTGTCATTCCCATGTTAAGCGCCGATTACACTAGACTACATGTAGTCAACTACATCTTGTAGGACACTACATCTTGTAGGACACTACATCTTGTAGGAGACTACATCTTGTAGGACACTACATGTAGTCTTTCCATTTCCATGTAATTGTTTTGGAAATGGAAAGACTACATATTGTAGTGTCCTACAAGATGTAGTCTCCTACAAGATGTAGTTGACTACATGTAGTCTAGTGTAATCGGCGCTTTAATTAAGTTCGACCAAGTCACTATTTGGAGGAGGCCTATGTCCTGCAGTGAACCTCAATTGCCTGATGTGATGATGAACTCAATATTGCGTCTATATTAACGCATTTAATTTACTTCTTTGCAGAACGTTTTAGTTATATAATATAAGTTATTCACACGAATAAAATTACAAATATTAATCTATACTTACTTAGATAGTGTACGTACAAAAACCACAAAACAAGATTTGACTAAAAATACCTTTAGTATGATTTGTTGAAGAGGCCTATGCCCAGCAGTGGACTGCGATAGGCCAATTGATTGATTGAGTGATTGATTGATTGAGTGATTGATTGATTGAGTGATTGATTGATTGAGTGATTGATTGATTGAGTGATTGATTGATTGAGTGATTGATTGATTGAGTGATTGATTCGTTGAATAATGTTTAAAAGTCTCTAATGCCCGATTTACACATCGACAAGTACAGTGGCGAGTTAAAAAAATAGACAGTTAAGTAGTAGGTAATAAGTAGTAAGTACAGTTCACACGTGGGCGAGTACAGCTCATAAGTTGCCGATCAGAGACGAAGACTAGTCGCGTCGTGCGTGCGTCGCCTGAGATTGTTTACGGTTATTTTAATCGATAAAATGGACATTGAACAATTGAATACCCATTTACGCGCCATTATACGAGAAATAGTATTAACACTGAACATGCAACACATTAAAAATAAAATTTTAATAAAAAGTATACTTAGAATAATTAAAAAATAAATATTCCTCACACTTTCACACAACGCCATCTAGTCCCAAACTAACCAGAGCTTGTACTATGTGTACTAGACAACGCATAAATATACTTACTTAAATACTTTTATAAATAGATACACATTATACATAGAAAAACAGACAAAAATAAAAATAAATACGACATTAGAACTTGTGAACTGTACTAAACTCGCCCGTCTACACGGCGGACGCTGCGAGCGCCGAGCCGGCGGGGTAAGGGAGACGCGAGAGAGGGGGCTACTTCGTTCTTAACTCGCCGAAAAATAGGATCGAGCTGTATTCAAAACAACTTAATCGGCAACTTACTACTTAACTCGCTTTTGCCGTCCACACGCAAAAAGTGACTTAACTCGCCAATGATGCAAGTTAACTCGCTACTGTACTTGTCGATGTGTAAATCGGGCATAACAGAGTAACCACAATTATATTCTAACATAGCTATGTAAATGTGGTCAGATAATATTAAGTATTTAATGTTTCCCTTAAACTTAATTATAGTAATTGGTTTCTAAATGCTCGTGTCATTTAGGAAACAATGCTTATTATTATTGAATTAAATTACACTGAATTTATTTGTGTAGGTATAACAATATGTAGGTACACATTTGCACATTTTGTAAAACAGTTATCTAAAAGTTCTGCCAATCCAATATTGAATATTCGAAGATTAGTTCAAAACTGTACGGAACCTCTTCTAAATTACGAAATTATTTTAGTATCATAAAGAGGTAAAGTTTGTGTGTTTGTGACGTTGTAGGGGGTAGGTAATCTCTGGATCTAATGAACCAAATTTAAAAATTCTTTCTGTGTTGAATAGTCCATTTATTGGGGAGTGTCATAGGCAACATAGTATCACGCTATGACTAATAGGAGTGGAGCAATAATGAAATATGTTTAATAAAGGGATGCGTTTTTTTCGCCGCCTAACGAAGTGGGCACGGGTCAGCTAGTGTCTAGATAAACGTGCAGATAGTTTAGACTGTTATACTAATGTAATGTTGGGGATTTGGTGACGTAAATAACTTGCCTCGATCTGTTGCTATTGTAGCCGGAACGCCAAACCTTAAAACGAACTGTCTAACAAAAGCATCTGCAATGGATACAGTTTCTTTATTTTTAAGAGGAACAGCTTGTACGAACTTTGTTAGCTCACATTGCATGGTCAATATATAGCAATTACCGTCATCGTCCCTATCTAACGGTCCTACTACATCTAAATAAATTTTATCAAATGCCGAAGAAGCCGTTGTGGTTATCTCCATTGGCTCTTTTGTATATCTAAAATATTTAGATTTTTGGCATTGTGTACATGTCTTAATAAAATTTTGGACGTCCTTTTCTACATTTGGCCAATAATATCTTTGTTTAATAGTATTCACCATCCTGCGCACTCCAGCATGTCCACTGGATGGCAGTAAATGGAAGTCATTTAAAATAATAGTCTTTTCTTTATCGTCACTAATTCTCTTTACACCTCGTAATATACAAATTCGGGGTCCGGACCATTCTTTAAGTGTCGATATTTCATCGCACAAATTCTTTATAAAATCAATATTGTCTTCATTTTTTATTATACAAATTCCATTAACACAAATTTTCTCACAAAATAATCTTAATTTTTGCACAAATTCGGCTCGCGAGAAGTGCGCCTTAAAATCAAGATTAATAAATAACATTTTATTATTTAGAGCAAATGCAAAACATTCTACTTCTTCTGTTATCATATTCCTTTCTCTAATTCTTTTTAACTCATCGGGTTTAATAAAATTCATCTCTACTGATTCACACGGTTTTCTTAATATATCCACAACTCTCGGTTGATCAGGCCTTGTGTCAGTGGATTTACTAAGATCAACTTTCTTTTCATTCCTTTTACTTTCATCCATAATATCGTTCATTCTCTTCTTTTGAGCTCTCGTCACTACAGCCACAACTTGTTCATGCATACACTTCAGATCATCCGAAGTTAAACAAACTCTAGACAATGCATCCGCTACAACATTTTCTTTACCTTTTACATACACAATTTTAAAGTCATATTCTTCAATGGTTAATCTAAATTTAAGAAGTCTACTTGATGGGTCTTTAATTCCGAAAAGATAAACTAAGGGTTTGTGATCTGTCATAATAGTGAATTTTCGTCCATACAGGTAGGGTCTAAAATATTTAACTGACCAAACAATTGCCAAAAGTTCTTTCTGTATGGTAGGATAATTCTTTTCCGCTTTATTTAATGGTCTACTAGCATATGCTACGGGTCGAAGGTCTTTGTTACATAAAACTGAACCAATAGCAAAACCTGAAGCGTCTGTTTGTAATATGAATTCGTTACTTTCACTAAAATCAGGATATTGAAGAACTGGTGAAGAAATTAAAGCGTTTCTTAAATGTTCAAATGCATTTTGACATTCTTCTGACCAAATAAACATTTCATTTTTTCTAGTTAATTTATTGAGAGGCATTGCAATTTGGGAAAATGACTTTATAAATCTACGGTAATAGTTACAGAATGCTACAAAACGTTTAACTTCTTCTACATTTTTAGGTATAGGATAATCTTTTAAAACTCTTGTTTTTTCTGGATCGGGTAACACACCTTTTTCTGAAACGACATGTCCTAGATAAAGAACTTCTTTTCTTAAAAATTCGCATTTTTGAGGATTTAGCTTTAAATTAACTTTCCTTAATCTCTCTAAAATGCTAATCAAATTTTTATTATGACATAAGAGACTTCTACCTGTTACAATTAAATCGTCTTGGTATAGAAGACATTTATCGAAAGCCAAACCAGATAAAGCTACAGACATCATACGACTAAAAGAATTTGGACTTATCTTAAGTCCCATCGGTAAACGTTTCATTTGGTATTGACCTGTACTTGTAGAAAAAGCTGTTAACTTACGACTAGCCTGTTCTAATTTAACTTGATAGTAACCTTGATGAAGATCAAGGTGACTAAAGTAAACAGCTCCTGAAAGCGAATCTAAAATTTCGTTTATATTAGGTAGTGGAAACTTATCATCACAAATCATTTCGTTTACTTTTCTGTAATCCACTACTAATCGCCATTTCTTTTCACTACTATCACTACTCCGTTTCGGTACTAATAAAATTGGACTCGACCACTCACTGTTTGTCTTTTCAATAATATCGTTATCTAACATTTTATTTATTTGCCTAGCTATTTCAGGTTTTAATGCTTGTGGTAATCTGTAAGGTTTTGTGTAAACTGGTGTGCAACTTGGTTTTAATACTATCGATTGTTCATAAATGTTAGTAGTCGTCAGCTTATCCCCCTCTACATAGAAAACATCTGCATATTTAGCACATATTTTCTGAATAGATTCTCTCTCGTCTTTATTTAAATAATTCAATTTTAACTCGTTAAATAACGTGTTAACTCTAGATACATCTACCTTGTTATCATGAAACTGACAAACATCATAATCACATAAAGTCTGCAAGTTAGGAGAAAGTGATGGTAAAGTAACATCTTTTTCACTAACATTAAGTATTCTTACTGGGATCCTATTATTTTTTACTATTGCTATTGTGTTGGCCAAAAACACATCAGTCGCTAGCTCTTGTCCACATACAAGCACTTCATTATTTAACGGTTTATTTACATAAATAAAATGTATCGATTCTGAACGAGCTGGAATAGTTAAAGTATTTTGAAGTCTTTCTTGCTCAGTAACAAAATTAAAATCATACGCTTTTCCAAAATTGCTAAGTGTTAAGACATTTGAATTTAAATTAATATTAGCTTGAAATTTGTTTAAGAAGTCTAAACCAATTATTCCATCTACTTTCAAAGGCAAGGAACTAAAAATAAGAAATTCTTGTTGAAATATTTGATCATTATGTTCAAGGTTTAATATAACAGAACCTTGAGAGTATTGCTGACCACCTATTCCATTTATCAGTGTGCAGTTGTTTCTAATATTAGCATTTTTAGGTAAACTTTCACTTTTAACTATAGATAATGAAGCTCCTGTGTCGACAAGCCAATAATACTTTACATGGTTGATGTAAAATGCAATATATTTCGCATTACCTTGACATGACAATATAAAATGATTAAGATCGAAAAAACTGGTTCTTATTATCTGTCTCAATATTAGATTTATTTTCAGTAGTAGTTTGTTCTAATGAAAATACATTTTGTCCTCGTCTAGTATTTTTAAAATGTCTTGAACCTCTAAAACCACGTTGGTTTATTGAAGACGGGCGCGAGTTGCCTCTAAAATAATTATTACGCCATAATTGACCATTATTATTGTAACTACCACGCTGTTGACCACGATGATAATTGCTATTAAAATATTGACCACGCCAACTACCCCTTTGGCGCTGATGGCCTTGAAAACGTGTCATTCTAGATGAACTGTTCCCCTGTCTATGTATATGTAAAATGTTACCTGATGTTTGCTGAAATGAAGTACACTCCTCGTCTTTGGCTGCTTGAATGGCTTCCGTCAGGCTAGAATAATTTCTGGCAGAAATAATAGTACTCAGCTTTGAACTGCGCAACCCATCTGAAAACCGTTTTATAGCAAACTTTTCATTAATCTGCTTTAATGTCTTGCAAGTAACCGGGTTACCATCGGCTTGAGAGATAGTTAAGTCTGTTAATAATTTCTCAATCTCACTACCATATACTTCAATAGGCCTTGAACCTTGTTGAGCATTTTGTAATTGGGATTGTATTGCTATAAAAGACTTTTTAGGTAAAAGAAATTGACGTAAATCTGCAATTAACTCTTTTACAGTTTTGTACGAACTAGATAACCGTAACTTAGCATTTTCAGACAACCTGTTTTTAAGAACAAAAGTGATTAATAAAACCTCACCTTCTGGATTAATCATATCGGCGTACATTTCAACTGAATCTATTAACCGTTTGGTTGTCTCCTCAACACCGTCCAATACTGGAATCAAACTACACGCCACTTTTAAGTCAAATTCCATTTTTACTAATTTTTCTTTAGTGGGAACAATACATAAACTTTTTATTTCATTATAAATAGTAGTTATATTTTGATATACCTCTAATGCCGATGTTAAATTACAGTCCTGTGTATTTTCCAATAAAGATAATATCTCACGACATTTATTAAAAATATATTGGGATTCATTTAATTTTAACTCTATCACTTGACCTTTATATCTACTCTGTCCCTTTTTAATCAAATATTTTCTAATATCTATCAAACTATTATAACATTCAATTAAACTATCACTCATTATCTAAAAATAACATAACTTAAATTAACAAAGAACATACTCGTAGCTCCCGCACTGATAATACTACGTACGACACGACATATAACACCGCTGCGTTGCACTTTTCCCACGCGGTACGTAGTGTTCATGCACAATTATAGCACGTTTTATTTTATAAGTAATGAAATTTGATATCTACCACAAGAAACAAAACAGGTGAAATTTTCGGATGATGATATTTTTATATCATTGGCGTCTTGAAATCTAGCTATCAGGTGTACCTTCCATTCGTCCTCGCATGGATGCTCGAATACGTTGAATCGTGTTCAGTCCAATCTCATCTTGAATCCAACGTTGATGGCAATTTTTGTACAGGCGCAAGAGGAAGTAGATCACCAAGCCAGCCAATATGGCCAGGGTAATGATGGTCACAACGCTTAACCGCTCCACGTGGCCTCCAATGTCCTTGAGTATAGCGTCATTTTTACCAACCGCGTTCTGGTTAATAAAAACCTCTTCTTTTCCGATGGATGAACGACACATTTTATACTTTTATATGTAGGCAAATACTTTAACTATAATGAGCCCCTTGGCAGACCAGACCAGAGGCAGGGTCGCCATGTAATGTTGGGGATTTGGTGACGTAAATAACTAACAACCACTTTTATAGAAAGCCTTTTATTAAGTGTAAAAAAGTACATTAATATAAAATAATGCGCATTACAGTAAACTACGTACTAAGCATATTATATGATACTTACAAACTAAAGGAACCTACATACTATCCTAAAGGAACATACACACTTCACTAATACAAACATTAAATTATGAATAAACCATTTATTACACTTTACAGTT
Organism: Schrankia costaestrigalis; assembly: GCA_905475405.1. Lineage (NCBI taxonomy): Eukaryota > Metazoa > Arthropoda > Insecta > Lepidoptera > Erebidae > Schrankia > Schrankia costaestrigalis. The sequence goes on along the minus strand of FR997852.1, from coordinate 11,704,788 downwards.
TCGATGAAAGCCTCCTTCGTTCTGGTATTGACCGCACAAACATCCTGTTCGGCGGCGGTCACTTACCGGACCGCGTGGTCACCGTGCTGGGAGGTCATGACCCCTGGACACCTATGGGACCTAAGTCGACCCACTCCCATCACCTAGCACCATTGTATCTCGTCGATGGGATTTCACATTGTAGAGCTATACAGTAAGAATATGTTTAATACCTAACTTCATCATAACAGCCCATTAATGTCCCACTGCAGGAACAGGCCTCCTTCCGTGACAGAGGGATACTTGGCCTACTAATACCACGCTAGCCAGACGGATTGGTATAGGGTTTAATTTCTAGTTGTCCTTCTTTTTATTTCGTAAAGAATCAGATAATATTCACGGATAGTCCCTTAGTCTGTTTTTACGACACCCGACACCACACGGATGAGATGGAGTGGTGACATATTGTATTCTTACTCCCTCACCACACGGATTATACGTAATAACCCCTGATCATGTTCACTCTGTATAATATACTTACCTACTTTTTTCTTTCACAGAGCTACTGGTACAACGGAGGATGAAGAATTGGAACTCACTAAAGAGCTAGTATTAGATGATATGTACAGGTTTATAATGGGTGGTTACATAGATGCGTCTGCAGCGTCAAGCATACACGCGTCTGTTGTGCTCCTAGTAGCTATAGTCGCATATTATGTATTGTAAAAAGTATACATATAAATGTTTAATTAAATATAATCCTGTTTGTTTATTTTTAGACTAGTATAACCTAGTATAGGTTTAGATTTTTGGGTTTTTCGGCAAACTGGCAACTGGTAATTTAAATAAAATATGATAGGGATGTAGGTAGCTTAGAACATAAATAAATAAATAATGTTCTTTCCGTCATTCTGCTGAGAAGGGTCTGTTTGTGAAGGATAAAGACATTAAAATAACCACAGCATTTTAGATTAGATACAGATATAATTAGATATGGGAAAGATCAAAATTAATCGTCATTATTATAATAACTGATATCCAGGCGGGAGAAGGTGACAAGCGACTTTTTCTTTAATGGCATTTAATCTAGTAACAATTCGTGTGCTGCCGTTAGAAACACCTGCTACTACATCGTAGAACTCCTTTGATGTTGTTACGTTAAGATAAGATAGTTTTCTAGACGGTCGAGGCTTTACTTTCAGCAGAACCTTCTTAAAACAGCTCTTGATGTGCCTCAGTCGCCTCCCACTCTAGTAGTTGGCCTATACGCACCTCTCTAACCAGCCAGACAGAATAATGAGGTAGGGTAAAGTATGACAAGTTTTCCTGCTTTGAATTTCGTACAGGCAATACCTACCAAGGAATTTTCCTATAGTCGGCTTCTACGTTACCTGGGAGCTGTTAGCTGAGTTATGATGAGATGGTAAACTAACACCATTTAGGTACTCTTACTCCGCCACCAAAGCAGATAGCTAATAATAAAGATGACATTTTTATATAAATAAAACAAGGAACAATGCGATATTTTTATATTTATATTTCGTTACATATTATTGTATATAATCTACTGGCAGAGCTTCTATCTTCAATACATATAACCGTAATCATAATCTCTGAAAAAAAAAAAGAATTTTATTAAGTAAGTATATTTTTATTAACTAAATAAGACGTATAATATTTCGTAGCAGTTGATTATAAATCGTTCAGTGCAAAGTCATGAAGGATGCGAAGCTGGGGTCTAGAAATGGAAATGATGGCGAGAATGAGGCTCTTTGAATATGGCCAAAGACCTCCATTGGGTCAAATGCTTGCGGACTTCATTTTTTTTGATGAATTTCTATTTCGAAAAGAAAACCTAACTGCTGCAAGTGGACCTGGCTTAGTCCTGATGGTGTCACAAAAAATGACATAGACCTTATTATGTCCATTCCTTTCACTGTCACTATACCAAAACAAAGAAAACTTTTACGCGTGGTAAAGTAACTTACACTTTCTCCAAAAAAAATAAGCATATTACTTACTCCGGGACTGTAACAGGCACACATTTGTTCAAAACGCGGACGAAATTCCTTGGACATGGCTCTATTATATAACTCTGCGCAAATGCTATAATACACAGTAAGAAAACTAAAGTGAAAATTTTATTAAACATTTTTCTGAATGTATCTAAATACAAGAATTACAAATAAATACTGATTTATTTAATAACCCACATTTGCCTTATATACTGGAGAGGCTATGAAAAGTATTATTTTAGTTATATCCTTAATATTATAATAGGGATAAATGTAAGAATTTCCTTTTACATACACAGTATAAAAGCTGTTTACGAGTTATGTAGATACCTACTTATGACTTATATAAAGAAGACACATTTTAATATATTACGCATTTGTTAATTCTTTTGTTAAGGCTATCCTATGTTATATTCAATTACCGATGGTTATTTACGAAGAAAACTTTTTATTATTTTAGACATAACATAGATGACATACTTCTGCCTAGCACTCGTGACTCGGCATGTGTGAATAATGTGTAATAGTGACGCCTTCGGAGGCGCCTACGTAAAATCAAATGACTTGTCCCAAAAATAATCTTTATTGAATTGGTGGTGTCAGAAAAACATTTTCGACCTAAGAGGCGGCGGAAATAAGTTATGACGTTACCTAGTCTGTCTGCAGCTTTCCACTTAGGAACAAGACTTAGTTTATTTGTATGCTTTCCATCTTTATTGTTTCATACATACATGTAGTACGATACACAGCTATGGCAGCTAAATCCAATCAGTAGTATGAAATTTCAGCCTTTAGGTGAAATAGTAAAGTCATCATCATCATAACAACCCTTTAATGTCCCACTGCAAGGACGGGTCTCCTCCCGGGACGAAGGGATACTTGGCCTACTAATACCACGCTGGCTAGTCGAATTGGTATAGGGTTCAATTTCAAGTTTTCCTTGTTTTTATTTCGTAAAGATAATATTCATATATCGAGATAGTCCCTTAGTCGGTTTGTACGACACCCATGGGATGAGCTGGGGTGATGACATAATTGTATGCTTACTCCGTCACCACACGGAGATCATCCGTCATCATCCAAAAAACAGAAAATTAAAACACTAATAAATAGTAATAATAAAATTTTATTGCAATAAAATGTACATACAATAAGCATACAAATATACAATTGTCTAACATAAGCGTTACATACATTATACATACAAAGATACAAATGTGTCTGTTATATGGATGGGCCTCGTTTTGATCTACGACTAGGGTATCAAATATATAATTATTATCTTTTCTACATATACATATAATACTAGCTTATAACTTGTGGCTTCGTTCGCTTAAAACCTTTTGGTTTTCCAAATTACAAACCCTTTTTTTAAGTCTTATTTTGCAGTAATAGTTTGACGAGCAAATAGCGTAGTCTGATTGCTACATCAAAGGTCGTAGGTTCGATCTCTGATCAAGTCAAACTTGTCAAATATTTGTGCGTGGACTTGGCTGTTTTATTTGGTCTAAGCGTTTTAATTATGAAAAAAGTTTCTAAGTATTTTTATTAGTTGTCTAGTACTACATTTAGAAACTAAATTTTAGTTTTTTTTATTATTATTTAATCCCCTTACTCAAAAACGCCTTTTAAATTTAGTCACTGTTTAGCGAGATTTTTATTAGCAAAACCAATCTTATACCAAACAAAATTGTAAGAATTTAAGCTAATCAATTGACTAAAATTTAAGAGTCGTTTATGTTTAAGTATTTGTGAAAGCTGAAAGCAGTGTTTCACCGATAGAGTTAATGTCGTATCACCAGGAAAGTAGGGATAGGGATGGTAGGCAAGCAAGTGCTTTTAATTAATTTGAATATCAAAAAACCGGTCAAGTGCAAGTCTGATTCGCGCACAGAGGGTTCCGTACCAACCTATTTATTTTCCCGCCAAAATTATATGACTTCACGACTCATCTGTCAAAAATTCTATGACGTCACGACTCATCTGTCAAAAGTTCTATAACGCCACGTCTCAGCTGTCAAAAATTCTATGACGTCATACCTCATCTATAATACTTTATAGGTTCCGTTTTTTCAAAATGGGTATGAAACCCTGAAATAACTATTTTGAAATATAACTGAAACGTACAGTCAGCCCCAAAAGTCGCTGAACACATTTTAAATTCCAAAACTGCTGAACTCTAAAAGTGCCATAAGTCAGTGTCGCGGGTATTTCAGAAGTATCTGAACACTAGTATTTCAAAAGTAGCTGAACACTAGTGTTCCAAAAGTAGCTGAACACTCTAGTGTCAATTATGTTTACTCGTTGGAATAGATACATAATTTCAAGACAATTCACTGAGATTCGATAGCCTAGGGTATAGAACACTCGAATTTGATGAAGTAGACGTGCGTTCGAAACCGGGTTGTGCCAAGTATTTTTTTTGGTTTTTTTTTTTTTATTTATTGTATTTTATCTCAAAAAAAACAAGTAACTTAAATTCACCGTCACTGTTCACAGGTATTTTAATAAAGTTAAAATATTATTTTTAATTGAAAATTAAATAGTATTTTTATTTAATTTTTAATTTAATGAAGAATGATCATTATGACTTTAAATTGTATGAGAAACATTTTCGGAGATTCGATGATATGAGTTGAAATGTTATGTAAGAAGAAGCGCTCCCTGTTGTGCGACATTGAACTTAATAGTTTTATGACATGCAACTAAAATTAAGTCTAGAGGTGATAAAGCCATTTAATTAATTAATTAATTAAATTATTTAATTTAATTGTCGAATATACATTTTTTTCGTAAACGAAGTCGCGGGTTACAGCTTGTATTGAATAATAATAGTTGAAAACAAAATAAGAAAAAATAAAAAAACACAAAAAGTAATCCGTTCCTCAGGATGGAACCAGAGCTGTTTTCTTTTCACCCAAGCTCTATACAAGCAAAGCTATCGTGTTGACAACTGTTTTGATGAAATTGTTAATGTAGTATTCCGCTTTGAAATTGGCTTGACTTTTGTCTACTGTCAAAATCACTCACTACAACTACACTGAAACTCGACCGCAGATGAGCGACGCAGCGGGCGACGTTGCCGTTCAGTCATGCGCGGCTCCCGTATACTGCACGAGTTGGCAACATCGATACTTCTGAAATACCCGCGACACTGACTTATGGCACTTTTAGTGTTCAGCAGTTTTGGAATTTAAAATGTGTTCAGCGACTTTTGGGGCTGACTGTACCTATCTAACGTGAACTCAAACTATAAAATAGCGTAAGCCATTTAGGCTAAACGGCTTAGGCTTTAAACTACGGTTTTTATGTCAAGTTTTCTTTAAGTATTTGAAAGAAATATTACTGTAAATTAGAAAGGCTTGGGCAGCTTTGTGTACGAGATTTTGTGGTGACACGTTGCAATTTTAATCCCATACTATAAAATCAATCAGTCATTTGCAGAATCGCAGCAAACATACTTGCCTTTAAGAAAGGCAAAAGCTCTCTTGAATATCTTTAAAGTTTCATTTTAACCCAATATATATTTATGTAGAATTATCTGATGACGAATAAAGAACTTTGAAATTTGAGGCTCAGATTCTAACTAGTAAGGAACCTACCTGTATTAATAAGATGGCCAGATTGCTAAGGCACCAGAGCTTTATTATTCAGATTATTTCTCTTTACGGTAGGTTTAAATTTTATATCAACCTCGGCAACTTCAAGGTAGCATATGCGGCTGTTGTTTCCAAGGTTGCAGGTTCAAAAGCCAGGCAGGACTATTCTTTATACGAACCATAAATTTATTTTTATTTATTTAATTTGATGACCTGTTTGAGACTATACTGTCAAAAAATTTAATATTTAACGAAAATTGTGCCAGAAATGGTATGAATAATAGTATGTAAATAAGTATTATCACATAATAAGTATATAAACACAGGTACTAATTCATTTATTATTATTATTACGTTTTATTATTTTTATTAACTTGTTTGCATAAAAGACTATTGTGTCTTTTAATAATAATGGTATAATTTGCTATAAACAATTATATTCAACACTAAGATAAACATATTAACCGTTTTTACCCCATAATAAGGTCGAAAATAACTCCAAAGAATTTGGGAAATAAAATAATAAAAAGGTACTAATAAAAGGGAAGGAAAAATAAAAAATAAAAATAAACTTTACACAAATCATATAATAATTATACATAATGGTTGTCACTTAAACTAACACAATTATTATTATTATTTACATCAACATATAACTTAATATTTGCTGAAAGATCAAATATTTAGACGAGAAAAAAAATAAAACAAAAAATAATAAACTTCATCTAGTCATCACATAATTATTTACGTATGGAATATTATAAATCTTTTTAATACTAAAATTGAATGCAGTACTTACAAATGTATATGAAAAAACAATAACATAATAATAATTATCTTATAAAATATAATAATTATTATCACTACGTTTATAATACGGTATTATTACAAAATATACATTGTTTTGTCGTGTGCTGGAGTACATATTATTATATTATAATGGTATTATTGTATTGTATATCGGCGTGTTAGTATGGGCCAGCCAGCTTGTGGTTGTTAGTGGATATTCACTATTATGTCGAACATTATACATTATTATATCATGCTGAGAGTGATCAACCCCCGTTGCTTGGTTGTTCCTGTTGACAAACAAATATCTATTAATATATAGTAAAACTACAAATAAAACTATTTATAATATGGTGATATACCTACATATCCGTAAATATTTTCTTTACGAAATAAAAAAGAAGGAAAACTTGAAATTAAACCCTATATCAATCCGTTTGGCCAGCGTGGTATTAGTAAGCCAAGTATCCCTCCCGTCACGGAAGGAGGCCCGTCCTTGCAGTGGAACATTAATGGGCTGTTATGATGATATGGATGATAGAATAATCCAATTTGATTTGACTTTCTCTATAAGCTGTTTTATTTAAAAATGTAAGCTCAAACCACTTTTTGTCAAAAGCACAAACCATTGTTTTTCAGTCAAAACACACAAAAATAATGGTTAAAAAAGTAAAGAAATATAATTAATACATCATAGGAAAAATGAGATCGTTTTGTTTTTAGATGTATGAAAAGTATTTCTTATATCTCGTAATAATATTTTTTTAGATAAAAAAAAATATTGTGGTTATTTGTGCTTTTCATAACTACATTGACTACAAAAAACCAATTAACTCAGCCGGCCTATCTATCTATTTAATTTTTAATATTAAATAAATAATAATAATAAATAATAATCAGAGAAGTTCGCGCAAGTATATGAACATAGTAAACACCGGCTTCTCGGCATTTAGTTCCTAAACTGACATCTGCGCAGCCATTTGCAACAACTTCAACCCGGCCGCGTAAGTTGGCGCGTACTGTATTTTACGTAGTAAATAAAATTGTGTCATACCTGTATAGACGGGTCCAGTCCAGGTTTAGGGAGTAACATATCCTCAGTCGTTTGGTGATCTGTAACACAGAAAATATAGGAGCTAAGAAACAATAGAAACGTAACGGAAAAACTTAATTAATATAAAACTAACAGTTTTATTATTACACTAGCTGACCCGTGCCCCCTTCGTTGGTCGGCGAAAAAAACCGCTTCCGTTTTTTAAACAAATTTCATTAATTACATTACTCCTATAAGTCATAGCGTGATACTATATAGCCTATGACACTCCCCAATAAATGGACTATCCAACACAGAAAGAATTTTTAAAATTGGTTTAGTAGATCCAGAGATTACCCCCTACAACGTCACAAAAACACAAACTTTACCTCTTTATAATATTAGTATAGATATAATAACATCTTCATCACATCAGCCAATTGACGTCTACTTCTGGAAATAGGGCTTTTCGAAATATAGCCACCTTGCGCGGTCTTGTGCCTCAGTCATCTTTCCGCCGTAATTACTAGGTCGTCGGTCCACGTTGAAGGCTTCGTTCTCAGAATGGTATGTATGTAATGGAACTATTTGGTCTTTTTGTTAAAATTGTTGTAATATTATTTGTAAATGACTGTGTGTTTTCCGAAATAAATAAAAATAAAAATATTACGAATGTGTTCTCCGCCGGTTATCAGCAGCTCGCCTATGATTCCGTCATATCACGAAGCCTTGTTGTTCTTCAGTTGTCGGAGACCATATACATTATTCTTACACAATCTCCAGGATTTCTTCGGTATGGTGTCGTGTTAGTCTAGTTCTAGGCTCGACGGCTGGTTAAGAACAGTAGAGTATAGTTACCGTCGTGTAGCGTCCTGGCCCGCAGCGCGTCGTTCTCGTCCCGCAGCGCGGCGGTGTATGACCGCGCGCGCGTGACGTCACAGTGTCGTGGCGCACATAGTAGTACAGTATAGTTACCGTCGTGTAGCGTCCTGGCCCGCAGCGCGTCGTTCTCGTCCCGCAGCGCGGCGGTGTATGACCGCGCGCGCGTGACGTCACAGTGTCGTGGCGCACATAGTAGTACAGTATAGTTACCGTCGTGTAGCGTCCTGGCCCGCAGCGCGTCGTTCTCGTCCCGCAGCGCGGCGGTGTATGACCGCGCGCGCGTGACGTCACAGTGTCGTGGCGCACATAGTAGTACAGTATAGTTACCGTCGTGTAGCGTCCTGGCCCGCAGCGCGTCGTTCTCGTCCCGCAGCGCGGCGGTGTATGACCGCGCGCGCGTGACGTCACAGTGTCGTGGCGCACATAGTAGTACAGTATAGTTACCGTCGTGTAGCGTCCTGGCCCGCAGCGCGTCGTTCTCGTCCCGCAGCGCGGCGGTGTATGACCGCGCGCGCGTGACGTCACAGTGTCGTGGCGCACATAGTAGTACAGTATAGTTACCGTCGTGTAGCGTCCTGGCCCGCAGCGCGTCGTTCTCGTCCCGCAGCGCGGCGGTGTATGACCGCGCGCGCGTGACGTCACAGTGTCGTGGCGCACATAGTAGTACAGTATAGTTACCGTCGTGTAGCGTCCTGGCCCGCAGCGCGTCGTTCTCGTCCCGCAGCGCGGCGGTGTATGACCGCGCGCGCGTGACGTCACAGTGTCGTGGCGCACATAGTAGTACAGTATAGTTACCGTCGTGTAGCGTCCTGGCCCGCAGCGCGTCGTTCTCGTCCCGCAGCGCGGCGGTGTATGACCGCGCGCGCGTGACGTCACAGTGTCGTGGCGCACATAGTAGTACAGTATAGTTACCGTCGTGTAGCGTCCTGGCCCGCAGCGCGTCGTTCTCGTCCCGCAGCGCGGCGGTGTATGACCGCGCGCGCGTGACGTCACAGTGTCGTGGCGCGGCGGCCAGTGCTCGCGACAGCGTGGCGCGCAGGCCACACGACGCGTGCGCCAGGCGCGCCGCCAGCACTGACGCGCTGCCTGATGTCTCTGTGGGACCACACATACATATACATAACACGTCGAAAAAGAAAGCAATTAATCAGCCGGTTGCAGTTCAATCCTGGACGATCTGTCCCAACACGCGGCGAGACTTACCGACCTCTCTCTCTCTGACCCGGCGAGCTTAAAGTTGTCGGCCAAACTAGCTGGAAGGCATCTACCCTACTTTTACCGATTCGCGATCTTGGTTTTTCGACAAGTATGAGCCAAATGATTCTAAAGGACGATCGACAACTGATGCGGGTGTAGCCCTGATAGAAATACATATTTGAAGCCTGGGAAGAGTCGCATGATGCGTACGCAGTATTCTATGACTTATCCAAGGCATTTGATTCCGTTCAACATGACATTATAATTAAATTGAATTAATTATGATACTGCAGCACTATGGTATAAAGAACGTGGCTCTGAATCATCCTCCGAAAGCGGTCGGGTACAAAGTGTAGACGCTAATGAAATACGTTCCTCTGAATTGATTGTAACCTTAAGGATACCCCAGGGATCCATATTAGGGCCTTTTCTATTTTGAGTTTACATGAATGACTTACCATATCGAATAAGAAATAATCATGTAATAATATTGTTTGCAGATGACTCATCCCTAGTTTTTAAGGTTAAGAGACAACTATCAAAAAATGTTCTCGCTGTTCATTCGCAGGTTTATTGCACATCAACCTTTGTAAAGAGACAATCGGCCAATTTCGGCTTGGAAGAGCGTCATCTCTGTCGCACGGAATACATTCTGCAACCTATTAGCAACTGTTAAGGGTACGCATTCCACAGACACGAACTTGGTAGTGCGGGGGGGGGGGGGGGGGCTAAAAGATTGTTGTTTCACCCAACGTCGAGTGAGATAGAGAAAAAGCAGTAAAAAACATGCACACTCACACCCGCTCGTATTGTATTTATTACAAATCAATCGTAGGTTCCAGTGATTAATTTATTCTTTATTTATACTTTCCTTCACAAATACAATACAGTTAAGTGCACATACAGTTTCAAGACAGTGTATTTTTATGATTTGTGAAGGACTGGCGCCCGTAATGGGTTTAATAAAACCTGTGTCACGGGTCACCAGGCCCCCTCAATGACGACAAAGTTGTGGGCGAACGTCACTAAGATGAAATCTGCTATATTTCGGTTATCTCCAAGTGAAAATTCTACAGTTTGTATTAGAGTTTGACGTGTCTCATTGGTTAATAAATTGTCAAATATGACATAAGTGACTTTTGAAATAGACTGGCATGAGATTGATATGACATTTTAAACAAATATAATTACGAGAATTACCCTACTGATGTTATAACGATTAATCGATTAAACTTGGTGGTGTACAAATATAGAATGTATAACAGAATCCCTTACCTATCGCGTCCTCCCCATGTTCATCCCCCACTGAATCATCCAGCAGGGATCCAGGAGTCACCAGTCTCGCCAGGTCACGTTCTAACCCTACAGCTACATCTCCAAGCTCGCCTGGTCGATCTATCGACTCGTCCGGGTGAGGTACTACCTCGAATGATTCTGTGAACAAAAATTATACTATTAAATAAATAATTATTGATATACAGTAAGCGCCAATTAACTCGGCCGCCCAGAAGTTGTTGCAGATTGCTGCGCAGATATCAGTTTTCGAACTAAATGTCGGGGGGGGCGAGGGAAGCGGGGTATTATTTGTTCCTGTCATGCGCGAACTTTTATCATAGATATATTTGCATTAGCCAAATCAATTGGCGAGTACTGTATGTATTTTATCCTACAAAGAACCAAAGTTACCGACATAGCTCGTAGTATTAGCAGGCTGAAGTGGCAATGGGCTGGTCATATCTGTCGAAGGACCGAAAGCCGTTGGAGCAAACGTGTCTTAGAGTGGAGACCGCGACTCGGCAAACGTAGAGTAGGACGCATCCCAGCTAGGTGGACCGACGACCTCATAAAGATCTTTGGGTCGGACTGGATGCGGAAGGCGCAGGGTCGAGTTTAGTGGCTCGTATTGGAATAGGCCTATGTCCAGCAGACTGCGATAAGCTTGTTGATTGATTAATTGTATGTATGTATTTCGGAGTGCCGTTTTGTAAGGATGAAAGAAAGGAAGAAGGGGTGTTCTTATGTATGTATATGCTTACCCTGGCAGTGTTGTCTAGTATGTCTCCCCCGGCACGAGTCACAGCGGCCAGACCTAGCTCGCGCCGCGACTGTGTCCGCCTCGCTCACTGTCAGTGCTCGCTGTAGGTGTCGTGTTAGTTCCGTTGCTGTAAGGTTTACATAACTAATTAATTAGTAAAAGTCACAGTAGGTCCAAAAATAACCCTATATTGTGGTTACAAATTTTGTTATTGTAGGACATAATTTATAGCTGGACACGTAAATATATTATACTATAATCATTCACACTATCCACCACATATTTACCAATCCGACAATGAGGCCACAAATAGGTCAATAATTTTCGCGACAAATTCTTTTTAGTAGAAATTTATAACTTCCAATGCTATTTGACAACTGTATTTGACAATGATAAAACATATTAATAACATTATTAAAGAATCAAATTAGATAAAAATAAAGTCCAAAACAAAAAATAGTAAAGATCTCCAAATGATACCTGGAAGGTTCATGAAGAATGATTATTAGGGACCTTCGAACCTAAAAGGTCCATTCAATAAACTAGTACCTCCGTGTGGTGACGGAGTAAGAATACATTATGTCACCACCCCATCTCAGCCCATGGGTGTCGTAAAAACTGACTAAGGGACTATCCGTGAATGTTATCTTTACGAAATAAAAAGAAGGAAAACTTGAAATTAAACCCTATAACAATCCGTCTGGTCAGCGTGGAATTAGTAGGCTAAGTATCCCTCCGTTACGGAAGGAGGCCCGTCCCTGCAGTGGGACATTAATGGGCTGTTACAATAATTAAACAAGTATGTGTTACCTTGTGCGTGTGCAGCTAACAGCAGCTGGTACAGATCAGGTTGTTGATCCTCCTCCGCGCTGCTGCTGCGAGATAACTGACCGCGAGTTAGTCGCAGCTCACTCGACACATCTGTTAACAATATGATAGTTGGTTATACATTATAATAATATAAAATACTAGTAGACCCGTGCCGACCTCGTCGGGCGGCGAAAGAAACGTGTGCCTTTTTTAAACATATTTCATTATTGCTCCACTCCTATTAGACATAGCATGATACTATATAGCTTATGATACTCCCCAATAAATGGACTATTTAACACAGAAATATTTTTTAAAATCGGTTTAGTAGATAGAGATTACCCACTACAACATCACAAACACACAAACAAACAAACACACAAACTTAACCTCTTTATAATATTAGTATAGATTAACATGGTCTAAGATAAGTTTCTATATCACGTGTACGTACACATCTGTTGATATTTTCAATTTACTGCATTATGTCATAATCGTTTGACTACGTAAGTCACCATTTTTAATAAGAAGTCTTATAGTTTTGTTCACATCTTTTTATATTATATTTAATAGACCGTTAATAAGTTACGAAAATTTTAATTATAAACCCCAAAACTAAATTAATACAATCTTTTAGGTCATCTATGTGTTATGAAATTTAGGGTGTACCCCAGGGCGGTTTATTGGGTCTTCTCTTATTTTTGTTACATATAAACGATCAACCTAAGACAACAGTATTGAATCAATGTGATTAATTGCTGAAATTAGTACTACTACTATAGCATTTAATATATTGTGTATGTAAAGTAAAATATTTTGCTAAAAATATCGAATTTAAAAAACAAAAATCAGAGTATAACTCTGCTAAGGTAATAAAGCGAGATTTATATGTATAAGTAAATATCTATGTATATGCTCACCAACTTCCCCCAGTGCATCAGCCACAGCCAAGTCAGCGAAGTGTGAGTAGGAGTGTGGCGGGATGCCCAGCGTGTTGCCCACTATGTCGCTCTTGGCTCTCAGTGCTCGGGATATCACGTCGTCCAGGCGGCGGAGGCGCTCTGCATATAGGTAAAATCATACACATAATAGGAAAAATCAATAAAAATTATTCAATATGAAGACTGATGGATAAGAGAAGCATAGGGCCTAGTGGTCATGGCGCTGGACGCATATAGTCCAGAGACGCGGGTTCGAGTCCCGCATCGAGTACCAATTTTTTACATTGTCTTTCTTCTTTTCGGATTTTCCTAGTTATACCTAAGCTTTATAGATAAAAATTATATGTAATCGAACAAGATGGATTTGGAGGAGGCCTATGTCTAGCAGTAGAGATCCATTGGTTTTTAAACCCATAATTTGTAGCTTATGCATGTTGTATTATCTCAACTAAGGTGTCTAAGAGTAGGAAGAAAGACAATGATTAAACTTTATACTCGAGACAAGATTCCCGTGTGGTGACGACAGTAATAATACAATATGTCACCACCCCATCTCATCCCATGGGTGTCGTAAAAACCGACTAAGGGACTATCCGTGAATATTATCTTTACGAAAAAAATAAGAAAAACGTGAAATTAAACCCTATATCAATCCGTCTGCCCAGCGTGGTATTAGTAGACCCTGGAGTGTCCCTCCGTCACGGAAGGGGGCCCGTCCCTGCAGTGGGACATTAATGGGTTGTTATGATGAGACAAGATTCGAAACTGATTCTTTGGAGAACACGCTTACGACGACATCAGCTGTTAGGTCATTCTCGTCTCGTTAACCGAATTTGTTCATTGTTTTTTGTTAATTGCAATTGGGTGAATACTAATAATTTTGACATAGGATTTTTTCTTTTTCTTAATCTCAGGACATTTGCTGATGTCTACTGCATTATTAAACTGTATGGTATGAACTTTTTTTAGAATCTTGGTATAGTCAAATTGTCAGGTCAAAGGTCAACCTGAAAGTAGCTTTGTGACTAAATAAGTGTTTTCCCTCACCATGGTCAGTGTAGACTCTCCGCGCGGTGTCAGCGGCGGCGGGCGCAGTGACCCGCAGCGCCGCAGCCCCCAGCAGCGCGCCCGCAGCGTCTGGTTGCGTGTGCGTGCTGATGCGACCCACTGTGGGACGACGCGCTCTGCGGGGAGGAGGACATCTATTAATTCCTCTCCATGTGGTGACGGAGTAAAAATACAATATGTCACCACCCCATCTCATTAAATATATTATGACCAAAATACCCTGTAAAGTGTACTAGTACCATAACATTTATAACAACACAATTAACTATACCTACATTATTCGCGGTCTGAATCGAGGTCCTGTACTGCTGCTTAGTCAGCAGTCTATCAATTTATAATTATTACCAAAACTCCCAACAAAATTATTACATTACTGAACCCTTAACCAAGAACGTCATTTAAGTATTTGCTTTTTTAAACCTTTCACAGTGTCGCCAGACACAATAGTAAAACAATGCACGTGTACCATATATGGTACACTGCACTGGGAACGTGTTAAAAAACAACTCTCATATATGGATGTGTAGCAGGGTCCTTAAAAACATCAATTTTACGTACACCAAGAACATCCAGAATCATCCACAACTCAGTACAATGTCTTAAAATGCCGCTGACATCCACAAGCAACAGTTACAATGTACCATCAGGTGAGCCGCTTGCTCGTTTACAGCAAAAGGCACAAACCACAAATTATTGACCTGAATCTGGATGTTTTTTATGTGTATCCAGCAAAGCAGTTAATCAAAAATATCCTTACTTGTGTTTCTCCTCCTTATCCTCGTCCTTTTCGACGGAATTTCTTTCCTCCACTTCGACGCTGTTGATATCTTCTCTTTCCTTCTCCTCGATCTCCACCGGGCCTACGTCTACAGGTCGTTCAGGTTCTACCGGCTCATCTAATGGTACCGTTGACGAAGATTTCTCGGAGGCGTCTGATGGGTTTCTAGATACGTTCACACCTGTTTGCCAAGAAAATATACAGTGTTATTATAAGAATAACAATTAATTTTATTAATTTATTTCATACTTAACACTATCTTTACAGGTTTGCACCTAATATAATAGTGAAGTTTTATCTTATTCTAAATTAAAATATCGTAACTAAATACTGTACAATCTTGTTCTAAAATTAATAATAATAAAAAGCTCACTAATTCCATAATAAACACATTTACAGTTACTTACTTATAAAACAAAAAATAAATTATGGTTTGTAAATTTTGTGACTTGACTAAAGCTTTTGATCGTATAACTGTAACTGCTATTATAATATAGGGCATTCTAAATAACGTTTTTAATAAAACAAAGTTATAAAAAATGGCTAAAAAGAAAAAAAATAATAACTTCTCAATATTTGTTTGTGTGAAAAAAATATTTTAAGAACATTCTCAGTTTAACAATTAGGAGTGCCACTAGGTATTATTCTCAGACCTTTCAACTTTTTCACTCATTTATTCTAAAGGAATGTTATTAGTACAGACGAATAACCTAAAATCATTTGTTAAATCATCTTGATCTTACCAGAATCATCAGTGGAGCGACTCGCTTGATGTGACGGAGTCATGCTAGCTTTCAGTTCTGTCAATTTTGCTAGAGGCGCCTCCTGGATATGCTTCACCCATCTATAAATATAAAGATTACTATTTTAATAAAATATTTTAGTCATAACAGAAATTTATCCTTCGAACATTGGTCACACATTCAACAACAGCATTTTTAATGCAATTTTATAGTAATAAAGCTTATAGATTAGAATAACACATAGGCTACAACTTATTAAGACAGACAAAAGTCACGGGTAGCAGCTAGTGTATTATGGAAAGTATTGTCATACTATATTCTGTACGGGTCTTACTCGCTTTATATACTACATAGCCTAGATACCATTAGTATATAAACCTAGGTTTTTCCGACATTTCGGCCGACTTCTCCGAAAGGCTATGTAGTATATACCGCGAGTAAGAACCGATTATAGTATGATGTATAAAAGAAGTAATGTAGTACTTACGAGGCATATTCCGGGGCAGAGTTGGCGGATAGTTCGTGCATCTGCACTCCGTTGATGTTCATGAGGAAGAAAGTGTTGCGGACTGCGGCGTTCGGTCTAAACAGAACCTTGTCCCTGTAAAAATAGAGTTTATATTACTATGTGTAAATTTTGTTACACTGGAAAATTAAGATTAAAAAATTGATGTCATTTTTAATTTTTAGAATGTAAAATAAAGATTTGGATATCGAATAAAATCCCTCGCGCGATCTAAAGGATAAAGCACTTGAGGTCAAATATCCAGAAGTTGCGGGTTCAAATCTTACCTAAGTTCGATCTTTTTTATATGTATAAAAAGACGGTATTATGACCATCTTCTTCCTACAATGTTTGAAGGACTGAATATTACACGACAAATAAAATAATTATACTGCGCTGTATTAGGTAACGTTGCTAGGGGACGCCCTTTAAAGACTTATAGGTGACATTTTTAAAACGAGAAGAGAAACGCTTGAGTTTATGTATATGTATTAGTAACTTACCATTTAATTAACGGTGAGAGCGGTTGCTGTTGGTTAGGATGAGGTATAGGTTTGAGTAGAAACTTTTCTCCTTCCCGCTGCAACAGTACTAGGCTGTCGTCTAGCATTAGTGCCTGCAAATATAACACTAGTATTGTTAGTACATCTCATAAACATAATTAAGGCTAAAATAAGTCGCTTTTGGTTATAGACGCACTCAAGCTTTTCACATTATATGGCATGATGCGTACGGAATATTCTGTGACTTATCCAAGGCGTTTCTATTTCAATTTCATTTATTTAATCAAGTAACTAGGACTCATAATACAATACAATCATTTAACAATACAATAGGGGTACTCTAGGGATCCATATTAGGTCCTTTTTTATTTTTGGATTTCATAAATGACTTACAATATCTGGTAAGAGGCAATCACTCAAGTCTTTAACATTATGTATTTGTTAAAATTATTTATTACATTATTACAAATTGTTGTATTGCAGTCATTGATTTACAAAAAAACCAAAGATACACACTCCACTTCCTAAAACCGTCCGCAACAAATAAGCGCACAATTTCAAATTGTGCGCCTCTTTTCAATTAGTATCGCGTTGCCCGCGTTACCGTGTACACAAGACAAAATGCCGAAGTGTTCGTTGAGAAATTGTAGAAGTATCACATCAAGAACGTTAAAAAAGGATGGGATATCGTACTTATCGTTAATTGATTTGTTTTTGTTGTTTATAGGACTAAATATATTGAGCAACATATAATTTTGATTTAATTTGTCTTAAAAACCTCACTTGACACCATCTTGACACTCCCCTACAATCCGGCAAATTACAATGGCCGCTTTTTTAGTGAAAGAACAATGCCTCTTTATTTTTCTTCCGAGTTATACTATGACTCTGTGCTTATTTTTAATGGAGTCGACTTTTATTGAATTTTTTTTATGGTATTAATTTTTTTATTAATTTTTATACTTTTTTGTATTTTGTTTTTAAAGAATAGTTATAACTTTCTTCTGAAACTTCGGTTGTTAGGTTAGGTATAAATAAAAGAGATTTTGCTATAAACATTGGATTATTTCATTTATCTACCTAATTTTATGACTTATATCACAGTGCTGATAATTGACTCGGTCGATGCTAGTAATTGATGATGATGGTGCCAATAATTGGTGTTAGGGTAATTATTTAGTCAGACTCATCTAAATAGCATGTGTATGAATAAAAACATTTCTTTATAATTAAAATCAATTATTTATTTAATAGTGAACCGAGAAAGCATGATGTTAAAGTCGTTATCTGTATTAACACTGTGATAAACGATATTAAAGTAGGAGTAACTCTTAAAGTGCTGATAATTGGTAGCTTCACCCTACATGTCATGTTATGCTAGGTTTTTTTTTCGTATGGGCCAATATTGTTGTTTTTCTACCAATGGTACACCGTACTGTTAGTATATATCTTTCTCTTTATGTATCATTTCTTGTTATGTGTTTCTGTGTGATCTTAAATAAATAATTCATTCATTCATTCATTCATTCATTCATTCATTCATTCATACAAAAATATAAAAAAACTATTTTAAGGTTAATATTGGTTTTGTTAATTTTCTACCTAATAATATATTTACAATAAATATATTTCATATATTTAGAACAAACATTTTTATAACATTTTGCAAAACTAATTCAATGTAAAAAAAATAAAAAAATAAAAATACATTAATCGTCTCCACTTCATTCATTGTTCTACCGGCAAATGTCAATCATTAAATTTTTTATTGCTTTTTGTGCATTACTTTGTAAATACAACTTTATGTCATGCGCGTAAGAATTAATTTGAAAGAAAAATATGTTTACGATATTACTATACGTATTTATTGCGTATGTATAATTGGTGACACATTTGGCTGTTAGTTTTGTTTGAAACTGTGCATCTTGGGTTTTTTGTAAATCAATGATTGCAATGCGTATATTTCAATACGTGTAATCTAAATCGACCGACTTGAAGTTGTTGCTACGGCTGCGCAGATATCAATTTTGCAACTAAATGTCTGAGAGCGGCTTCTTGAACTTCAGGCCAGCCGAGTAAGATTACGCGAAGTCTGCATAAAGTATGTACTTACAAGAACATTAATTCTCTTGTTGGAGTCATTCCTGAGGGTGAGTTCTCCTTCGGTGAGGAGCTGGTGTTGAGTGATGTCGAGCCGCCTGAGCTCGTCCCATTCGGACATTGATGATGTCGGGATACGCACTTCTAGCTTGCTTTGGATCGTACGTAGCCTGAGGATACAAAGTCAAAGTTAAAGTAAAAAAATCGTTTATTCTGCATAGATCACACAAAATATACTAACTTTTATTTCAAAATAAACAAAAAAATATAATATTAGGCTGGTTTAGCAAATGGATCATCAATACATCTTAATACATAATTATATTTTGCAGTCAAAACTCTTAACCAAACAAAAGTACTGCACTGAGTAAAGTTGCTCAAAAGTGGTTTTCAATGAAAATTATTGGTTAATACTGCTTTTTTACTAAATGCAAATTTTCGGGTAAAAGATGGACGACGGTCTTAGTTTTATTGTTGTCTGTCATGCGCAAACTTCTCAGATAGACAAGTTTAGGCCGGCCGTGTTTGTTCGTGCGTAGTGTAGTGTGTGTACATACCTGTGATCATTCTCCGCAGTCCTGATGGCGGTGTCGACTCTGTGCAGCACGTCCTTAGCGACCACGTGTGCGCGGCGCAAGCGAGACACGTCCTCTGACCTCTCTGTCTCACACTCCAGCGTCGCCAGGATACCCTCCAGCAGTAACTGGTACTTTGTTAACCTGTACAGTAACGAAACATAATGTAAAAAAAATATACTTGTTCAATTGTTCAATAAAAGTATCAAGTTCGTTATTAGTTTTTCAGACTACCGGATAGATGACGTCACACAACATTTTATAAGTCGATGTTAAGATTTTCTGAGGGAAGCACAGAATAAAGGAAAGTGTAGATGTTTGAAGGGGGTCTATGTCCAGCAGCGGACGTCTCTTTGCAGAAACAATGATATGCAGACTCACCTCTGCCACACACAGGCCAGCATATCTTTGAGCTGCAGTCTGCCACACACCTGCAGCTGCTCGCGTGATGTGAGGAACAGTTGCAGCTCCTTGCTCTTGCGACGTCGCTCGCGCAGAGCGTCCAGTGCCATGCGCTGCGAGCGACAGAACTTCGACAGACTTGACGCGTAGCCCGCCTCGCCCAGCTGTGGGATACAGGGTGGGAAATTATACATTGTATCTTTGTTAAACATATAAAATAGACGTCGCCAAATATTGCTTTGTAATATGTCTAGTGGTAGCAGTTGCCTGAGCTTGCTGACATTTCGTTTATTATTTTTATATTTGAAAATGAGCTTATGGTAGGCAGGTAATTCATTTGATTCGATAGTACATTCGATCGTATACAAATAGTTTTGATCCGGAATAGACAACTGGATAACATTGTCGCGCCTAGATGGCGTTGTACAGTTGAGTTTTAAATTGCGGCCCGGCACCGTATAAAGCAATGGTTAAATTTGGTAGTCGAGACGGGTACTCGGGTGGCCTAGAGGTCATGGCGCTGGACGCGTATAGTCCAGAGACACGGGTTCGAGTCCGGCCTCGAGTACCAATTTTTCCATTGACTTTCTTCTTTTCGGATTTTTCTAGTTACACCATTGAGATAAAACTTTAGCAGAGATGGTGACAATTTATATAATAAGTAAACTCACAGTATTCAACAAAGCATCAGCAATGGGCCTGATCTCCACAACATGGTTGGTGGCGTCACTCCTCACAGCCCTGAGGTCAGCGTACAGCCTGGCGTGGTGCTCCCTCACGGAGGGCAGGTTGGGGAACAGGGACCGCAGCTCGTCTGGCGCGAGGAGGGCGTTGCGCTCTAGCGGCTTGAGGAACACGTTGCCGAGCACGCGCAGCCAGCGCAGGTGGGAGCCTTCTGACACTATTAGTTCTGTGGACAAAATGATCAAGCTTTACTTAGTTTGTAGTTGTAAGTGTCAAATGTAACAAATCTAAACAATATTTTTAAAGAAACATCGTCTGCGGCTAGTTTATTAAAGTACCAAGTAATTTTATTCCACCAAAAACTTGTTTTGTTCACAATTGCAAAAAGCACCTTTGATTCTACAAATATAACACTGGTTGGCAATTATATAAGTTTAATTTAGAGTTTTACAAATCTGGACATTGCATTATGGTTTTTTTTAATTCCTTTGATGGACTATTGAACAACACGGTGCTCCTGTGATTTAACCATAGATACAAGTAAACTTACCATGTATAACTTCCTGCCTCTTCCTGACCTTAGCGCAGAGCACCAAGGAGTCCAGCACTTGAGGAGGTAGACTGTCAGACCACTGCGCGGCTAGAGGCTCGTCCTCCTCCGACCAGTCAGATTGAGATGCTGGAAATGCAGAAAGATAATGTTATTTTAAGAATCTGAACATAAATGTTTAAGAGCAGGTCATTAAAGAAATATTGGACGGAAAGGAATATTTTTAAGGAAAGTCTTAACGTCACAACATCGCTGACGTTCAGGACGACTGCTGTCCCAGAACGGTATGGCAGTTTTATTACGCCAAGGCACAGCAGAGTTTGAAAATGTCTCTCTTAAAACGTTTCACCACTGCATTTGGTAGTTCATTGCAGAGAGCCTTAACATGGCGTAATGTTTTTGAGAATACCCAAGTCTTGGTTGGTCTATTCAACCTTGTTCTCAATATTCCTTCACACGACTGACAACCTGGGACACCCAGGGATGAGAAAGGCATAGGCACAGCGATGGATGTCCAGCAGTGGATGTCCATTGGCTGATATGAGAATGATGATAATAAGCGAATGATAATCACCCTGTTGTTCAGCAGCTACGGTATTGCTCTCGTTACTCCTGGATGATAAGCTTGAACTGCTGGAACTGCCCGAAGGTGCAGTAGCTGCTCCCGGTTCTAGGTCACTGCAAGAGAAGAAACAAACCAAAATTAATAAATTGTTTTCATAGATAAAACATTCTATCTTATATAAATTAAATATAACTAGGTATATAAATTATAAAAATATAAATTCATGTGAATTTTGTTTAGTTAAATGTCTCAATGATCTCTACGAAAACAAAAATAAGGAAAACTGAGGGTCAACTCCACAGCGAGACATACTTTTTTCATATAAAGACTCGGTAATTTGGTCCTATCGAATCTGATGCAAAGCACAGTCCAGCAATGATGGCTACTAATGGTAGTCTAAAACCAACTTCAATCCGTCATCTACTTGTAAAGGACCCAATATAATATGATGAAGAAAACACATATAAGCCGGAAGTTCGTTTGACAAATGGTTTCAGATACTCTCAACAAAAATATACTTGTTTTTTATTGCTACCACTCACATAAAAAGAAACAATGTAAAATAAAAAGAAATATTTAAAACTAAAATGTTCAAGATATTTATAAAACACTAAACAGCGTTTTTAAAAAGTTAAAAGTCAAATTATATAATTTATATATATCGATAACGTTTTATGATTTTTCCTAGCATACGGTATGTTCTATTCTCGTAACGTAGTTTGTAGATTTTGGCACAAATATTTATGTTTTTGTGTAAATCATGGATTAATACATGCTTTGTGTACGTAAGAGACAGAACGTTAAATACCTGTCAGTAACTTAAATATGTTGTATTGTGTAACATCAAAAGTCCAAGTCTCATCGTAGAGTCATGTCTAAAGCAAAGAAGTGGTATGTAAACTACAAATACCACGGAATCCAGAACTAATTGTCTTCTTCTATGTTTTCTGTGTTTACATTTCTCACCAGACAAAAATGATCAAGCACTAGTTCGCGGGTACTTTTGAAAACATAAAATTAACTGATATAAAGTACATTATATTAACAGCCCATTAATGTTCCACTGCAGGGAAGTGGCTCCTTCCGCGACGGAGGGAAACTTGGCCTACTAATACCACGCTTGCCAAACGAATTGGTATAGGGTTTAATTTCAAGCTTTCCTTCTTTTTACTTCGTACAGATAATATTTACGGTTAGTCCCTTAGTCGGTTTTTACGACACCTATGGGATAAAATGGGGTGGTGACATATTGTATTCTTACTCCGTCACCACAAGGAGAGAGATATAAAGTACACCCAGACTCAACATTAATTTGTGGATCGTACAAATATTAATACATAATGCGCGAGATTTGAACGTCGGACTCGCGCACATCAACTTCATAGAAGACCGTCTTAGCACCGAAGTAACTATAGATCAGTAACTCATATAAGTTAAGCCCAGCCTTGTTTGCTTGTTAGTGATATTCATATGCAGAAACAACAGAATGCCATGTTCTAAGATTCTTAGAATACTTTTTGCTTCATCTAAACTCATGCAAATAATCATAATTGCTGGTCGATTCAGAGGTATCTGTCATTTTAAGGATGAAAGATGTCACTAATAATTTACCTCCTTACTCATAAATGCTTCTTAAATTTAATCACTGTTTAGCGAGAATTTTTAGCAAAACCTTATACTAAACAAAAACGTAAGAATTTAAGATAATCAATTAACTAAAATTTAAGAGGCGTTTATGAGTAAGGGGACTCGTCAATAAGTCTCCGTAAATCCTCTCCTACAGACGTTTCAACAACTTTTCTGTCCACAAATTTCCTTCATTGAGTAACACGGTGTTATTAAAAACTATTTAAAATCACAATAACAAAAAGCTATATATCCCGTGTGTCGATTACTAAAAGGTTAGGGAGGAAACGCAAACCTAAACATTGTACGGGAAGTTATAAAACTGTTGCTAATTCAGTATCGACTTATGAAATACATAAAACGCCCTCTATCGCGCTTGACAGAATATTTGATTGAATTGGATTGTGATTAAACTGAAATTACCGATTAATTAGGCAGAAATTGTAGCTTATTATACCTATGATTCAGTCAATCATTATTAGCAAGATGAATGAATTCTCCATGTGGTGGCGGAGTAAGAATACAATATGTCAACACCCCATCTCATCCCATAGGTGTCGTATAAACCGACTAAGGGACTACGTGAATTTTATCTTTACGAAGTAAAAAGAAGGAAAACTTGAAATTAAATCCTATACCAATCTGTTTGGCAAGCAATCTGGCCAGCGTGGTATTAGTAGGCCAAGTATCTTTCCATTACGGGAGGAGGTCCGTCCCTGCAGTGGAACATTAATGGGTTAGTATGATGAATTAATTCCTATTATCATATTACATCTGGCTCAGTGGCGAAGCGGTCATGAACACGACTGCCTCGCAGGTTTGAATTCTGCTGAATTATTTTGTATGATCCACAAACTATTGTCCTGAGTCTAGATGTTCTTTCTGACGGTTAAATTGATGATTGTAAAGACCCTCCGACTCAAGGCATATAATCCCTAGTGCGGGAAATAAATATTTAAAAAAAAATGGACTTTGTTGTCGCTTAGCTACAGATGTACTTCTGATTTTACGACAACTACGGGAGCTGTCGTCAAAGTCGACTAATGGTAGGTATGTCAATAAACATAACACATTACATGTGAAACTACTCCTACATTTGCGAAATAGATTGAAGTTTAGCATATATTTTACCGTTAGATCGTACACTTGTTAATAAATTATATATTTTATCTATCGGAATTTGAAAATTGTACATTGTAAACAACATAAACAGACGAATTCTGTACTTTACTAATATGAGGGTGTTAGTACCTCTGAACTACGCGCATCATAACAGCCCATTAATATCTCACTGCAGGGACGGGCCTCCTTCCGTGACGGAGGGATACTTGGCCTACTAATACCACGCTGGCCAGACGGATTGGTATAAGGTTAAATTTCTAGCTTTTTTTTATTTCGAAAAGATAATATTCACGAATAGTCCCTTAGTCGGTTTTTACGACACCTATGGGATGAGATGGGGGGTGGTGACATATTGTATTCTTATTCCGTCACCACACGGAACACTACACTCGTTACCCTAAAACACAAATTGTTTAGTCTCATTGCCTTGTAGTTTTAGAGGCTTGGTACTGTAACCTTTGCACCTGTAACATAGTTTCCATAGTAACATTAGTACACTTTCATTTCTCATTTTCTTTTTAACATTAATTAGTCCCTAAGTGAAAATATAGCTATTATTGTCACTGTAACATAGGCCACGCCTATTTAACGTCCTTTGTTAAAATTAGCAAATATAATGTGTTAAAATAACTCGGTGCATATTGTATTTGTATTTATATATTCATAACAGCCTTTGAATGTCTTGCAGCAAGGGCAGGACTTCTGCAGTAATGGAGGCAACCTAATAATACCACGCTAGCCAAGAGGATAGGTATAGGGTCTTTATGTCAAGTTTATCTTCTATTTTCCTCCCGCACTAAGAATTTTATAAACGTCAATTTAACGGATACAAAAAAACATACAAAATCACGACAGTCATTTGAGGATCGTAGAAATAATCGTCCGCTGTTCGGATTCGAACCCGCAACTTATCCACTGCAGCCGCTACGAAACGTAAACGAGTACTACTTAAATGTAGTATTCTAGTATTATATTCAGGTCACGTATAAACGACAAAACGTAACAAACTGTCTGACATATGCGACGTGACATGAATCAACTAAGAGATTGTTGAATTACATCTGTAATGACGGCGTTTCAGCACAAATTTACCACAAATTGTGACATTAAAGGATGAATTTGACTCGACCTAATAGGGAGTGAAATAATGTTGAGCTTTAACATACGAAATGTGCCAAGATCAAAAGTATGGGTTAAGGATATTATTATTATTAAAGTAATTAATTGATGACTCTCCGTGTGGTGACGGAGTAAGAATACAATATGTCAACACCCCATCTCATCCCATGGGTGTCGTAAAAACCGACTAAGGGACTATCCGTGAATATTACCTTTACGAAATAAAAAGAAAGAAAACTTAAAATAAAACCCTATACCAATCCGTTTGGACAGCGTGGTATTAGTAGGCCAAGTACCCCTCCATCACAGGAGGAGGCCCGTCCATGCAGTGGAATATTAATGGGCTGTTATGACGATGACTTCTAATATTACATACCGCAATCTTATACTATCCATTATACTACTCCGCACAAAAATATTATTCAATTCCATTCAATTTGACTGCCTCGGATTCGTATCCCACGCAAAACGAATTAGCTTGAACCACATAGGTCTTGGGCCTTAATGTACTTAGTTTAAAAATTCGGAGTAGTAGTGTTTCAATGACTAGCATACTTTAGAGCGGAGCCGCGTCTAATATCTAGTCAACTAAAATGTAGTCCAGGATGAGATAAAAAGCTACCCTTAAAGTCTAGCTTACTCTAATATCTTATATAAGATCTAGTTTAAAATCTAACAAACAAGGGTGCAACGTAGTTTGAGCTAATTTCCACTGAACACATCATATACTAAGCAAAGTAATTGCCACGTCACTCTACAACAGTTAAGTTCCACATTTACTAGAACTGTGTACCATCAACTAGATTGTTGTGAAATTCCTATAATTACTAATGCATTATCTAAGTACTATGTAGTTATATTAAATTGAAAGTGAAGGAAAACTTTCAGCTAGTAGGTACCTAGTAAAAGATGAAGACTAGACTGAGGAATACTAGGGAATAACCGTAACTACCATCTTTACGAAATAAAAAAAGGAAAACTTGAAATTAAACCCTGTACCAATCCGACTGG
Source organism: Schrankia costaestrigalis (assembly GCA_905475405.1). Lineage (NCBI taxonomy): Eukaryota > Metazoa > Arthropoda > Insecta > Lepidoptera > Erebidae > Schrankia > Schrankia costaestrigalis. The sequence goes on along the minus strand of FR997852.1, from coordinate 11,678,157 downwards.
CCAGCGTGGTATTAGTAGCCCAAGTAACTCTCCGTCACGGGAGGAGGCTCGTCCCTGCAGTGGGACTTTAATGGGCTGTTATGATGAGACGTTAATCTTTATATTTTTAGTATTTCATCATCTAAGCCAAAAGACATCCCACTGGTGGACAAAGGAATCTATTATAACTTGCTTTTTAGTATTTACTTACGCCTAAATTTACTTTGCGACAGTACTTTTCGTATGACGAGGCCAATGCAACAGTTTTGGAATAGGCACCAGAAAAAATTAAGTTAGCATATAAATTAATTTTTTATGCTTATTTTTAATTTGGACCGACGACCTAGTTAGGACGGCGGGAGGCCGATGGATGAGGAAGGCAAAGGACCGCGCAAGGTGGCAATACTTGGAGGAGGCCTATGTTCAGCGGTGAACGTCGATTGGCTGATATAATAATGAGGATTAATTTGGAAGATAAACTTTGGTCTAAATGAACTCTGTCAAATGTATGATTGTAAAAGCATTCGCGATACAGGGAATGATCCCTAGTGCGGGGGTTGTCTTTTAAAAAAGATTATATTTGACTTACACATAACTGACAATTTCACTCAACTTGCTTACAACACTTAATTCACAATGAACATTAATAACACACGACATTCCCACAAACGATACAATACGTACACATGTAGACACAATAATATCAATACTTTGTAATGACTAAACAAAATAGATTAGCGTTATCTTTACACTAAGGTGATAATGATTACTATAAAGATACTTGTGCACTGCAAGGACCGGAACGGATTATAATTTTGGTATGTTTGTATGTTTCATTATTATCGGTTTAGTAGTTCTTGCGATATAGCATGATATATCTTGAAAAGGAACATACACTAAGAGTAGGAACAATCATGTATTCCATACAAAATAGTTTGTTTTTTTTTGTATTCATACATATAAGATTTTTTACACCATGCGATTAATATTTGACTGCTTTGGTGTCACCGCGGTCCCCGATACGGCCACCGTGCTTTTCAAACACAAGACATATTATTTTTTTACAATCCACTAATTAGTGTCTAAAGTTTGTTATCACAAGCCTTGGGATTTCAGTATTTCAGTTCATACAACACAATCTAGTCCAAATTAACAAACTTTGTGCAATTAAACTTGTATGAGTGCTACGAAATATAATGATTTCGGACACTACAATTGCAAGCCAAAGCGCGCCGACAGTAATACAGTTTCAAACAGAAACGTGAATTCATTAGTAGGCAACCAATTGAAACTCTCAAACATCTCTGCCGAATATTTGCCTTTTTGAATAAGTTGAAAACTATGGGTGTACTTTTTCAAATGACAACTATATTTTGTAAATCTGAAAATTCTTATATGGTTTTTGTGTGGTTCTTGACTATATAACGGTAATAATATAGTATAGCATTTAAACCTTAAAAAACAATTTAGATTTTTGCAGTGCAGTGGGTAAGCTCGCTTTAATAAAGAATACGTATTAGAATTAGACCGATCTTTAATCTAGTGTATAATCTTATCTTTTGTTTCCAAGTACACATTATTTATTTACTTATTATAGATGAGGGAGGCCCCCGGACAGTGAAAATGGCATCATTTTGAGGAAGCTTTAGTCCAACAGATAATTTTGTGATATGATCATTCACAATAACATCAACAGAAGAAAATGTAATTTATTATTTATTTATCACTTTATTGTACACACAGCAACTAATCAAGCTAGACACTCATGTACCGTAATACCTTGAAATAAGACACAATTTTAAATGAAAATGTTTAAATTGATGTGTTGCTGTGTGTACACCAAAATAAATAATAAATTACATTTTCTTCTGTTGATGTTATAATTATGTAATTTAATTTCTATTCATTAACTAATATAGTCCAAGGGAGAGCCGCCAGATCGCTCATTTTCTCATGGATGAAATATAGCTGAGTGTGTGGTGGTGGGGTGTACTAAGATCGTATGACTAGGTGCTAACTTGGCCAAATGATCGTTTTTCAGGTATTAATTAATGAAGGTACACGGCTAACTTCACTTGGCTGATTTTATAACATAATTTACACAAGATCGTTAAAAAGAGCAGTCAATTCTCTCAGACGCAGAGTCAGAGTGGAAAGAGATCACAAAATGAATCTAGACCCAGGACAGTTATTTCAGGATCACACAAATACTTGTCCCACTTAGTCAAACTAGTTTAGTCGTAGTAGTTTTCAAACCTTTACCTTTCCGATAGGGTTCTTCTAGCCAGCATAGCGACTGTGGGCGGCTGCCTGCCAGCCGGCAGAGAAACGTTCCTCGACACTCTAGGTGGCGCTGGTGTAGCCATTGTGTATCACTATTGTTTCACTTTACACTCACAGTTACACTACACTCAAATCTTGCTATACACTTGGTTCTGTTTATGTCACTTTTGTTTAAATGTTTTACTATGAGGTAATGCCTTGATAAATGAAGAATGTGTATTCGATAAGTAAAGTTTAGGAATAGAGATTTTCGAATCCATAAGTTTGCAAAATGATCTTAGTTTGTGGTGCTATATAAGAATGTTGAAGTAATGCACGAGATAAATGATTAAATATAAATAAATATTCCTCACACTTTCACATAACATCATCTAGTCCCAAACTAAGCAGAAGAAGAAGAATAAGATAGAAGAAACCTATGCCCAGCGGTGAACCTTCAATTAGCTCATTGCAGAGCTCATTGCAGAGCTAATTGAAGGTTATGGCGAATTGCAATAAACGACCCTTAAATCAGATTTTACGACACCTATTTCTGGCCTACTAATACCACGCTGGAGACAAATTGGAGACAGGTTTTAATCTCAAGGTATAGACGATCAAATTATAATACGAATCGAATCTATGACCTTTCCGTGAAGTCGATTTTTACGGCACCCATGACATAAAATGGTATGGTACCGAGTCAGTTATAAACAGTACATAATGTGGTATGTTATTATATGCCGGTAAAGGTTTGGTGCACAATATAATTAACAGTTATGACTTAAGTAATTAGAGGTATCGGACATAAGCATTCAACTAGACGTCACTAATGATAAACTACGTGTTTTGTTAATTAGAAATATACTGCTGCTACCAATAAAACTAACTTCATGGACATTTTTACCGCAAGTCCAGAAGGTATATTCTCGTAAATATGAAAAATCAGTCCTTGATTAGCGTTTGACGGTTGTCTGATTGGTTACTAAAGAGTCAAATTGTACATTAATGACGTTTTAAATGAAATGATATGACATTAAGACAACAGTCTAATTTTTCGCTGTTGCAATCATAATAGCCCATTAATGTTTCACTGCAAGGACGGGGCTCCTCCCGGGACGGAGGGATGCTTGGCCTACTAATACCACGCTGGCCAGACGAATTGGTATAGGGTTTAATTTCAAGTTCTCCTTTTATTACTTCGTAAAGATAATATTCACGTACTTTAGTCGGTTTTTACGACACCCGTGGGATGACATGGGATGGTGACATATTGTGTTCTTACTCCATCACCACACTGATGCTATAAAACACTGAAATTAGAATTATATACTGTAGGAAATCATATCAACCCATCTCATACAAATGGGTGTTTTTACTGTCAAGATAAGAGGATAATGCCAACCAGTAGAACGTATTATTGGAAAACTTCAATATTCAAGTTTCCAGACCGCTAAATTTTATCCAGTTTCTCCAGAAAGGCAAAAAACCAGTTATTTTTCTTGAAGAAAAATAGTTAAACAAAACATACACCCCAAAGTCAGAAAAAAACCCTATAAACAGCAAAACTCAAATAGAATCTAACAAATTCTAATAAAAAGACGCGAACTAAATGACTGCGAACAATTGCGCACCTACGTTAACAACAAGCGAACAGTAATTACTGACGTTGACGTCGCATAGCTCAATCAGAACCTCAATGGCGTCCACATTATGTTCTACGACCATATGCGTCGCTTGCCGAGAGCTTATAGACTAAACTATATGCTAATATACCCGTCTAAGGCGAGGAAAATAATACTATTATACTGTAACACCATATGGGTACACGGAAAATTAAAAGTTAATAATTCTTTTGTGACAGTGCATTATATCATTTTGTACACACAAAGAGATGAAAAAAGCAATGTCGTCATAGAAAAGTAATAGATTGGACATTACCTAGATAAAAAATGTTCCGTAGCAATGAATAGGTATTTTATAGTAATAAATAGATATTTGTAGCCTACTACAACATATATTTTACAGTCATAACATTAACATATTCAAAGTATACACAGACACCGCCAAACGTTAGTGCCGCGCGCATACGATACCTACTCATGGACACGGATTAAGAAAACAAAATGTTGCACTAGAGTGGAAACCTTACCACCGCGGACGGAAAACATGCGATAAAGAAAAATAAATAAATAATCCTCACACATTCACACATCGCCACCTAGTCCCAAAATAAGCAAAGCTTGTACTACGGGTACTAGACAACGGACAAACATACTTAAATACTTTTTTTTTGTAAATACATACATATTATACATAGAAAACACTCAGACCAATGCAAACAATCATATTCATCCACACAACGATTTGCATTGAGCGGGAATCGAACCCGAGACCTCTGCGTAGCAGCCACGTAATATACCGATTGCGCCACAGAGGTCGTCAAAAAATACAACAAACATGATCCTATCTCACTTAAAATCAATCCAGTTGCCAGTGACATAATAATAGGACAAGATTCCCTTTATCTGAAAGAGGCTGTCAGTTAAACATATCATATAACAACCAATAAGAAGAAGTAGGTACACGATTAAGCGGCGTCGTAGCACATATAACGTAACGTAACGGATCGGTACCGTATCAACTCGAGCCGTTTAGTATTCTTTGTATGAAACTCCTTACTGCAACGCACGCACACTAATCGAAATCGTAACGTAATCGGATTTTTGACGTTTGACACCGAGGAAAAAGGTGAGACGGTCCCAATACGTTTACGTTACGTTATATGTGCTACGCCCCTAATTAGTTTTTGAAACCACAGCTTTAGACAAGTAATTTAATAAAGGAGTCAAATTGAAAATTGGAAAACACGATTTGATGACCATTAATATAAGAAATTGGCAATAATTAATAATATTGCTCGAAAGTGATAATTTTTGTTTGTCTAGCTTTTCTATTAGCGCTATCTCCGTCAATGTCACAATAGCAAATCCAACCAATCAAAGAACTCCAATGTATAACCATGAACAAAGAAATGACACTGAGATTGAAATAAAATGGGAAGAATTAGCCTTCACAATGAATTGATAAATTAGGTGGCCTTCAAGAAACCAGAGAAACTCATCAACAAGTGCTAGAGAAATTACAAAGGTCATTTTATTAATATGTCAAAATCGCGTGCTACAACGTTATAATTAAACATTTTGGCAGAAAGGTCGTCAAAACATGAATGCGATACGGCAATAATCCTCACACATTCACACAACGCCATCTAGTCCCAAACTAAGCAGAGCTTGTACTATGGGTACTAGACAACGGATAAACATACTTAAATACTTTTTTTTAAATACATACATATTATACATAGAAACACTCAGACCAATGCAAACAATCATGTTCATGCACACAAAGATTTGCATTGAGCGGGAATCGAACCCGAGACCTCTGCGTAGCAGTCATGTTATATAACCACTACGCCACAGAGGTCGTCAAATGACTCGAATGCTTGACGTAATATCTATCATTGCGAATATTATAAATATATATAGTTCGTACGTATGGAAGCAATGAAAGTTTTGGGTAATTTCCATGATTATTTACGTCCGTCTCTGGAAACGATATGGTCGATTAAAAACCAATAATTGCCGATAAAATTAGCTATTCGCGTCAGGATGGCAACATTTATCGTAACCAACCAACATCTTATTTTTTTAAACGTTGTAACCGCATGTGTTTGGTGTGCTGGCCCCTCCAGCGAACGCAGCCGGAGGGGGACTGGACCCAAAGGCTCTGCCGGTTTCCCAGGCCCCCTCCAAGTAAGGCGATGAAGGAGTGCGCTGTGCCGCTGGGGACTTTTAGTGGGTGCACTGGGGGTCACCCATGGGAGCCCCACATACCCCTCCCGTACCCCGACGAGAGGGGATGCGTAGGCATTTTACCCCAGCAAAACCAAAAAAAAAAATGTGTTTGGTGTTCTGTTTAACCCTTTATCTAGGTAAAGAAATAGATTAGGCAAAATCATTACACCATGGTATTTCTGTAATTTACTGGCGATACTATAATTCTAGTAACCTTTGAAGGCATTGTATACGACAATAATTCTAGCATAAAACTCAGGAATACGAAATAATAAGGGTAGTATAAAGGGCAATTCAGCTAACATGCGACAAAGAAACGGACCACGTCAATGCAATTAGATTGAAATGTCAAGAAAAATGGATACTTGTAATGTAACGCGACCCAGTTCCGTCGCACCACATTTTATGACGACCTCTGTGGCGTACTGGTTATATAACATGTCTGCTGTCTCGGTTTCGATTCCCGGTCAATGCAAATCTTTGTGTGCATGAACATAATTGTTTGCATTGGTCTGGGTGTTTTCTATGTATAATATGTAAGTATGTGTTTACAAAAAATATATATATATTTAAGTATGTTTATCCGCTGTCTAGTACCCATAGTACAGGCTTTGCTTAGTTTAGGACTAGATGGCGTTGTGTGAATGTGTGAGGAATATTTATTTATTTTAGTTAGCAAATATGTCAATACAACCGAATCGAAGAGGTTTTTAAGATATTATCCCATAAAAGCGTTAGGCTTATTTCTTTAGACGGTTTATTTGCAGACTTGATGCATAGTGATTTTATTTACTTTTGGAACCACAAAATGCAACAACTGAAATTTAAAAAAAAAAGGATGATGTTATAGTTCGGGAGCAAAAGCCAGAGATAAAATGGCCTTAAGTATCTACCTATATATCTCTCCGTGTGGTAACGGAGTAAGAATACAATATGTCACCACCCCATCTCACCCCATGGGTGTCGTAAAAACCGACTAAGGGACTATCCGTGAATATTATCTTTACGAAATAAAAAGAAGGAAAACTTGAAATTAAACCCTATACCAATACGTCTGGCCAGCGTGGTATTAGTAGGCCAAAGATCTCTCCGTAATGGGAGGAGGCCCGCCCCTGCAGTGGGGCATTATTGGGCTGTTATGTTTATGATGATCTATATATATCTAAGGCTTATTACCTGCAAGGTTGAATTTCGTACAAGCCAATCAATAGCCAATAATCAGATTTCAAAATAAGAAACCATATTAATATAGGTTAGTTTTGTGACGTGGAAAACTTAGCCTACTAATGATTACTCAGCCAAGTTAGTCCAATTATAAACAGCCCCGTTGAAGGAAAAACTTAGCCTAGTAACCAGTACAGTCGTAATATTTTCATGATCATTATTATCATCATAACATCACATTAATGTCCCACTGCAGAGACAGGCATCTTTCAGTGACAGAGATAAACTTGATCTACTAATAACATTCCCAAAAGGTTTATTGTCAAATATTTTGTAGACAGAATAATTGATTTCTTCACCTTAGTCGATTTTTACGACATCCTTATTATGAGATAGAGTAGTGACACATGTACTCTTAATACGAGAAAATTATGTAAACAAATTAAATAGAATAACATGTAACTGTCACGCGAGTCAATTCTATTACAGACTAAATGTAATTTGTTAAATCGAGTTACATACTAATTGACAATGATTAAAACATATTCGAGTTATGTTTTGGGTAAACATTTTTGTTCTTGACTCATTCATGTTTTACATTCTAGAACATTGAATAAAAATGATTTTATAAATAGAGTACCGGATGGACTATATTAGTTTAAGTTATGCAATGGTAAAAACTATGGATGAGAGAGGCACAGGACCGCGCAAGGTGGTAATATTTTGAGGAGACCTATGTTCATCGGTGGAAGTTAACTGACATAATGGTAAAAATACATTGTGTTGATAACAACTGAGGAACTTGATCGGACTCGACTGGGAAAGCACCACTATCTAAGAAGTAGTGTTTATAACACTACTTCATCACCGTTAAGCTTTCCTTGAGACGATTTGGTATATTCATGACAGATAAGATGGGTAGAGTCACAATGTTATTGTATTCTCATTCCTACACGAATAGGTACCTAAATAGATATAATTAATTAACCTCTATAACGTGTGCAGTAAAATACAATAAGTACTAAATCGCGTAGTGGTTAGTCTGTTCTGCTTACCACGCCGGAGGTCGCGAGCTCGATCCTCACACTTCATATTCTCTAGTTCAAATCTAAGCAAAGCTTGTGCTCGCGAGTTCGATCCCCACACTTCGAAATGTCTAGTCCTAATCTAAGCGAAGCTTGTGCTCTAGAGTGTATGCTATGTTCATGCAAATAAATGTTTGTCTTAAACAGTATTGAACCCGCATCATCCAGAGACAGCTAGAAACACTAACAGCAATTTCTTCCGGTAGTCACACACATATATCTAGTAGTAGTAGTAATACGACAGGATAATATCACTATCCGTTTAAACAAGACAATATTTGAACGACCTATTAATTTCAACCAAAAAGAGAGACGAAAGATGTTTAAGTAATTTAATGTTTGATACTAAGTATAGTCCGTGTAGTAAAGGCCAAAGGATACAGTAAAGAAATGAATGACGACCTCTGTGGCGTACTGGTTATATAACATGACTGCTACGCAGAGGTCTCGGGTTCGATTCTCGCTCAATGCAAATATTTTTGTGCATGAACATGATTGTTTGCATTGGTCTGGGTGTTTTTTTATGTATAATAAGTATGTATTTACAAAAAAAGTATTTAAGTATGTTTATCCGTTGTCTAGTACCCATAGTACAAGCTTTGCTTAGTTTGGGACTAGATGGCGTTTTGTGAATGTGTGAGGAATATAAAAAAAAGAAAGAAAGAAGAGAGGATAGAAGGAAAACTTCTAGATATTAATAGATATCTACGACGAAGTCCGTAGCGTATTATATAGGCGATGGCTGCTACGCATTGGTTTCGAGTTCGATTCCCGCTCTATGTAAATCTTTTTGTGTATGAACATGAATGTTTGCATTGGTATGAGTGTTTGCTATGTATAATATACACCTATATATTCAGAAAAAGTGTTTATTTTGGGACTAGATGGCATTGTTTAAGAAAAAAATGAAGAATCATAGCATTACTATACCAATCCTTCTGACCAGCGAATTATTAATAAGCTAAGTTTTCCACCGTCCTAAAGATTTGTCCTTGCAGAGGGACAATAATGAGTTGTTATAATAACTTGCGAGCTTATTTGGCTCTATCAAAATGTCTATGAATCAGAATTTAGAACTAACAAAAATCTAGACATATTTATGTAGGTGTCAATGATATCAGAAAGACAAAAAATATAAATTACTCATACCATTGTTTACATATGCAAACAGGACTTTAGAAAAACTAAACCTAAATTATCAAAACATACTAAAAAAACAGTATTTTATTTACAATAAACACTAGTTTCAAGATACGTATAAAAACACTAATTTCCAAAAAAAAAACGTTTTAATTAACAGATTGCATGTCCCGTCTCCGTGTGGTGACGGAGTAAGAATACAATATGTCACCACCCCATCTCATCTCATGAATGTCGTAAAAACCGACTAAGGGACTATCCGTGAATATTATCTTTACGAAATAAAATGAAGGAAAACTTGAAATTAAACCCTATACCAATTCGTCTGGCCAGCGTGGAATTAGTAGGCCAAGTATCCCTCCGTCATGGGAGGAGGCCCGTCCCTGCAGTGGGACATTAATGGGCTGTTATCATGATTGCTTGTCCCAGCAGTAGACACAATAGTAAAACAATGTAAATGTATCATATATGATACACGAAACAAGAAAGGAGTTATAACCGATTAATAAACTGTAAATGTTTTCCTATTAAATAGGTAGGTATTAATCATTTATCAAAACGCACAGTTTAAAAACACTAATTTAAATCACAATTTTTTCGAAAAGAACCACTGATTTATTACCGATTAATATTTTACGGTTAACAAAATACAAAATTTAAAACCACTACATTAGTTTATTATTTATAAAAAAACACCGATTTATTACCGATTAACGAACCGTATTTACCGATTTATTACAGATATTTTACGGTAAACAGTGCATACGTGTGCACCCCGCGATGTCCGCGACACGACTGTGTAACAACACTGATGAAACGGAACGATTGCTTTATGTTTATACGATTCTGTTTTACTCTGGAAGGGTGTATTATAGTGGCTGAGGTCATTTTGTGACGTAGAGCCTTACATTTGTAAGGTTTTGTGTAAAAATAATGGTATTGTGACTTTCATTAGTGTGTCTTTGTAACATATGTAACTATGAATCAATGTCCCAAACGTCCAGTGACAGAGAGAAGCAGCCTACTAGACTAATGATATCTTGCTTGCCACACAGACAATTAAATAAATAAATAAATAATCCTCACACATTCACACATCGCCACCTAGTCCCAAACTAAGCAAAGCTTGTACTGTAGGTACTAGACAACGACAACAAAAACATACTTAAATACTTTTTTTTTGTAAATACATACATATTATACATAGAAAACAATTGGAAAAGTTTTGATGTCTGTCTTTTTCTCTTTTGATTTTCGTAGAGATAATATCTACGAAGTTCCCATAGTTGGCTTTGACGACACACAAGGTATGAGATAAGGGCAGAAAATCATGTTTTTGTGAAAAAAAAAATTCTTCGTTACCAAACTATTGCGAAGTTATAAGAATATACAATACAATATATAATATAATCTCGGGTCTCGGGTTCGATTCCCGCTCAATGCAAATCTTTGTGTGCATGAACATGATTGTTTGCATTGGTCTGGGTGTTTTCTATGTATAATAAGTATGTATTTAAAAATAAAAAAGTATTTAAGTATGTGTATCTGTTGTCTAGTACCCATAGTACAAGCTTTGCTTAGTTTGGGACTAGATGGCGTTGTGTGAATGTGTGAGGAATATTTATGTTATTAATACAAATAAGTTTGGTTTCCTTTTTGATCTTAGTCTTTTTAATTTACGCTAGAATGTTCAATTGCAAGGATTGAAATTATTTAAGAGCTTTAGGGAGCCTGCCTTTGTTTCCTGAATCATAAAACAAAAACCACGTGCAAAGCTTGTATAATACGAGTATATAGAGCGACGCGAACTCATGTCACAAATGCGGTACCCTAAATATAGATCACCCTAACGTCCTCCTATCATACTAAATAATTGTTAATAAGTAAGGTGAACGACCTACCAAATAATGTACCTTACCTACTGTATTTGTATGTCTCAAAATGTGCGTTTTTTAAATCGTATCGTATCAGCCCTTATCATCCCACTGCTGGGCAAAGGCCTTTGATTTCCACAACTGTCGGCCCTTGGCCAATGAAGGTTTTTGTGCTTTATCTATCTTGCCACCTCCTACGTTTTTTAAATGTATCAAATTTATATGTGCATGTTTTTATCAATTAAAAACAACACTTCACCACTCAGAGAAGAAAGTATCGAAAAACCCTTCTCTTCCTTGTACTAGAAAAGATCCTGAGTAGTAGAAATAAACTCGGTTACAATATCTAGCAAGCATTATATTAGTAAGTCAAGTCTTCTGTTTAGTTGATGCAGATTACAGTGCTATTAATTTAATAAATAATTTACACAACCTATACAATTAACAAGATTAATGATTGCACCACCTAGGCAACTAATAATAAGGTAATTGAATTAGGCTTTAAAACGTATTACCTAAATTATTATGTTAAAAGTATTAATTAGATTGACTAAACAGTGTAAAAACTCATGATATTTTTGTAACGCCTAGGACAATGTTAAAAACTTACAGGACTACCTAATTTTCAAAAACTGTTAAAAATTTATTTATAAACAAAAGTATACTCAATGGAAACAGTAAAAAAAGGACGAAAGTAATTCACAAAAAAAATATAACTCATTCTAAAATTTCACAACAAATGTTATAATTATCAAAATGTCCACGTGCTAAGAGTTAAATCATGAAGGTAGCTAATAAGAGGGTTGTCTAGGTGTGTGTGGTGACGTCAGAGGGTGCGACAAGCCACCGGCGGCGCGTCGTAGAAATAGAACGGACATAAAGACACGCTATTTTCCACATTAGACTATGACACTATTGTGACTATGAAATTACGGGACAACAGCTTAATAGATTTTTTGCTGCAACATCGTAATTAAACAGTCCAGCGGTCCACTTCTAAGCCAATTGACTGGCTGTTATGATGATGATGAATGTCCTACAATAGGCCTGTTTCAGTGAAGGTTAGAAAATTGGCCTTTTAATACCACACTTTTATGTCAAATTGATATTTTTTTTTCTTTTCACAGATAATATCAAACTTTCCCTTTATTGGCTTTAGCACCCAAGGATTAAGATGGGAAAACAATCTTTTACATGGATAATATTGGCGAAAATATTAATAATTTTAAAGTTTTGGTAGTTTTCATCAATTGTAAGTAAATGCTACTTAAAGAAATAATTATGGTCCCTAATTTATTACAATCATACGTTTCTTTTTGTCTCTTGTTCTAAAAATAAATACGCTTATGTTATTTGAAACCCCTATAATTACTTCCAAGTGTCTATAAATAGGACACCAATGTTAAAAGAACTAACTGTACACCTGGTTGCAAGCCGTCAAAATGACGTCCCTAATTACAGTTGCTTGGTTCAAGTAGATAAAAGTTTGAAAAAAAGTAGATCAATATCATACAAAAAAAACTTATTCATATTTTTGTGGCAAACATTTTTGAGGCCTTTCACCCGCAAAAAACCGTCAATATTCTCCTATTACCCATTAAAGGCTAGAACTGCGAGTAGTCGACGCCGGAGTAGTCCAATATGTTCAACTATCTGTTCAACCAGTTGAACAAATTGGACGATTTTCTTCCAATTTTTTCAACTTCAAAATGTAGTTTAACTATTTGGACTATCCCGTAGGATAAGATAAGTTGGCGTAACCACATTTATACTCCGTTACCACAAGAAAAATAAGAGAGAGAGAGAAGTAACATTTAAGACAAGTCCCAACTTAGTGACAACAGCATGGTATTACTAATAAGTGGTATCATTATATGTCCAAGTTATATGTTTGTCAGCTACGTTATGGTGTTATTGTCGCTCCACCGCTGTTTATCATTGGCGTAGAGTCAGCTCCAATGTGCGAATAAATCGCTATATCAATATGGGTGCGGCCACATATCGTAGCTAAAAATAATATATTTGTGTGTATACGTGTGTGGAGATATATCTCCAATTGTTCTTTTTTTTTTGCATACGGACCTTTCCATTCATGAAAAATTGTATTAAAAACGTTATCTTGAAGTTGCCATTCTTTTGCGGAAGGTCTACGAAATTAACTTTTTATTTTAAAGTCCTTATTATTTAAGAGTGTCTTTTCATCACGCTAACGGACAAGTTAGACCGAAAACCTCAGACCCATGGCAGTTGCTATTAGTAGGTCAAGTTTCCTTTAGTTAGTCCCAGCAATAAAAAACTCAGGTACTCCAACATTACGTTACATAAAAGTACTTCTAAAGAAACCAAGCTACGTCATATGATACTGAAACGTACGATATTATAAGGCTTCAACTAAGACTCGGCTGTCCACTTGACGTCGCTAAGCCTTACATTGATTTATCGAACATTTTTCAATACTTCAGCTAAGAACTCTCGACATTATTTCTGCATATGCAGGTTTCCTTTGTGAATAGACCTCATAGGTCTTCCAATAAAATTCTCTTTTAAATTTTGTAACTAATATCAAAATAACTTAGGAATGCGAAATGTGGTCGATAATTTATTTATTAATTCTGTTTATATTTTGGTTTGTTTAATTGATTTATATTCCATCAATTAGGGCGATTAGGAAATGCAACGATCATTAATATCAAACTAATTCTCCCTTAATTGCAATAGCAGTAAACTAAATTTATAGTTCTAGATTAAGGAAAGACAGATACAGTGTATGGCTAAGTCTGGGCTACGTACAAGCAGGATTAATATTAATAGCATAGATCGAGTACAATGGGGTCACCTTACCAATAATCATAACAGCGCATTAATGTCCCACTGCAAGGACTGGTCTCCTTCTGTGGCGGATAAACATGGTTTACTAATATTGTATCGTATCGTCCTAAAACCATTTTTCAATATAAAGAAAGTTAAAATTTCCTCTTAACAGAAAACAAACAGAAATATGCACACTATTCGTCTGGGAAATAAAATAACATATTTTTCCTTATCACCCCACTAACATTTTAGCATATCTTCACATAAATCATTCAGTTACGTACCAATAAATACACACATTTTTTATAAAACAGATATACAAGAATAAACTGGCAGAATGGGTCAATGGTGTGCGCCAAATGGTGTCGCGTTTCCCGCTCAAATGCACGTCACAGTGACAGCTTTCAAACATGGCCGTCATAGATTTAATGGCGCGAATTAAGAGGGTAGATTAACTGCAGTTATTAAACAATCTTCTAATGAGTAATGCGGTTACGTCAGCGAGTGACTGATTAGGTGTGGGAGCAAACTGTTTTGACTTGGTGATGTTATTTTTACTGCATTCGTGTTTCAAAGAGGACTTTGACGAGTTATGGCTGCTGCACTGAGATTCAATTCCGGTTAAATCTAAATCTTTGTGTACATAAGCATGAACGATTATAAAATATTTAAAAAAAAGTATTTTTGAATATGTTTATCCGTTGTCGTACCCATAGTACTAGCTCTACTTTGTTTGGGACTAGGTGGTGTTTTGTGAAAACAAAAACAACACTATCTTTACCAAAACGGGCTAAGTAATTCACTTAAAATTATAATAATTAATTTGGCACGATTATTAATAGTTGACAGACGGCGGTGTGAACAGCCAATGTCATGTCAATTCACACAAGAGGCAATTAGTGAAATGCTCGACAGATCTGAGTATCGTTTGTTATTGTCTCTGGCTGGTACCTAGCTTAACAGGAGGCCCCGATTCTGATTAATATTTATGTAAACTTATCCAAATATTAAAATAATATAAATTAAGACATGTCTAAGTTGTAGGAAAAGGGCATACCTTTGGAATATCTTGATACAACTATCAAAATTCGACCTTTATTTGACGATGTCCGGTAGTACTTTTCCAGCAAAATTAAAAAAAAGTAGAATATCATATACATATAAGAAGATAACGGGAAAATGCTTGAAAACTCTGTAACTCTATCGCATTACTCAATAACATTGAAAAGCAACCATAGATCACAGGAATATCTGTCCTTCCAACAATAAAAATCTCGTCTACTAGCAGGTACCATTCCGTGGCAGGGCCTCATCCGCATTATCTGACCTAGTGACGTCTATTTCCGTCGACGAGAGCGGAGCAGGCACAACTCGTGATGAAATAATTACTCCGAACGACGTTTCGCGAATTTGTTCCATCATTCGACATAGTCTAGATCTCAAAACTAGAATTTTGCTTAAGTTTTTAATGGTTACGAATATTACTGTGCGCCGTAAAGTATTCGCCAAGATGGATGGTTTGTGATTTAGCACGCTGATGTCTTAATATCTTCATATAACATGTCGGGAAGTCAAGTCTGATATTTGGTTTAAAAATGTATTTCACATTAGCATTGATAAATATTACGTCGAGTAGATCAGTGTTAGGTATTTCTTGTAGGGGAGCGAGGGGCTTGTTGTAACAGGGGTAAGTAGTAACAGGCTCTTTTCACTAGGATCTTAAACGCAATTGACCTACTTGTTTGACTAGATTTAACCTATAAACCACGCCGTATCATGTTACCATAGATAGTGTCCTGCCCGGCTGGCGCAATGGGTGGAAGTGTGCATGCGCTTCATTTTTGCCAGGTGACATAAAATTGTACTGTCGTACAATTTCGGTTTGCGTTATTATTATCGACTAATTTCAAATTTTCTGTGTCTTATTTGCATTCAAATTGATTAATCTCTGATAATGTGTAACAGTTTTTATGATTGCTAAATTCTTTAAATAGTTATCTTGATAAATGTTAAAAATCATATCATGGGGTTAGTTGTAACAAAATTCGGGGGCTTGTTGTAACATGTTAAATGTATGAGGAAAAGATGAAATAAAAAAAAAGATGTCAAAATTAAAGAAAAAGTCAAAGGAAAGGGGTAGGGAAGGGTAAGTTAACAAAAAATAAAGATTTCAAAGTGCCATGATGATTAAAAGTAGTGATTAACTAAATAAGACTGCTAATTATTTAAGTTTTAAGTGTTGATTACTAAAAAAGTGTATTTACCTTGATTTTTGATAAGAATTATACAATACTTACTTTAGAGAGATGTAAATTTTGTTAAAAACAAGCAAATAATAAATGATTAGAGGTATTATTGTCGGTTTTTTTTGGCGTTACTACTTGCCCCTGTAGATGTTACAACTTGCCCCAAGCACGAGGTAAGTTGTAACACCGCACTTCTTCCAGAAAATAATTTATTGTAAAATAATGAAGAATAGTTATGGTATTATTTTTACTTGATTTAGTTCAGGAAGAGTTACAGCATCCATCCATATTTATTTAGTAGACATTTAATCAATAGATCTCAAGATATATTAGTTTTAATGAAAACTGTTACAACAAGCCCCTCGCTCCCCTAATAAATTATGATAATCTGGTTCCTTCACACTGTTTAGATTTGTTTTCTCGATGTAGAGGATTGCGGTTTGTTTAAATCACTAGTTTTCATTATAACTTCAGTAGACCGGTACAGCTTCAGATGGATGATTAGCAAATATTCAGAATGGAGGGAAATTAAGCTTATAGATACTAAGCTAACTAGACGGTATGGTCAAGGACTTTTCTTCGGGTATCTTAAAAAGAAACCAAGGGAACATATCTAACAGTCAATATCTAGAAAGATATGAGGATGATATACTGGGTCCGATTGCGTTTCTCAATTGACTTTAATTAAGAACAACAAAATGAACTTAAATGTAAACTTAAATTTTTAGTACACATGGGTATTACCTTTCCTTTAAATAAGAACATACACTAAAATAGGGCCATCCTAAACTTAATTAGTGATAGTAGTTTTCTTATTCCGATTGCGTTTCGTCTTATTTGACATTTGACTGACCTTATTTAAGTAGAAGCGGTATAAAAACTGCCTTAATTAAAGTCGCTCGAAATTTTGTGCGAGCTTATTTTAATTCATTTAAAATATAGGTATTTCTTGGATTTTTAGTAACAAAAATGTTTCCTATCAGTGTTATAATTGTGCAAAGAAGGTTAAATGAAGAACATCAACGGTAAAAGGGTTTAAATGTGTTAAAATTACCTAACTGAATGCCTTTGTTCTTTATAAAAAGTGCGTCTTTTCTTATTAGTTTACAGACAAAAGAAATCTTACATATCGGCATATCAGAGATAATTCTGATCCGTTCGATGTGAATCTGGTTCCATGTTATAAAAACAAATTAAAAGATATCACAAGTAAAAACGTAAAATAAGTACGAACAGGCGGCGATGTGGTCGCTAAGCAACAAAGCCTATGTAAATAAATTTTAAAAAACTTTGACGTAAAACATGTCAAACTTAATATAACAACACTCTTAGTTAAGGTTGTTTTCATAGACAAAAGGAATTGGTAGTTTTTTAGGTCACGTTCTTATTTTGTGACATCTGCAATAGCTTTTATATAAGGACGTGGTCTTATTTTATAATTTTTAGTGCATCCTTATTTAAGAGCGAAAAGAAAGCCAATCGGACCCAATATGTATCCCTACTTAGATCATAACACAGACAGTGGATGGCAAAAAACAAATGTTACATATGAATCTTTCAAAATTACTTCAATAAAATTGTTCGTCAAACGAAAAATATTTATTTTTCACAAGCTCAATTTCCAAAGACGACAGCTTAAGACTAGACTGATGGACGAAGGGAGAGAAGCAATATCTAACGCGACAGGTGATGTATAGGAGCTCAATACATATTAAACTCTTAAAAGGTACGTTCACCCTACCCTTTATAAATCCTTTGTCTTAAAGGTAGTTTCAGATTAGCGTTTGTTTTCTGCGCGGTTGTTTCACACGCGCGGTACATTACGCGTTTCAATAAACGCTTGAACCGGTATTGACAGTATATCAACATGGATTCTGACAAAGAAACATTTTTTTAACTTATTCGCCGTTAGTGAGCCGAATGAGAAGACGAAAAAGATACTAGGAGTAATCGATAGCTGCATCAAGACTGAGAACTGGTGATTTTAGCCTGTCTCTTGCGTTTCACGCGTTTACCAATTTAGAAGCGCTTCGACAGGAGTAGAACTTGTGCCAAAGGGCGGGCATATACGTGCCTACGTCAAAGAACGAGTGTATAAAACGCTAGTCTGAAACCGCTCTTTAACTAAGTCTCGTAATTTATATTCAATATTGATTACAAAGCTCCGATGAGTTAACCCGATAGATAGTGCTCCTTTGTACGTTAACGTGTAACGTATAATTATGTAGTTTAAATAACAGCTTTTGTGAACATCAAAGAAAGTGGGAGAAGCAGAAAATATAGCTAAATTGATTAAGTACCTACATTTTCTCTAAACAAGCCACAAGCATATAATTTTACATGGTTATGTAAACCTATTAATAACAATCGACAAACCAAATTAACTAAGCAAAACTATAAGGTAATGTCGGTAAAAGAGGTTCTAGAAAGATATTAACGTAGACCTAAACAATCCCAAACGTTCAGAAAGAGCAGATTCGTCAATTGGGAACCAATATGTATGACGATTTAAATGAAGCAAAGCAATACAATATCAAAAGGCCTTTTTAACATTGCGAGAGGGAAATTTGGCCTAATAACATCACAATGGATAGCTTAGTATAATTTTAATTTTGCTTATTCCCCTTATTTGCTTAGACCAAGTGTATTTTTCTCCGTGTGGTAACGGAGAAAGAATACAATATGTCACCACCCCATCTCATCCCATGGGTGTCGTAAAAAGCGACTAAGGGGCTATCCGTAAATACTTCTTTACTAAATAAAAAGAAGGAATACTTGAAATTAAACCCTGTACCAATCCGTCTGGACAGCATGGTATTAGTAGGCCAAATACCCCTCCGTCACGGGAGGAGGCCCGACCCTGCAGTGGGACATTGATGGGCTGTTATGATGAAGTGTATTTGGCTTCGGCTTCCAAACAAATTCAATGCATTTTGTACTATAAGTGACATTAAATGATTACAAAAAGCTGTCACTATTTATAAATAATTTCGATATAGATAATAGTAGTGGACTTAATTTTGATACGCTGCCTGTTGTCGATCAGAACAACCTTATCATCATTATCAGTGTTCAGTATAAGTGGTGTGTTTAAGTGGAATTAGTACGGCCAGTAAATTACACGATTGACATTTTGGTGTTTCCATGGAAAAAGGATTTGGGCAAAGGTCAAAAAGTAACTTACTGAAGTATAGATTAGGAAAATTTGGGACTTCAATATTGCTAAAGCTATTGTATTTTTATACAATTCATCGTACTCGTAGAAGCTGATTGATATGGAGATGTTGTCTTTGTCCAAATAAAACCACGATCATTGATTTGTTTTTTTAAATTGATAATTTTTGCACTAGGCATTGAGGCTATAGTTCTCCGTGTGGTGACGGTGTAAGAATACAGTGTGTCACCACCCCATCTCATCCCATGGGTGTCGTAAAAACCGACTAAGGGAGTTTCCGTAAATATTATCTTTACGTAATAAAAAGAAGGAAAACTTGAAATTAAACCCTATACCAATCCGTTTGGCCAGCGTGGTATTAGTAGGCCAAGTATCCCTCCGTCACTGGAGGAGGGCCGTCCCTGCAGTGGGACATTAATGGGCTGTTATAGTTGTGTAGCGCTGATTTTAACAGATATAAAATTACCGGTCAGAATCTTTACCAAAGCATCTGCCAAACGTTTCCTGTATCAATAAAGATTGTATTTTTCCACGGGAGGTGAGCTATGTTTTTATATCTGTTCTGATACTGTTTACATAACAACGTTGTACCTACCTACGTAACGAAACAACGTTTTATTTTAACTTATTTAATATTATACGTTATGGCGTATACGTTCTTGAAAAATATATTATTTTGCGTTTTAATACGACGCACGGTAATGAACATGTTTTTTTATGGAATTTAGTTAAAATGGTCTATTTACTATTTATATCTTTAGTTTGAGTTTTGTTTGTTTAATTTTTCATCTGCATTTTATTTCGTATCAGATATTTGGATGAAGCACTCATAGTTCATTGCAATCAGTGATTCATCTATACTAATATTATAAAGAGGTAAAGTTTGTGTGTTTGTGACGTTATAGGGGGTAATCTCTGGATCTACTAAACCGATTTTAAAAATTCTTTCTGTGTTAAATAGTCTATTTCTCGAGGAGTGTCTTAGGCTATAGCTATATATAGTAGCACGCTATGACTAATAGGAGTGAAGCAGTAATGAAATATGTTTAAAAAAGAACGCGTTTTTTTCGCGGCCTAACGAAGTGGGCATGGGTCAGCTAGTAAACTATAAAGCTGGTTGTTGCGTATAACGGCGAGGTCATTACATAAATGGGTAATCGCTTAGTAGTTTGAAAGACCATTGAGCATCTCCGAGCTTCAGATGGTACGTGAAAGGGTATGTCTGTTCCACTGTAGTCGAAGAGCAATTAAAGTTTTCAGCACCCCCTTGGGTCGCCTGAACGCGACAGTTTCAAACAGTTATTTAGTAGGATACGTTTGGTACGTCGCAGGTTTATCAGTAAATCGAGCTTTTAGTTAAAACGACATAATTGTTACTTTCATCATCATCATCCTCCTGTCCTTATCCCATATTCACTTGGGGTCGGCGCAACATGTATGCTTTTTCCATTCATCCCTGTTTAATTGTATGTATGTAATTGTATACATGCCCAATCTGTTTGCCAGGATCGTGACAAGTGGCGTTCTGTCGTCTCTACATCAGGGCTCTGAATACCGTTAAAAATGAGGTACCGATACCTTCATCAAACTATGGTAACGTTACTTGTAGAGGTATCGTTAAGCCAGGTATCGTTAATTGGGTGGATTTTTACCGGTAAGTTGACTTATCGCTATCGATGATTTACCGGTAAAAAGTAACAATACTGTAAGTCAAAGTTTGCTAACGTTACCATAGAAACACCGTTAATTGTCATTATAACTCTTTCCACTATAATAATCTATACATAATATTAATATAATAAAACTGTAGAAAAGTCGTTATTGTACATTAAAAAAAAAATAGCCAAGGTATTACAAGACAACCAATAGAACCCATTTCCAGCAGTTTTGGAATTTTTGTCTGTTTGTCTGTAACTGTACCTATATCTGTGTTCTAAAATTTGTTCGGGCATCACGTAAAAAGTACGAAAGCAATGTAGATGATTATTATACACAACTAGCGATCCGTCCCGGCTTCGCACGGGCATTATTTTCCAGCTTATCTGTTCATTTTCTTTGCTATAAACGTCACGGAGCCCGAGACCTTTCCAACAAATGCAAAATCGTGGAAATCGGTTCGTGCGTTCAGGAGTTATAGCGTCAGGAAGGAAAACACGACTTATTTTTATATAGTAGACGATTGAAAGTAACTTGAAGTTATATTTAGTTTTTGTTTCATTGCAATCGGTTCCGTCTATTAAAAGATATTTCGATTTAATTAATTAATATTAAACAGAGCCATCTTTCGAACTTAGACTGGACTGCATCAATAGTTGAACTATGTACAATCACGGAAGTTGCCGCTTGACCATAAGTATACATAGACATAACATCTATGTAAACTATGGAATGCAATAAAGATATGAAATTATGAATTATTTATTACATGAAAAAAAGTCGTAATTATCATTTTCACGTATACCTAAATAATATCAATCTCATACCGAATATATTCTGCATAATTCCAAAAGTCCGTTAAACAAAAACCAAGTCGTGAGTGTAGAAACAAAAATAAATAGCCCGTTGTCAATAGCCGGAGAGTGAATCGGAACTAATTCATACTTAAGAAACAGGAATATTTTTAGGGGCGTGTCTTAGAGGGGATAGAAATTAATGCAACATCTATGTGTGCGTGTCACACTGTCGGTGGCTGTTTAAGGCAATTTGTTTAGAAACTGATCGAACAGAACTTTCTTCGATAGTACTTAGTCTTAAAAATAAATTGAATTTAAATAACATTCCTTTTCTCACAATCTTATTATAACTGCAATTTTAACACACTTTTATAATTATTTAATACATACTACATATTATATAGGTATATAATTGTAGTGATTTAATGAACTAATAATAATTAACTTTTAACTCTTAATTTAGATTTATCCCTAAAGCTGCCTCATTGATAATTGTATAATTATGTATTATGTTATTTAAGAGACTCCCTGATCTCACAGATAAACAGCCTCAGCTGTTTTGTGAGACTGATGTATAAATTGATGTAAACTTATTTGTTAATAATAAACAAAACAAAACAAAATAAACAAAACAAAAAAAACAAATAGTGAAAAATCAAATCATTAAATAAAAATACTACTTTTTTAATTTTCAATTAAAATACCCGTGAACAGTGACGGTGAATTTAAGTTACTTGGCTTAATAAAATATAAATAGTCACTTACCAACCATCGAGATTTATAGACAATTATGTTTACTCGTTGGAATAGATACATAATTTCAACACAATTCAATAAGATTCGATAGCCAAGGGTATAGAACAATCGACTTTGATGAAGTAGACGTGCGTTCAAAACCGGGTTGTGCCAAGAATTCTTTTTGGTTTTTTAGTTTTAATTTATTGTATTTTATCTCAAAGAAAACAGTTACAATACCCTTTGAAATGGCGAGCGAAAAAAAATTTGTTATATTTAAAATGCATTCTCTCTGGCTGAGTGGCTACTCACAGCCCGTTGCGGTCACAGATTTAAAAGTGTAAAATTTCACCGAGGTCATTGCATAGACGGGTGACCACTCAGTGGTATTTTATTAACCTATTGATTTATGCGTGATCATACAAAAAAAAACATACGTGTCGAATTGATAACCTCCTCCGTTTTTTTTCATCGGTTAAAAAAATAAATGTATGATTAGCGATTATTATGAATTGCAATTAATATTCATTTTAATTTTTTTATGAAGAATGATCATTATGACTTCAAATTGTATGAGAAACATTTTCGGAGATCCGATGATATGAGTTGAAATGTTAAGTAAGAAGAAGCGCTCCCTGATGTGCAATATTGAACTTAATAGTTTTATGACATGCAACTAAAATGAGCTCTAGAGGTGATAAAGTCATTTAATAAATTAATTAATTAAATTAATTAATTTAATTGTCGACTTTACATTTTTTTCGTAAACGAAGTCGCGGGTTACAGCTCGTATTGAATAAATAGTAGAAAACAAAATAAGAAAAAATAAAAAAAACACAAAAAGTAATTTGTTCCTCAGGATCGAACCATAGCTGTTTTCTTTTCAGCCAAGCTCTATACAAGCAAAGCTATCGTGTTGACAACAATTTTGATCAAATTGTCAATCTAGTATTGCGCTTTGAAATTGGCTTGACTTTTGTCTACTGTCATAATCACTCACTACAACTACACTGAAACTCGACCGACCGCAGATGAACGACGCAGCGGGCGACGTTGCCGTTCAGTCATGCGCGGCTCCCGTACACTGCACGAGTTGGCAACATCGCTCGTAGGTACCGGTAAAAGTGTCGATACTCTTACCGATACATTGTTATCGGTAAAAATTTAATTCGATACCAAAGTAAAACTACCCGTAGTATCGTTACTAGGTTAACATTATGAAAGTAACGTTACTTAACGATACTTATACTGGGAATTTGGTACCGTTAACAAGCCCTGCTCTACATACCCCGGACGGGATAAGGCGTGAGTTTATGTATGTATGTATAATTGTTACTTTGTGTTAGTATAACGTTAGATAAATCTATATCAAAAACCTGATTTACTAATAAACCTGGGACGAATACGTGTTTCAGTTTTCCACTAAATAACAGTTCGAAACTGTGCAGCGCGATAAACAGTCGTTACGAGCCATTAAACCTTTGACACGTGTGTCTCACTCCTGAACATTGCTATGGATTATTAAATATTACTATTTGTACCTTTAGCTACCTCTAATACCTGGACTTATCCGTGTGGTGACGGAGTAAGGGTAGGTACTATATGTCACCACCCCATCTCATCCCATGGGTGTCGAAGAAACCGACTAAGGGACTGTGTGTAAATATTACCTTTAGAAAGAATGAAAACTTGAAATTAAACCCTATACCAATCCGTCTGGCCAGAGTGGTTTTAGTAGGCCAAGTATCCATCCGTCACGGGAGGAGGCCCGTCCCTGCAGTGGGACATTAGTGGGCTGTTATGATGAATACCTGGACATGATTAATCCTAGTCGACTTGAAAGACCCTAAATTTTATACAAGTAGGACTTCATGGTCTACACAAAACAGCGAATATACTGATAGCTATTACGACTTAGGACTGCCAGATTTGGTGATAAGGGACTAAGAGACCTGACCCCAAATATTTGGATGCAAAAAATGGGTCATAGGTTTATGACCATCTGGTTTATTTTGATGTCTGTCTAGCTTTACCTTTAGTAAACTTCTATCACGCAATCGAAATGACATATTAGTGATGATATTGGCAAAGGAATAATTTTACCAAAGAACTCTTCAAACATAAACTAGCATCAGGCAATCAATCAAAAAATGTCCAAGTAAACGCAAACTCAAAAATATTGTTAGTAAATACAGGTAAAAAAACTATATTTACGACACCTACCACAATGAGGTGACAAATAAAATAAAACATTTCAGTGTTCAGTGCCAACATTTTGTAATTACTCTTTCTAATTTTTTTTTTGTATGAAATATGCCGTCCCTAGACCTTGGCTTCGTGCCAATAATCTGATATCCACCGACCATTAACTAATCTAACTTTAACAAGAGGTTAAAGAATTTTAAACCATCGCTGTAAAATGTATATGCTGACACATTATATTTACACAGTTTTAGTTGACAAGTGTTTGTTAGACGCAGGAACTTTTAGAGACAAAATATTACTAGGCATGTATGGTAGCTAGTTAGGACGGCGGGAAGCCGATAGATGAGGGAGGCACAGGACCGCACGAGGTGGCAATACCTGGAGGAGGCCTATGTCCAGCAGTGGACGTCGATTGGCTGATATGATGATGATGATGATGAAGGTAACTGCGATCCAGAAATGACATCCAGGGTTTAGATGAAATTTGGAATATAAGTAATTTAGGGTGTAGAATAACATTTAAGCTACCTATACACCGCGCGTGAAGCCGCGGGCATCAGCTAGTTTAATACTAAACAAGAGTAACTTAATGTATTAATTTGATATTGGTTTGTTAATAATTTAAAATAGCTACATATATACCTACTTATTTATGGATTTATGTTTGATAATTATTTTAAGTAAAATTCTAGCGCCCTTCCTCTTTTCTCCTACACTATGCTGTGCTCGACAGGGTTCACATTTGAAATATTGTTAACTTTACCATCTTGTACGTATTTAAACATTGTGGAACGCAATAAAGAATTGAGTATTGAGAGACATGGTGGTGAAATTAGTGTTCTTAACAATGTTGGAGCACACGGAAGTACTCTTCCATTCATAATATTATGAGTAAGTCACTCTGTACTGGATGTGATGGAACAATGCACGTTTACTTACACTTCACATTGTGGTTATGAAACAAATATATTGTAGATAGAGATATCTTTCTGACGATGGACTGAGAATATAAACTGAACCATTCCAAGAATGCAGGGATTGACAGACTTCAAATACCTCGGATGAAAAGCGGCGTTGTACGCGGCTGCCGTGCGCTGAGTTCTGGATTTGAATCCCAAGCAAGAATCGTTTGTGAGATTAAACCACAGTCTGGTCTCTTCTATAACTTTATTTTAATAGCGGAACGCTTGTTTTCTTTTCTGTTAAATGGTGCTAATGCTAAAAAGAAAGCTTGTCAAAATCAGCTAATTTATTCTTACTAATACAAATACACTCATCCTATTCTAAAGCCACTAAATTATATTTTTCATGTCGTCGCTTTTAAATTGAAAATTCAGCAAGTCCTGAGGGTACTTTACAAACAATAAATTAACAAAGAAAAACTTTTACTACGTGATTTTTAATTTCTCGTGAACTGCAGGCGAGACATGAAAAAAGAATAAAAGTAATTTAACGTAAGCCCGGAACAATGAAAGCAATGGAGTAGACAGAACGATATTAAAATATCTACTTACACATAAGTTACTAGATATGTTTTTCCACACATACGTAAAATAATAGTTATTTTACATAGCTTTGTATAGCTATGGCAATATTGTAAGGCAGTGAACGAATATCCGGAAGGTGTAAAGTGACTGAATAAAGGAAGCTCAAGTTCGAATACAATCATAAATACTTGTGCTAAGTTAGATTTGAATTGTATTATGTGTACTAGACTAGTGAACATATTCACTTGGGCAGGAATCGAACCCGCGACCTCCAAATTTTTATTTTATATATTCTAATATTTCAAAACGTATGCAAGGAAACAACGGTTGATTTAACCACAATATATCTAAAGGTCCGTGGTCCATCAAGGAACCATGCTGTCCTACCCAGCACAATCTCTCACTTAAATCAACTATCAATTAGCATTATTTTAACACCGACAAAGAACGTCTGCTTTCAACTCGAATATTTTTATTTAATACTTTCATTACAGCCATAATTCCTAGTTACCAAAGTTATTAAAATCCACAAAACACTTTACTGAATCTCAAAAAGAAAACTTTTTCTAATCCAAACACGTGGTCTTCAAAAATCATCTCAAATGACAATACACATACTTCAAATAACACATTACTTACTTTAAAAACTTTTAGGAAAACGTTATAGTAAAATCAACCTTAACACGCAATAATTAAAATCACAATTACTAATTATTTAACACTGAAACTTAATGAAATAAAGACACAAGTCGACGCCCGTACTGTGCGTTCGATCGCGACTGGCAAGCTACTGAAAACTCTAACCATGAAACTCGCCTGCATATTGCACCAACCAACATCGAAGATCTCTACATTCTTACACAATTCCACAAAACAGATATCAATTTATACTGGCGTATATAAACCAAATAATAAAGACACCTGGATGACAAAAGAATGCTTCGTATCGTAGATCAATTTACGTTGGTCGAAAGGACCATCGAAAATTGATCTCTCAAATAACAATCATAGGAATCAGAGGTACGATTATAATAAATAGTATTTGAGTTTGAACTTGAAATTAATTCGATGAAATAAAATATTATTATAAACGGAATTCTAGGTAGTAAAAAGATAAAATGGGAAGCATCTTTTTTCGGGAAAAATATCAAATAAACATACAATACTAGGTATATAGCGATACTTTTGAAGATCAGACAAATTTTTATACAACATGATGACAAGACATTTTCTTCTTGTTATCGCTTCTGTCACTATGTTTCACGCTTATGCATTCCATATGCTAAACAACTGTTTAGGTACTTTAGAAATAGAGAGCTTAGCTTTTCACTAAAACAATTCACTATAAATATAAATAGTTAGTTAAAACAAAAACTCCACGAGAACAATGAAATCCCCAAATAAAATTATATCTTCATTAAATCACTACTAAAGGATATTGCACTCAGAATTCAGATCAATAAAGTTTAAAATTATAAATTAAACCAAATACTTACAGCAAGTTTAAATCAAAATAAACGTAAACTGTAACACAATAAGGTTTATTTTTGTACACAAATATATAAGAGTTATGTTGTTTTAATGTCTATGCACTGGACAGTTTGGGAAATAAAAGTATATGTTCTGCATTCTCCTCTGTCGGATAGGCTGTTATATTTTTGGATGGCACGCCAAGAATTCGGTCTTATTTTGCTTTCAAGAAAACATAATCAAATCTATATTATGATACTTTATACTTTGAGATAGTGAAAAAGAGTTTCTTAACGGTCTAGGAATGGTCGACGTAATCTAGACGACCTCGGTGACGCGACGGTAGCGCAAGCGACTGCCGTGCAAGAGGCTGTGGGTTTGATCCCCACGCAAAACAATAATTTGTGAGATCCACAAATTATTGTCCTGGTCTGGGTGTTCTTTGTGTCCGTTAATTGATGTTTGTAAAAGGTCCCCGCGACTGATCCCTAGGGCACGAGTTGTCTTTTTGAAAAAAAAAAATGTCCCACTGCAGGGAGCGTCATCTTCTTTATGTGAAAGGAAACTTGGCCTACGATTGCGACGCTGCTAAGACCGGTTGGTATAGGCTTTGTTTTGGTTTGTCCTTTTTTGCAAAATATACTGATATTTAGGTAATATTAATCCTATGTAGCCTTTTACGGGATTAGCGTAGCGCAACTGAATAATAAAGATATTATTAAGGTTCTGGTCCTTTCTTCTATCTTATCTTATGATGACTGATTTAGAATACAATGTCTTATTCTAAGCGGATTTTAATAGGCTAGTAAGGACTACTAATTACAATAATTAGTCAAAGTCACAAAGAAGTAAAACTTGGCACTCAATGTGTACCGCATTTAGCGTATTTTTTTTCTCCCATATTGGTAATAATGGCCCGACTTTTAATCTATACTAATATTATAAAGAAGTAAAGTTTGTGTTTTTGTGACGTTGTAAGGAGTAATCTCTGGATCTACCAAACCGATTTTAAAAATTCTTTCTGTGTTAAATAGTCTATTTAACACATAAATATATACATATATATATGGCGGAAGAAGAAGAGGAGGCGCAGGGGTGTAGGGAATTCAATTAAACATAATTTTTCGTTCGGTATACCTTCGTGTATTAAGAGTTTGTATACGTTCATGTATTAAGAGCTAGTATATGTTCATGTATTAATTTTTAAATTTGTTAATTCAGCATATAAAAAGGAATAATTGATTGTAAAATTATTAATCATTAATTGTAAACAGTTAAAATGAATAATAAAATATACACATTTTTGTTTTGTCATAGGCCATATCGTATCACGCTATGACTAATAGGAGTGGAGCAGTAATTAAATATGTTTAATCCAACGAAGTGGGCACGGGTCAGCTAGTGATTTCTAAATAGATTAATTGAAAACCAAAGAGCATAGTCGATTCCCGAGGGATGACTTAGAACGAAACCTGCGATGAATATAATTAGTTGAAAGTGAATAATATCGATAAACTTTCTAAAAGAGAAGGACAATAAAAAGATAAATTATAACTTAGAAGCTTGTGAATGTATTAAAAAAGCATGTCAGTGCCTCACTACAAGCACGTACCTCCTCTTAAAATGAGGAGGATAACTAGGGTGACAGATACTACATTTTAATATTGCATCAAGTTTTCCGTATTTACTCTAGTTATTACTAATAGCTGACTATTATTTAATAGTCCTCTATTCACTTTTAAAAAGATTAAGAAAAATTGAAGATGACTTTTACGTTGGCTTTTACGACAGCCTAAAGATCAATTTTAGTATAATTTTCTTTCTTTGTTAGGAAGTTCACTGACGTGATTAAAAAAACATTATTTTGCTTATAATTAATTTAGATCTGTAGTAAGTAGTCTATTTCTTTGTTACGTTTCAAACACATTCATATTATTCGCAATACCTAAAAAATCATCACCTGTATAGCCGTTTAAAACAACGCCATCTATTAATAGTAACATTAACTACTACATAGTGAGTACTCACTGGTTATTGTGCGCCGTCAGCCGGTTGGGGTCGCTCGCGTTCCGGTGTTTACCGCGCCGAGGTGCGTCCCTCTCGCGGCAACTCTCCGCTCTGTTCACTCCGCGACCTCCGGGCGAGCGCCAGCTAGGCCAGTGTGAAGGAAAACGTACATAATTATAAAGAAAAATAATGTCTTCTTGAACACTTACCCCTTACTCATAAACGGCTCTTAAACTTAATCACTTTTTAACGACATATTTCTCAGATAAACCCTAACAATTTAAGCCAATCAATTGAATAAAATTTAAGAGGCGTTTATGAGTAAGGGGGTTTATAATGTAATAGAATAGCATTGAAAATATTAAAGAAAAGCTTCATTGCGGCAAGTAGTAGAACTAAATCAATAGTTCGACTATTGCCTACTAGATGGCGCTTGCTACCAAATTGTAGCCATTTTACGAATAGCTTTTTTTATTCTATTTTTCTGTTGTGTGTTTTAATCAGTGAGTATTATCGTATTAAATTTGAAAAAACAAGATGATTGAAAGTTAAATACAATGGATTCGTTTAATTAGCTTGTTATCTTAAAATAGCCTTTAACAATTATTTTAAATCATGAACATGAGAAAAATGATGAGAAGCCCCTTTGACATTATGATTATGATGGTCAATTGACATCCATAGTTTGATATAGGCCTCCTCCAAGCATTGCCAGCTTGTGCGGTCCTGTGCATCCCTCATCCATCGCTTTCCCACCGTCCTAACTAGGTCATTGGTCTACCTTGTGAGGGGTCACCCCACCCTGTGTTAACGTTATATGACGATGATGATGATTAAATAAGGTATCAAGACTTATACTAACTTATTATCTTTGTCTGGCTCCTTGGTATTGGCATCGCTGGTGTCGACATCTGCATCAGGGGCTGTGGGTTCGTCTGTTGAGCCCTCTCGCCTTGATTCACCTGTGGAAACAATATTACAGTAATTAGTATTATATAGCGACATCTGTTAAACGGTTTTAGTAATAGTACAACGCCATCTAATACATGAAAATGATACTAAATAATGTGAAGTGTAGTGGTGGTATACTTTATTTAGTTCTTAAATGCATTGTGTTATAATGTAATAATAACTGACAAAATTGCAACTTAGGCTAACGCCATAGTGCCCATAATCACTGATCACCCTGATAACTAAGTTGTTAAATCTCTAGTAAATGCATGTATGTATATGAGTTCCACAAATTGCGACCATCACCCCATTTGCATGTGCACAATTTGCGAAGATTTACAGAATGCTTTCATCAGTCAGAGAAGGAATTGTGGAAGGAAAAGTGGAATAATTTAATAATTTTTTTTTACACCAGACTATAAAAATATTTAAATCATATTTAATACTTTTACTAATACTTTACTTAATAAGTACATATGAAACAAGGGCTTATCGATCTACCAGGCAATGGGAATGATGTTCCCACATCATTTTGAACTTTACCCTTTAAGTAAAAAAGTTTAAAAGCAATGAATTAAAAATTAACTCAGGCCTGGTAAAGCGTTAAAATAGATAATTAGTATTATTTATTTTCAACGCTATTAAATGGAAATATTAAAAGGAAAACCGATAGTAAAATAAGTGACGTACACTCGTATTATAGAATCTATAACCATGGTCACGTATAAACGTGATCAAACAATAAAAAAGTATAATCACTTTAAAAAACCAATAAAAGGTTTCATGAGCTTCGTCCACGTTATTTCTATTTTTGTGATTTAAAATACATCTCCTCTTCCTTTAGGACTCATGTTGTCATGCTCATTTGGTTAACACTTTTACTCGCTTTTAACGTAGTATAACCAGGATAATGATTTTGAGATCTTAAAAAAGCTTTACTGCGTGAGACCCAAAACAAGGTACCCCGTGCACGACAGCCCCAAACCGGACATAGGTATTTTGGTTTGCATAATATTATTTCTAGGATTTAAACTTTTTGTTTATAAACTTACAGCTACTTAATCGCATTTGTTTTGCTACATAATAGCAAAACAATCGTAATACATTTACGATTGTTTTGCTTGTACCAGAATATCGTTGACGTAGTTAAGCATGGTTGACATAATTTGCAAGAAACGCCATCTATCGGTTAAACCAGGAAATCTTTAACTAAATAGACGTTAACTTTTAAACTTTCTATATGCAAGCAACAAGTTTATTTATTTTAACCCATGGTTCGGTGGGTAGTTCTAAGAAAACGTACACGTTATATTCGTACGTCACCTGTGGGCCGATGTTTGTTGTCTTCATGAGTAATATTCCTGCGGTTGGATACTGACGAATCATTGACAGCTCCAGAGTTCTGCTTACAATCAGGGGGATAAGCGTGACGCTATTTGTTGTGCTTGCGTCTGCGGTTAGTCGCTTAATGCGTCCGTGACAAAGAGATTGATATAGCTACCTACGTCATGTAATCCTTCGATATCATCATTGACAAAAGGTGGAGTTTACAAGTCACTTACAAAAGGGAACGATGACATGTAGTCATCAATTGGGAGGGTTATGGATTTGGAAGGCACAGGGCAGCAAACTTTGAAGGATGTTTATGTCCCCGGCCTGGCTAATTTACAGCCACGAACTGTTATTAAAGAACGTCATTTTTCATTCCCTCATTGGAGAAACCCCGTCAATGTCATTCCGGAGCTGTCAAAAAAGTTAAAGGAGCAGTTATCATTAAACATCTCTAAATCTCAATATGCCGTCTGGCCTGTTTAATTCTTAAATTCTAAGCACTAAGGGCTCCGCTATATCTAATTCATGACATAATACGTAGAACTGTACTAATTCGTAACATCCTTTATACCTCTAACACACACACAATGTAGCCCAATGTCACAGCGATACGACGAGGTGTGAGTCAACAGGGAAACGCGTCCCGGAACATCCTGCCACTCCTGTTCACACATAAACTAATTGACATCGTTATAATGAAGTAGCTTTGCGCAATGTTTAATTGTTGTGGATCGTTTGTAACCCTGGGTGTATGAGTAGATTAGCATTGACACTATTAGAACTTATCCTAATTTGTCGAACTAAGAAAACTAGTCCTCAGTAAACGGTTCACATGCCATGGATGTAAAAGACGACTAATGAAGCTTGGTATCAAAAACAATCACTTAATCGAAAAACTATGTAGATTTCTGTCTAATTTTCGTGCTTTAGAGATGTTTATTGATAACTGCTCCTTTAACTTTTTTGACAACTCAGGAATCACATTGACAGGGTTTCTCCAATGAGGGAATGAAAAATTTAATGATGAGATGGAACCTGTTTTTTTTTAATATTCTTCCTACGTCACCCGGGAAGTTACTTCGCTATCAAAATTTTCCCATTGTTTTGAGCATATTGTGAGGCCATAATTTCTAAAATACTTTATTCAATAATACGCCATCTAGGAAAATAAGTAGTAAGCTTTCAATGTTACAATTAAAATGATATTTACTAAGAAAAATGTTACTTTTAACAG
This sequence comes from Schrankia costaestrigalis, assembly GCA_905475405.1. Lineage (NCBI taxonomy): Eukaryota > Metazoa > Arthropoda > Insecta > Lepidoptera > Erebidae > Schrankia > Schrankia costaestrigalis. Next base: position 11,644,690 of record FR997852.1, on the reverse strand, counting down.
CTTCTACAAGAATTTATCATAAAGCTTTTCCATCGTTTAATAAACTACTACCACGAGCCTCAGCAGTATTGGCACTAAACCTTGCCACATCGTCGCTAATAATACCGTTAAATGTAGATATAAGCCTCGCGATATACCTAATCAACAATGTTCCCATACACAACCCGCACGTATGAGTGCGCAAGCCCATGCCCATACAAATTAACCGCCACAATTAGCGATGATACAACCTATGACGTCACCGCGCTATTATACACCACGCTACATGCAGAGAATTGAGGAAATATCAACTTATTTATATCAAGTATTTGCTAACTATGTCGCTAATTGGTAATTTCTATATAATTCATAGAATTGAATAAGTCACATCTTTGTGTCAGCCGATCTATTGTACACATATACGGCCTTATTACAAAATACGGTCTAACTATAAACCACGATTTATTACGTCACAAAACCACTGTTTTTGAAATTTGTTATTGCAAAATCAGTCTTAACGCTAAACTGTTAAAACTGATTTTGTATCAACAAATTTATGATTTTGTATCCGTTAATACAAAATCAGTTTTAACGCTTTAGCATTAAGACTGATTTTGCAATAACAAATTTCAAAAACAGTGGTTTTGTGACGTAATAAATCGTGGTTTATAGTTAGACCGTATTTTGTAATAAGGCAGTTTGTCTTTAAATCTTCGTCCTAAGAATAAAATCATAATTATAACTGTCCAATAACATCCCAGTGCAGAGACTTCTTACAGTGACGAGGAAAACTTCAACTACTAATACCACATCTACAAAGGCATGTTTGTTTAAGGTTTGGTATGGGTTTACATCAAGTTCGAGCCAGTTTATATTCGTTCGTATTCTAAGAACTTTTTAGTCAGATTTTGTATATTACTTCGTCACCACACAGAATTTTAAAACTACTGATCCTAATATTAAGGAAAGAATGAAAACTTGAAGCTAACATCAACAAAACAAATAGCTTTTCATCGTTGAAAGTACCTTGTCGACAAAAACAGTAAGATATTAATTGAAAACAGTGAAAGCACTCCACACATTATATCATCTACGTTTAAGCTTCAAATAGAAGCTTAAACTAAATTCATTGAAGAGACAATGGAAATAAACTTCAGTATAATGGAATAAACCACGAGTCTATTATTCAATACCTAATAAGGATTAATCAGGAAGAGGTATTATGGCAATAAACCAGATGCAGAATGCTGAGCCAGTTGATACGACAACAAAACCATTACGTAAGACGATACATTGTAAATGAAATGCCGGCAGTGAAGACGTTTGTTATTTGGATATTTTGAACACTGTTGAAATGCTTGCGAGAGATACTAAATTTATCTACATATCTTAAAAAGACAACTCCCGTAATAGGGATTGTGTCTATTATCGCGAGCACTGAAATTAACGGACACAAAGAACATTCAGGTTCAGGATAATGATTTGTTGATCACATAAATAATCATCTTGCGTGGTATTCAAAAGCTGCACCACCTAAATCTATAACACCTGACCAAAAAATTTAAAGCATTAAGCGACAAGTTTAGCGAGAGCGCATCGGAATACAGAGGGGTGTAAGCCATTGCGTGACTCATACATCGCTAATGAAGGGTGTTAGTACCAGCAAAGAGCGTGTATTCACTAAAATAGTTTAACTTTAATGTAAAAGCCACCACAAATGGTACCCAGGCATGGTATTTACGTAACATAACTTATTTTGGTTGCCACTATCGTGGTTAAAGTTATTCTACAACTGTAAGATTCTTAATAGAACAAAACATGAAGCAAAGCGACCTCCAAAGCAGATTACTTCATGTTTAAACGAGGTTTAAAGAACGCATTAATTCCAGGATACACGATGACTTTGGTGTGCTCTGAAATTACTTACGACAAGCAAGGGTTACCTTTTACCGGCCGATAACTCATATGTAACCTTACGGCAATAAAAAATAAATAATTGGTTGTTCTGTATACCCATTGTCATAAATCAACAACTCCTCATACAAATGCTTGACATTAGATATCGCAATACAGTCATCCACTTCTACAGATTTGCATTCAATTTTGATCAATAACATTCGAAGAAAAACAACATTCCGATTCAAACTCTATTCAAGAATCACAAGGTTGAATTTGAATCAACTTATACATCAATATCATTGACAATGATGATGAAAAGTTAGTTTTACAAATTGATCTGTTTTGTCAAGTCCAGAAGGTTCAAAATGCAATGGTAGGGATCAAAGTTTTGTGCAATGACGTAGTTGCACCTCGATTGATCGTCGACCTGTTTCCCAAATTGCATCCTCGGACAAGTGGGTGTGTGAGTGTGAGCAGATATTGTATTAGGCCTGATAAATATAGACCTTTATAAATACCCATCGTTTATTTTAAATGTAGCGGTGAAAACAGTGAACGAATTAAAGTTTTGCAGGTGTGAAGATAGTCGGTTCCTAATCAGACGACCGTGTTTAACTTGTTATTTTCAAATTATGTCTCATTTGCATGGAAGTGTTTTAAAGTGATTTCAGAATTGGAATATGTAACGAAATTACGTCACGAAATTATAGAGACAGATAATACACTGAAGGTATCTTCAGTGTATTATCCAACCGTTATTTCGGCAGGTGCAGTGCGTGTCTGCAAAGTACATTAATATAAGGGTGATGAGTGAATAATTAATTGGAATGCTTTCAACCGCCTATCAACTACTAAAGTAGGTCACATGTTTATGGTACAAAATAAAAACAAAACAATAAATTGTCACCTACGCCACCCATTATTTCTTAAATGATAAAATACACTAGTGACCATTGCCTGAGTCAAGGTAACTTTTACATTAGATTAATGCGCATAAGAATTTCATCTATAGGTCGCACAAATAATTGCTTTGCATGGGATCTGAACCTGAAAACACGACCGCGGCAACAAGAACCGTGAAGGAAAATTACAGACATGCATGGTCTTCAGACACAAGCAACCATAGTGATGAAAAGATTTGTCACTTGGTTAAGAACTAGGTGCCCAGAATGCCAAGGAAATTGGGACTTTAGTTTACTTCAAACAATCTAAACGAATGAGTAGCCATGTAATGTCATAAGTCGCTCGAGACAGATTGGCGTTAAAAGCAAATCATTCAAACGTAAAACATTTTCTCGTCGTACGGGAAGTGTTTAAATATAGATATATAAGTATATTTGTGTAATGTCAGTGTTTTGAGGTCGCACAGAGTTATGGAAATGATTTTAAACGATAAACTTTTGAGGTTAGTGACCACGGAGCATTGGCCTGCCAATTAGGTAGACGGTTATTTAGGTATACCTCAAGGAGCGATTCTTTGACCTTCTTCTATGTTTTTATTACAAGTAATGATGAGAAATTACTTATTAATATCCTATTGCAGGAATACATGGTATTGAAAACGGCTTACTGGTATGGCGATGGCAAGACGGGTATCTAATGGTATATGACTTTATCTCAAGCTAGTGGTCCTGAAGTACATTAAGCATCTTTTGAAGCCACCCTGGGTTGACACCTAGTATTTTTAGTCCTAAACCACACAAACACACCACCACGTAATACTACTACAAATAACACGAAGCTGATTACACTTTTACGGACAGCAAACCAAATAAACTCTTGCAGTGATATTGTATTGTAGGTATATCCTCGAAATAATTAAAATGATAATTTATCCTCAATACATCCTAACAGCATAATAATTTCGCAATAAATCGTACGTAAAACGTTTACCAAAATTGTTCCCCTACGATTAGAGAGACAAATTTAGCATCGCACAAGACAATGCGGGCCAACTGTGAGTCAGTCAACGTATACGCTATTTATATACGCTTCCGGAGTTCACGCAGCGAACGCGCATATCAATCGGTTTGACGATTAAGTAAGGGGTACGATATTCTACGAAACTTATTTGTTAAATGATTTGGAAGAAGATATTTATTAATGAAGACCTAGTGACGAGAATTTTGAAAAGTCTCAGATGGTTCGGACATATTAAGAGAATGGATAATAGGAAGTTAACAAACAAAATGTATATCGCGCATGTATTAGGTAACCTCAGTAGGAGACGAGCTAGAAATACTTACAGAGACATAATTGGAGACATCCTTCAGAAAAGGAAAGTACCTAGCACGCTGAATGTATACTTACGGATAATTATTATGCCTAGCAAGATTATAAGGATCCTCCTAGTACATATCTCTCAGTCTCTGCCAAGCTCCTTAGAAGCAAGGTGAGATTACATAAAAAAAAAAAAAACGTATATATGTAATTAACGATTGCTATGTGAATAAAATAACTCACACCTACGGTATTCAATAACAAAAAGTAACACAAATAGTTGCTCGTTGTTATAATATTAATGTTAGCAACTACAATAAATAATGTGGCACACAAATGTCAGTCAATAGCACATTTGACCGAGTTATCATTATCCATACGAGTTGCGACCTCAAGCATACCGACCGATATACATAAACGATCAATAGATATAAATTATTTGCTAAGGTATGTTTTGGGGACGTTAGGAACGACATTGGTTTTTAAATTTCTGGTCACTCTCTTTTTCGTGTAGTGATTATGAAAACTAGTTGTCCTGTAAAAGCCGACTAACGGAAAATTTACGTATATGTATGTATATCTGCGAAAACAAATGAAGGAAAATTTCGCATACATATATAAACACCCGCATTATTTTCAAAAGGGTAGAGACTAATGAGGGCTCTGACTGCAAAACAGGTTTATAAGAATCCTTACATACCTGCTTTGTTCGGTCTATCTTTATTCATGCCAGTAGGTTCCAAAACAACCGTCGTTTCTTAGCCAAAAATACAATCCTATACCAGTCCATGTAAACAGTATGGGGTTAGAAGACCCAAGTCTTAACGTGATTGGGAGAAAATCGTCCTTGTAGTGGGACCGACTGTTAATCTAAATGTATCTATATTAGCGAGTCTAATGTATAACAATTAGTGTTATAGTAAATCCACATCTGTGAGACTCTATTGTTGAGCATTGATGGAGCGACTGACATTCCTTTATAGTAACATCACCGTTGTATACAGTGTAAATTATAATGTAGCTTATATTTTATATGTGAAACTTAGTTTAACAAAATATATACTTGACGGTCAACATCTGGTTATCAATAGTCTACTCTATACTACTATTATAAAGAGGTAAAGTTTGTGTGTTTGTGACGTTGTAGGGGATAATCTCTGGATCTACTAAACCGATTTTAAAAATTCTTTCTGTGTTGAATAGTCCATTTATCGGGGAGTGTCATAATGCTATAAAGTATCACGCTATGGCTAATAGGAGAGGGGCAGTAATTAAAAATGTTTAAAAAAGGGACGCGTTTTTTTCGCCGCTCAACGAAGTGGGCACGGGTCAGCTAGTAAGATATAAATACGTACGTTTTCTTATTATTATTATTTATGAGAGACCTCACACACGGTGGACTGACAACCTAGTTATAAGAGCGGGACTGAAGATAAGGATGACACAGGAATGCACACGATGGCAATATTTGGATATACATAGAATCAAATCAAAGCATATAAATTGTGCATACCAGACCTATATAAAGTGATTAAAATATATACAAATAGTGTTTTGTAGCAAACTAGACAATGCGACGCTTAATAGATAACACCAAAGTGGTACTTCACTCATTACACAATCTACATACACCTATTTATGTATACTGATTATTGTAAGTGTAAGAGAATTTAACAAACAGATTAGTCACAAGAAAATTGCTCAACTTATCCGTAGCGAAGAATCAACAGAACCAGGGGTCTTTTCTTGTCTTTGTTTTATTATGTCTCCCTGTAGGTACATTTTTCTCACACCTACAGATTACCTACTTTCATATTTGTTAGTGATATTCCTTAGTTTAAATTCTCACTAATCGCCATGGCTTCAGCAGAAAATCTAGCACAATATTTTACGAGCTTAGTGGTGCACTAGCTGTACTGATTGGTTTATCGTTTGTGACTATATTATTATTTAAAAAACTGTCATGGTCACATTCACTATTAATTAACGAACTATCGGGATATTTACCATGTTTATAGTTGTTGAGTTTCCGATATTTCAGTTCCTCCGTGATCATGGCGCTTGTAACAGCGTCGAAATATCCCGAGATAGTTCGTTAATTATTTGTGACTATATTTATTGTATTGAATTACTTAGTGTGCAAATTGATATAAAAGTAAATAAAACAGCCATTAACCATTAGATTCCGATAGTCATAATAGTCTTAATTGTATATTTATCGAGACGAATGCATTTATAACAAGCAATACATTATTGATCTAAGCAACTCGGTACGAAGTGGACAGTCGGCTGTTGAACGTAAGGTCACTCTTATCAACGGACGTGTAGATAAAGAGACAATGTTCTATAATTACAGCTACAAAGAAATGGACTTACTGTTACTACACTTATATATTAATATAGAAAACTAATGAATATAAGATGAAAAGTATACAGCTTTATAGAAGCGTCTGTGTGGTAACGCAATAAGAACACATGGTTTTGAAAACATCCCTAGCATGCCGAGTAATTTGCGTATATTAAAACTTAAAAGTATATACTTGACTCAAAAAACCTATACCAAACACAGTTTAATCAAGGTTTTTCACTCGTCACTGAAGGAAATTCTGCAGTGAGACATTAAAAGGTTTTTATAGTAGGTGCCTATTAGCAAATAGATATTTTAATTCTTTCATTCTGAATGACATAACCTAAATTTCCTTGCGAAAAAATAAAGTGATAATTACATACATGAGAACAAACTTTAACTGTTAAATAAAGAAATAAATAAATAAACAAAAAAGGCGTAAACCTTCGCATATACACACAATCTCGACTTATTTATTGACCATTTGCAAAATATATAAAATCAAATAAGAATAACTTACCTCGAGATCCGCTAAACAGCCAAGAGTTGTGTTTGACAGAATCTGAATTCTTCTTCTTAACCATAGGTGTATGTTCAACAATGCTTGCTTGCCTACTTCTGCCACCAGATGGTGTTTTAACACTCTTCTTCTTTCCTTTCTTCAGTGTTCCACTGTGAGACTTTCTCAAGGTACTCACTTTCAAAGACTGGCTTTTCCCTCTTACTTTACTTTTACCACGAGACGTCTGCCTACTTAGCCTCCTTCTGTGTTCAGCTAACTGTTTAGGAGTGGGAGGCTCATCTTCAGAGTCGGTCTCAATAGGTGGTTGAGGTCTCATTTCACACAAGCCTACAAAGCGTCTCTCTCCTTCCAAAAACAACCTCGTGTAGTTTAGAATTTCATCCAAACTTAATACTTTATCGTCTTCAGCGACAGATTCAACTGGTTTCGTAGATGTAGGAGTCTTTTTCCTCCTACTGAAAAACCCGCTAACTGATGATCCCTTGCTTGGTTTTCTGGTTTTAGGAACTTCATTCGTACTGCTTTTTCTACTATTGGACTGACTCTTGTCTTCTTTTTTGCTATTTTTTCGTTCCTGATCTATTTTAATCGAGGACCCATGATTCGAATCTTCCTCGCTCCAAAGACTTTCTCGGGATTTCTTTTTATCAGAATTTTTTTCTAGTTCTTTCTTTGCTGATTCGAACCATTCGTCTCCTAAATTTCTGACTATTTCTAGAGGGTTAGATAAGGACATGGTTTTTCTATGTGTTTTCTTATTAATCTTAGCGCAGTCTACTTCTTCATCTGTGACAACAAATTTAAGAGATTCTTTGCTTATAGTGGGGGTTTTGCCGAGCCTGGGCAAGGCATCGTCACTTGCCGATACAACGTCGCTCTGTCCATCAGCAGACTCGTACAATGACTCGTCGCTTTCATCACGTCTCTCTGTTGAAATTACATCTAGTAAGAAAAATATACCAACGCATTGTAGAGAATTCCTTGCCATTAAAAACTATAAACGTACGTCTTTTGTATCGTAATTGCTAAATTTAGCTGCAATAATCTTGCAATCATCTTCAATAATGCTAAAGATGTCTGCGCGATACAAAAAGCGATACAATGATCCAGTTGGTGGGCAAAAAAGATCGTTTTCCGATCGATTGTCGTGTAGACAATGTCAAGATTGCTGTGAGTCATAGCGCGACGGTTGGCCGAACAGTTTACAGACGTTTAATTAATTATTATTAGCATACAATGAGATGAAATTAAACTGGTTAAAATTCAAGGAACGCTTTCTATTACGTAAGAGTTGAATACTCTGAACAGGTTAATGATAGGCGGAGCATTAGTACTAATTATGTTTGACATTGTAAAAATAGTTTACGAAATGTTTTTTTTGCCTTTACACAAAACTTTAAATGCTTTTTGTATTGAATCAATACTTAAATTTTTTTTTTTTTTCATATCTATAAAAAAAGATTTTAAATTGTATGTTCAAAAACTGCAAAGTCTATAGCATTAATTACTATACAATTCGCGTCTAGACTAGTCCACCTAGAGCTACTAGACAAACCTATTAATTATTCAACTTATTATTCAATGTGTTAAGTTTTTTTATGTCTCTAATTACATACAGAGTTTTAACTGACAACTGATATAGGACAAGTTAACTATGTATATCTTGATTTAATTTAACTTCATAAGCTTAAGTTATAATCATTACTTAACCCAGATAACGGTTTTATTATCTTTATTTACCGGTATTAACGAGGTGCGTAAATCTTATTAAATCTCACTGAAATATAGTATAATCTTGCGCGTAAAACGTAAATATTTGACAGAATACCGGTTTTACGATCTTGTACGTTGCGTAACGTTGAAATATGTTGAACATTTTTGTGTCTATTTATTGGTTACCTTGACGGCGTTGGTCTTGTACAGCGGTGGCTTAATTATACGTACGATTTAATTTGTTTCTTACTAAACTTCTACTGCGCAAGTGAATAGGGAATGAGAGATAAATAGTTAAGCTGTGTATCAGAGGTGGTCTAAACCCATAGCTGGCATTTGAGGGAATTTGGATAAAATTCGCAACGGCAAAACACAAAATGCACCAAATTTGTATTGGGTCCTAGAGATCAAGAAATAACTTTAAAGCGCTACTGAAATTAGAACATTTTAGTGGGGCTGCCCTAAAAATATCCTTAATCGGGGTAATGTTTTGTATAGACTTTTAAACCTGCCAAAACTAAACCGAAATAGAGATACTATTTTGGTATAGAAATTATTGGTCTAAGGGGATACTGATAAGGTTGACATAACCTTGGAAACGATTGAGATTTCAATTGAGAACCAATTAAACTAAAAACTGATTCTCAAAACACTACCAGACGAATAAATTAATAAGTTTTTAGACAATATTTCGCACATACTCGTATGCTTCATAATGGATGTATGACGCCATCGGCTGTTCAATGTCTGGGCACCTTAGTGTTGCGAAATCATTCGTTATAGTCTCTCTAGTCAAAATACAAGCGTCTAGCCGATCACGTCATGGCATATACTTGTGAACTTAGCATCACACTTACTAGTTATTTTCTGATGTATAAACAGGTAGTGTTTTAACACGACACCGTTGGCTACTAATTTTTGTTGTTTTGGACTGTTTTGTAATGTTTTGGATTTTTTAACTAACTCTTTAAGGTCATTAGAGACCTACAGAATATGCATAGCAGACTCTCATAGATAGAAAAGTTAAATCTTTTTTGGCAACGGAATACACCACTGTAATTTTGCAGTGAAAGAAGTAGTAGCGAGTCAAATAAAACTTAATAAGTTTTTTTGTTGTAAGTAATTATTTCAACGATACGAAACCTATTAAATTCACTGTAGTTCACGCAATATGATATCTAATTCAACGCACATAATTTTAAGTCTCAGCAAATGTCTACAACAAAAATAAATTAGGTCATAGCAACAAAAACAGGTTAGTAGGTTTACGCAAAATAACTTGGTAGTCGATCGAGTCGCGTGTTACATCAATATGCTTTTATACTAATGAAAATTCATTACGAGAACTTGCTCTAACGAAAATATTAGCAAGTAATGTAACTTGTTTATGAACAACTGTAACTTTTATATTCGTAATGTTAATATTAAAGAACTATTATATTTTTCGTTCTGACAATTACTAGTTGGAAAATTTATTGATTCACTCAATATGTGTTTATTTGATTCTGTAACAACGAATTCTTTGAAAATGTTGTTTGAAAGATTTGGGATTCTCAAAATTTTAACTAACATTAAAATTGATATACCCGGAACTATTTGATTCATACTTGCGGATGGTTACGCTTCAGGAATGTTTAAAAAACACATAAAAAGTAGCAATATTGATCGCCAGAACGGGAAGACGTGGTCACTTGTCGCCCTGAATAGATAGCTCTTGATAAACGACAAAATACCAGGATCAATCAAAATCCGGACTGGATTCAATTAGAAATGAACATGAAGTGTCAAAACCAACATCTACAATGGTTTACAAGAATTGGATCGATGTCCGCACGAGCAGTTAATGTTGTTGCACGTTTATTCGTAAACGTGATAAAGACTCTACTAGAGAACAAATCATTGATGTATATATTTTATTAGATATCATACTTCTATTAACATCTACAGATGTAGATAACATTGAAACTGGAACCAACAATACCAAATCTTATAACCTAATTGATACAAAAGATTTTTCGATCCTTTTAACAGTAGCATAAAGACCAAATAATTAAACCGAACATCTATTTATGACTATAATTTATCCTTATGTCAGCAGCTACGTTAGATCCATGTAATTTATTATCCGATAAAGAATAACACAATTTCACAGTGATTACTCAAACCGATTCATTGGCAAGTTATTTGTATACTTGTTGAAATATCGCTTTATCCGCATAGCAGACATCTTTAACAAGAATATTATTAATGGCAAGGAATTCTTTGGAAGAATATGCTTATATTAAATACAAACCTAAGGAAACAACGTCCAGTATATCTGAATACCTTCTTCTCTCTTTGTCGCTTTCCGTTGAAGTCTCCCTTTCGCTGGACTCCCTCGTAGGTTTCAGCACTAACGGTTTCTTTCTCCTCAACTTCCCTACGACGCCATTTTCAGCCAGTTTCTCGACCACCGGCTTGGGGTCTCTCTTGAACCACATCATTTGTCCGACCATGTATTATCACTGTCACTATATATACACTTAACACTTTAGTTTCACCTTAACATTTGTTGACACTTTTTGAAATTCGTATTTTGGATCTCCTCCAACTAGAAAATGGATAATCGATCAAATTATAGTGACGTTGTTGGCACAGATTTGTTGTAATGTATATTTTGTGTATATTTATATACAGTTATTGTTATGATTTGTTTGTGTAATTATAATATGTATAACAGTTGCAATGTTGAAGTATTACTCATGTAATTAAAGATAGTTTGATCAACAATGTGTCTTGTTTAATATTAGATATGATTTGTCAATTGTTTTGTTATTTTATTATGTTGTTTATTTATATAATTATTTCCTTATATGTCTATATGCAATACTTGATATTATCGTCAGCATATCAGCCAATGAAGGTCTACAGCTGCCCATAGGTCATCTCCAACAATTTCCACCTTGCGCGGTCCTGTGCATCCCTCATCATGTCGTTGGTCACCGTGACATGATAATAAAAAAAGTGTAGAATATTCTTCCGCGTAATAAAGAACGTGCTTTGCCTAAAGCTAACTACTAAAGGTTTAGTTCTATGACCCTGGCTGGAACCTTGGTCAATGACTTGTTTACTGACTAAATGATTCTCGTATAGAATAATAAAGTCTTGCCTTATCTGAAAAGTACTTAGTATTTAGAAATGGACAGACATTTGTCATCGATGTCATCCGTGTGTTGACAGAGTAAATGTACACAATGTCACCACCACATCTCGATCTGTGGGCCTTTTTATTATTAGACAAAATCCCTCCACTCAGTGTTCCTGAAAGTCAACCCCCCAGAGGTTCCTCATCTAGCGTGGCATCATTAAAGTAAATTTTGGCCCCCATAAGAGTCCCTAAGTAAAATTACCGATACTACGGTGGAAAATCAGGATTATTTACTCATAAGCTTACGATACCCTCGCGACCATGGCAATGTTGGGCCTGTCTTTTTAATCGGTCACCACTCTTTGAAGACCGTATACCCTATACTCTATGTATATTTGAATACTCAACTACAGCAGCAGTGGACGTCTATTAGGCTTTTCCAAATATCTGTATTCTGTCCAGTCGTTGTTATCAATTTGGGCTTAAATCTAATTAATTCACGATAATAACAAAATAAGGGCACAACTAAACATTATATAAATACAACACTAGATAGTATGAATGAAGTATCGGTCACGTTTGTAGCGGAAACGTTCTGAGGATGCGGCCTCCACGCTTCCGTCAGAGCGGCTTGATTAACTAATATACGAACTGATGTCCTTATGTGTATACGAGGCGTTAGATGGTTTTACTTTGTGCTCTGAATTTAATAGCACATGTTTTTTTAATTGTAATTAAATTAGTGTAACATAGCTAAGATAGCATACTAAGATAATATGCAACTTGGATCCTGAATCTTCTATCAAATTGGTTTATACTTTATAGACAGTTATTAAGTACTTGCATACCTAATTAGTTTATAATAATTCCAAATAATTACGATGGCAACCACGAGTTACCCGTCACTTATTTGCAATCCGACGTCAAACAAGATATATAATAAAATTAGAGTTTTTGTAATTATAAAAAATAATAATTTAAATATGGGCTAAAACTTTCGAGGGATAAAAAGAACAAATACATTTTATATACCTAGGAAAGCACCTAGACAACAATGCAAACATTCATTTTTATACCGGCAAATATTTGCCACAAACCAAATCAGAGACCTCAGCGTAACCGTCAAGTACCTACTTGTTGTCAATAGGCCTCAAAGGCCGTCCCTAAATGTTAATTGACGGCCTTTACATAACTGTTCGGAGCAATGAATAAGCCTTTAAAGTCATTAAAAACTCGCTAACACTACAACCTGCATATTAAAAAAACTTTTATCAAAACATTCAACAACGAGTCAATTTCCAACGTGTATTTTAAAACAGCTTTTTCAATTTAGTCGACCACTTCACTACGTCTCTACCCGTTCGTGGCTAGACGGTAGCACTGCGCACCTAGATACGCCAGACGGGGTGGTAAAGAGGTGGTGAGTAAGATACGAGTTTAATTAAATGCGTAGGGATGGTCAGAGGTATGTTTTTATTTACAATTTTTTAACATGCACTAGTGTACTGATAAAATTATTTGTTGAAAAGATAAATTCTGCACAAAGAATAAAGTCCTGTATCGTGAGGACTATTGAAAGATAAATTCTGCACAAAGAATAAAGTCCTGTGTCATGAGGACTATTGAAAAATTCGTTAAATGTATTTACCTAAGGGGCACGAAAAAACAATCAGACTCAGTGAAATCATTTGTGAAATACACATTATATAATTTTACGTGCACGTACTTACGAAACACAGTTTAACTTCTTAATTAGATACATTACAATAGTTTTGCAGAAGAGCGATGAATGTGCGAGGAACACTATCGCGTCCGTTAAAAACATTTACGAGAGGTCTATGTCCAGCATTGGATATTTTATGGCAGATAATACCTGTATCTGATGATGATGAACTACCTACTTAGGAAACTATATTTACTTCTGACTAATACTGTCATTTCCACATAAATACAATATAACCCATAATGTTTTAAACCATATTGTCTCTTATTAACAACGTTTTAAAATGTCATAATGGCCTGTTGTGTGCAGACTCTGACGTCATTCCTTTATTATTAATTTTGTATTACGCTATATGTACTCTTTGTATATTTCATAAGACGTAGATATTTTCAAGGACACACGTAAATGGGAAGAGATAAAAAGAAAACGAACCAAGATACTAACAGGTAGGTTCTATCATTATATATAGAAGACCTGATTTTAGTATAGGACGTGCGCGGTATTTGCGTCTATCAAGTGATTGAGTAAAGCCCAAAGGCAACAATGACAGTAGAAGCTACACCTTAGATCTTATATCTAAGGTGTAGCTTCTTCTTCTTTTGGCATCTTTATAACGCATAAAGGTGACTACCTTAAGGGCCAGGCCACACGGCGCGGCACCGCACCGCACCGCATTACTCCGCACCGCACTACCGGCCACACGAGCAGTGCGGCGTCGCATTATTCTTACGTCGCCGCTGCGGCACCGCAACAGGCTTGGCTTGGCTTGCCCAGTTGACGACAGTCTACAATAAACACTCTTGCCTATGCCGTACAAACAACTGAGCGGCGCCGCTGCGGCACCACACTGCTTGCACCCCTCCCCGCCTCGTCTGCCTCGCGCCGTTGTCCGGTGCGCCTGCGGTATGGCGCCGGAGCGGTGCCGGACGTACCGTATGGCATACCATACATTTTTATATGTAGAAAACCGTTGCGACACGGCTCAGGCGCCGCGTCGGAGCCGCACCGCACCGTGTGGCCTGGCCCTTACTGTATGGCTAGCATGATATTACTCGACCAAGTTTAGATAACTATTGAATTGTTATGATAACAAACAAAAACATCTATACGAAGACTATCAAGCAACACACGCCATCTTCAATCCATCTTCTTATGGGAACAAAAATAAAATGTAACAAAATGACACTCGAAAACTTTTTTTTAATTTGTCAAAAGCAATCGGCATCCGTTTTACGTGTCGCCAGACGTTTAAGATATTTCCGTCAACCCTCTTACAAGTTAAATATAATACTCAGGACTTGAGCAGGCGCCGCTACTATTAAAAGATATTCCATATTTGGTTAATTATGTTCCAGCCAGGAACACGTCAATGTAAAGCTCTTTATTAAGTACCTTAAATGCTTGGCAATAAGATATATTTTGGATTGCAATTAGAGAGAGGAAGTGCCGCTTAGGTACCACGGCTATGCTCGCTTAAAGCACCTCAAAGTGGTAGTATTGCAACGTTACGGTGTTTAGATAAAAGGGACATTACGGTAGCTAGTGAAATGACTGGGCTATGAGTTCTAACAGCTTGTATGAAGCCGGAATGAAGGCAGTCCAACACACTCTGAGCATCATAATTATTTGAACAACACCAACATCTTCTGCATCTAGCATGTAGATGCATGGAGCTTACTGTCAAGTCAAGCAAATACTTGTCCAAATAACGACAACTAACTGTCATCTTATGCCTGAAAGTAATGATTGGATTTGAATCATACATTTTTAATTGCAATTCTGTCATTATTGTCGTTTCTTTGTTAGCTAAAGTAACAGGACGGGCTAAATTAATTGCAACATCGTAAAAGTCACTTAGTCAGTAAATCACTTTGAGATCATTAAAGTGGCGTTGTTTGTTATTAAAAGAATGAAGTAACTTGTTCGATCGATGACGATTTTTGTTGAAACCTACAAAAATTTGAGAAACTTCAGAAGTGCTAATTACAATCTAACACAAATAAGTTTTAGGCGCCGTACAATTATTTATAGATAGCACCAACAATTGATCTGGTGCTTGTTCGAATACGCAATAAGTCATTGCATGGAACCGCTACACCGGACACAACAATTCCGCGGAACCGAATACATTCACAGTATCATCATGCGTATTACAAAAAACAATATTTCATTAACCTCTTTCGGTTAATACAAAACAACTGTTTAACATAACCGAAACACGAAAACCCTCAAACAGCAATAACTGTTAATTTTCAAAAGTCTAAACGCATACAAATCTATCATCGCACTCTTACAACCAGTAAATAAAAAACATTTAAAAAATAACCAAACAACTGACACATCAGCTGTTTACTTGAATAACAAAATGAAACATCATAAAAATAAACAAGGCCCTAACATAAAAACGGACCCCTTGTTAATTTATTACCGACTCAGGTACTCGGTACAACCCTAGTTTTCAAAAAGGGGTGGGGCAGAGAATACCGGTAGACGGGATACATTTCCGTAGTGAATTTCGTCCGTGAACTCAAACGACAAATTATAATAATATGATGCATTTTATAATTTATTTGAGACTAGAATGATGACAAGTTAGAAGAGACAGGGAAACTAAGCTTTACAATATACCACAGCCAGACAAATTTGTGTAAGGTTTTATAACAAGTTTACTATAATATCTGTGAACGCTCTTTCTTAGTTCGCATTTACGACATCCTTGGTATGAGATGAGGCGCTTCTGGCATGAATATTGTTGTATCAAAACACAAAAGAAACTGCTATATATTTATGCCCTTAAAAGTTGGACTTCTACAAGCATCCACTACGCCATCTAGTCATGAAATAAGTAACATTACTAGGTGTATTCATTCCTATCAAGTTCCTGAATACAGAGAGGCTTATCAAGCCATAAGTAACTTTGGTACCAAGTCTAAATATAAATAATTTAGGCATCACCATAATGTAGGTATTGAAAACTTGGAACAGCTCCAAGTGTAAGGAAAAAATATAGTTTGTTTTGATTGGTATTAAATTAGCAGCCGATTTTAATACAATAATGTAAAATATATAATAATGTAAGAATCATACTGCATTTGCATTTGATTTCTTTGTTTGTATTTAAAGAGAAAAACCGCATTCGCGGGGACTTACTCTGTATACAAATCCTTATATGGCTAAGCTTAATCGTAAACTCATATCGAAAATGATTACCGACTACTCCAAAATGTGTTCACACGAGTTTGGATCGAAGACATGCGAGTGAGAGTAAGAATAGATAGATTTCACAATCGCTGAGCTGTACCTAATACTACTGTAGAAAATGAAAAAAGGAATATCGTAAAAAGCGACTGAACGAAAATCGAAGATGGAAAGATGGTATTAATAGGTCAAGTTTGCCTCCGAGAAGAAGCCAAATTCATTAATGAGATTATTTGAAGTATGCTTCTTGCATATTGACCAGACGCATGTGAAACTTTATAGATAAATATGAGAGGTTGAATAAAATAAAAATTAAAAGAAATGAATGCAGATATTACTAAGACTAATCAAAGTTGCACGGTAATAATTAGTCACAAATTGGTTTTATACTTGAATGCTTTTAGAATTACAATTAATGTAAAACATATTAAGCGCAGGACCGAGTTCAGTGGCGCGTGTTGGGAGAGGCCTATGTTTCCAGAACTAACCTAACCTTTCACACTACTGTTTGAAGGTAAATTAAGGGGACATAGCGACCTGGACAGTCTCTTGGTGTAGACCTACCATCTGACGATGGTGTTGCTATCTCCGAACTAAACGTTATCCAAATTGCTCCAACAAGTTTCTCACACTAGGCAGCGAGTCACAGGGGCTTCTACATACATGAAATTAACGGATCCAAAAAACATTCAGACTATTTTTCTTTCATGGCATTGAACCGGCGAGCTTTGCCACCGAGGCAGTTATTAATATGGTTATACAGTTTATATAGCCTGACTCAATAGTTGTTAATGGTGGTTTAGCACGTAGCTAATACGAAGTATTGATATTACATTTAGCGTAACACTTTCCTTGTTCGAACGTTGATGACAGCGTTATAAATAGGTTTATGATTGCTATACGTTATAGCAATGTTAGATTCGTAAGCAAACTTCGCATTAAATGCTAAATGACCATTTTGCTTAGAAACGTAAATCAAATAACGACGTAAATTTACAATATTTATAAACGGTGTGAGGTTAAGCATGTATATTTGATTACAGTTGAACAGTGGTTCAAATTTTGGTTTTAAATGTAGTTTAATTAAAAAGAAAGCTTTCGCGTTAATGTCGGAACAAGGGGATGAATTTGTTTAGGGATTAAAAGTAACCTAGGTGTTCATTTCAGTTGTTCTTCTTATACCTCAATTACCTATGTGTATATTTTGATGACTAAGAGATGAAAATAGAGAAACCAAAACAACTAGTTATTATCTTTTAAACTCAATTCAATAGGAAGGCCATTTATTTCACAGATTTCTTTAAGAGGGACGCGACAAAATAAGTGCATATATATACTTGATGGGAAGCACAATACCAGTTTTAAAAAAGTAAGTACTTACAACTTAAAGAACTATTGCACTGCTGTATCGAGCTACATAGAAACGTGACAGAATGCTGGTTAACAGTTGCATACATTAGAGAGAACACGAACTTATACTATCTTTGTTTTACGTACAATGCTCCTTACTTGACGAGCGATTACACAAGCAAGGACTTTCGTGATGAAACAATATGTACAACATTATGATTGTATAATACTAATGTAAACTATTATATGATGGGGGACCTATATGTAGATAATGTTACGTATAGGCTTAAAAGAGACGCGAAGGAAGAATATAAAACGTCCCTAACCCTTTTCGATTTGCATATCGAAGGAACCCTTAACAGAAAGCCTGAGAAACGGGCACAAAGAACATCCACACCAAGCTCAAAGCCTTATAGATCGCATAAATAATTTTCCAGTGTGTGAATCGAATCTCAACCAGTATAGTACAGTTACGATCCAAATCGAGATTCCTTAGCCTCTTACGCTATGCTACTATAAATCATGGTTTTCCACTAAGCCTGGTCTACAACGGTGTTTAGTTTGACAGACCCCTCCCGTTGGATTTTCCTCTGTCAAAAAATGAGGCTTTCATGCCAAATTTAAGCACAAATATAATTGTGAAAATCTAAGTTCATAATTTATAAAAACGTCATAACGTTTAATATTTTCGCTACAAATTTCTCGTAGATTCATGCGAAACGTTTAAATGAGACAAAATTAAATTATTCTCAGAGACGAGAGTACAAGTTTAATGAGAGTTATATAGTTGTATAACATGAAAGCGTAACCGTTTTACTTTTACATTATGTTTTGATGAGATGTAGTATATTATTTTTTGACGACCTCTGTGGCGTAGTGGTTATATAACATGACTGCTACGCAGAGGTCTCGGGTTCCATTCCCGCTCAATGCAAATATTTGTGTGCATGAACATGATTATTTGCATTGGTCTGAGTGTTTCTATGTATAATAAGTATGTATTTACAAAAAAAAAGTATATAAGTACTAATATCCGTTGTTCTGTTACCCATAACACAAGCAGGATAAGCCTAGCTTACTTTGGGAACAGATGGCGCTGTGTAGATATATCCGTGAATAAATATTTAACTGCTTTGTTGTATGGCGTTTGTAGTATGCGGTTGCTATTTACAAGGTCGCGGGTTTGAATCCCAAAGAGGACAATTATTTGTGTTATAACGGTAAATGTATGTCAAAACCCCAGTGAAACAGGCATCTCACTTCTTAATTAGTTTTTATAAAGAAAAAACAATACTTGAGCTACTTAGAAATACCTAAAAAACGATATGATCTAAAAAAAACAATCATAAAAATCGGCCTCCACACCCCATAACGACAAAATATCTATCTACCATACTTCCAATAAAAACGAAAACTAATTCTACAGTTAATAAAACCAATAATTCTGCCTATCCCATAAACGTAAAAGCTTACACATACAGTTATCTTACTATTCCACTATGTACGGTCGGGGTATTTGCCGCTCGACCACCCTTAGGCGAGAATCGCTTGGCACGCGGCGCATGCGATACGTGAGCGTGCCACGTATCGCATGCGCCGCGTGCCAAGCGATTCTCGCCTAAGGGTGGTCGAGCGGCAAATACCCCGACTGTACAGTCATGAGCAATAATATGTACAAATAGTAAAAGATTCTAAACTATCTGCACGTTTATCTAGACATTAGAATACCAAAATTATTTCGTAATTTAAAAGAGGTTCCGTACAGTTTCGAAAAATCTCCGAATATTCAATTTTGGATTAGCAGAACTTTAGATAACTGTTTTACAAAAAGGGTAAAATGTGTAGGTATATATTATTCCTCGTGACTGTACTCGTACAAGGTCGCATATCTATAAACAGATGAATAGGTATGTCTGTTTTGTATTCCGTACATTGAGTATGTATTATGTGGCCAGGTGGCTAGTCTTTGATCTTTTATCATAGAAATTATATTGAGAATTATTCCACTTGTGTTTCTTGTTTTGTGATACAAATACAAGTCAATGGTTAAGTGGTGGAGGCGAAGATAAAGTTATTATATTATAAAAAAAAAAAAAATGATTTCTCGAAAACGGCTAAACTGATCTGAATTTTTTTAATGAATACCATACCCTGCCTCTTTTTCTGGACCGAATTTGCTTAGGCTAGTTAAAGTCGTATTAGAACTAACAATTAGTGACTTTGACGTGTGCAGATTTGATCCATAGATAAATAAAATATTTGTTTATGTATGAACATAGGTGTATAATTTGGTGTTTCAACGTGAAATATTTATGTAAGTTTCAAAAAGTACTTGTAATGAGTGTATTGACTGCTCAGATTCAAAAAATATTGATGTAATATAATTGTCATTTGTACTTCGTGCCGATGTTATTGAACTGAAAGTACCTAAATAAATTTACAAAGGTCGTAAAGGTCGAACAAAGTTTTAAAATCTGCAAAATACTGCTTTATACAAACACTTGAAACAAAGTACTCGAAACTGCTGTTCAGCAGATTTGTTATGCTAAAGCGCCGATTACACTAGACAACATAATGTAGTCTCCTACATCATGTAGAAGAATCCATGATGAAGGACAGTCGGGACTCGCGAATCTCCGATATGTAGTGTCCTAACAGCCTAAACCCGACGTAGTCTCCTACATGATGTAGGAGACTACATGTAGTCTAGTGTAATCGGCGCTTATGTTGTCATGTTTGCGCGCGAAGATTGTCAATTTAGGTTTGCACAATAGCATCATAGGTATTGACATTCGTATTTAGTTGTTTGATTTCTTGTTGAGAATGAAACAAGCGAAACGGAAATATAAATTAATAATATTTTGAATATTTGTCAGAGAAAATATCATAACACCCGTGTTTGCACAGTTCCCACCCTTTCCGAGATATCATGTGCCTGAGAAATGGATATAATACTAGCTAACCCGTGCCCACTTCATTGCGTAGCAATATTATTGTAGTTGCAAAGCAAATCAAGTCCTTTTCTGACTCCTATAAGACTCAATTTCGTTACGCCTTTACTAAAGGACATCCTAATTCCATTTAAAAAAGACAACTACCTCACTAGGTATCGTGCCCTGTGTTGCGAAGTCTTTACAAACATAAATTTAACAGACACAAAGAACATCCAGACTCAGGGCAATACTTTGTGGATTACACACAGAATTACTCTACGAGGGAATCGAACCTACAACCTCGTGCACGGCACCGCTTTTGCTACCGTCGCGCCACCTAGCCAGTTCTATACGACCCACAAAACTTTTACCATGCTACAAAATACTATGGTTTCACAGTAAAACGCAAATGTTCCACCGCATTCCGGACACGCGCGGCGTACCACTGTTGACATAACACTATAAACCTACATACTTATACAGAACATGTAAACATTACACTATTTATACCTACTGCAACTACTTTTTCATTTATTCGTGGAGTATTTTTTTAAGGAAACGTGTTTTTTTAGACTAAAACCCTACAAACTTACAGGATTTTTTTTATTAAGAAAGTGGACATGACCATGTTCTGTGCGTGTGGGGAGATGGCTATGTCCAGCAGTAGACTGCGATAGTTGATTGATTGATAGAAGAAAGTGAGTAAGTAGGTAGTTAGATAACTACCAATTTCAATGCAGTTTATGAACGTATAAGGTAAATGAAGTACAGAGATGAGCCTCGATACATTTAGAAAAAGGAAGGTTTAGGATGAGATGAGCTTATGCTAGAGATGCTGACTGTTACGTAAATATTCTCTCCCTATAATGGTCATTTTATAGATGGTAACAGCCTTTGCTCTTAGTCCAGTCACCACACAAATATTAGTCTCCCATACCTCGCTAGTCACAATAATTAGTATTTATAGTTATTACCTTTTAGGGATACTTAAAAAGGATTTTACTTGTATAAGTTATGGTAATACAAAAAAACCTTTTCTACATTGGTATAAGGAAAGCTTTTACGGTGTACAATAACATAATCAATCACAGAAAGATAAGTGTTCCCTATTATGTTAAGGGAGCACTCAACAGACAATGGTCTATAAGTAATGTGATTCTTAGGTAGAAGTGTAAGACTATGTTAGTCGGTTTTAGCTAAGTAACTCACTAAGTTATTTATTAGCGTTCTTTTAAATAGGGGTTGTCTACTTTGTCTTTTTTGTATGACGTTTATCAGAAAAAATAGGGCAAGAGGTAGATCGAAGAAGATATTGATGGACTGTGAAAAGGATGATATGACTAGGAAAGGAGTGAATGTAAAGATGACGGGAAACAGAGATGAAAGGAAAAAGCATACATGTTGCGCCAACCCCAAGTGAATATGGGATAAGGGCAAGGGGATGATGATGAGTTAATCGCCGTTATCATCATGAGTCATCCAATAAAAAAGAATCAAAAGCTGAACCATGCCTAAGCACCAAAAATGATACACAATGGATCCCGTAGCAAAGTTTAAACATCATGGGAGCCAAATTAATTCAGAACAAAATTGACCAGAGAATCCTTGTATATTTTTCTAACATTCGCTGATTCGAGCAGTGGTCGCTGATTCGAATCCCCTATTGCGCTAGCAGTCTTCTTACAACATACTTCACATTCATCATAACAGCCCATTAATGTCCCACTGCAGGGACGGGCCTCCTTCCATGACGGAGGGATACTTGGCCTACTAATACCACGCTGGCCAGACGGATTGGTATAGGGGTTTATTTCAATACTTGACATTAAAACGCTTAAAATAGCTTACATACTAACGAGATATTTCAAAGAAATAATGTAAAGAATAGATAATAATAGTCGGAAGTGAGTCGTAATAAGATTTATTTATGTATCGTTATGACGAGATCAACTAGCGGTGATAGAATTTGTTGTCATATAAACATTATAATTCGGGAACTAGTTCTCAGAATTGTTACAAAAATATACATTAAACAAAATTATCATATGTACGAAGAGTGTTATAAATAGATGTTAATAAGTACGAGTATCTCCGTGTGGTGACGGAGTAAGAATACAATATATCACCACCCCATCTCATCCCATGGGTGTCGTAAAAACCGACTAAGGGACTATTCGTGAATATTTTCTTAACAAAATAAAAAGATGGAAAACTTGAAATTAAACCCTATACCAATCCGTTTGACTAGCGTGGTATTAGTAGGCCAATTAGTATCCTCCATCACAGAAGGAGGCCCGTCCTTGCAGTGAGACATTAATGGGCTGTTATGAAATAAGTACGAGTAGTTGTTTCTTGTTTCTTTAAAAAGCGTGGCCTGGTCTATATAGACAGCAATATTTTATGAGAAAAAATTAGTGTCGTATTCCAAATGGTAACCCAATTTTTTGTTCAACCAAATAATGTTAGTCGTTGTATTAACTTGAATGTTTAATCACATTGGCACTGTAGGGACGAGCCTCCGGAACTGACGGAGGAGACAAATAAACTTTTTTTAGTTTCAGTCAACAAATCATCATTCATTCATGGCCCATTAATGTCCCACAACAGGGACGGGCCGCCTCCGGTGATGGAGGGATACTTGGCCTACTACCTAATACCACGTAGGCCAGACGGATTGGTATAGGGTTTAATTTCAAGTTTTCCTTCTTTTTATTTTGTAAAGATAATATTAACGGATAGTCCCTAAGTCGGTTCCTACGATACCCATGGGATGAGATGGGGCAGTGACATATTGTATTCTTACTCACTTACCACACGGAGATCACCACAGTCAATAAATAACTGACTGAAATCTGAGAGAACAAACATCACAGAATGAGGTGGGGTTCTCCTCCAGGAACCCCCTTCTCATTTGCAGTCAGTTCAAAATCAAAACAGCCAGAAGAAACTACGAACATTTTCTATGGTAAATTAAAAACACAAATCCAGGAAGGCGTATATCAACTGCTTGTACTACAAACTGTAGAGACGTCAACTAGTCCGAAGTATTCATAACACATTGTTGGTATGCCTAGTGACGTACGTACCGACTAATAAAACTGTACTCGGCTCTACAAAACATTACTGTTTACTCCATAAATAACCAATTTAAAGGTATACTAACACACCCCTTTACTTTTGGATATCAAAGTCAACACGTAGAATTGCGAGCATAGACACGCAAGACATTTCTTTGGCGATCTCTGTGGCGTAGTGGTTATATATAACATGACTGCTACGCAGTGGTCTTGGGTTCAATTCCCGCTCAATGCAAATCTTTGTGTGCATGAATATGATTGTTTGCAATGGTGTTTTCTATGTATAATATTTATGTATGTATTTACAAAAAAAAGGTAAAGTATGTTTATCTGTTGTCTAGTATCCATAGTACAAGCTCTGCTTAGTTTGGGACTAGATGGCGTTGTGTGAAAGTGTGAGGAATTTTTATTTATTTTTCTTTTTAAATCCTACTAATATTGTAAATGCGATAACTACTGAATGGATTTTAATGAAATTTGGAATATAGGTAGTTTAGGGTGTTGAATAACATTTATGCTACCTGTACAACGCGGGGGAAGCCGCGGGCAAAAGCTAGTTAATTATACCTTCCACAACATCAGTCTATCAGCAAAGCTTTTTAATCACACATGCATTTAGTATTTACAAAAACATTCACTAATTCTATTTTTATCTGTAATCCATCGTAGTTAATTTTAAATAAGACGGCGCCCCCTACATTACACTGAATGCTAATTCGGTACTACAAGTGTAACCTAATTACAGTGTAGTGGCACTTTAAAACGAGGCTAACTAATATAAACATTATTATTATACGTAATAGTACATTATGATAGTTTGTAGTGGAAATACATTTTATTGGACTCCTAAATAGTCGACACATTATGAAGAAAGGCCAAAACCATTTACAGTGTTGCCATCGACATGATAAGTATTGTCAGTCAGGTCGGGTTCAAATCCCAAGTAAGAGCCTGCATGTTGTTTATCTATACTAATATTATAAAGAGGTAAAGTTTGTGTGATTGTGTGTTTAGTCTCTGGATCTAATGAACCGATTTTAAAAACTCTTTCTGTGTTGAATAGTCCATTTATCGGAGAGTGTCATAGGCTATTATAGTATCACGCTATGACTAATTGGAGTGAAGCAGTAATGAAATATGTTTAAAAAAGGGACGCGTTTTTTTCGGTGCCCAACGAAGTGGGCACGGGTCAGCTAGTGTCCGACAATTCACGGACACGGACATCTCTACACAGCGCCATCTGTTCCTAAAGTAAGCCAGGCTTAACCTGCTTGTGTTATGGGTAACAGAATAACGGATATTAGTACTTATATACTAATAATAATATAATTTGATGTCTGTAAAAACTCCCGCGACACTAGGTTTGGTCCCTAGTGCAGGAGTTGTCTGTGTTAAAAATAACTTTACTAAGTAACCCATTTACTTAACCAGTAATATGTTCAACCATAATATCGCTTGCAAATATAATACTCATTGCAATTCAAATTATTCATCCTGTACAAACAGACGTATTGTACTTTTTATTGATAACTCCGGCGCTGATGACGTCATGCTACACACAACGCCATCTAATACAATATAACACGATCATGGCGGATAAATGGAAACTATTGAATGATAGCAGAGTTAACTTTTAACAAGGACAGGTCAAACTTCAAACTTCAAAATGCTTTATTTCATAAAATTTATCACAACTTGTTTGAAATCGTCTTACTCTTGAAATTGAAGCTACAGTTAAAATTATAGATCGACACAGACAAACGCCACTTAATTGTGATAACGTTAGGAAAGTCTTTATAGAACACAACTTCCGTACAAGGCCTCTGTAATCGTGTGATGTGGGGTTACACATAAATGGGATTAACATACTAAGAAAGCACCGAGGTACAGAACAACGATCCCAAAAATAATTACCAGGTTGCCTGTCCCGCCTGTAGACACAATAGTAAAACAATGGGTATGTATCATATATGATACACGGGACAGGGAATAGGTTAAATAATAATTATATTTTAGAAAATTGGAATTATAAATTGTAACTTAGTCAAATTGTGAACTGCATTTATAAAGGTTAAAGTGTTTGTAACTTCTTTATATACACATCCCGGGATCATCCCTTGTGTCGTGGTTTTCAAAATCGCGACCTCGTGCTTTCAGGCAGATTTATTAGCTTTTGACATTCATAAGTAACTCATAATTTATATTAATAACAATACTTGACATAAAAGTTACTAACTAACTATTCGACTTTGAACCTAAACATATTATAAGTAAGATGTCGTCATTTACACAAAATGATTACTACATCACATAGATGAGAGAAAAATAGAGTTGTATCGCTAATTTGTCTCCGCATGACTAATAATTGTTTTTGCACGAATGATTCAATTGGGATGAGAATACACGACCTTGCAGTCAACGGCCGAGCTTCTTGTCACCTGTCATGGATATGTTACGAATGTGGAAATGTTTGTTTGTTTGAGAATATTTAGTTTTAGACCTGACGAGATCATATTTAAGAGGCTTATGGCCGAATACTCAAACGTCTTTTAAAATTAAGCGGCGCTTAAACTAAAAATTCTCATACAAATATCTAGTTTAAGCGCCGCTTTATTTTAATAGACGTTTGAGTATTCGGCCATTAGTGTGAGAGACTCACTCACTCATAAAAAGTAAGTAGAAAAAAAATTGTAAAAAGTTTGTTAGCCTGATTTGCAAGAGACGTCAATATAGCAACCTGAAGTGATCAGACAAAGGTCCTTGTAAGGCTACTTGCAACCACAAAGTAGACAGTCAGAGGTAACGTATAAAACGTACACATCATGTCACAAGATGATAAGGACCAATAGAGACCAGAGTCATTATCGTGATTATGTGTATATTTACTAACCAAGAAGCACCTATAACCGACCTAACTTATGAGATTATCAGATTATTTAACTTCAAAATGAAAACATACTATTCATCATAACAGCCCATTCATGTCCCACAGGGACGGCCCTCCTCCAGTGACGGAGGGATACTTGGCCTACTAATACCACGCTGGCCAAACGGATTGGTATAGGGTTTAATTTCAAGTTTTCCTTCTTTTTATTACGTAAAGATAATATTCACGTATAATCCCTTGGTCGGTTTTTACGACACCCATGGGCTGAGATGGGGTGGTGACACACTGTACTCTTACTCCGTCACCACGCGGAGACATAGTATTCAATCGTAAACAAAAATAAATGCACTAGTCTCACAACTCCTATCTACGGACAACTTAAACAATACAACGCATATCAGTATTCAAGAAAGTAAAATTTAAAAGCGTCCATACATTATAGTCGACATCCGTTGTACAAGATATGATACAAATAGTGCACTAGATAACAATGTGGTAAGGGTAATGTTGTGTTTATGGATGGGTGATAACAATACTATGATTGATAATAATAACAGCTCAGTAATGTCCTGAAGAAACGAGCCCTTAAAAGTGATAGATGGTTTCTTGGGCTATTATTTTACACTACAAATGTACCTATTGGTATAGAGTTTAAAAACAACTTTTATTTTTTTGGTTTTTCATACAGATATAATATCTGTGTAGTTTCCTATTGTAAGATTTTACGTCACCAATGAAGTAGCATTTGGAGAAGAAAACCTCTACACAAATCCTATACCAATATCTGGCCAGCTTGCTATTATCATGAACTTCTACAAGAAAGTCTATTACTCGGACTAAGTACATTGACCTTCTAAAACATATTAGAAAAAAGTAAAATACTTATATAAAAAAAAACAAACAAAATCCACCACGTCCGATGCGCATGACACCTCATAATATCGTCCTCGCATAAATAGCTATGAGATCATACAGTATCCTTACGTCCATACACACTTGACCTCTCACGACTATTATAACTTGTTATACAACTTAGAAACAACCATTAATGTACCATTTCCACCGCGGCGGAGAACATTTCACGTTTACTAATAGAAATTGAGCCTTAGCTTTAATATATAAGTTTCATTTTTGCATGCCAAGTGCGTGGCTGTCGACCGGCAGCCGCGGCATATGAAAACTTTTTTTTCCTCCATGCACAAATGAATCTTATATGTTCTGTACAAGGCTTAATTTCCTTTGGTCAGCGTAAAATGTTTTTCGACGCGTTTTATTCAGTGGAAGTCGTATACGAGTTGACACGGTTCTGTTTATATTGGACGCAGCTGGGTGGTCATGCTGAATTATTATGAAGCTATGGTTTTATTTGACGATGCGTCATTTTAGCTTGTTTTGATGATTTAAATTTAGGTTTTTTTTAGTTGTATTTCCTTGATACTAGGTGCAGTATCTCGATATTTATTTATAGTACTTTATCGATAAAAATGTTGGATAATACAGAAGACATTTTGCTTAAGGATAAATACGTTAAAGGATTACGACTCACGTAAATGTCATAGTTTAACTTTAAGTGCTAGTTTGAGTAGGTAACAATAAAATAAAGTAATGCAACACATTTTATAAGCAATGATGAAAGATTAACGTCAATAAGCTATAATTATGTACATATTATGTTGAAAAATAAATAAATTTAATTGCAATCGTAAAGTCAGGTTTAATTTTTTTAAATATTAGCAGCAACAAATGGATATATTAATTAATTAATTTAATTAAAGATACTAATAACATATTATTATATGTATATCGTGAGCTAGGAAGAATTCTATTTCTATTTAAAGCCTCCCGATAATATGTCTGGGTATTAGAATTATTACACAGCTTTGGAGAAGCCTTAACTATGTCTATTACTTTGAATTTCAATCAAAAACCGCAACATTCATTAGCAATATAAATGATATAATTTATGAATTAAATAACAAAAACATACAAATTAAAATCAATATTTCATATTTTTTCTCTGCATACACTAACAAGAAACACAGCAGTTATTTATGTTTAAATACTATGCATAATATATTAAAGCCGAATAGATTCACATCATCAATCAATAACAAATAAATACGAATTTTAGTTAGATTACATTACGAGTTATCTAAGACCACAGTTATTAAAGTGTACCATTACATGTTTTATGTTAATTTTGTTTACGGTATCAACTACTTATTTAAATAATGATGAAACGCCATCTATATTGATTTACAGTAACTACAGTAAGATTTAAAACTATAAATATCAAACGTTTCCGTTATCTATTTACTATTAAAAATGTTAATTTGGGAAACGGCAATTGAGCTTTTGAAATTCACTGCACATTAATAAAAATATAATGCTTATACAAACCTTAATCTCTTTTATTAAGACACATTTTTGAATGTAGTAGGTACATAAAAGGGACAGTTATCTTATGTATGAGTATGATACTATTTAGATAATAAATACAATTATTATAGCTGAACTATGTAAGCTTCCTTCATATACTTACGAAAAAATCTTTTTTATATATAATGGGGGGCAAACGAGCCAGCAGGTCACCTGATGGTAAGTGATCTACGCCGCCCATGGACACCTGCAACACCAGAGGAATCACAGATGCGTTGCCGACATTGAACTTAGCCTAGTAATACCTAAGGCCTTCTCCTCATTTACAATAGAGAAAGTTGAGATGGGATATTGACGCCCCGCATCACAACCTTAGATATACTACTCTTAAGTTTGTTTTTCTCTTTTCTTTTCATAAAAAGGCAACACCCGCTCTAGGGATTATGCCCTATGCCCCTAATTTGACGGACACAAAGAACATCAGGACGATAATTTGTGGATCGCAAAAATAATTGTCCAGGGTGGGAATCGAAGCCGCGACCTCGTGCACGGCAGTCGCTTGCGCTTTGCTCGCGACACTGAGGTATTATATTTGTTTACATAAAAGTGAAACATAACACAATAATGTTTATTTTAGTGGAGACTTAGTTATAAGTAAAACCGTTAATATTCTGAGTATAGCGAATAGCTTTAATGTTATCATTCCTGATATCTCATTCAGCTAGCCTAACAATGGACGCGTGTTAAAACAAACTTAACTTGTGAGCAGGAGTACTAAGATTACTCTAGTTGTGGGTTAATTACTTTATCTATACTAATATTATAAAGAGGTAAAGTTTGTGGGTTTGTGACATTGTAGGGGGTAATCTCTGGATCTACTAAACCGATTTAAAAAAAACTTTCTGTGCTCAATAGTCCATTTATCGGGGAGTCTCATAGGCTGTATAGTATCACACTATGACTAATAGGAGTGAAGCAGTAATGAAATATGTTTAAAAAACGGAAGCGTTTTTTTCGCCGCCCAACGAAGTTAGCACGGGTCAGCTAGTTATCTAATAAAGTATATTATAGCAGGATTTGAACATCACGTCTTCACGAATGGATTCCTTTTTATACCAAGTAAAAATGAATTAAAGGTACTGAGCAAGATGGTTGCATTTGTTATCAAAATAGTAACAGTTAAGTAGTGCTTTTTTTGCAATTAGGAATACCTACAGGATGATATGGAAACCTATTAAAATAGAAATTTGTACAGGCAGTTAGGTTATTTTTTTTTGGGGAAAAATGCAACTGGGGACTAATGCTACTAACCCGTTTTGATGCGGTTAGCAGGCGCACACATGTGTATTCCCCTTATTCTATTTATTTATTCCTCTTCAACCCTACATTGCGGGACATTGCTCGAGAAGTAAAGTCTAGATTAAGCGCAAGGTCCATAAGATATACCATAAGTCGTGTTTTTGGACACCCTCGGTATTTGATATGTTGATGACAGCATTTTAAGTCTCTTACATAATTAATTATCACAAAAATTACATTAAGCGTTTGTCCAAAAAAATAAATACCTAATAGTGGTAAAACCCCAGGAAAAAATCCAAAAAAATACATAAATTTTTAATAGAAACGTTATGTGTAATGTAGAACGAGATAGAAACACAAACTACGTCATATATTATTAGTAACATAAGTAGTTTAACCTCTTTTCCTCAAAAAACAGGAAGGCGCAGCATCTAATGACGAGACCTCGACTTTAGTTTATTAGTTTTATTTTATATATCGAATTACTTTGAACTAATATTTTATGTATGATCAAAGTGGGAGATGACCAAGAGACTTGCCGAATTGTGAGTGGTGGATGGTCAGCTGTCCCAGGGCATAGGGGAAGCTGGTGGTAATTGGTATTAATTTCTTTGTTGTTTGACATTTATTTAACAAAACATCCTACTAATATTATAAATGCGAAAGTTTGTGAGGATGGATGGATGATTGTTAATCTTTAACTGAATGGATTTTGATAAAATTTAAAGTATTTAGTTTAGGGTGTAGAATAACATTTAGGTAAGCAACTTATACAACGCGGGGGAAGCTGCGGGCATCAGCTTGTAAACTGTATTTATCATGAATCACATGAGTTATATGAAACATCAAAGATCATGATAACAGCGGTAATTCTATCTCATCCCAAACGATGTCGTAAAAAAGACTGACTGAACAGTCGGTATTTCTAGCAAAGAAGGAAAACTATACACTGCAATTAATTGTTTAACTTTAGTGTCTCTTGGCGGCACAGGCAATCTGTTAAAAAGGTACCTAATTAGCCTGTAACTAATACTCTTAGTAAGTGTAATGACTAAGAAAAAAGAAAGCCATTTAGGAGTTAACTTTATTGTTAACCAATATTAGAGAATACTTTATTTGGCAGGACAATGAAAACATTAATGTTCCTACATACGTCATATAAACATTGGTATTTAACGAGAATTGAGCCTGAGACCTCTGCGTAGAGCAGTCATTATTGGAAACATTTAATTCAAAGTTTAAGTGCGATTTTGTTCATTGCAAAATAAATATGTAAAAAGTCAAGTAACATGAAAAATGTATTGAAAATAATTATAGGTACATTTATGTACACAAGTGTGTATTATCTACAGGTGTGTACTCGTACATAGTTTTAAGGACACTAGGACGCTAAACATACGTCATGTTTTAACTATACACGTAACTTTACGATTTTATCATAGTTGTAATAAGTATACTTGTTTAGTCTTTTGTAAAATTGGTGTATCATCATAACAGCCCATTAATATCCCACTGCAGCGACGGGCCTCCTCCCGTGACGGAGTGATACCGGGGCTACTAATACCACGCTGGCAAAACGGTTTGGTATAGGGTTTACTTTCAGGTTTTCCTTCTTTTCATTGCGTAAAGATAATAGTCACGGATAGTCCCTTAGTCGGTTTTTACGACACCCATGGGATGAGATGGGGTGGTGACATATTGTATTCTTACTCCATCACCACAAGGAACTTTTTCATGTTTATTATTAATGTCCTACTGTTAGGAAGGACCTGACAGAGATAAACCTGGGCTTCTAACACCACAATGACCAGACAAATTGATACTGGTTTGTGTCAAATTTTCCTACTTTTATTTTCATTGCGACCTTCCTAAGACTTAGTAGATATTTACGACACCCATGTGATCAGATGGGAGTGGTAACAACGTTTATTCTTATTCCGTTAGCACGGGTATAGTAACGTGTAAATGTATAAGTCGTAATAACTACTAGTAGGTAATGCTTATAAACAATAAAAATTTAACTGCTGATAAAGCACACAGCATTCTCATAGTAATACTTCAACATACAACAGTTTCTACTTCACATTTCTCTGTAGTTTCAATTACATAATAATTAAAAACTACAATCATTTAAAACAAAAAGAAAAAACAAACCATATGAAACACAGGCCGACCGGCCCGGCTGCTCCGAACAAAAGGATATAATCCAAAAAACGTAAAAAAAAAACAATAAAAGCCAACAACGTCACTAACACTGCACTTTACACAGTATAACACTAAATGTCATTGCCACCACTAAAACAGATTTTCAAAAACACACTTTTCGACACTTTCTAAAAAAAAATACTTGTTATTTTTATTTGACATACGTCATGCCAGTACGGCACTACTCGGTAGACTGACCTGACGCGTTCCGATATAAACAAGAGGTGCGAGCGAGACAGATGTATGATGCACCTGTGCACTTCAAACTGAATGGCCGGCGATATGAGACGGTACTAATAAAACAATTCATACATTAGAGTGAGATGAGTATACTAGCATTGACTAGCAAGCTGTAATACATCTAAATTCAAGAATGTTATTAGTCACATTTTCAATTACGCGATATTACAACTAAATTTGTAAGAAATAAAGTACAATTTTGTAATGTAGATAAGTTGTGTTATGCTGTTTTTTGTTGATTTGTCTCGTTGTATTGTCAGGGTCAACATATGGCAAAAAGGTGGCCGTGTCCGCCAAATTCCATGGTGTGGTATGCTCTCAAAACGTTTTATGATTCCTGAATGCGAAACTGAACTATTATACATTTAGTTAAATAGTTTCTTTACTAATTAAATAGCTATGAGATATTTCATTTATTGACTACCTAAAAGGAATAGCCTGACATTAATGGATGAGATAGGCAGGGGACGGGAAGAAATGACGAAAACATGGGAAAGCCTATGTCCAGCAGTGGACAACTCACAAGTGAGAAAGAGAAAAGGACATATTTAATAAAAACCTGTTCGTTAGTATACAATAGATACCGTTAAATAGACGAACGGATCCGGACACATACTTTTTTTATAAAAAAAAAGTTTACAGCTATCGTTATCGTTATCAGACAAACCCATTAGTCATCTGCTGCCTTTTTTGAGCGATCCACAAATCATTGTACTGAACCTAGATGTTATTTAAGTCTGTCAAATTGATATAATTATTATTAACACGGGTATTAACACGATATTATTTTGGTAAATACCTATTTAGTAATAATTTACCTTTGATAATAATTATATAAAATGAAACACGAAATTTTAATATTGTCACATTTATGTTTGTAAAAAGTCCGTATGTACGGGATCATTATGTCAGGATTTTAGTCTAGTCCTAGTTCCATAGAGTGTTTAAAAATAAAATCAAAATATTGTAATACTCTTATGATTAAAAACCTCAAGACCAGATCTAACCGTGACCGTAGCATAGGAAGTTTCCTCGTTATCATGAGGAAGGTATACGAGGAAGGTCAATAAGTTATTTATCTGTAGGAAGCTAAATACGACTCATTTAGATTTAAATTTATAAAATACTGGTTTAATAGAATGTTATATTTCTAATTTTTTTTTTAGAAATGTTGACCATAACTTCTTGTCAGGCTTAGGCATCCAATAAGTGTTGTGAAGCCGAATAAGGAAGTGTTCGCAAGTATTCATCAAAAAGAAGAAAAAAATGACAGAAAGCCCATAGTTATCTGTTTGGCCAGCTTAGTTTTAGTTTGTATGAAGGATGCACTATACAATTTCTTACGGTGCGGTGAGTGTAAAGATATGTTTAAAACCGAGGAAATACTTATTGGTTGTAAACCAAAAAAATGTTTATCGAGAGAAATTGCTAAATGCCAATAGTCTTCCGGCACAACAAGCATTATGCCATTTCTTCCTTCTACACTCCCCAAAACATTTCAATTGTTTTTAAGGTGTATTTTGATTTCTTAGTTGGAGTACTTACTGAAAGCTTTTTTCTTTATTCCCCAAGATAATAATATAAACCTAATTAACCAAGGTTTTAAAGCTTTTAACAACAGCTGTATAAAAATGTCCCAAAGTATGACAGGTCGCTGACCTGTCGTGAAAGGTCAAATCCTTGCGTGATCAGAATACGTCAGTCAGGAGCATTTCTGACGTCATTTTGCTGAGACTGTTGAGAAAAATAATTTCGCAGACAAAGTTGAATGCGATGCATTTTTGCGTGTTTCTTCTTAATTGGAAGTAAAAACTAATAATTAATTTGACGACCTCTGTGGCGTAGTTGTTATATAACATGACTGCTACGCAGAGGTCTCTGGTTCGATTCTCGCTCAATGCAAATCTTTGCTCAGATTGTTTGCATTGGACTGGGTGCTTTCTATGTAGAATATGTGTGTATTTACAAAAAATAATAATTTAAGTATGTCTGTCTGTTGTCTAGTAACCATAGTACAAGCTCTGCTTAGTTTGGGACTAGATGTGTGAATGTGTGAGGATTATTTAATGTAAATGAACGTTTACTGATGATAGTTATCTTATCTTACAAGTTTTTTTTTAAATCTATATTTCTTAGAGAAAGTGAAAAATGGGTTGAAAGTTTGTATGTTAACTTTGTTATTTTTGAAACGATAACTATAATATTATGATACTGATTGATTTCCTTAAATACATACCTATACAAGATCTCTATTTTATTTTCCCTACATTTTGTAAAAGAATTAAACGAAAAAATAACTAAATCTTCATAGAAACAAA
The DNA here is from genome assembly GCA_905475405.1 of Schrankia costaestrigalis. Taxonomy (NCBI): domain Eukaryota; kingdom Metazoa; phylum Arthropoda; class Insecta; order Lepidoptera; family Erebidae; genus Schrankia; species Schrankia costaestrigalis. The sequence continues at coordinate 11,609,273 of FR997852.1, read as the reverse complement.
ATGTAACTGAATCAACATCTACAAGTGTAAAAGAACCCACGTATTTGTATGATGAGGTGCTCGTGAAAAAGCCAACCTTTCAACACTAGAGTTTACTGCCAATGTTTCTCTTTTTCATGTTATTATGAATGAAAGGAAACGTATACATATACATGTCGCAGGGAAATATGGAAACCAGGGATTTCACGAAATCACTAGGGATATGACGAAATCCCGATTGTACCTACTAGAAAATAAATGCATATATTTTTGTTTGTAGATTAAAAAACACAAGGATTCTTACTTCTTTAGGTTAGGTTAGGTTAGAACTGTGACCATAATGCAAGGCGTTTTCGACATTTATCGGGATTTCGTGATATCCCTAGTGATTTCGTGAAATTCCTGGTTTCCTCATTTCCCTGCGACATACATACATACATATAGGTATATACTCGTATCGTATACACACCTACTCAGTATATGTATATAGTTTATATATCAACACTGTTAATTCATAGAACTACGAGTATAAGTATATATCCTACAAATATTATAAACGCGAAAGTATGAATGGATGTTTGTTACTCCTTCACGTAAAAACTACTGAATAGATTTTAACGAAACTTAACAATAATATAGTTTATACATCAAAATAACACATAGGCTATAATTTATTAGGATATTGTATTATTTCTCTTGACTCACAATAAAAAACCGTTTCAGAATCAGTTCTTTGCGTAGTTTTAAAGATTTAAGCTTAATAGGAATTAATAGGACTTTGTTTAATACTATGTAGTGAAGCTACTCGAAATACTAATTTTGCGCAGACGAAGTCGCAGGCACCAGCTAGTATATTAATTATATTCCTTACACTGGTAATTCATAGAAGTGTAACTACCTATGTTTTTAGTAAGAAATTCTCATTGTTTTGAAAGATTTTTCGGTTCTCGTGTCGAGTTTGTCAGTCCGGGGCAGTGGTCCAACTGCTCTGTCCAACTAGTTGGACCACGGGTCTTTACTAGGGGCAGTTGTCCAACTTTCAAAATAGTTGGACTACTGCACCTTTTGAGAGTTCCGTGGTCCAATTGATTTAAAAAATAACTTGCCAACTCTAAAAACCTCAACTGCATCTTTATGTGTGTATGGTACCAACCAATAATTAATAATAATAATACTTTAATTAATTATATTCTCTAATTTGCTTTAATTCATTAGTCTATCATTCTAGTTTACAGCGTTAATTGCGTGTTACCTCAGTCGCATAATAACGTTGACTGACGCATCCCTTAAAGCCATACGGGAGCTATTACACTTTTAATTTTTATAGTACGAGTATATCCTATTTTCTTTTTAAGGAATTTTTAACTTCCATAATTCATTGGGATGCATGGCTTTATGTTGGATTGAGTCAATCTACTTTAAATTGTAATTCAAAATCATATATATATTGAAAAGAATAGCCGGAGTTTCTTGCCCTGTTCTTCTTCGGCCCTATGTAGTCATCTGCAAGCATGGACGGTAGGGTTTGGCAGATATTTAGCATTACATTTACAGATTATAGCAGTTCATAAGTGTTACATTGTGACCTAAATGAATAAACGCTATCGATTTTGTTTTTTTTTATTTTGAGTCAAACACCCGACTTTAATTTAATATTTTTTTAAGTAATTAAGCTGTATTCTATGGCACCTATGACAACTGTCATCCGTTATCTGTCACCCGTGATCTCTGTCATATTTTAGTTGTCAACTGACAACTGCTATCTGTCACTGTCACTTAGTGTTCTCTTTTCGAAAAAAAGATCCCCACGGGAACATGCTACGCTACCAGGATAAAAAGTAGCCTATGTCCGATTTCATCCCACCTATCCCCATTCCAAATTTCATCCAAATCGGTCCAGCCATTTTCCCGTGATTGAGTAACAAGCACACTAACATCAAACATCCAAGCATCCTCACAAACTTTCACATTTATAACTTTATAACATTACTTATTTAACAAACTTTACTGACACAATTATGACAAATGAATTGTACTATAATTGATAAAAACCAGCCAGTACCTACCTATTTACTGCAAAGAGGTTCAATATAACCGTAGACTAGATGGTTGGTACCATACACACATGCAGTTGAGGTTTTTAGAGTTGGCAAGTTATTTTTTAAATCAATTGGACCACGGAACTCTCAAAAGGTGCAGTAGTCCAACTATTTTGAAAGTTGGACAACTGCCCCTAGTAAAGACCCGTGGTCCAACTAGTTGGACAGAGCAGTTGGACCACTGCCCCGGACTGGAGTTTGTTTACGTTTAAATGTTCTTATAATTGATTAGTAATAACTGCTCGTTTGGTTTCTTGGATAATGTAAAGGAAAAAGTATTAAGAATGAATTTAAATGTTTCTAGAAATACGTATGCTGGATTAAGATACCTTTCCTCCTCCGTACAAAATAAGGTTCTTTAAAAGTAGTCTGAAAAAGAAGAAACAGTAATTTTATTAATGTTCTCGGAACTCAGTAATTTTTGTCGCTAATTTGTTTTTAAGATATGAAATTGCGTATTTTAATCGGTAGGAACACTGGTTTTAGAGTCGATTTCCTAAAAACTAGAAAATTACAATGACTACCAAGAATGCAATAGTGTGTTAATGATATTGCGATTAGAACATAAATGAACAAAGAGTAGAAAAGCTTAGTGCCTTTACGTAGCTATGAGACTTAACAACTGAAATTGGCTTCTTACCCCCTTACTCATAAACGCCTCTTAAATTTAATCACTGTTTAGCGAGATTTTTATTACGAAAACCAACCTTATACCAAACAACGTAAGAGTTCAAGCTAATTAATCAATTGACTAAAATTTAAGAGGCGTTTATGAGTAAGGGAGTTAAATCGTAACTTTGGGATAAAATGGTATGGCGTCACTACCGATTGGTATTATTATATTGGTGATTCACCACGATAGATTTAATTCTGGTTTAAAATATTTCCTTTATCCTGTATACATAATTATATCTTAAAATGGAAATCATTTAGGTGTTCTGGGTTTTGTATTTACATATTTATTTTCGTTGTTCTCTTAAGCCTTTGAACTCTTATGTTATTTCTTAAAGGAATATAAACATTTATTGATTGTATTTCCTGTATGATTTGACGACCTGATTTTGTAGTTGTTAGCGCTTTGCCCTGTTAACCCCGGAGGCTAAGTTCGATCACCGCAAAAGGCATGTGTTCATAAACGTGTCTGTTTGATTTAGTTTAGGTGTTTTTTATTTAAAAACAATTAAATAGAAGTATGTTTATTACCTGCCAACATAGTTAAAGCTTAGCTTTGGGCCTAGATGGCGTTGACCACTTAATAAATCACTTCAAGGTTACATTCCCACCTCTTCATTAACATCTATACGAAAATCTAGAAATGGAAAACCCTATCAATAAACAATCACTCTGTCTACTCGTAAATACAATGGTATTAGTAAGTTTCCCTCCAACACTTAATAAAACATGTTTAAGGTGGGTTAAGTACTATCCCCACTTATTTCTCGTAATCGCGCAATTGTTCTTATCACTCATCGATTTGTTATAATTGACTGACGGCACATAGCAGCCGCGCTCAACAGTTTCTGAGTAACGCGTCTAAATAATAGTTCACACTTAATCTGGTTTAACAACGTGTGTAGAGTTAAGGTAAGGAAAATTATATTTAAATGAACATTGGTTTCCAAGATCTGAAGTTTAAGATCTGAGAAGAGGGTATGGCATCCAAGAAATACTTATGTGTTCTGACGAATGTGGAAATGTATTGATAAAGTAATGATATTTTTGACGTTTATTGAACATCCTGGTCTAAGCTACTTATCATTACATATTATAATGTAAAACAGTGTACGAGTATAAATAAGTAAAGTTACGACATGTCATTAATACAACATTCACACTTCTTATTACCAATACAAGCATAACAGATACCTTTTTGTTATTCAACAATCATAACAACCTATTAATGTGTTCGGTGGCAAAACGGCTGTCCTGCATGAAGCGGTGCGTGTTTGCTTTTTTTTTTTTTGATAAATTAGTTATGTGATCCACAAATTACTATCTTGAGTCAGGAGTATTTTGTGTCAGATAATTAAATGTCACTAAAAATCACTGCGATACAGGACTTGATCTAAAATCTACAAGTTGAAAAAAAAATGTACCACTTTATATCATATATCTTATTCTAACACCACAAGAAGAGATGTATGCCTGCAACGGTATGTCAAAAGTATCTAGAATTTTCCAAATACATACATAATACTACAACATATAAATATATAGTGATAATGATATCATGTTATTGATGTACAGCGCGTGGGTGCAGGGGTCTAGGTCGACTCTGTAAGTGATCAAAGGACTATTGTATAACCTGTACTAATGTAGGTACTTTTGTTTAAATATACGCAGTAAGGACTATTTTATTTTATTTTATTTATTTGGTTCACCAACACTTTAACATTATATTGAACTTGAGTACATAACTTAACTTAAATCTAAATGTTAAATTACTTATAGGTAAACACAACTTTCAATAATTATGAGCTATATATACCTACTTAAAATCTATTACTTATGTGCTACTTAATTTAATTTAATTTTAAACTACTAACAATACCGCGATACGATGCCAATGAATTGTAGTGTATGTCCGCCTTGTCACTGCATTGGTTATATGTTTTCATCATTCGACAAAGAGGTGAGCTTGAACCGAGTACCGTGAAAGTAGTACTATGAAAGGATGGGTTTCAATTTAAAGTGAAATTCTCGGTGTAAGAATATATAATATCCTGCCGTAATTCTGTCACTTAGTCAAAAAACCCACTTCGGAGGAAGTGAGTACATCTATCCAAAAGCGTGAGGCCAGCTCATGGTACTTCGTTACCTTATAGTAGGTAACACCCAGCATAGGGGATTGCAACAGTGTACATTAAAATTTTGAACTATCCACTATAATTTACATGAGGTAAGTATAAGAAACCGTATTTAAAGTAAAATTAAATGGTCATATCTCCTAAACTAATTTTTTTTATTTCTTCTTAAGTACCTTATATTATGCTCGCCTTGTGGTGACGGAGTAAGAATACAATATGTCACTACCCCATCTCATCCCATGGGTGTCGTAAAAACCGACTAAGGGACTATCCGTGAATATTATCTTTACATAGACAGAAGGAAAACTTGTAATTAAACCCTACATCAAACCGTCTGGCCAGCGTGGTATTAGTAGGCCAAGTATCCCTTCGTCACCGGAGGAGGCCCGTCCCTGCAGTGGGACATTAATGGGCTGTTATGATGATAAGAAACCACATCACGGGAAAACTACAGTACGGATTTAGCTGACTAAAATAGCTTGTATATTAAAATAACACATTAGGTAAATTGTCACGTTAACCAGCATCCACGCCACCGAAACCCGGATAAAATCTTTACCAATCTATATTTTTTACATAATATTCCAAATTAGTATCAATAATAACATAAATTCATACCACAATTAAAAATAAGTCTTCCTTCCCCATTAGTCATAAAGCAAACTTGTATTTATAGCATCTTAACTCTCAACGGCATAATATAACATACACTCCAATTTAGGCATAAGATATGCACCATAAAATTAAAAATAAACGCAGGATATCTGCTTGTATGCAGTGATGGATGATTTGACAGACTGTTACCATTCACTGGTTCGATTCCGGGAATAAAATTAATAGCATTTATTGTTTAAGCTACCAGACTTCCAAGTAGCGGAAGCTTTGTCATTGTTCAACAAAGGTTTTGGTATACATAACATTGTTTTAGTATAATGAGAATATGTTTTTGGTTTTATCATTGGATGTAAATATTAGGGTTTTTGAGATTAAATAGTATATATTAACCCCTTTTTTTATAAACGTCTCTTAAATTTAATCACTGTTTAGAGAGATTTTTATTAGCAAAACCAACCTTATGCCAAACAAAACCGTACGAATTTAGGCTAATCAATTGATTAAAATTTAAGTGGCGTTTATGAGTAAGGGGTAAATGTTTAAGGAATACTATCGGATTTTATTTCTAGCGTTTAAGTTACGAACATTTTTACAGACCATCACCCCCAGACATCACAAGATAAGGTAAGTAAGTATATTAGTAAAATCTAAAATGTCTTGGGATGGTTTAGGACGTATTCCACTGAATGTGGTTAATAACAGGGAGTCGTGTCAGCTAGGATCTACGGTGTGACCTCTACAAAAGCACAGAGCATATTATGATAAATGGCAAAAAAACCCACACGTAGAAATCCATAAGGAAGCTATCAAAAGAAAGTTTATTTTATAGTATCTATAGTAATCTAATGTAAAGTTTTATTTCTGTAACTTTAAATAAATAAGACATTTTCTAGTTAGTATTGGCCTGGATTTGACAATTATGGTGTTTGAAGTGGAATGTAAAAGAATATGTAATTACAAAAACTGTCTAAAAAATCTAGTTATTAGAATTAAGCTATTCTGGCTTAACAGTGCAAAACCACTCGGGATGTTAGCAACTCAAACTTCGTGGGAGAGACTTAAACATTACTATACTAACAAGACCACAATGTAGATGAGTCACTAATAATAATTGTATCTTGTCTGTGCGTACGTACGTTGTGCTCTCAATTACGAATAGATTAACGACTTTGATCTTATTCTCAGTTAGCCTACTAATTTGTAACGAACTAAATTCGCTTTACAAATATTTTTGTTCATAAATACGATCTACTATTTTTAAGGCCTACGCAGACCGGGACGGCATGGCAAGGGATTTTAATTTTTACTAATGGAAATTCAACCGTAATGTTACAGAAATACGACATAAATTGTTATGCTTTAAAATGATGCCGTGGCATTGAAAGGGATTTTATCGCACGGCATTTTTCATTTTTAAAGCAAAGCAATTTATGTCGTATTTCTGTAATAGTACAGTTGAATGTCCATTAGTAAAATTTAAAATCCCTTGCCATGCCGTCCCGGTCTGTGTAGGCCATTAGCCTACTAATTTGTTACGAACTAAATTCGCGTAACAAATATTTTTGTTCATAAATACGATCTACACTATTTTTATGTACACAACTGTAAATCAAAATTTTAATTTGATTTATTAGTTTAAAAAAAATATAAACTAACCTGTGTGTGTCACGGGGTCTTTGACTTAGGACAATTATTTGTACAGCTCAAACAATTTTCCCGCGTCGGATTTGAACACGCGACCTCCTAGACGTCAGCTACTACCACGCACGCCACCAAGGAAGTTAAAGCTTTTTGAGCTGTAGATATGTTTAATGACATAAGGGCCTTTAGGTGGCTCACTAGCGCCGCCAAATGAAAAAAAAATCATAATTCGCAAATAGGATAAATAATGTAAAATGTCGATAACAAAGTCTTAAGAAAAGGCAATAAAGAATTTTTATAACACACACTCAATACCTACTTTAAATGTTTTTCAATTAGTTAAATTTCGCATTCGAAAATGATTTTTTTTTCAATTGGCGGCGCTAGTGAGCCCTGTAAACGCTCTTAAAGGCAAACTGGACTAAGAGACACGTGTCAAATAGGTTTGCTACCAATTGCAGGGACGTTCTGGCCGAATCTGTTTGCCAGGATCGTGACAAGTGACGTTCTGTCGTCTCTGCCTACCCCGGCCGGGATAAGGCGTGAGTTTATATATATATATATATATGCAGGGACGCGTAAACACGACGAGAATTGCAAAGTCTGCTATTCTCAAAATTCTAGAAACAGACATCAGAGTATACTATTGTTTGCTATCAATCAGAAGTTTGATTTTGCAAAAGTGGAGTAGGTGGTTTACGTTGAACGTTTACTCGCCTACACAAAACTAAACTACAAAGCTAAAGCATGTGTAACCATAACATTTCCTGTATCGGTACAGACATAGTACAAATATATACAGTATTTCGACTTAATAGAAGCTGACGAAACGCGAGTTATTCCTACACGCTCACGATAGCGGTGGCTTTGCGGAGTGGACAGTCGCGACTGCGCCGCAGTAACGAGCGGGAATGTAGGTAAATGTAATTAAAAAGCTGGAGGTGGGCAGCCCTATCGCATGTTTACGTATCGCGCCGCTGTAGGCATTTATAATAAATATTCGGCCGAGATAGACTACTGGTTGTACTGTGGTAAAGATATCTAGGGATAATTTATTGGCACACGTATTAATAACAATAATCACATGCCAAATATTAGGTATATTTATTTAATTTTAGATTAATAACATATTAATTTATCATAACTGCCACTGTGGTGCATCAGTGGCGGAAGCGGCTACCGTGCACGAGATCACGGGATCGACTCCCACGCAAGGTAATTATTTATGTGATAGATCTACAAATTCTTGAGCCTAGATATATTATGCCTTTAGAAGTTCCCGTGACACAGGGCATGGTCTCTAGTGAGGGGGTTGTCATAAACAGACTAAGGAAAATATCGCAGAAACAGATATTAAGCGAGAAGATTTAAGCTGCTTTCAGCTTACGATTTTAGCCGTCTTAGCACGATTTTGAGCAGTCATGTGTATCATCATAACAGCCCATTAATGTCCCAATGCAGGAACGGGCCTCCTCCCGTGACGGAGGGATACTTGGCTGCTAATACCACGCTGGCCAGACGGATTGGTATAGGGTTTAATTTCAAGTTTTCCTTCTTTATTTTCGTAAAGATAATATTCATGGATAGTCTCTTAAACGGCTTTTACGACACCCATGGGATGAGGTGGGGTGGTGACATTTGTATTCTTACTCCGTCACCACACGGAGATGTGTCAGTATCCGTCTTACCAAATATTAATAAGCACATGGTAAAATTAGACCGTCTACATAATAAAGGAATACGTCGCGTTGGTTTTTAATATCTAGCTGTCTACATCATAGTGGGTTATCATAACAACATGTGTAATTAAAATATATTAGGATTTTGCGATTATATTCTTTGTAAAACAAGAAGTTTGCTCTAGTAATCTCGGATGAAGTTTTAATGATCCCGAGGTTTATCTGATTTTCCTGAGGATGGCTACTGAGGAGGTTTTAGTCCGGATAAGGGGAGTCCAACATACCCTCACCTTTCTCGCTTGAGGCCAATCGAGGCTACAAGGGATACCATTTACATACATACATACATAAAATCACGCCTTATCTCGTCCGGGGTAGGCAGAGACGACAGAACGCCACTTGTCACGATCCTGGCAAACAGATTTTAAAGCATTTACTCCACAAGAAAGGGACCTCTATCTGTGAGTCCCTCATCCATTTATTGCCTGGAACCTTTACCAGATCATCGGTCCAACTTATGAAGGTCCACTTTGCATCTTTTGGTACACGGTCGTTTTCAAAGGCTGTCGGTTCTGCGTGTTAAGTGCCCAGCCCACACTTACTTACACTTTACAATAGGTATTTAATATTTAAATGACATAAATGTTATGTTGTATATGTTCATCGCGGATGTATGACATATGACACGGACACAATGTATATTATGAGAATGTTAAGTGTTATTACAAATTGTATAGTTTTTTGTGTGAATGAGACAAAACTGTGCAGTTATTACTTGATACATAAATATAGAGATGTACAATTCTTTTTTTAAATCTGTTTTATGACTGTGTTCTCCGTGTGGTGACGGAGTAAGAATACTATATGTCACCATCCCATCTCATCCCATGGGTGTCGTAGAAACCGACTGAGGGACTTTCCGTAAATAGTATCTGTACGAAGTAAAAAGAAGGAAAACTTGAAATTAAACCCTATACCAATCCGTCTGACCAGCGTGGTATTAGTAGGCCAAGTATCCCTCCGTTACGGGAAGAGGCCCGTCCCTGCAGTGGGACATTAATGGGCTGTTATGATGAATGTGTGTTACGTTTCGTTTACATGGCAAAGAATAAACGAATCTAGTTTATTTCGGTACAGTATGTATAAACGTATTATAAGGAACTTGAATGAAAACTACACTTTATCCATGTTATAAAACTGATAAACAAAGAACGGTGTACATAAAAACACAAAAAATATAATCGTATGTAAGACTATCTTGAAGACCCTCTTCTAGGAAACTAGACACCAAGGCGGTTTTAGTCAGAAAGAGTTTTAAAGTCATCAGCACGGACTAATACAATAAAATAATAGTATGTACAGTTTCCATCTCCTCTCCTACTATAGACCGAGGGTCTTACCTAGGTTCCAAAAAAACCTCTTGTGTTTAGAAACAAATCTATATACAAAGAGTCATTACACAGAATAAAACTATGAATATAGATGTATATTAAGAAGCATCATTAATATAAACATAATTATAAATAGATTTTTCCTATAAACACCACAATAACTCGTCAATATTTTAAAGTGATGACTACAGCTAGCGCTTACCGGGAAACATGCAATAACATACAAATAAGCGTCGATGACATGTAATTATATCATTTAAAATTATACGTCATAAGTGTTTCGGACAAAAGAAATAAGGTACCAAGTTTTGGCGTATGTTCAACGCGTGTATATACGCACATAGAATCTGTAAACATTAAATTATTCACTGTTTTGCTTTTTCGAGTATGAAAAATAAAGTCAACTAAAGCATAGAGATGACATTACAAACCAGTGGTCAGTCAAAGGAAATCGTAGTCGACACAATGGTCGCCTATGCGAATGGAATTATTTCTGCAATCTAAGAACTGTCTTGTGCTTACATCCTAGTTTTTTTTTTAAACTAGTATCACCCATAGAGACAAAAACTGGAAGTAACTATGATGTACTAATACATCTTGCTTCAGAGATTTACTATCTGGCCAGACATTACAGCAGGATCGATCAAGCATATCGCTCGGACTTTTACATAGATACAGGAAATAAACGAACACAAAGAACATCGAAACTCAAGACAATAATTTGTTAATCACATTTTCGACGTTGTCATCTCTACAGTTATATAGTCACAGTTTCATTCATACTATACCTACGCTGTTAACTGAAGGCAATTACAATTCGTTTACATAGCAAAGTTTCGTTTATTTCGGTACAGTCTATAGTATTTATACACGTATTTTAGGGAACGTGAATTAAAACTACTTATTCGTTTACATTGCAAAGATACTATGGTTGAACACGAAAGAAGAACTTCGGATAAATTTGGATATGTTACGTGTTAGTTATAATATGAAGCTGACTGTACCTACTACATACAAAAATCCATACAAAAATAAAAGTTCCTGTAATCATAGAAAGGGAACAGTATCTTGCAAAAGAGCATTTACTACCCGAAATAATTAATATTTTAGGACATCTCTACACAGCGCCATCTGTTCCCAAAGTAAGCTAGGCTTAACTTGTTTGTGTTATGGGTAACAGAACAACGGATATTAGTAAATATACCTACTTTGTGTCCTTGTACGTCCTTTACTTTATTATACATAGAAATACTCAGACCAATGCAAATAATCACTATCTCCAAAAAAAAAACAAGAAGTGATTTAAAAGTAACAAAATCTCGGCATCTCAGCGCGCGTGCGCACCTGTCTTACAGCGCCATCTGCCGGCTTAATCTCTTAGTTAACACCTGTTTCCTTGTAACATAATACCGTTTGTACGTATGTATGTCTGTGCAATCTTGGAGATAATATTAAAATTGGATGTAGTAAGTAACTCTTATAGATATTCGGGGGAAACTGGGACGGATTTTTAACTTAAGTAGAAAGACTTGGGGAGCTTCAAGAAACGAGCGTAGGTACTCCCTTTTAAAAGGTCGGCAACGCATTTGTGATTCCTATGGTATTGCGGGTGTCCATGGGCGGCGGTGATCACTTACCAGCAGGTGACCTGCTGGCTCGTTTGCCTCCTATTACATAAAAAAAAGAACAGATGCCACGTAGATACTACTACCTACTAGTAAATCGTGTAAAAAAATGTAAACAACAATCCCCTTTATCCATCCATAAAGTTCTTTCTAACAGCAAGAAAAAACAGTAACACTAGTAGATATTAACTATTATCATATTAATTAAAACTGTATAGAAAGGTCAGTAGATTCCCGCGGGTGACCCTATAGACAGTGTTACAAACATTGCAAGGTGTAACTGCCGTGACGTCATACTAGACGCACGGCAAAACATATGGCGCATGACTTTGGAAACATACGGACAGATATTATATGATTTAATAAGTTATACAATCTGTCTTTGGTTACTTTTTTGTTTGTGAAGAAATAGCTACAATGTTTTATTGTGGCAAAGGCAAAATCATTGTTTATAATTTTAAACTATCGCGTTTCATTATTGTAAATATTATATAAACGGGATATTATCGCGCATTTTATTTACCTTTATTTTACTTGACGTTTCGGCACGGGTTGCATCATTGATCTTCAACATAATAGATTTTAAACTATCGCGATTTGTACACTATTTTTACGGGTCTTACTCGCAGTATGTGTCCTAATTAGTATAAATTAGGACACATAACTAAATACGTAAATACCTAATAAAACTAATAACATAAATACCTAGGTTTTTTCCGTCGGAGAAAAACCTAGTTATTGTAAGTTACTAGTATCTAGGCTAATTAGTATATACCGCGAGTAAGACCCGTAAAAAATAGTATTATCTTCTACTTAATTACAGAAAACTTTAAAACTTTTAAATTAATATTAATAAAGACGTTAATAAATGTTGAATGACTTCATAGAAACTTTAGAAACCGAAATGAGTCAGAGTAAACTGAACAAACGGGTAAACAGGTGATCGAATGAAAACATTGCAAAAGTAAAATATTCTGACTTTAACTGCATGGACACTTTTGTTCTAAACGTCATTAGGTTTTTTTTAATTATCTAACAGTGGCAGACGAGATAGCGGCCCACCTGATGGAAATTGGTAACAGCCGCTCATAGACTTCAGCAATTCCAGAGCAGAGCTAAGCTGCTGCCTACCTTGGAGATCACAGGTTAAAATTGATTTAGTTTAGTTCAGTTTATTTGTTTTCTCAATGTTGTATTACAAAATAACAACTTATTGACGTCGCGGTTTAAAACTACTTAGTCTAAGGGCGGCTTGCGTAACGTATCTTAATTTGATTTAAGAGCGTTTATAGGGCTCACTAGCGCCGCCAATAGAAAAAAAAACATAATTCGCAAATAAGATAAATAATGTAAAATGTTGATAACAAAGTCTTGAGAAAAGGCAATAAAGTATTTGTATAACACACTCTCAACACTTTAAATGTTTTTCAATTAAAAAAATATTGCATTATAAACAAAAACGGCCGTTTTTTTTTCGCATGCGAAATTTAACCAATTGGAAAACATTTAAAGTGTTGAGAGTGTGTTATACAAATACTTTATTGCCTTTTCTCAAGACTTTGTTATCAACATTTTACATTATTTATCTTATTTGCGAATTATGATTTTTTTTCTATTGGCGGCGCTAGTGAGCCACGTAAAGGCCCTTAAGTAGAACTAAACACATTTTTAAGGCCTAAACAAAATTAACGTCTTGCACAACCAAACTTTCATTCTTAAATACGTTTAGCGAGCTGTCAAAGTTAAAATGCCAAGAACGGGTGTTTTGGGGCGCTAAACGCATTTAGGGACTGTCACTGAAAATTCGAAACAAATATGTCGAAACTGTAAAAATATTCGTTTTACGCGAATTTTACGCCCGTTCTTCGCATAATTTTAAACAAATCTTGGTTTTACCATGCAATTAAACGCTAAAACGCCTCTATGATCTCGCTAAATATGATTAACCTCATGCAAGAGAAACTTAAATGTATTTAAGATAAACATGTATAAGGTGTTAAACATATTTAACTAATTTCATTTAGCAGTTATTTAAATCGTTTGTTACGCAAGCCGCCCTAAGTTTACATATTAAAAGTTTTTCTAACTTTACCACCGCTTCCAAGGCGCTAGTAGAGAAGAATCGGCGTAAGAAACTCTATTGCAGTATTTTTAGACGTCTCTATAATTTTACAATAATTTTGTAACTATAATAAAGTGCTGCAACCATTGTATACTATATAAAAACTAAGGATTGCACTAAAGGAACAATATAAATTTTTAATATCTTAAACTAGAAAGAATCGTCCTGTAGGTAGTACATAAAAAAGGGAGCACTAAATCACATACCTACTTATATAAAGTTTTCTAGTAATAAAAATGTCTCTCAACTACGATTTAAAATCAACGTTCGCATTCAAATTATACTCCCGTATATTTGTACAAAGGAATCACCTGTGGGGATCAGGATTTACCCTCGTGTTTCTGTTTACAATATTAATATTATATTTCAAGTGTAATATGCATAAAAACAGTCATTTTATTCGCATTTTTATGTGTTTTTATTAAACAAAGACATTAGATATAAAAGCCGCAGTGTTCGTGTTTCGTGACAGAGTTCAATATAGGTCCAATATCTACTATTGTCAAAAGTCATTGCGAAGATATAGTAAAACCTATACGGTTTAGATAGGTCTAAAAAAATAAATAAACGTATGGTGTTGTGCCACAGATTTCCTACAATTATTATCAATATTATGTCTATCGGTATTACATCATGCATAAATAATTAAGTAAACAACAACCTATAAATAAAATAAATAAAAATAAAAAAAATAAAAAAGCCTTTTATTCCATGCATTTTACAAAATATATAAATAATTGTTGCTTGATTTTATATTATTCACTAATTATAATAATTATTATAACACATTTATTATCACATTTATCACAAGTATAACACATTTATTTTCTTACATTAAAATTAAATTTATTTTTAGTATTGTAGCAAGAAAATGAAAATAACAATTATTCTTTTATTAAATTTTATCATAATTGTATTACTTATATTATAATTTAAATTGATATTTTACTTATTGATTTATTTTTATTTAATTAATTAATATGTATACTATTTAATTCTTAATTATTAAATTTATTCATGGACCCCTTTCAGGTGAAGGCCTCCTCCAAAGATTTCCATTTGTCTCGGTCGTTAGCAACAGTGATCCAGTCTAGTCCAGCTACATTTCTAATGTCGTCCTCCCAGCGAGTGCATGGTCTACCAACACGCCGTTTCCCCTGGGGACCTTTCCATGTAGTTACTTCTAATGTCCATCTTTTATCTTTAAGTCGCGCTATGTGGCCAGCCCATCTGAATTTTTGCCTCTGAGCAAAGTTGAGAGCATCTACAGTTTTTGTAAAGTTTCTTATTTTAGTATGGCGAATTTTGTGTGTTCTTCTTATTTTTAACATACTGCGCTCCATTCCTCTCTGGCATGTTATTAACTTATTTTTTGTCTTGTTAGTGAACGTCCAGGTCTGGCAAGCATATGTAAGACTTGGTAGAATGCACGAGTCCATAATTTTCTTTTTCACTTCAATTGGCATGTTACTTTTCATAATTTCCTTGTAACTCCAGAACTTATTCCAAGCAATTCTTGATCTGCGCTCTACCTCTAGTTCATTGCTATTGTTCTCAAATGATATTTGTTTTCCTAAATAGATATAGCGCTCCATATATTCTATTGGTTTCTGCTCTATTGACATAGGTTGTTTGTAACTATTGGTCATGATGTTTGTTTTAGAGAAATTTATTTCTAATCCTACTTGTCTGCTAGCTTCGTGTAACATACGTATCATTATATCTAAGTTTTCACCTTTCTCAGACAGTAGTACCAGGTCGTCTGCGAATCTTAGATGACTCAAATAATTTCCTTTAATATATAAGCCGTACTTGTTCCAGTCCAATTTGCCTATAATTAATTCCAATACTGCTATAAATAGAGTAGGAGACAATGGGTCGCCTTGTCTCACTCCTCTATTGATATTAAAATTCGGTCCAGTTGATTCCAGTTTAATTCTACTAACGTTGTTGTTATATATATTTTTTATTACATTTATGTATTCATTTTCTGTTCCTTGTGTACTTAAGGCTTCCCATATACTTGTGTGTGAGATTGTATCAAAAGCTTTTTGGTAGTCTATATACGCTATGTAGAGCGGTCTTCGGTGTTCTTGATATTTTTCAATAACAAGTTCTAGGGTATGTATGTGATCTATTGTAGAGAACCCTTTACGAAAACCAGCTTGTTCTATGGGTTGTTTAGTATCTAAAGTTTTTGCTATTCTTTGATTTAAAATTGTAGAGAAAAGCTTGTAGATCGTTGGAAGGAGGCTTATTGGTCTGTAATTGCCGATGTCATTTGGATTTCCTTTTTTATAAAGCAGGACAATATTTGATTCTGACCATTGTGACGGTGTGTTCGCAGTTTTCAGTATTAAATTAAATAATGTTGCTAGAGGTGTTGCTAGTATTTCACAACCATTTTTTATTGCTTCGTTGGAAATAAAGTCCGGGCCTGGACTTTTTTCTAATTTTAACTTTTTAGATGTTAGAATAATTTCCAATTCGTCTATATATTTTATATTATTTTCTATATTTTTGTAGTTGTTATATTCATTCAGTTCTTCCTTTTTTGTCTGCTGCGTCGACGCACTATATAGATTCCTGTAGAATTCTGTCGCAACATGAATTAGTTCTTTACGGTTCTGTGTTATTTGGCCCGAGTTGTTCAATCCTTCGATCCAAGTCTTGTTTGTCCGGAGTTCTTTTAACGCTTTTTTGAGACTTTTCCCTGCTGTTAGGTAGGTTTGTATATTGTCTATTCTGTACTTTTTATAGTCTTGTTTTATGTACTTGCTTGTTAATTTATATAAGGCGCAAAGTTCTTTTTTTTCGGATCGGGATTTGTTTGCCTTTTTTTGTAATATTTGTCTTCTATTTAGTAATGTAACTGTTCTCTCTGATAGTATTTTGTGTCTATTTGAAGTGTTTTTAATTTGTCTTGTCTGTTGTAAACTGAGATTAATAGCGTTGACAATCTTATCGTAATAATTCTGAACTGTCATCTCTATGTTTTGATTTTCCGGCAAAGAATTAACGTAGTACATTAGATGTTGTTTATATGTTTCAATTTCTTCTCTCGTTTGTAAGGTTTTATTTTTGCTTGTGGTAAATTTGATTCGAGATTTTCTTGTGACATTTAGGGTTACTGTAGCCCTTACCATTCTGTGATCGGTAGAGAAGTTTAGGTTAAGGGTCTCTATGTTTTCAAATAACTTAGGTTGATTAGACATAATATAATCAATTTCGTTCTTGTGTAATCCGCCGGGTGAACGCCAAGTCCATCTGCGATTTGGTTTCTTCTTGAAATAGGTATTGATTACCGAAAGTCTATTTTCAAAAGCGAAATCTATTAACCTTTGACCTCTGTCATTTCTCTCTCCGTAACCATATTTTCCTGTAATTATATACTCTTCTTTAAGCGTTTGTCCTATTTTAGCGTTAAAATCTCCTAATATTATAAGATTTTTAGAAGATATTTGTATTGCTTTATCTAATGTTTGATAGAATAATATAATCTCCTCTTCGCTTGATAAAGTTGTAGGAGAGTACGCTTGTATAATGCTTATATTATAACCATGAATGTCGAGGTTTAGTAACGCAACTCTTTCTGTTAAACCTATAAATTCTTGAATATAAGGTTGCAAGGTTTTATTTATTAAAAAACCTACACCATAAAGACCTGGTGTATGGCCTATATAGTATAGTATCATATTCTCATATTCTTCTATTTGGCTGCCGGTTCTTCTATTTTCTGACAGACCGATGACGTCATATTTTACGTTGATTAAAGCTTCCTCGAGTTCTAACAACCTTTCGTATGAAGAAAGGGTTTTAACGTTGTATGTTGCTATGTATAACTTATTTGGTTTTTCTGATTTTGGGACTTTAAGTTGCTCATTTTTCTTCTCTGGAGGGTTTTGGTCATGATCTTCCACGGTGACCAGCCGGCTTGGAAGATATGTTTTGTGTTTTGTTTGTTTCACTTGTATGTTTGCTGTTTTAGGAGGAGGAGGGGGCTGTAATTGCTATTCAGTGTTTTTGTTTAATTGTTCTTTCTGTGATTCCTTCTTGTTATTGTTAGATAAGTAGCTTAGTATTCCTGGTTTTAACACCCCTTCTGATAAACTTGATGATCTCTGTACGCCTGCTTGAGTTTTGTTTCTTTTGTTTACTTGTGTGTTAAACAACAACCTATACACTACCTTTATTGCAAAGTTCCCAGATGCACTAATTTTAATTTACTTATTCAAATAATGTCGTAAATATTCGCATAGGGACTATCCGTGAATATTATCTTTAAGAAATAAAAAGAAGGGAAACTTGAAATCAAACCCTATACCAATCCGTCTGGCCAGCGTGGTATTAGTAGGGCAAGTATCCGTCTGTCACGGGAGGAGGCCCGTCCCTGCAGTGGGACATTAATGGGCTGTTATGATGATCCGCATAAAACATACGGTAAAGCAATTTAGCGTACAACCTAGAATAATAAATCCTAGTACAGTTTACAGTAGAGTGCGCGCTCAACATACTATACTCTATTGAATTTCCGGAGCGATGCCTCCAGCGCTGGAATATGTTTGCAATTTATTGCGACCTCAGGGTAGACGGTATAGTGATATTTTTAATTTATATTTTCATACGAAAAAGCTTCGTTTTTTATAATTATAGGGTATCTGTGTGGTAAAGGCCCTAACACGGTTTTCGGGCTCGAATCATTGCATTGGTAGGTGTTTTCCTACACTTAATATTTATTGTTAAAAAAGTTTCTTAGTTTTTTTATTAATTGTACTTACGTAACTACAGTAAAAGCTTTGTTGAACTAGATGGCGCTTTCCGAGTACGTGTTAAATTGTATTACAATCCACATGTAAAAATTACTATCAATAAACAAAATCAAAAATTCTACTTTAAAGAAACCAAACGTTTACACACAGCAGTTTTCTTGAAACTAAATAGAAATAATCAAAATATTGTAAGAATGAAGATGACAATCAGAATTTAATGGAATACCAAGAACATACACAGATTGTTCAACAAATTTATATAATATTTTATAAAACACAATTCTTAGGAAATGGCCGAGTGTTGACAGGTTTTTCTCCTTAGCTAGTGGCGAAAGGAATATAAGTATGCAGTAAAGCGCCGATTACACTACCCTACATGTAGGGCCCTACATCTTGTAGGACACTACATGTTGTCTAGTGTAATCATATGTAGGCTGTTAGGACACTACATATCGGAGATTGGCGAGTCCCGACCGCCCTACATCATGTAGTGCCCTACAAGATGTAGTGCACTACAAGATGTAGGGTAGTGTAATCGGCGCTTAAATCCTAGCAAGATAAATGTAGTCTGGTCTAGGGTAGAAACCAGCCTTTAGAAAACAGACTAAAGCAGCAAATATTCAATAGGAGGAAATAAAAGAAAACTATTGAACAAAAAACCCAGTCACATGTGATTTATTTATGTAATGATAATTTAAATACCCAATGTCATAAATAGCTTAAACTTATTTATTATGTTAAATATGAACACCAAAATAATGATGTCATTGATAAATGCAAATTATTTATTTTGATAACAAATTCGAAATCGTTTAAATTATACCTATATTCTTATGAATTCTAATTTTCCCTAAATCCCACATTTGTATAAATATACCAGTAACGTTCTTGTACAGCCACCTAGTGGCGAATAGCGAAACTGATAAACAGTTGTAGTATACCAGAAAGTATACAGATGGCGTTGTATAAAACTTTTAACAAATTATTACGTTATTATAAAATGTGCAAATGCAATACTTACCTGATTCACTGCTTTCTTTAAAAGTAGGTGATATAGTTTCTGTGAACTTACCTGTAACAATTGAAAACAATATTCATTAGTTATAATTCCGATATTTTATCATAATAAAATTAGTATCGTTATAAAAATTAAAAAACTGCTTTGGCAAAAAGCTTACATGTGGATTCGAATCCTTTCCTAGACAATAGTTTTCAGGTTCTAACCCATGATTCCCTTTTGTAGACATTTTTTTTCTTCTTCTATCTATGTGTAGTCACCCTGCTAATTCATTCAAACATCACTCATACTTAAGTCATGACAATATACATACATACATACATAAACTCACGCCTTATCCCGTGCGGGGTAGGCAGAGACGACAGAATGCCACTTGTTATGACAATATACATTTTTAAAAATAATCAATACAGGCAAGAAGCTACAGTAGACTGTCAATGAAAGAATCTAAAAGCCAGGTTGCCTGTTCGTGCAGTATACAATAGTAAAGCGAATGCGCTTAAATGATATAAAGCTCGATTTACACATCGACAAGTACAGTAACGAGTTAAGTAGTAAGTTGTTGATTAAGTTGATTTAAATAGATATCCATCCGATTTTTTGGCTAGTTAAGTTGTGAGAGAGAGGGGGGGCTACTTCGTACTTAACTCGCCAAAAAATAGGATGGATATCTATTTAAATCAACAACTAAACTCAAATCAACTTAATCAACAACTTACTACTTAACTCGCTACTGTACTTGTCAATGTGTAAATCGAGCTTTAGGGACAGGAAAAGGGTTAAATAACAATAGTGCATGATTTACAATTGACCTAGAATTCTCTACATATTAGAATACGAATAGAAAAGCTCAATACGTGAGAAGGTCTAGGTCTGCCGTCAATAGATTTAATTAAAACCTGATCGACTCACTAATTGGATATTGCACGTGGATGAGTTGTCTACATTTATTTAATAAAGAAATGGAATTGCTATTCTCTTCATTTTAAACTAAGAGTATATTGTATTCCTATGTGTGAGTTATAATTTCTCTAATAATTAAAAACCGTTTTCCGGCTTGGATTATTATTGATGTTACTAAATTGATAATTAGCAAGAAATTTCTATAGCCTCAGCTTGGTAGTTTCGTTAGTAGTTTGTATTTTTTTTTTATTTCAATTGGTCAACAAATAACTTCTAAATACAAGCGAATTAGGAACCTTTCCTTCGAATCAGTTATAAAGATATGACTACCACCCTATTTAAAAAGGCTTAAAAAATGTTAGGTATAGGGTAAGTAGCGATAACACTTTTACAGTGACCTTTCGGAGCGCAAAATTGCTCCATGACTTGGGAATGAGCACTTAAATTACTCAACCTACCATACATTGCAATTTACTTGTTTTAAAAAGATTAGAAATCAAGTCTTGCAATTTTGTCTAGGGACTTTTACAAACGCCAAACTAACGGACACTATTGACATCCAGCTCTATAGAATGATTTGTGGAGCGCAAAAATACTTAATTGAGTTGCGTGAGTTTTGAGCAAAAGGTTGTTCATCATCATCTTGTATCATAACAGCCCATTAATGGCCCACTGCAGGGACGGGCCTCCTCCCATGACGGAGGGTTACTTGGCCTACTAATACCACGCTGGCCAGATGGATTGGTATAGGGTTTAATTTCAAGTTTTCCTTCCTTTTAATTCGTAAAGATAATTTTCACGGATAGTCCCTTAGTCGGTTTTTACGACACCCATGGGATGAGATGGGGTGGTGACATATTGTATTCTTACTCCGTCACCACACAGATGATAGTTTAACTCTTAATATCTATTAATCTCACTGTACAGTACAGAAACTAGAAACAAGTAGGTAAGGTACCTGTAAACATAACTCTATTTCCATCAGAACGTATTCAAATGAATAAACCGTACAGTTTGCATTTGTAACAACATTCGTAATACTTAACATGGATGCCAAAACATTAGTTTTTACATCATATCGACATTGATTAACAATGAAAACAACTTCTCATCCCATGGGTGTCTTAAAAACCGGCTAAGGGACTATCCGTAAATATTATCTTTTTTTAATTACGAAATAAAAAGAAGGAAAACTTAATATTATAGGGTTTATACGAATTCGTCTGGCCAGCGAAGTATTAGTAAGCCAAGTGTCTCTCAGTCACGGGAGGAGGCCCGTCTCTGCAGTGGGACATTAATGGACTGTTATGATGAAAACAACTTTGCAGAGCCTAAAAGATCCACTACTAGCATGTCCTATGCTGTGAGGTTTTTAACTCTATGAAGGTTATTATAAGAGTGTCTTTTTTTTTTATTATGCTATAATGTTATTCTAAACAGTTAATCGTTACTATTACAACATTAAAGTTTATTACTAGATCTTCTACATGGGGTTTTCTTGTGAATGAAATATAGAGGACAATCGCCTTACATTTTCAGGGAAATAGCCAAATTTTGACATCGAAGCAAGAGATCTCTACTGAAAAGCCGCAGATTTGAGTCCTGCAATCCAGCAGACATTTTTGTCGATTCGTTTTATTTCGACCCCAAAAATCCTTAACTACTTCCTACATCTGATAACGAGAATAGATATAGATAGAGAACATATAACTTACGTCCCTTCACGTCACGCTTATATCAGACGCAGGCTCCCTAAGAGCGCGTTCAATCACTAGGGATTACTTTACCCTACCTGATGGCACTTAGTTCAAAGTTGGGATTTAAGAAAATATACAAGAAGATTTACAAATGTCCCGTTTGAACTAAGTGTTGCTAAAATTTTCAATGTGATGACTTGTAGTGAGTGTATGATATGATTCGTTATATTTAACACTGTAAAAACCCTGTCCCAATTCAGGGACAGGGATTCTCTAGTGAGAGAAACTTGCCCTATTAATACCATGTCGGGCAGGAATGTGTACTGTGTTAAGTTTTTAAAAAAGATAAAGATTTATTTGTTGCATTTGTTTCTTGTCAATAGCTAATTCTTGATGGCAACTGTTTAATGACTCTCAAAACAAATGCACTAATTTGGTTAACAAGAAATAATTTAATAGAGATAAAATATCGAAGCGAGCATAATATTTATTTATTTTATTTATTTAACACTTTATATACAGTTTTGTATACAGGCGGACTTAATGCCTAAGGCATTCTCTTCCAGTCAACCTTGGGTGATGCAGAGATAGAAGTGGTAGGTGTTAAAAACAAATAGAAAGAAATGAAATATAAAATTATGTGTAATGTAATATAAAAATACTATACCTAAAATATATATAAGTATAAACATATATAACTAATTCATACAGAAGTACATAACTTATAAATATATAATATGCATGGGATGTCATAACAGCTCATTAATGTCCCACTGCAGAGACGGGCCTCCTCCCATGACGGAGTGATAATTGGCCTACTAATACCACGCTGTCCAGACGGATTGGTATAGGGTTTAATTTCAAGTTTTCCTTCTTTTTATTTCGTAAAGATAATATTCACGGATAGTCCCTTAGTCGGTTTTTACGACACCTATGGGATGAGATGGGATGGTGACGACACGAATGATGAATGGGATGTGCTGGTTAAAAACACAATGTGTCCTAAATCTGTAACCAATATGTAGAGAAGTATTTCAATATTCTTAACAAACGCGACAATATCCAAATATAAATAAACATATAAGTTGGTACAAATATTACATTTCTTAATGTCAATTTTAAAAGGTTAAACTAATGTAGGGCGTGGACCTTTTTATATAAATCAGGTCAATGAATATTAAGGGTCCTATACATATACACATTGATATAGATGGTACACTCTAGAATTTAGGATGCATATGATGCTATTAGGGACACACTTCCCGCGAATGACCACAATTTGGTGAGTGGATTTTTGGATGCATTTACGCTAGTCTGTTATGTTACATTACGTAAGTTGGGTGTAACTGTATTCATGCTAGATAAATAGCGCAAGAATAATCTAGGCTGATATACAACCTTCAAAGGATCTACCACAGGAACTGGCTTTCTATAGTGATGATAGGAAACCAAGAAAAGTAAAACCGTGCTGGCGAAACGAATTAGTAAAGGACTTTATGACAAATTTTATATTTTTTATTTTCGAAAACACAAATTTCCCCCTCCGCCACATGGAAAGCAGAACTAATAAATATATTGAAGTAGAAAAACAAACGAGCTACTTATATTTCTTGTGGTATAAACAAGACGTTTCAAGGTACTGAAGAGGCGAAAATATGATTATCACTGCAAATTAAATGTCAGAACAGAACACAATATAAAATTCCGCATTGCAGTTTAAAACTTGAGACGTAACTAATAGCGTAATACTCTGACATTTAAAATCAAATTGTGTTTTCCATATGGCAAAATAAAAAGAGGGTACCTTTAAATGTTTTTATTTTAAATTTGACATATTATACTAGCACTTTATTGTACCACTGCAGAGCCGATAAGCAAGCAAATGAAGATTATCATATCAACAAATTAATGTCCAGTGATAAAGGATTAGGGCCGTTTTCTGTGGCGCGTGGAGTCCAGCAGTGGACTGCGATCAGCTAGGCGCTTGATTGATAAAGGAAAGCCTATTTAAACCACGCTGGCAAACCGCTACGGCTGTGTCACCCATCTATTTTACTTAGACGTAATTACCATGCGGAACCTAAACTAATACACATATTTCGTATAATTTAATCATGACTCGTCCAATAAATAGATTATGCAATAAAACATAATATAATTTGTACAAAACAGCGTCGTAGGATATAATATAAACGAGTAATATTATGAAGATTTATGTATTCCTGTCTGTGCACAGCTTCCACGTATATGCCGTGATAGGTATAGTGTGTGAGAGTAATATGTTATGTTATTAGTATTGGATATCTATATTGGATATCTCCGTGTGGTGACGGAGTAAGAATACAATATGTCACCACCCCATCTCATCCCATGGGTGTCGTAAAAACCGACTAAGGGACTATCCGTGAAAATTATTTTTACGAATTAAAAGGAAGGAAAACTTGAAATTAAACCCTATACCAATCCATCTGGCCAGCGTGGTATTAGTAGGCCAAGTAACCCTCCGTCATGGGAGGAGGCCCGTCCCTGCAGTGGAACATTAATGGGCTGTTATGATGATTAGTATTGGAAAGTCAAGGAGTAGGGTCAGCCACAGGATGGGCGTCGCGTCGATATAACTATCCTACTAATATTATAAACGCGAAATCTTTTAAGTTTGTACGGATATTCCTTACCTACCCTTTCACGTAAAAACTAGTAAATGGATTTTAATGAAACATTACAATAATATAGCTTAGCCTCTTACACAACCACTTTCTTTTTGCTTTGCCACTTTAGACTGTCATTATTTCGTAAGTCGTTGCAAGAAGAAGCTAGTAAAGTTTGATTTGATCGGTTCATCTCATAGACGACATTTCGCGTCACTATTCCTAAGCCTATAATTAGTAATAGGCGTGAATTAGTCGACCAAAACTGTGGTCTACCAAAAAAAATAAACACTGTTCGAAGCGAAATTCTTAGACAATCATAATGAAATCGAAAATATATTCAATGAAGTACTGAACTTTTTTGACTAAAATAAATATTCTAGTTGGTGTCTTCCCAAATATAGAATAAAAATATCTACTATCTAGAAATAAGTAGAAGTATTAAATATTTACAAATAATTTTCTTCTCAATTTGATCTTTCGATTTACTTTAACTTATTCTAGAATAACTTTATTGTGACAAACATTATTATTTACCTAGATCGTAGGATTATTTATCTAGTAGGCTAACTAGATAAATAAAATGTATTTTCGAAAACGTATAATACTGTTTATTTTGTAAATAGTATTAGTTATTTATAGAAGTATCTATACGAGTGACTCTATGTAAACTTAAACAGAAAAACGATTTTTAGTTTCAAGGAAAAAAAACCAGTAAACAATGAGATAAGATCCCAGATCTCATTATAATCGAATATAAAATGCAATGATGAAAAAAAAGAGCTCGTTTTCCACCAAAGTGACCGTAATGCCCGATTTACACATCGACAAG
The DNA here is from genome assembly GCA_905475405.1 of Schrankia costaestrigalis. Classification (NCBI taxonomy): domain Eukaryota; kingdom Metazoa; phylum Arthropoda; class Insecta; order Lepidoptera; family Erebidae; genus Schrankia; species Schrankia costaestrigalis. The sequence continues at coordinate 11,583,448 of FR997852.1, read as the reverse complement.
TACAGTAGCGAGTTAAATAGTAAGTTGTTGATTAAGTTGATTTAAATTTTATTTTTTGTCGAGTTAAGTTGGCGAGACGCGAGAGAGGGGGCTACTTCATACTTAACTCGCCAAAAAATAGCATGGAGATCTATTTAAATCAACTTAATCAACAACTTACTACTTAACTCGCTACTGTACTTGTCCATGTGTAAATCGGGCATTAGGGTAAACTATCATCAAGTTCAAAAGATAAAAACGTATTTATCACTTCAAGAACCTCGGTTGCTACGCCTCCTCATGGTAGTAGATGGAATGATACTAACAATTCTTACTACATCACCTAACAGAATATACATTTTAATATACAAACGAAAACATTCAGCCCTTCTAACATAACCACATGAAAATTACAAGCAGCTTATTACCGAGCGATAAAGGCCGATTTACACATCGACAAGTACAGTAGCGAGTTAAGTAGTAAGTTGTTGATTAAGTTGATTTAAATAGATCAACAACTTACTACTTAACTCGCTACTGTACTTGTCGATGTGTAAATCGGGCTTAAGTCTAACAAAACCACGTCAGGACCATCTCATTACACTTGTAAACCAAAACAATAATTACGTAGAGCACCTGTGTGAAAGGTCTGAAGGTCGTCGACCTGTCCATGGTGTGACGAGGGGTAACGAGGGGTGAAGGGGGGGTGCGGTAGCCCGTGAGATCAAAGCATGTCTAACACGTCGACAGGCGAGTTGACATTGGATATAACCTTTAATATTAATTGCGTGGTTAAATGGATCTTAAATGTTATTAGCTTGATTTGTAATTTTAGGAGTAGATCGATTATGAATATTAACTTTCGAAGTTCAGAACAGCGATAAACGGGAACCCGAAATTGCACATTTTCAACTAGCTAGAGACATAATAGGGCAACATCATTTAGGCTCAGAGCTATCACTTGTGTATAGCACAACATTGCCACATACCACGACCTCCAAAGACTAGAAGGAGGCAGACATTCAGAATAAACCGATTTTGTACTAATTATCTGTATAGTTTTATATCACTAATAACCCCATTTCATCCCATGGGTGTCGTGAAAACCGACTAAGGGACTAACCGTAAATATTATCTTTACGACGTAAAAAGAAGGAAAACCAATCCGCCTGGCCAGCGTGGTATTAGTAGGCCAAGTATTCCTCCATCACGGGAGGATGCGCGTCCCTGCAGTGGGACATTAATGGGCTGTTATGATATATCACTCAAGAGGCCTCAAGATCATTGAGACTAATAATTTGTGAATCACACAAACAATTATTCTCCATAGGATTCTAACCCATTGAACCACTTCATCCAGACAAATTATCATACCATCCCCCACGCAAGCAAATCCCCAGACTAAGCTAGTTTTCATTATAAAGCTAGTAAACAATAGATGCAATCAAGTTCAAGTATCAATAGACAGTTCGCTCTTCTATCCACACGTTAACAATATGCTGAATATAACTATACTGTTGTGCTAATGAAACGAGAACATTTCATTTCCTATAACTAGCTGTGTCTGTATAGTGTATAGGCTTTGTCGTGGTATTGTTGACAGCTCTTCATCTATATATGGATGTTGAATGAATTGAAAGTCGATGATGCTTTTGTTGAGCTAATGTTATAATTAAGGATAGATTTTTGCTATTAACAGAAGACAACTTCATCAGTAGACTCTACAACAAACATCAATTTAATAATCAAAGTATATACAAGCTCAGGGCAATCATTTTAGGATCCCACAAACCATTAAAATATGTGAAATTCGAAATAACGACTTCGTGGCAATGTTTTCTTGCTTGATTTAAGAATTAATGATGATTTTGTGTCAATTTATCGATGAGAATATGAGGCTGAATACGAGTAACATTGCGTTCTGAATAACACAACAAATGGAGAACCGTCAAACATATCCTGAAACACTATTGAAACCTGTTCTATACCTACCTATTCGCCTGATTACTGTGATACTATTGCATTAAGTAGATTCAAATTTCATGCATGACTTAAATAACGTCCTTGCAGTGTGACATTTGAAGACAGTTTTGATAAAATACGTATATCAATTACTTACAATTTTAAACTTCATGTCAAATGTCAAACTTAATCTAGGACTCAGCTATACACAGTATAGTAGCAGTATACAATCGGTAGTGCAAATCCCACACAGCGGCGCTCGTCCCACTGTTTACCAAGTTGGTCGTGCGCTCTCAATACGATTACGAGAGCCTCGGCGACAAACAATCATGGATATATTACTCGTATATAGTTAGTAGTAAGAGTTATAGTTTACTACAACTATAGAATTTGTAGTTTCAATGGTTGTATAGAAAGAGTGAAATTGTTCTTAATCCGGCTTTGAGTTAAGCCTGCTATTCTGCATGGTTGAGATATTCATAACATATTAACCTATGAATGTCCCAAATCAGAGTCGGACATCATCTATGTACGAGAAATTTAGCCTACCACCATGTTGTATCCTCCTTTTCACTGTAAATTATTTCTAGAGATTATACTTAGTTTTTGTCTCATTGTTCATTTATTCAATTATTTTGACGTTCATGCATGTACCCTACATGAATACGGGATCTTGACCAAGTCGTCACGATAACTATTGTAGGTCAACTTTCCTTCCACACAAAACGATGCCCTATCCATACAGTGGAACAAGTCAATATGATAACAACACAACCTATAGATAAATGTATATAATATTAAACTCATTAGCCACCACCACAAAGAAATGCGTACAAAACATTACCTAAATAAAAACGCATCTTAATTTACGCACCCCAAGAGAGAAACAAAAAGTTATAAGACTACGAGTACATATTCATGTCACACCGAATTCAATTAGAACCAACACATATTTCTGAAGCTTCTTCAGAGCAAAACTGCTAATAAGATACTGTCATGAACCATTTGTAAATCCGAAATTAGCATTGGTGTCCGTGACTTTGTCTGCGGGTGATTCTAGTAGCTTAAATTATAAATACAATATCTTTAAAATTGTAGCCTATGAGTTATTCTGATGTATAAAGGACATTGTTGTAAAATTGCGGGTAGGCCCCGGAAAACATATGGTGACCAGATAGGTTGTATATTGGAGAATGGCCAAATAAAGAGCACTCATAACCGACGCGCATGTATGACTCGCTTAATGCATGTGGACGAGGCCGAATCTGTTTGCCAGAATCGTGACCAGTAGCGTTCTGTCGTCTCTGCCTACCCCGGACGGGATGAGGCGTGAGTTTATGAATGTATTGTAAAGTTAATTAAAATCCATTCAGTTTTTACGTGAAACAGTGACAAACATCCATCCATACATACTTACAATCTTTCACGTTTTAATAATATTACTGGATTTTAAAAAAGTGTCCAAAAATATAACATACACTGACCTTTCCAAAGCGTTCAGGCATGAACATTGTGTGTCTAGAACGTTCATATTTGATCTTCTGCCGTTATGAAGCAGGTTTAAAAATATTATGCTGTGACATTTTGTTTTCGCCTTTTTTAGAACTTTGCTTTTAGGTAGATAATAAGATTATTTTAGACGTAGGTACTAAATTGACGTCACAATAGGAATCGAATCAAAAATTTCGATTAATCATATTTTTTCAATTAATAATATCAGTTAGATTCTCGTAATTTATATTACTTAGTAAAAAACTACCTAACTAGCTTCACCTTAAAGCAACATTGCATTGCTTCAAGCAGCAAACATTAATAAATTTAGGCAAAAAGTAATGACTATGGTACGCAGGGTGACTGAAACAGTGTCGCAGGCAGTATTAGGGCTCTTTCAGTTAAATCTTGCCGTACGGCTGCCGCACGGAAAGATTTGTATGAAAACAAACGAACATTGCTTTTCCCGTCCGAAAAACGCACGGCAGCCGTACGGCGCAAAGCGGCTAAATTGAAAGAGCCCTTAGGCGACCGATTTGTTCGTTTCATTACCATTTTCTATCATTATTCACAAGAAACATCCGACATTCGCACTTCAATATCAATGGTCAGAATATCTATAATAGCACTAGCTCGCCCTTCAAACTATATTAAAATACCACAATACAACCAGAAATATTTTGGCAGGTTAATTCTCAAGATCAAATATGTTTAGTTCTGCGAAATAATAGAACTATAACACTACTGTATCGTGTGGGTACTTGTAGATAAAGGGGCTACTTATTCTAATACATAGAATAACTAATAATAACAGATTGATGTGCTACAATCGCATTTATATTGTTTCCTGATAAATACTCGAGTGCATTATGTAAACATTTCAGCTGGAACTAATTTTGGATAATGTAGTGCATGGCCGGTCATGTGATGCTTTATGTAGGTAGTGGGTGAGGGAGGATCGATCGGGAGTTATGGTTTTGTTATAGGTAATATTGACTACGTTATGCTAGTTATAGATGGAAGTAGTACTTTCCGTGTGGTTGGTGAAGTGAACATACAATACATGATTTTACCATCTTTACTCATTTAATGGATGTCGTAAGAAGGCGTAAGACGTAAGAGAAAGTTTATTCCTATAAGTCCCTATCTCCACATAAACAAAATAAGAAAAATGTGACTTACAAGTCTGACCAGCGTGGTATAAGTCGACCAGTTTACCCTCGTCATAGTTAACCCAACCCTACTAAGGGGGATTAATGGTTGCAAAATGTGTTTGAAAGTTAAAACGACTTTCTTAAGAGAACCTTTTCAGAAAGGACCTAGTACTGTTCGTCCACTTAGCGTAGCTATCTGTAGGCTAAGTCAATCTTTAAACGATTTACGCGAACATCACCAAAAGAAATAGACAAAAAATAAAATCAAAGCTCCTAAAAACACTTTACACAGCAACAAGATACAGAAGAAATAACAAAGTAATTTTACAACCGACCTATCTCATTCGAATAACCATAAAGAAATACACAAGGGCAAACCGATACCATCGCATGGAAACAATAATACTTTAGAATAACGGTTGCTACCGAACGTATTCTGACAAAATGACAATGAAAATGGAAAATAATGGCCACGTATAAGAGTTACATGTTAAGAATGTAGATAGCCTGTTTTTGTTTTGGGAGGAAATGCTTTGGACAGGTCTTGTTCCCTCGCTTTCCATTCTAGTGAGATGGGTATGTTAGGCTCTAATAGACTAGGTCTCGGACTAAAACCTTTATAGTACCTATAGCCAGGGCAATGAGGGAAACATGGAAATTGAAACTTTTTTTAAGTAACGTTATAATGTGCGGTTTTGCGTAGCTAATGCCTCTATTTACCCCAAAGTTTAATAAACTATGAATAATATTTATTTTCCTTCACAATAAAAACCTACATCTAGAGGATTGTAATATAACATTAGTGTTTGTGAAGGAGTGGTGCCTAAAATGAGTTTGTAAAAACCTGTGCTACAATAACAATACTACTGGTATTATACCAGCTGATAGCAGAATATTTGTCCCTCTATTTCTACCATGTAGAATAATCAACCAAAGCAGCTTTGTATGAAAAGTGACATTTTCTTTCATTTTCCCTCGGTTTACTTTTAGCAAAGTCAGCACAGTATCGCGTGATAATTTAACATAAATCGTTAGTATACAGCGCCAGTCACTTCCCTCTACCCCTCTTCTATGCAGTTCTTGTTTACTTTTAAACTATATTACATCGATTGTATTGATTTTTATAGTTGACATTGCTTTTAGAAAATATTTCTTTTTCTTTAGTGCCTACTTACTTTATTATAATCTTTTATGAGCATGTAATTCACGTTAAAAGGGTAATTCATTAAAAATATATTAAAACCATTTATTTTTTAACCAATTTTGGTTACAACCTACCACTTATGATCATCGAATAGGAAAACATTTGTCTAACAGCCAAAACTAACGCAGATGACTATGGTAGATGTCTGCAAAGAATGTGTACAAGAAATTAACTTTTCAAACAGAATAATGCATCGACACCAATAGGCTTAGTGACAGGGTTGAAGATGACGCTTTCGTGTATATTGCGTTTTCTAGGGTAAGCAGGGAATGTCTAAAACGTAGCGGCCGCAAAAGAATATCTACTTATGAGTCAGTATTTATAGGCCAAATACATAAAGTTTATGGAAACAAAACGAAGTATATTTCGATTGAAATGATCGAAATATTTCATTGATAATGTTGGCAGTAAGAAAACAATAACCATTGGGCAAAGCTGCAATCTGAAAGTGTTCGCGCTGTATACGAAATACAAAATTCAACAATTTGTAAAATGAAAATGTGAGTAGCGGCTGTGTTGTATTGCATGATATAGCCTATTGCGAAGTTCAAGTAAAAGTTAAATATAATAACAAGGAATATATTTAATAATGTTAGATTCTGATTGTTTCCAGACTTCATGGGACAAACGATCCTTTGAAAAAATAAAATTATTTTTAATATTATTATTAGTTGTAAGTTGGTCAAGGCATTATAAAAATTATTGCACAATGATTAATAAATGAATCAAAAGATAAAAATATCTTACTATCTAAAAATTAAGTTTTCATTACGATAAGTGTTATAATTAAAACTAGCGTAGTTATGACGAACTTAGATACATAATTGAAGACACAAAAAATCAATATCGCATGATTTTACTGCAATGCCAGACTGCAATGCTGTAATTGTTAATCAATTTGTAACCTTCAAAACGTTTTCTTCTGCGATGCTCTTTTATTTGCAACGTTTAGCCCTTTATAAATGAGTACTACACATGACTTATTCTTCTAACAGTCAATTAACTCTAAGTCACTAATAACTATTAGTTATTATAGACTACTCACTACTGAGCCTTATTATGTTAAAGCATGTTCCCAATTTATTTTTCCGTGAATATTTTCTTTACGAAATAAAAAAGTAGGAAAACTTAAAATTAAACCCTATACCAATCCGTCTGGCCAGTAGTGGCGAAGTGTCCATATAACTCGATTCCTACCGGCTTACCTTTGCAAAAACCGCTTAGCATTGTCTATTAATCAATTATAAATCAATGACGCAACATCCACTCAATACAAAATAATATAAAACAAAAAAGTATTCTCTTACGTAAATCGCAATAATAATTACAGTAATAATAATTTTCAATATAATTATTTACGTACTCATAACGCCATCTTGTAATTAAAGGTTGTCAACTAACAACTTGTTATGGTTCAGTCAGAGAGTACTTAAAGCGCGCATGCGCGGAGCGCAGTAAGCCGGTCGCGAAATTAGGAATCCAGTACAACAGACTGTACGGAAATCGTACGGTCACGTGACACTTTGTATTCGTCGATCTAAGGTACCATATAAGCCGGTGGCCATCGGCTTATGACAAGGATAAAAGATACAACTACAACATTGCGAGAGCGAGAAAGCACTATTGCAACCAGTGGACCGACCAATTGTAACGAAGTTTCATTTCATTTCACGTTAAGTACTTAATTTGCCATTGACATTCCTTTGTTTTTATCAATTATTTAAATCTGATAGAAATCAGCCTTTCTTCTGAATTTTTAGTTTTTAATTATATTTATTTGTTTTTATATTTTTATACGGCTTGCGTCTTGACTTTGGCAGAATCATCGGTAAACGATAGGACCATTTGAAGAAAAAACAGATATTTGTATTTATTTTCTGCAAATTAGGTTATAAAATTCGCTTTCTTGTTTAAAGTAGTAAAATTTGTATGTTTAATTATTTATGATTGTGTATTATGTGTTGTGCATTGGTTGACTTTATTTTTGTCGTAGTGCGTTGGGATCCTATGGAATATTTTTGTAAGTACTTGTTTGTATTGTTTTCAGCAAATTTAATAGTTTGTTGTTATAAGGGACAGGTTAATAGTGTTATATTATATTGACTATCCTATTATGTGATGTGCGATAAAACATCATTCTCGAAATTGAATTATAAATATAAGAAACGCCGGCGCTGTGGATTTACGAAACATTTTAATACAATTATCTCATTTCGATACGTATAAGTAAGTGGCTTACAGACAGTATTCTCAGATTCTAAAAGTAAGTAAGTAGGTATGTAGAATCATTTAGGATATAGCAATATAAACAATTAATCTAATTGATCAAAGAAGTCTTCCAAACAGAGAAACATTTTCGTATTTTAAGTTTATGAGTTCGGGACAACTAGGTAAAATCGAAACATTTTCTCACGAATACCTATGAACTACAGAATAATAGTAATATAAAGTAGAACAAAAGTCCACGGAATCTTCGGCTTCCCTTTTATAAAAATCCACCCTTCGCCACTGCTGGCCAGCATAGTATTAATAGGCCAAGTAAGTATCCCTCCGTCACGGGAGGAGGCCCGTCCCTGCAGTGAGACATTACTGGGCAGTTATGATGATGATGATGTTCCCAATTTTAGACAAATCCACCCGATCTACCCCCTCTGAATAAATCAATTATTAGCCATCGTGTTTTATTTAGAAATTATATTTTCAAATGTTAGTTTTTTAGATTGACATTTTACTATAACAAGAACTTCTTCCTGAACGTATCAACTTATTTCCGGTGGAATCCCACAAATCTGTGAGATCTTAGTTGAGAGAGTGGGCTTGCTCGCAGCCAACCGGTCAAAGTCATCACACGACGCAGGTTACTGGAACTGGTTGTAAGTTTCACTCGTTTACATACAGTTCTAACTAAAATATAGTCTGTCATGATACACGAGACGTACCCTGACATACACTTCGCTTAAGTTTTATACAATATTTTGATTTCATTCTGGTGATCTTTGGTTCAAATAAAAAAACAGACGCATTAGAGCTGAGCTTAGCGCAAGGAATTAAAACATCAATAATGACACTAAGAACATCTATGCTCAGCTCAGAACAAGTGATTGTTGATGGCACCGCTTAGTATTAGTCTTATTCTCCGTGTGGTGACGGAGTAAGAATACAATGTTTCACCACCCCAACTCATGCTACGGGTGTCGTATAAACCGACTAAGGGACTATCCGTGATTATTATCTTTTCGAAATAAAAAGTAGGAAAACTTGAAATTAAACCCTATACCAATCCGTCTGGCCAGCGTGGTATTAGTAGGCCAAGTATCTCTCCGTCACGGGAGGGGGCGCGTCCCTGCAGTGGGACATGAATGGGCAGTGGGATATGATGATGATGACAGCGTAGTATTATAGCCAGCGACCTCGTACAAGAGTGCAAACTTACTAAGACAGTCATATCTGATACTGTAAGCAAATATTTAGACATTTCACTCTACTGCAATCAGACAGAATAATAAAACAATGCAAATAAACCACAATATAACAAACTGCACTGTCCAAGTGTAAAATCTCATACAAAATTTTCGTTTTAATCAGTTTTTGTCCCTTAATAAATAACGCATTATTGTGGTCCCTAGATAGCAGTATGGGTATTTAATAGAGTATAAACAGTTTTAGGGCACAAATCCACGGCATTGTCGGAGTGACCCCTCGCGTCTAGACTGCCAACCCTCGGTTTATACAAGTTTATGTCTAAGTATGCGAAGTGAGGACTCAATGACAGCGAATAGCGATTATGTAGTTTTCAAATGAATGTTTTTCAGAAAGAAAGAGTTCAAATTCAGTAAGATGTATCGAAGATCATGAATTGCACAACTAATTTTCAAGGATTTTTTCTTGTCTATTTGTTTCCATATTAGCTTATAGACGCCCACTGCTGGACATAGGCATCCTTCAAACGTTCCCACCCGCACGGTCGTGTGCCTCCCTTATAAACAAAATTTGAACAATATTAACATTTTTATGAACATGATTGTTTGCATCGGTCTGGGTGTTTTCTATGTAAAATGTGTATGTATTTACAAAACAAAAGGTATTTATGTATGTGTATCCGTTGTCTAGTACCCATAGTACAAGCTCCGGTTAGTTTGGGACTAGATGGCGCTGTGTGAATGTGTGAGGAATATTTATTTTTATTTATTGTTAGTGTATGTAGTATTAGTGTGTTTACAAAAGGCAAATCCCGCACTACCGCTATCATTCGAGGCATACCCTACAATTATACAAAAGGGGGGAGGTTTAGTCACAGGTGACCGGCTGTAGCTTTTGACATGCAATTGTATTAGCTCACTCTTCATTTTTGTTTGCTTCTAATGTTTTATTTATGACTAGCTGCTGTGCCCGCGACTTCGTTCGCGTGGCGGATGTTACTTACTTCGCAATTCGATTTAATACTGAAAAATCGTTTTTAAAACCTTATAACGAACAGGGGCCCAATTCTGCTATTTACAAATGACTCAATAGAATCGAAATTGCGTCTCATTGTCAGTTTTTGACATAGTTGCTATTCTGCAATTATTACAAGAACGATTACGCTTCGATTGAATCGTATTTGGATAATTTCCTATTCTGCTTTATAATCGATTGCAATTGCAAGTCGATTGTGAACTTATTCGGTATTCTACTCTTATTTGACGTTTGTTTGACGTTTGTTTCAATTGTGGATTTTGCATTGACGTGCGTTTGACCTTCGATTGAACAACAACAGCTATTTATCTAATGTTACGGCTTTACAATCTAGTGACAATAATTAAAACGACACTACTTTTACTTTATATACTTTTATTTAATGTGGAGTAAGTATATTAGTTTATTATAACATAATAATATCAATAGTTTATAATATTAGTTATGTATTTTTTTAAGAGTTGTACCTAATAGAATTATACTAATTGAAGTAATTATTTCAGCCCCATTGAATGTGTTCTCCATCCTTCAGAACATCCAGCCCAGCGTAAGACTATCTGAGAATACCCAGTGCTAAGGATAAAGAATGAAAAATTTAAATTAAACAGCATCGGGGAAACTGCTTTGTAATTTGCCAATAAATGAAACAAGGTAAGGTAGAGGCAAGGTTTTTATAGTTAAAGTTGTTGTCATCCACTAAACATTCCATGTATGGGTGATCATCATCAAATAAATAAATAAAATAAACATTTTTTGTAAAGTAACAATTTTAAGTATAATCATGCTTTCATTTTAGTCATTTAGTAAATCAACTTGTATTTATTTCTTTCAGCACATAAGACATCCTTGAGTGGTTGCAGAAGGATATAATGCTTATCCTAGTGAAATATTTTCATTAAATGATTTATAGCTGCCAGACGATGATGAAAAGAATCCATATTAATACCGCAGATGCAATTTGCAAGCATTAATGAAAAGTTTATGAAGAGCCACAATTACCAAATCCCATCATGGCAGTAATGAAATAGTCAGGGTGTACAAGCTAGCTTGGCTTTTGGTGAAGAACTGCCCTGGCAGAGGCAATAAAAAATAATATCTGTTTTATAAGGTTTTTATTATATGTATTAATCATTTTTAGTTTTTGAAATAGTGATATTGTGTTATAGTTAATCAATCAATAATCTTTATTTGCCAGAATGTAGGTTTACAGAGTATTATCTTACAGTATAATGGTGCCTTTACATCCTACCATTACATAAATATGGTGTGCAAATATTACATTTTAACATGCACAATGCTATTTATTATTTGAGTGATAAAAAGAGTAAACAACAGCAACAAATAAGATATTCATACATGATTATGTCTAAGTTTATGTCAGTTAAACAGATAAAATTGAGTAAAATTAAATTGATGTCAGATCAAGAATACAAATAAGTCCACAATATAATATAATAGTAATAAACTAGAATAAGTACATTAGTAAGTCTTATAATTTAAAGGTTACAGTAGTAAAATTAATACATAAATCAATTACTTATTAAAATATTATGATTTTCGACATCACCATTCGGAAATTCGGTACGGACCCACGATACCCCTGACGATACCACCAGGGGTATCGTGGGTCTTTCAAAAGTAAACGATACCCCTGTCCGAATGACAGTAGTGTTGTAGTGTGGAATGCTGAAATACATTTATCTCTTGTACGTAAATGACTAATGTGTACCTACTTTTAAATAGCTATTCTACTAATTGAGGGCTTATAAATGCGAAAGTTTGTGAGGATGGATGGATGTTTGTTACTCTTTCACGCAAAAACTACTGAATGGATTTTGATGATATTTGGAATATAGGTTTATATATAGTATTTTAGGGTGTAGAATAACATTTAAGCTACCTATACAACGCGGGTGAGGCCGCGGGCATAAGCTAGTAACGCATAATTGCTAATACAAACTCTGGTAGGCTGCAAAGTGCTTTGCTAGTGGCAGACGATTGGACAATACTGGTTGACACGTTTGAAACACAACAAAATCCCGGAGAATATCTGCGTGTCGCCGTTAAGATCAGACATATTCCTTGACTTGACAAATGAGATAACTAGAAATGGCTACAAGCTATATAAAATAATTGCGAGGGGTACTCCAGCTAAATCCCTCAACAACTTAACAAAAGCTTATATGCAAGTGTTCCCTCCTCTATCACGCGATGGATCCGGCACCCGCACGGAGCATCTATGGAATGCTAAGATTAGGTCTTATTGATATTTTTTTAATTTTTGTGAATATGAAATTCACGAGATGATGACAAAGCTCTTATTAGATCATCATAACAGCCCATCAATGTCCCACTGCAGGGACGGGCCTCCTTCCGTGACGGAGGGGCATTTGGCCTACTAATACCACGCTGGCCAGACGGATTGGTACAGGGTTTAATTTCAAGTTTTCATTCTTTTATTTTGTTAATTATTACTTATTATTTTATTTTATTTATTTAAACAAAACAATACAATTTACACTTAACTTAAACTTAAAACTTAAACTTATTAGATACTTACTTATTATTATAATAACATAAATATTTCCTAATAAAAGAGTGTCATTTGTTCAACTACGTTTTCAATTTAACAAATCGAAGGAATTTAATTTTATTTATTCAACTATAAACCGTGGAATTTAATTGGGTCTGTTTTTTTAATGTATGTACCCAGTTTATCATTTTTAATATTACCACGTAACAAAAAACATAAAACAAACTTATTATACAAAAATCATCCAAACAACTCGCAGACATCATCCATACAACTCGCAGACTAAACAACTCACAAACTTCAAAGATACAATTATTATCAAAATAAGTTAAACTAATTAGAATAGATGATTGTAATTTAGTAACATAGGTCATGGTACAGTTTAACTTTAAAGGGACACTAGGGTACGGTGTAGTACGGTGGGTCTGTAGCGATTAGTGGCACAACACTATTAGTTGGGGGTATCGTTTACTTTTAAAAGACCCACGATACCCCTGGTGGTATCGTCAGGGGTATCGTGGGTCCGTACCGACCAAAACGATCCATAACCTACAATCTCATTCTCCGCAATCTGACATATATTCATCAACACTATAAAAGCATTTTGCCTTTAACCATTTTGTTAACTTTATTTTAAATATTGTTAAAGGCAAATTCTCTAAAATCGTCCGGTAACTTATTATATACCCTCACAGCATTCATTAATGTTAGGAGTATAGGATATTGATTTATATAATTATAGTGAAAATTCAATAGGTTTATTGTTTATTATATATTTCTAATTAAGTATCTTATAACAAAATATAGCAAATAAGTGTACAAAATAAAAATAAAGTATCCGCTACCTTTTCAAATGCCTTGTTTAATTTTTTAATAAATGTAGCTAATAATTTTATCAAAATCATGTAAGTAATTTAACAATATCAGTATCTGCTATTTACATTCAATTAAGTATCTAACATAAAATTCACCCATTATCAAATTAATTTAAAATATTGAACATTTTGTTAACTTAAACTTAATAATCTTAGTAAGTACATCTATTTATTTCACTGTTAAGCCTTACACCCTATTCCAACAAAGACTATTCTTATCTTCACCTAATGTTGGAGAGGTAAAGCCTGCACAATTTCAAATATTGAAGAGCAACATGCAATAATGAACTTTCCCGCTGTGTCTGAATGGTAAAGGTACTTCAATGTAGCACCCGGTGTACCAAAGTATTTGAGTATGCACACCAATAGTACTTTAATTATAATAGTACCCTTCAGCAATCTCTTCTGAAGCAATGTTAACTGTATCATTAGATATCAACGCTGGGGATAACCAAAATCACCTGAAAATAAGATTACAATTAATTATTACACTTAGAACAGAAATATTATTTTGGCAGTCCCAGTTGTATCTACTAAAAAGTGTGTTTATAAACTGAGACATAAGAGACCATTATCTATATTATTACATGACAATTACAGAAGAAGTTGTATATTACCTAGTAACTCCAAAATTTCCACGACGCCATAATATTTGTTAATATAAGTCGGAATTGTATTTATCTATCGTGGCTGACACCGACTCCAAAAGTAACAATAATATTACATTATTTCTTCTTCTTCTTTCTTTTATATGGCAAACTATGCCGATGTCGACAATTCTGCCAGAGTCCGAAGTGCTATGACTTAATGTGAAGTGTTATAGACCAAAACACTAATAAATTCTTCTTCTTATTACATTATTTATAATAATTCATATTGTAGTAACTATTAACAGCTAATCTGTCATTCATAATATGAATGAGAGATTTTTTTAGTTGAGTTTGCATAGGCAATTACGTAATACAGCCATGATTTTCTTATTCAGGTTATTAGTAGGTTTTAAAGGGCAACTCTAATAAGTTGGTAGATTATACAAGGCAACACAGATTTAACTTTGATCTTCGACTCAATTACGATTCACATTCGACCACAAACAAGTTTTTGCAGAATACAAAATTTGTTCCAATCGTAACAGAATCAAAATTGATTGTCAACGTTATGTAGTTTAAATATTATTAGCGGAATTGGGCCCCAGATATACCTACATTACAAACGAATTGTAAAATTAACGAACGAACCAAAACCTTTTCAAAGTAAATAAATAGTAAATAAAATATCTATGAAGACTGCGTCTAAACTTATACTGAAAGACATGAGCGAACGTCATTCTTTCAAGGAAAATCTTAACACCGCGATACTGAAAATGACGTCACAGGCACAATGCTATCTGTTGTCAAATTTGTAAGTTAAAATAAATGACATCGCTTATTTCATCATAACTGCAAGGACGCGCCTCCTCCCGTGACGGAAGAATACTTGGCCTACTAATACCACGCTGGCCAGTCGGATTGGTTGATAATATACGGATAGATTGGAAGATAATATTCACCGATAGTCCCTTAGTCGGTTTTACGCC
Organism: Schrankia costaestrigalis; assembly: GCA_905475405.1. NCBI lineage: Eukaryota > Metazoa > Arthropoda > Insecta > Lepidoptera > Erebidae > Schrankia > Schrankia costaestrigalis. The sequence goes on along the minus strand of FR997852.1, from coordinate 11,568,219 downwards.
ACCCATGGGATGAGATGGGGAGGTGACATATTGTATTCTTACTCCGTCACCACACGGATACATGGCTGGCGTGCATGAGGTCGCGGGTTCGATTCCCATGGAGGACAATTGTGATACACAAACTATTGTCCTTAGTCTGGATGTTCTTTGTGTCCGTTAAATTGATATTTTTAAAGGCTAGTGTGGGATTTGTCTTTTGTAAAAAAAATGCTGAAATAAATTATTGTACCTCACACCTTTTTACCATCTAGCAAAAAATATTTGACTAAACTTAGACTCGACTATATTATTATCTATAGATAAACTGCGTGCAGTATTTTTGAATTACTTAATAAAATAAACACAAACACTTTGAATAATAATTTAATGTTTTGTGATTGTATTTCTTTATTTTATTGTCAGTTTTGTATTTTTTTATTGTTGACAAATAGCAATAATGTGTAAAATGATCTATATCTTGTGTGTTTATCAACCGATTTCTATAATTTTTTTTTTATGAATAAGATATTAAAGTGTACTTTTGAAATATGGGAGTTTGAAAAAGATATGTCTATGCAAATTACAATATATTTATGTATTTAATACACTTTGAAGAAAACCCTAACGATTAAACACGTTATTGTGGCTAATATATAAAAGATAGATATATACTATTCAGGACTTTTTTGTACATCTTTTGAAGACCATTATTTTTGTAATACATATTTTTGGCGTATGATCAACGTATGCGATGATAAGAGCTAGAACGCGCTTTTTGTCAACTGACTTGCTTCAAATTTTTCGTCACTGCTCAGCTCCTATGTGTCTTAGCGTTATGTTATACAGCCTATAACCTGTCCGGGAGTATGGACTACAATCGTACCAAGTTTGGTTAAAATGCCTTCAGTAGTTTTTGACCCATGCGTGCACATACAGACAGACAGACAGACAGACAGACAGACAGACAGACAGACAAAAAATTTATTGATTGCATTTTTGGCATTAGTATCGATCACGATTCATCCTCCAATATTAATTTTGAACATATATTCAATGTACAGAATTGATCTCTCTACAGTTTTATTATAAGTATAGATACGTGTAAAGCTTTTGTTTTTGGCAATTACAAAATTGTTGTTATTTATTTATATTGTTTTGTTTTAATTATGGGATATTTATCACACATTCCTAAATAAATAAATATAAATATTCCTCACACATTCACACAACGCCATCTAGTCCCAAACTAAGCAAAGCTTGTAAAATCTAATATATTGGGATGAAAAAACACGTAAAATTTAATAAGTATTGGTATTAAATTGGCATTATGTAAGCATACAACTGTACTAGTACAAGGATGGGGTTCTCTAAGTAATGAAGAGAAATCAGGGTACCGATACTACGTTGCCAGACAGATAGATAAAGGATTTATTTGTAAAGTGCCACCAACACATTGGGTCCCTTGAGTCTCGTAAAAAGCGACGAAGCGGGGATATTAGAGAGATTGACAGACATGATATCAAGAAGAAACAAGCATGCAGTGCTTACATCTAGTAAAGACAATTTAGTACAAGTTATGTAACTTATATGTTACTTAGTTTAAACAATTTTTGAAGTATTATAATATAGAAGTATATAGTAAGAATAACTGCCTCGTTGGAAAAGCAGTTGTGTCTGCGGCTACCGTGCACGTAGTCAAAGCTTTGAATCACACGCAGGGCAATTTGTATTGGCCACAATAGTCGTGAGTCTAGATGATATTTCGGTCCCAACGTACCCTAGTGCGAGAGTTGCCTTTATAAAAACAAAATATATAGAAATATCGGGCCTGCGTGGAACTAATACAACACCGAGGTGAGTCAAGTACTACACCAACAACAACAATATAAGTAGTTGTTATTCCAGCCACGACGAATCACAACATGGCTCTTATATGTTTGTTATTTCCATTCTGATGTAATGTCAAATATGAGGAAACTTTTCATTCAGCGCCGCGCACGCAAGCTCGTGCCGATGCCAAAATAACATCGTTAACTCATACATCATAACTATTCGTAACTAACATTATATATCTGAATACATAAATATAACATTATACCAATTATTTGATGAATAGTGATTTTATTGTTTGAAGAAAAAATTATACATTGACGGCGGGTAACTTTGCCTACTTAAGCGCCGATTACACTAGACTACATGTAGTCAACTACATCATGTAGGAGACTACATGTAGTCTAGTGTAATCACATGTAGGACAGTGTAAACAGAACGTCCTAACACTAAAAAGTTAGGACGTCCTTATGTAGGAGAATACGTTGTAGTCCTACTGTAGTCTAGTGTAATCGGCGCTTTATTTTTACCACGCTGGCTGTCTAGATATCTTGGAAAAGTGTTTTTTTTTTGTTTTTACGAGAACAATGTGATGTAAGCTGGTGACACGGATGCACACTCTAGTGTATATTTGTACCAAAAAATCTATGGGCTGTAAACGTATATAGGGCGACGGGAAGACGATAGACGAGTGACGCACAGGACCGTTTATGTGAAAATATTTGTAGTGTAAACTTATGTCCAGTAGTGGACGTCAGTTTACTGATACGATGAAGTAAATCATGAACTTCTACAAAGTATAAGTAAATAATTAATAAACAAATAGATATTCAGGGACATCTCTACACAGCGCCATCTGTTCCCAAAGTAAGCTAGGCTTACCCTGCTTGTATTATTATGGGTAACAGAACAACGGATATTAATACTTATATACTTTTTTTTTGTAAATACATACATATCATATGTTCATACACACAAAGATTTGCATTGAGTGGGAATCGAACCCGAGACCTCTGCATAGCAGCCATGTAATATAACCACTACGCCACAGAGGTCGTTAAATATAGATCGATTACATAAAGTTCAAGCTTTAAGTTTACATAACTTATATTTTTAACTTACATATTTCTAAACAACACAGTACCTAAGCGTTATACCTGTCATAAAAACTCAGTTAATAAACTATCACATGAACGTCGATATCATTAGACAAAAGCTCAGTGATCTAGCAACACACGCGCGCCATTTTCTATCCTATCTGATCGACAACGTACTTGTTGTGTATAGGAAAAAACTATTTTATATACTAACACTTAGTAGCTGGAGGCTTCGTTGAAAACCACTCAAGTATATACAGATTGTAGTATTCTATTTTTGTATACCTAGACTTAGCTAAGAATTTTCTTTTTTCATTCATAAACTTGAAATTAAACCCTGTACCAATACGTCTGGCCAGCGTGGTATTTACCTATAGGTCAAATATCCCTCCGTCACGAGAAGAGGCCCGTCCCTGTAGTGGGACATTAATGGGCTGTTATGATGATGATTCATAAAATTACTTGCAGTTTAAATTACGTAGGTATAAGTTATAAATTTGGATAAGGTTACGGCCAAAGGCGTTTACTCAGAAAAGGAGCCAAGTTGGAAACTTGTCTCGAGCTACAAAGTTTTAGATTTTTGGAATATATCTTTAAGTATCAAAGCATCGAGTTAAGTACATGGTTTAATTAGCCATAAGAATCACAACTGTAAAAAGATTTATGCTACAGAAAGTCACGATTTGCCTTTTTCAAGGAAAAATACGAATGTATTGCATTTCAATCTTCAAAAGCGGTTTTTCTGTTTGGTCGTTTGTAGAACACACATAAAACGACATACAAATTTATCCATCTTCTGGATCAGTCAACTAAATAGAACAGTTAGAAAAATTGTAACCTTGAATCGAACAAATGTCAATAAAAATAAATGGAACTGTCAAATATTTCAGAGTAACGACAGCAAATCAACTAATTACATTGAGATATAATCGATTTTACGATTAAGCTCTCTGACACTCGTGACAATTTAATATCATTCAAAGTAGTAAGAACCTTTTTTTACTGAAGTAACTTTACATTTCAGATTTATTCTCGACTAGCTTCCGCCCGTGGCTTCGCCCGCGTGAAATTAGTTGATTAGATTCTGATAACGTCAGGATTCAGCTGTTTAAATACTATTTTTCCCGCCAAAATTCAATGACGTCACGACTTAGCTGTCAAAATATATTTTCCTGCCAAAATTCTGTGACGTCACGACTCATCTGTCAAAAATTCTATGACGTCACGCCTATCTGTCAAAATTGACAGCTGTCAAAAGTGACAGAGGTATCAAATATTTTCCCGCCAAAATAAAATGACGTCACATATCATCTGTCAAAAATTCTGTGACGTCACGACTCATCTGTCGAAAATTCAAAAACGTCATGGCGCTGCTGTCAAAATTTAATTCTGTGACGTCACGACTCAGCATTCAAAAATTCAATGACGTCACGACTCAACTGTCAAAAAATATTTTCCCGCCAAAATTCTGTGACGTCACGACTCATCTGTCAAAATTCTATGACGTCACAGGTCACGTGACCAAAATTCTATGACGTCACAGGTCACGTGACCAAAATTCTATGACTTCACAGGTCACGTGACCAAAATTCTATGACGTCACAGGTCACGTGACACAGCTTTACCGCCAAAATACTATTAAATCAAAATATAATATGATTGCTAATAAAAAGTAGCCTATGTTCTTTCTCAGGGTCTAAAGATTGTCTGTACCAAATTTCATCGAAATCCGTTCAGCCGTTTAGGCGTGAAAGAGTAACAGACAGACAGACAGACAGACAGAGTTACTTTCGCATTTATAATATTAGTATGGATAAAGGCAAAAAGAGACGTTCAATGTCTTTAATCACTTAAAACTACGTATTACAATGTAGCACTTATAAACGCCAAAAGATAAATTATTTGGCAAACTACAACCACTTTCGTTGGTAAATATACTAAAGCTCTAATAAGAATATAGCCAAGAAATTCAGGCCATTCCTTTCAAACATAATAATTTGTAGCAATTTTCACCAGCATGAACATTTATTTTAGTTAATGTCATAATTGGTTTCAGATAGAATTAAAACTACAGTTAAATATATATAATATCTAAAATGACAATTACAGGGCAAATTCATTAGTCAACATTCAACTACGACCACAAATTATAGCTGCAGAAGCTTTAATATCGTCTAGATAAACACTAAAAACGGTGATTAAAACCTGCACAAGGTACAATTAGCAATTCATTCTTAAAAGATCATGGTTGACAAAAAAGATACATAACGGACAACGAGAACCCTTCAAACTATTGTCCTGAGTCTGGGTGTTCTATGTGTCCGACACATGGCATGATCCCTAGTGCGGGAGTTATTTAAAAAAAAAAACTTTTCTAGCTTTATCTACACTCATACTTATCTATACACAGTGGACCGAGGACCTAGTTAGGAAGGAGGGAAACCTATGGATTAGGGAGGCACAGGACCACATAAGGTGCCAATATTTGGAGGAGGGCTATATCTAGTAGTAGACGTCAATTGGCTGAGATGATGATTATGATACTTAATGTCTTAAATTCACACAAGTCTTTAGTACACCTTCAGTTTTTGTTAAATGCCACCCGTTAGGACTAAGCCCTACTTCTTCCGCATTCACAGCGTAATTTTCTTTTGTCACTTATTTTGCTCATCGTGTCCAAACCATCACATTTTTACTATTTCTTACATAGGTAACATTAGTATACAAAGACAAATGGGTAGGTATTATATATTATAACAAGATTGCGTTATATGACAGTCCGCACGGTCGCAGCGAGGAGTGAGGGATAAACTTGAACTATATTCATTGTGGAACGCTGCCAACTGAGTCACCAGGCTTCCCCTCTGAATCATACGCTACTACTGCACTGACATCAAACTCTTTGCTAACGAGAGGCGCTAGTTTAACGTTATTGAAATTACGCAGCTTTTTTACTATACCCTTTCCACTATATTTAACGACATTTGACAGGTTGACGTTAGTGACGTTCAGCAGTATCTCGAATGTAATGCCATTCGATTGTAAGCGATTTCGTGATTTTTCAAATTACTTTATTTTACACATTTGGATCCTTACATCAACTTACATTATCATTTTATTACTGTTTCTTTCTTTATCTATGTTAAGAGAATTAGCCTATAGCTTAAAATGATAAAGTTATAGTTAGCTTAGGTATTATTTAAAATACATAATTTATCGTGACACACTCGCGGGTTATAGCTAATCTAAAATATCATATTACATTTTATAAACGTATTAAGAAGAGTTCCGGTTTATTCATAGCATTTATTTCTACCGATTATTTGTAATTTGTTTCATAATGGGGGTAATCGTTATGAGTGTCCATCACTAAGTAACCATGGTAACTGAAAAAAACATGGGTACGTCCATGAAATACAATATTATTTGTTTGAAAAATAAGCAGAAATATTACGAAACTTCATGGACGTGAACTGTCAAAAAGCTAAACTTACGTTGGAAGGGGTATAATGGAAATTGGTATAAATAGGGTAAAACTAAATAAAAATTAATTGGAAACAAACGTATATCATTTTAAGAGAACAAATGGCATATGGTTTTTATAATTCTGCAAGTGAAAAATTTTAGTGTCATGGACACGAAACAAAGATAATATCTTACTTATTAAATAAGTTTACAGCTTGTACGGCCTATAGATTTTCCTATTTAGCAGTTAAAATATCAACCCAAGAAACTTATAGGTATTTAACTAACAGCTTACTGGCAGTGGTATATCTACTATATACCATAGCGCTTATCCTTCAATGCCATAATTTTCTTAGTTAATCGTTCAAACATATCAACTCATCTCGTATCTGCTTTGTCTTGCAATATCCTATCTTCTACAATGGTCACAGTAGCCTAAGTTTTCTATAGCAAAGCATAGCGCGTATCAAACAGAACTAAAATAGAATAATCATGTTTGTATAACAGCGTGCAAGCTAATCTAACATCAAGGAAATGTACGAGATTATATATTTTGAAAACAAAGCTCGCTCTTACAAGAAATATTTTAGGACTTCATCGCTACTGACCGAGCAGTACAGAATTGGTATTGAAATAGTTACACTTTAATACAACATCATCTAATATCATTCTAAGCGAGCGTGTATAACTTTGTATTTTTATGGAATCATAGAACAAACCCCCTTACTCATAAACGCCTCTTAAATTTTAGTCAATTGATTAGCTTAAATTCTTACGGTTTTGTTTGGCATAAGATTGGTTTTCCTAATAAAATTCTCGCTAAACAGTGACTAAATTTAAGAGGCGTTTATGAGTATGGGGGCAAGTTCTTAGACAGAACCAGGTACATGGTCCTCTTTGGTTGCATAGAGCATGGATATGCTTAGAATATACCTGGTTGGTTGGTTACATTGAGTGTTTTGACTAGGTAGTCAGAAACACTCGCCATCAAATTCTATAAGAAACAGATTGAAGGTGCCAGACGATAAAGAAAAATGTAAATTATTTAATATATCCTAAAGTTCAAAATGTGACTAACGGAGAACATAACAGAAGCAGTAGCAACATTTTTATAACATTAGTCACACATTCACAACACCAATATAATATCTATCAACACACTTTATCTATTTCTTAATTAAGCAGAGCTTGTATTAGGTACAAGTACTAGAAAATGCAAAAACGTACTTTTTTGTTTATTAACGGAGAAGAACTTTACGAAGCCTATCTTTAACAACTAACCCCCTTATTCATAAGTACCTCTTAAATTTAATAACTGTTTAGCGAGATTTTTATTAGTAAAATCAACATTATGCCAAACAAAACCGTAAGATTTTAAACTAATCAATTGACTAAAATTTAAGAGGCGTTTATGAGTAAGGGAGTAAGTCGCTATTATAAATCAATAGATAAGTGTATGTATACAGTAATATTACTCATCTTGACTGCTACACGTATGACAAGTAAGCCGTGGAACCAAAATAGTAATGTTTGTGTACCAACTGTGATCTCGATACGAGTCCGGAAATGAACGGGCGCGTGTGCACCAATCCGATACTAGTACCGACAACAGCGTAAACTATAATGTTTTGGAAACATTCTATTAAATATCTGGTTTTACACTTGATTCATTTGGAAACTTGTCAAACTGCAAGCAAGATCTAGCTGATTGTAATTTTTATTTTATTTATTAGGAACATTTAACAGTTACACGTTAAGTAATTACAGTTCTTAAAACATTATATCTATTATTATTTAAGTAAACGTATAACCCACACCAATGTCCGCGGAGTAATATTAAAATACGAAAAAAAAGCAAACAAGCACGCGCAAGAAATGTAAAAGATTACTGCGGCCGCAATGCCCAAATTATTGTTTGAGCACCTCAGCCGCTGCCTCCTTGAGTTTAGTGTGTGAAAGTGCGAAAATGTCGATGTCAACGAGGTGTGCGTAATAAGATATGTTTTGTATTTTTCTTTCTTTTAATGATAATATCTGAGTGATGACGAAAAATACCCTTCTTACTCATAAAAAACGTATCTTAAAAGTTACCTAGGAAACATTCATCAAAGACGAATTATGTTATTCAAGGAAAACGCCCGCATAAATTTTTACTAATAAATATTTAAAATACACAAACATTGAAGACAGTTCTGACTAGATATATGCGTCAGTTAAGCCCGATTTACACATCGACAAGTACAATAGCGAGTTAAGTAGTAAGTTGTTGATTAAGTTGATTTAAATAGATCTCTTGGCGAGACGCGAGAGAAGGGGCTACTTCGTACTTAACTCGCCAAAAAATAGGATGGAGATCTATTCAAATCAACTTAATCAACAACTTACTACTTAATTCGCTACTGTTCTTGTCGATGTCGGCTTTAGCAATTAATGACGAGCCTATCGAGCAACTTGAAGCAGTAGCATGTTCAGAAACGGTTTCTATGGAAAGATGAAAGCTCGAGATAGACACGAAGGCAAACATTACCTAAAGGCATTATAGGATACATTGTCAGTAAAACGTGTCGCAAGCTCAGAGTTTTTTGCAGTAACAATAATTCATATTCTGAAACTGTTATTACCGTCACATATTTATCACTATCTTAGAATGACAACGTATTAAAATATACCTAGTGTTACCGCTTATTATGATCCTACGAGTATCGTAAAATCTTACTAAAGGCCTACGCAGACCGGGACGGCATGGCAAGGGATTTTAATTTTTACTAATGGAAATTCAACCGTACTGTTACAGAAATACGACATAAATTGCTATGCTTTAAAATGATGCCGTGGCATTGAAAGGGATTTTATCGCACGGCATTTTTCATTTTAAAGCATAACAATTTATGTCAAATTTCTGTAATAGTACGGTTGAATGTCCATTAGTAAAAATTAAAATCCCTTGCCATGCCGTCCCGGTCTGCGTAGGCTTTAATAGAAACTCGCTCATATTTTCTCTACAACAGTAAAAAAAAATTGAAAGCTTATCATAAAACTCAGTTGAGCAAGCATTATACTAGTAGATTAAGTTTTACTCTATCACTAAAAGAAACTCGCCCAGACGAGGACACATTAACGAGGTATTATGATGAATAAGAGTCATGGCTAGGTACTAAAACCCACACATGCAAGCTAATAAGAAACACATTGTAGAAGTAATTACTTACAAATTCACATTAAATTTTATGTCGAATCGATATGACGAAACGAGTGCGGATTCCAAATTCTTTGGATTGCAATGTCGATAATGGAATCGTTGTAATTACAAGCATGGCTGACCTTGCTAATATGAATGCTAGAATATAAATATAAATCAATGTTAAAAGTTTATAATACAAAAAGTTATATAAACCATTTTCAGTTTACTAACTCGGTGTAACTTTGCCCGTTTGGGCAATTTTACACTAATAGGCCAAAGATTCCTTAAAAAAAATCATTAATAGCCCTATGAATCATTTCCGAAAAATATATTTATCTCCCCCAATAATAAATGTAAATAAACAAAAATAAAAGAAATGAAATAAAAACTAATTTTCTCTGCGCGCTGTACTTTCTACGTCCAATATATTTATTTACATCATATTAATGTCGATATCAAGACGTGTACCGGAGCAGCTGTGATCGATTGCCGACACATAATGGTTGCCGTTAAACGATATCATAATAACCTATAATTGTATTGATTGAAAGAATTAATTGTCATAATCTTGTTCGTCATTGTTATCAACAATACAAAGAAAAATACAGACAGAATCACGGAAAAATCCTAAAGCCTTTTGGAGATTCATAAAAAGTAAACGGAAGGATGAATCTACCCTACCTTCGACCATGACTCTTAACAACAGCACAGCACAGTCCGGTAAAGACATTAGTGATTTGTTTGCCACCCACTTTTCCTCAGTCTACTCTCATGATTCTCACGATTCTTCTAGTAGTCTAAATTTTACTGATTTGTACAATCTTAATGTATCTTGTGGTCTCGGTCATTTGGTTATTACAGAAGAAGAGGTCATAAAGAAAATAAATCAATTAGATATTTTCAAAGGTGCTGGTCCAGATGGCATTCCTCCATTATTTGTGAAACGTTGCTCCTCTGTGTTATCATTGCCACTGACATTATTGTTTAACTACTCTATTGAAACTAGTACCTTCCCATCAGTGTGGAAACACGCTCGTATAGTTCCTATTTACAAAAAAGGCGATGAAACTAACATAACGAACTACCGTCCGATCTCAATATTGCCTTGTTTTTCAAAGTTATTTGAGTCCCTAGTTTGCCCACATATCACTCGATTTATTGCACCACAAATTAGTAGTTTACAGCACGGATTTTGTAAGGGTAGATCCACTGAAAGCAATCTTATAACATTTGTGTCTGATATATCTCAACACGTGGACAGTGGGTTGCAGGTGGATGCAATTTACACAGATTTTAGCCAAGCTTTTGACAAAGTCAGTATTTCTATTCTTCTAAACAAGTTAAAAGCAAGCGGTATTCATGGTTCCCTACTGAGGTGGTTCAGATCTTACTTAGAAAATAGATCTCAGATAGTGGCTGTACAAGGTTATGAATCTAATATGTATCACGTGAGCTCTGGCGTTCCACAGGGCTCCCACTTAGGTCCTATACTTTTCATCCTGTTTATTAATGATATCACGTCCAAAATTCTCTACTCTAAATGTCTTTTGTTCGCAGATGACTTAAAAATCTATCGCATAATTAAATCACCCTCAGATGTCATATTACTTCAAAATGATTTGAATCATATTAAAGAATGGTGCCTTCAAAATCACATGACTTTAAATGTCGATAAATGTTATCATATAAAATTCACGAGGAAAAGACACATCATAAATTCTTGTTATGAGCTAGATGGGAAGGGATTGAAGGAAGTAAACGATATACGAGACTTGGGCGTTATTATCGACTCAAAATTAAAATTTACTGCACATTTTGACACAATAGTAAAAAAATCATCACAAATGTTAGGCTTCATTAAACGAAATGCAAAAGGTTTTTCGTGTAGTATAAAAGTAATCCTCTATAACGCTTTTGTCCGTAGCCACCTCGAATACGCGTCTACCGTGTGGAACCCAGTATATGCTGTGCATTCACAACGTGTGGAAACCATCCAACGCTCATTTACTCGTCACCTTGCTTTTGTGGAACATGGCATATCACATCGTTGTCCTTACTATGATCGCCTTGAACACTTTCATATGTCATCTTTGCACGACCGAAGAACGATCCGAGATCTCACCGTGTTGCATAGGATTATGAACGGACAGATCGATTCACAATACATGACTGAAAAAATCTCTATCGCTGTACCATATAATATACCTAGACAGCCTATAAAACAAATTGTTCGTACTTCTTCCTACAGAACTAATCTGGGTCAACATTCACCTCTTGAAAGAATGTGTAGATGTTATAACTCAATTAACACTCCGAGTGTCGATATATTTCATGACCAATCGTCAGAATTTATTAGGAAATTAAAAAATAATCTCTTGGTACAACAAGCACCTATCATTGCACCGACTTAGAATTAGAATAAGATAAATAGTTTGTGTGTTATTTTTTGCTTAATTTTATATATATTTTTTTAAATTTTAATTTTTTTTTTTAATTTTAATTTGTAGTTATGTTATTTTGATTTTTAATTGGATGTATAAATTTTATTAATGAACGTGTTGTCACCTAGTCACTGTACATATAATATGTTAGTTTAAAAAAATATATAAATATGTATAGCTGTTAGTGTACCATATTAAATAAATAAATAAATAAATAAATTGTTTCGGGGTAATTGGTTTAAATGAATTAAAAGGATTTGAACTAATGAAGATGGTTGCTTTCGTGGCTTTAAACCCCTTACTCATAAACGCCTCTTAAACTTTAGTCAAGTCGCTTAACAATGATTAAATTTAAGATGTGTTTATGAGTAAGGGGGTATATAAACCGTGTCAGGATTAAAAAACTCCTGTTTGTCAATAAGAAAAAAAAACTGTTTTAAAGTCCCTTTTGCAAAGCAGGTACTTCACAATTAATTTTGTAGTTTATTAACACCCTGGCCTGGCTAATGATATAGGTTATGCTAATTTTTCTTTTTATTATATTGTTAATTTCATAATATATCAAATATAGTCACTAGACCATCAGATAAACGTTTATTAACTATTTTAAAATAAATGTCTACAATCTTTGTTTTTTTGCTTTTTAAGGCAGTCACAGCATGAAATTAAGTAGTGTTATTACATATTCTATTTTGTAATACTTCTCTCTACAATGTGTCTGCCTACACCATGAAAACAAACGACGCAATATAATACTTTCGTTATGTGTAGCTGGCACACGTCCCGAAATTTATATCTTTTATAATGTACACTCAAGTACAATGCACTTCTTGTATACAAGGTCTGGGAGAGAGATCGGGTTGCGACAACCTCTGGCATAAGGCCCGGGGCTACACGGTAACGGTCCATCACATATGTGGTGACATATATGATTACCCGTTACCAAAATGCTCATAGTTACAAGTTATAAATGCTTACAACAGAATCACCTAGTAGTGGTTTTCGATATCATAGTCGGAAGAGCGAAACGTCTCGCACTAAAAGGTTCGGAAACTATTTACTACACCGATTCATTAAATTGTAGAACAAACTTCGTGTCTTTTAAACGTAGAATGCGGAAGCATCTACTATCAAGTCTATCAAGTAGGATACGGCCATATTGTCGTTCTTTACAAAAATCTAATGAAGTCAGCCAAAAACTGCTATGAGGTCTACGTTGCTGCTTGCCTTTATGGCAAATGCTCTATGTCTTATTGTCACACCCTCTATACTTTTTTGTAAAGTATTCACAGACAGCCTATAATGCTATGCCTATCCAATCCAACAATGACTTTCTTATGCCTTTGAGATTGCCTTGTAAAGCATCAGAAACTTTTTCAGAGACTCATATTATGCCGTTATCAAATTAGGATCTTCATCCATGTTGAAACTGCTGCCTAAATGCTCAGGTTCCATGTCCATCATTGTCACCGCAACGATAAAACAGTTCTTTTAAATGCAATCGCTTAAAATTAATTCTCCGTGTGGTGACGGAGTAAGAATACGTAAAAACCGACTAAGGGACTATCCGTGAATTTTATCTTTACGAAAAAAAAGAAGGAAACCTTGAAATTAAACCCTATACTAATCCGTCTGGCCAGCGTGGTATTAGTAGGCCAATTATCCCTCCATTATGGGAGGAGGCCCGCCCTTGCAGTGGGACATTAATGGGCTGTTATGATGGTGGGATTTAAAATCGCGAGTAAAGTTATAGTTTCAGTTAGTAAGGTAATAATCAATAATCAGCACATAACGCATGTAACTACAAAGGGAGCGGAAGACGAATCTATTTGTGCATTTCCTTAATACGCCATTGCCAGTGCCAAACATTAACTAGACATATTATTATGTTGTTGCATGGTTTACACGCGTTATTGAGAGAACCAAGACAGTTACACGTGTTTCTTATGTTTGATATTATCCAATAGATCGTCTTTATGCAATCCTTTTCCCAAAGGATTTTACTGCTAGGGAAACTAATGAGAATAAGTTAAGTTTGACTCATAATTTGCATCTTTCTTCATCATTCCCCTGCCCTTATCCCAATTTTATTTGGGGTCGGCGCAGCATGTCTTCTTCTTCCATACTTTCCTATCGGACGTCATCTCACAAGTAACATGCTTCGCGGCCATATCGTCTTTCACACAATCCATCCATCGTTTCTATGGCCGCCCTCTTCCCCTATATCCATCCACACACATGTCCAACATCTTACTAACCACATGACTCTCATTCCTCCGCATAACATGCCCATACCATGACAGCCGGCTGCCACGTAGTTTTTCTGCCACCGGTGCCACTTTCAAACTTAAATGAACTGATTGATTTGCATCTGTCTTAAATGAATAAATGCCCAATGCCAATTCCAGTAGGCCACATGAGTCTTAGATTTAAAATTTGTCAATTACAGATATTATTGGTTATCAAGAACCTAGACGGCGCTATTCAGGTCATCTAGTAATAAACTTTCATAGCTGCAACTGCAACATATTTACTAATAAAGTTAGGTTAGACCGTAAAAGTAAGTAAACATTTTTTTTTGCAGAAAAATTAAATTTCTAATAAATTTAAGAAGAAATGACAAGACCAAATGAACTATAGGTATATTGGGCCCTTATACATAAAGGAAGTAGTCCCATTCTACCCCGGTCGTCGAGCTTTGAGAACTTTAACTGACACCTATCATCATGCCAAGTTATTAATTTTTGCACTTATAACCTTAGTTATAAAAAAATGTAAAGACGAGAATGAGGAAGTTCTTATCAAGAAATACAATGTTCTATAAATTATCTGAGACAAAAAAACCTAAACGAAAGTATGAGACAATATATTATTATGTGAAACTTATTATATTCACAACGCGTGTTATATTGTACGCTGTCTTGAAATACATTTGTAGACTATGATTTATGTATTTGTTACGTAAATGAGATTGATATATGAATAATCTTTACATAGTGCTGTATGCTTGTATGTCTTGATAGATCTTCACTAATAAACAGATGGTTTAATTAAAAAGGTTTTTAGGTATAAAACACAGGAATTGAATGCGCTTCTATTAATGATTGGTTATCCAGAGTCAATCATTTGTGGACAAATACTTCTATCTTGCACGGGATTCACACACAATCAGAATCCGTTATCAATGAAGTGAATTGTCGAGAATTGTTGCGGTTTAAGCCATAGGCAAACCGATTAATAGAAAGTTTACGGTTTAATGGTGGGATTGGATCTTAAGAGTAGTAGGAATGGCCTATTTAAATTCTAGTAACTAAGAATTATTCTCAAAGATAGAGGTAAATAGACAGATGTTTACCTTACAACTGAACATGTATCTGCTAAAAGGAAAAACTATTTTGACTTTTCACCAATTCTCAAGAGATGTATTTGCCTATAAAGGTACGTTATTTTCACAGACGAAATACATTTGTTCCTAAAATAAAATGAAACGTAAATAAATTACGAGAGTTGCAACATCGATTGGGAATCAAACTATAGATATGTAATACCAATGCGGGCGTACAAGGCTGATTATAAGTGAATTAAGTCTGCGTATAGTAGGGATGCCACGGCTTGTGTACAGATTGGGATAATGGAGATTTCTTCAGAGGCGTGGTAGTTACAGCATGCGATTGCCATACAAGAAGACGCGGTTACGAATCCCATATATGATATTATTATAATTATCGTGTCGTGCACATATGAGTCTGCATAAAATGCTAAGAATCAGCTCTCATTGTTAATTATTAGAACGATATGGAAATAAGTATAAAGGACGTCGTAATCCCTAATCGTGGCATTTAAAAAATTCGACTAAGAAACTCAATATCCGTGTGGTAGAGTAAGAATACAATATGTCACCACCCCATCTCATCCCATGGTTGTCGTAAAATCCGTAAATGTTATCTGTACGATATAAAAAGAAGGAAAACTTGAAATTAAACCCTGTACCAATCCGTCTGGCCTGCGTGGTATTAGGCTTCACGGGAGAAGGCCCGTCCCTGCAGTGGGACATTAATGGGCTGGTATCATGAATCAACTCAACGCAAAAGAAGGAAATCTTGACACACGAATACGTTTGGCTCGAGTGATATCTGTAATCCAAGTTTCTCTCAACACAACAGCGAGGCCCGTCCTTGCCGTAGGAACTGTCCTTACCTTAGTCAGCATAACATACACAAACATTTAGCACAAATATTCCTCACACTTTCACACAACGCCATCTAGTCCCAAACTAAGCAGAGCTTGTACTATGGATACTAGACAACGGATAAACATACTTAAATACTTTTTTTAATGTACTATTTACCACATTTTTTATTAAAATACAATTTCGATCCAATCCTAGATATTCTTAACGCATGGTAACACAAAATGACGTCACGAGAACAGTAAAAACGTTATAAAACTAAGCCGCGTTACATCAGCAGCAGGTGATCTACCGAAACAGATGCTGGCTACACCTACTCAAGGGTTTTTGTGTACACAACTCTAATGGCTGCGTTGTATATACGCTGTTTCTATTACTAAAGTATTGTATAGAAAGGTGATGATGTAACCGACGGGCATGTATAACTCGCTTAATGAATGTGGATGAGGCCCAAGCTATTTGCCAGGATCGTGACAAGTGGCGTTCTGTCGTCTCTGCCTACCCCGGACGGGATAAGGCGTGAGTTTATGTATGTATGTGATGATTTATCTTAAAATAGTGGGTAGTTATCATTAAGATCAGTTCTGACTGACAACCAAGTAATTTGGTTACCTAAAGCGTACTGATTATGAACTCGACGAGTGCCCTCAAAACTTTACGTTTTATACCAAGCCTTTCATAAAAGTACTAAACTTCAATACTATTGTATTATAAGCTGTATTTTATAAGTTTATGAATAACTTTTCTTAAGCGTTCGAATAAGTTAGTAAATCCTTCGATCAACTTGTTCACTAATCACCCGAACTTGTGTAGCATGACGGCTGCTCTTATAGACCCATTAGTTTTGGAAAATATTTTGTTAGTTTATATTTACTTAAAAACTATCATAACAGCCCATTAATGTCCCATTGAAGGGACGGGTCTCCTCCCGCGACGGAGAGATACTTTGCCTACTAATACCCTGATAATTATCACGGATAGTCGACAGTAGTAGTTTTTACGACACCCATGGGATGAGATGGGGTGGTGACATATAGTATTCTTACTCCGTCACAACACGGAGCTTAAAAACTATAAAAATACACATTATCACGACCCCATCTCACCTTTTCAATGTCGTCAAAGCCGACAAAGAGAATCAACTAATCCTAGCTGGGTAGCGTGGTAGTAGGCGAAGTTTCACTGCTTGTAATTGCAAGAGGTCTTTCCTTTCTAATATCTTCAGAAAAAGAAACCAACATAAAATTTAAATGAGAGCAAAGAAGTAAAAGGACCACCCTCACATTCAATTACACCTCAGGCTATCGATACCGTATCGTAGGGTATCGGATGTCGAATTATCGGAAAATGCTCCGTGACAGGATGTATCTTTCATCCTAGCTTAATATAAAGTAAACTGAGGAAATTGTGTTAAAATAAGAATTTGATTCTTTAATTTTTTGTTATTTATACAAATTTTAGGTTCTTGGGTTTCTACAGATTATATATTACAGATATTTATCTAGTTAGTTCGGGAGGCACAGGAACGCACAAGGTGGAGGCAATACTTGGAGGAGGCCTATGTCCAGCAGTGGACATCGATTGGCTGATATGATTATAATGATGATGAACGTTCGTATGATGTCACGAAAATTACTATTTCGAAGGAAAAAATAAGGCTATAAAACTTAAATGATACAATATTTTTCAAACTATCACACTTACCAACAACAAAAGATTTTTAATCGGTCAAGAAGTCTACGTCTAAATTCAGAACTGAGTTACTTCTTTATCATAAAAAAGCAAATAAATTGAAAACGTCTTCCTGTCATTGGAGTCAATAAAAAAATGGCACACAATCCTTTCTTTTCCTTCATATCCCTAATTTCTCGTTGCCATTCTTCAAGTCCCTAACATCCTATTAATCATAAAACTGACATCAACACTTAAATAGACATCTACAACATTAGCAAGTCATCCCACAGGAGCTCAGGTCCCGAACAATTAGATGACATCGTGTTCTGTAGTATGTAAGTGTCTCGCGGTGAATACTAACTACGTTTGGGACAGAGCTGACTGAATATGGAGTATTATCATATATGTGTGACCTTCAAGGGTACAGATGCCTTCAAGTTGTATTACGTGTGTAGATATTAAACACGTAAACACGCAACTTGGAATGCTGACACCACATTGGTCAAAATAGTTTTGTGGTAAGTTTTTTTCTTAACTTTGGAGAGAATATTTGTTTACCTAACACGCAGAACCTATATCCAATGAGGCAAGTTTTTGGTCGTTTAGATTTTTTTTTCTCATTGTTTTTGCATTTTTTTTTCTATGAGTGTTCTTTATGGCCAATAAACTTTTTGTAATTTCTTCTTTCTTAAGACTAGTGCAGACTTTACACGCAACCAATGGACCTACGACCTGCTGAAAGTGGTGAAAGATCGATGGACGAGGGAGGTACAAGTTTAAAAGCGGCAAAATCGAACGAGGCCTCAGTCTAGAAGTGCTTGTATTTTGTCTTGCAAACTTTTTATAAACCCCTGGGATAAGATATCATGAAAGCTCCTAAACTATTACACATTTTTAAATAATCTTGATGTTAGAATTGTTTGGTTATTTATAAGTTAGTAAAACGCGAATAACATAGCGACCGTGACAAAGATGGGCGACCTTGTATCTGCTGATCATTTAATAGGGAAGGGCTGCAAGGTCGAACACATTATATTAATACAAGCTGCGAGAGACCTGCTTACCACGATCAAATGTAAGCAAAAAGTTAAATTCATTGGAAGGTATATTATATGATGTCATCACCACATATCAACCCCTAAAGTTTTGTAAAATTGTGACTAAGGTAATATTATCTTGAAAAAATATAATGGAATATGAAGGAAAACTTTTGTCGTAACCAATTCGTCAAACCATTCGTGGTATTAGTAGGGCAAGTTTTGCTACATTAGTGTTGAGAAGATGACGTAGCGGTTTGTCTACACAACTGCCACGACGTAGATCGGGGTTTCAGCACAAGTTAAACTCATTTAAACAAAATTTTCATCACCAAAGTCACTCCAAAATAAGAACAGTATTGCAAATATTATTTTCTGGAAAAAATCAAACCAAGCCTCGCTTATTTTGAGACTAGACTAGACGGCATTTATGTGACTAAATATTTATTTATATAAAACAAATCATTATAATAACAGCCCATCAATGTCCCACTGCAGGGATGGGCCTCCTCCCGTGACGGAGGGGTACTTGGCCTACTAATACCACGCATGACCGATTGGGTTCAATTTCAACTTTTCCTTCTTTTTATTTTGTTAAGATGATAGTCCCTTAGTCGGTTTTTACGACACCCATGGGATGAGATGGTGGAGACATATTGTATTCTTACTCACTTACCACACGGAGAAACAAGTATTCCGCCTAAATAAACTGCGTTACCAATTTGCCTAAACTATATATTTTTGACCATTTTTAGTAGAATATCTGAGAAGAGCATAGCACAGTGAGTATGCGACCTTACAACACCCCTCCCTTCCTACTGTTGATGGCCTTGGAGTGAATTGATAGGTATTATTAAGTGGAATTCGAAGGTCAGTCGTTAATTGTGTGGAAGGGTATTTATATAGTTTACTACTGTTCATCCTAGGCTGGATGAGTTTTTTGTTATAATCCGGTGACATGTTTTTCCTACATATATTATCGGTACCTATAGCAAGGAAATGACTTACTAATACTTCACTGGTCAGGAAAAAACTTAACAAAACTGAAATTTTCTTTTCTTCTGAAGTAATAATATCAATAACATCCCATGAGTATGGTAGATAGCTGTACTGTAATGATACAAATCGAGTTCACATCAGTGAAGGAGAAGAACCGAGCATTAAAATACGCACCTTGTAATGTAACACTAAATCAGAATGCTCCTAAATTCAAATCTATACTAAATATTGCATTATACGCGAATTTTCGTCAGTCAGGGAGGTAGTATTGTAATGCAATGCTCAAATGTCGTATCTATAATGTCACATTACACGCGAATGCTACCGGTGAGGGAGCACCTTAAGACTAGCCAGCGTGGTTTAAACATACCAATGTTTTCATGGTCACAGATATTTGCGTTAAACGGAAATCGAACTTTACATAACAGTCCTAAGCTCAAATCGCTAGACTACACAGATTTAGAGAATGTTACTTCTTTACCGTTGCCATGGCAACTATCAACAAGCTTAGAGGATTACCCTGTATCGCGGTATTTACGATAACTTGTTTTATCTTAACATAACGTCACATTATATCATACTCGTACTACGAGTAGCTCATACATTTGAGAAACAAACTTTAAAGTATTTTCCTTTTAAAGGGGATCTCCGTGTGGTGACGGAGTAAGAATACAATATACAATATACCGATACCGACTAAGGGACTATCCGTGAATATTATCTTTACGAAATAAAAAGAAGAAAAACTTGAAATTAA
The DNA here is from genome assembly GCA_905475405.1 of Schrankia costaestrigalis. NCBI lineage: Eukaryota > Metazoa > Arthropoda > Insecta > Lepidoptera > Erebidae > Schrankia > Schrankia costaestrigalis. The sequence continues at coordinate 11,547,570 of FR997852.1, read as the reverse complement.
ACCCTATACCAATTCGTCTGGCCAGCGTGGTATTAGTAAGCCAAGTATCCCTCCGTCACGGGAGGAGGCCCGTCCCTGCATTGGGACAGTGGGACATTACCCTAATGGGCTGTTATGAAAGGGGACCTGTAAACTGCCGCGGGTTTGAATCCCAGGCAAGATAATGATTTGTCTCATTATCAAATTAATGTCATGAGTCTAGATGTTTTCAGTGTAAGTACGTTAATTTCATGTCGGTAAATATCCCCTTGATCATCATAACAGCCCAATAGGTCGAAAACGACCCCCTGGGCATATATAGGTTAACCTATATATGCCCAGGGGGTCGTTTTCGACTCGTTAAATAGAGTTCTGGGAAAGGAGCGTTTTTGTGCAACAAAATATTTATTTCTTGCATGGAATGCAGTGTATGGATTAACTAATATATTATCTACCATAGGAAAATAATTATTTTGTTAAGGCGCGTAATTATGTGTCACAGGTGACATTTGATGTCGTGACTTAATTTTTTGTGACACAATTTTCCGACTGTGCTGATAAAAATGTAAGTATATCCTTTTTCTACATTGAAAAACTAATTTCGTTGGTTTTATTATGAAATTAGATAATTTTTCCGTTCCCTAATAGTGCAAGTGTCATAAAAGAGATATTTTGTTACACAAATACAGTTGTCCAAACATTAGTGGGTCGATAACGACCCTTTGGGCATATGTGTGCGTGCGGTTAACACAAATGAGATCATCAAAGTGTTAGAAAATTTGGACTGTCATGAGAAAATATTGGGTGCTGATATATTTATTGATCCTATGGGGACGGCAGTGTATCTGACGGTGATTCTGAAGATGAAGATGATGTAATTTTTATCATACATCGAGACGTTCAGTTGCTAATGAAACTGTGTCCAGCGACAATGACAAACCAGAGACGCCCTTGCCATTAGATCAAATAAGTCGTACATGGAAGAGCACGTAAAATAGGACGTGGAAGAGGGAGAGGAACAGTTACTCAACATCAAGTGGGTGGGGATCACACTTGGGCAAAAATAGATATTTTCAGTAACAGTCTTGAGTAGATCACACCTCTACCTAGGTCTGTTACTACCTTGTGTGAAAAAAGTGACCGCTTAGAACAGCAAAGAATCCTTGGTGCCGTATTACGGTAGATATGGTTGCACACGGCATATAAAAAGAAAACTTGGTCGATTTTGAAATGTGCATTGCTGCGACGAGGTTAGGCTACTGCTTATGTGCTGATCCTTTACTAAGGGCTACTGCTTATGTGCTGATCCTTTGACAGGTTTAGAAAGTCACGCAATCAACAAATTGATTACCAAGGTTCAAGCCGAGTTTACTAACTATTAGTTTTATGCCACACTGTTGCCGATATTGAGGTGACATTGACACGTTAGAATTTCGCGGATCTATTGCCTGCACTTTGTTTCAAAATTACGAAGCTGATAGCCGTAAACCTGGATCCACAAGAAAGATCCAAACTAGTGTGCCTCATGCAGTGCGAAATCCCTATGCGGAGCATCATATCATTATGAAAGGCTCAGTAAGATTTCGCTATGCTATGTGTAAATAAAATGGTGTTAATTAACATGCAAAATGCTTTTCTCAATTTCATTCATAATTTTTTGTTTAATTGTTACATTTCCTTGTCTAAATACATGTTTGAGAATATACTGGCATTTGTTTACATTATATCTTTTAAGTATCACATTGGACCAGGGGGTCGTTTTCGACCCATTAAAAAAAACAGCCTTCTGGCACTGCTACCTGAAAATTTCACTTAATATCTTTATAATACCCCTTTAGGTACTCACATATCCAAAAATCAAATATTTCTGAGAAAAAAATAGTTCTGGGCATATATGGGATGTCCCACTGCAGGGACGGACCTCCTCCCGTGACGGAGGGATACTTGGCCTACTAATACCACGCTGGCCAGACGGATTGGTATAGGGTTTAAGTTCAAGTTTTCCTTCTTTTTACTTCGTAAAGTTAATATTTACGCATAGTCCCTTAGAAGGTTTTTACGACACCCATGGGATAAGATGGGGTGGTGACATATTGTATTCTTACTCCGTCACCACACGGTGCTTGGCTTATGCCAGCAATGAATCATTAAAAGGCTCTGTCATGATGAATTATTTAAAAGGATATTTTTACTAACTTATTGGATCCGTGCGTAAACATTATTATTAGCTTTAGCTATTAACATAATATCAACTTTGCCCATAAAATTAGCAAGTTTTCTTTAAAAAAAAACAATTTTGGTTATTCTAAGAGTAATATTTTGATCAAGTTTTAAGCTTATTTTAGATAATATTTTATAACAAATTACTAACTCAAGTTAATATTAGAAACTGGTAAAGTTTCTTTCTTTCTTTTAAAAAGACAACTCCCGCACTAGGAGTCATGCCCTGTGTCGCGGGGACTTTTTACAAAATTCAATTAACGGAGACAAAGAACACCCAGACTCAGGTCAATAATTTGTGGATCTCACAAATTATTGTCCTGCGTGGGGATCGAACCCACAACCTCGTGCACGGCAGCCGCTTGCGCTATCGTCGCGTCACCGAGGTCGGCAAGATGTTTATTTTGATGACTAAATTACTATTAGATGCTGTGTACCGGAAGACGCAGAGTACGGAGACTCCTAACACGGTAGATTGATGACTTAGTTAAGACAAAGAGACACCGATGAGTGAGGAAAGGTCAGGATCATTGGCTGATGAATGGATGAGATGGTATGTTGCGGCTAAAGGGTAAGAACAAAACAAACTAAGATAACTTTTCTATTTATGGATAATTCAAAAATATAATTAACTTAAGCGGGAAGCCGATGGATGCGGGAGGCACCGCACAAGGTGGCTATATTTGAAGGAGGTCTATGTCCAGCAGTGGACGTCAGTTGGCTGGGATGATGATGATAAACTTATTTCAGACATCAAAATATTGTGTGCTACCCTGCGGCAAGACAAAAATCTACGGGTACTTTTAAGTTAACCTATCAAGGCCTGAAACTGACAAGATTTAAAGTCATGATAAGCAGACAAAAGACGACTTGCAAAGGACATTTTGCAGAGTCTCCGTCCTAATCGTAGTACAATAAGAAGTGAAAACCATTCTACAAACTTAGAACTACGTAATCTACGAATATCAACGATATTGTATGAAAGTGAGTGACATTAGTTAAACAAAGGAACAGACACAAACTTTGTGAACGCGTGTTCAATTGACTAAGTTAAATAGACAGCCCCCGCGACCTTACAAATATTATCTTAATGTGTGGAAGGTCAAACAAGAAACAAGCTTGTACGTACTGCTAATAGAAGTCACTATTCGTAGACATCACATTTCATAGAATCATTAACATTTGTTTTCTCCGTGTGGTGACGGAGTAAGAATACAATATGTCACCAACCCATCTCATCCCATGGGTGTCGTAAAAACCGACTAAGGAACTAGCCGTGAATATTATCTTTACGAAATAAAAAGAAGGAAAACTTGAAATTAAATCCTGTACCAAATCGTCTGGCCAACGTGGTATTAGTAGGCCAAATATCCCTCCATCACAGAAGGCCCGTTCCTGCAGTGGGATATTAATGGGCTGTTATGATGATGATTAACATTTGCGACCAAGCGTGCTGTCTACGAATGTTTAAGACAATTCCCGCACTAGGAATCACGGCCTGAGTGGCGGTGACTTTTACAAATACATATCAAATTAACGTAAACAAACAATATCTAGCCGCTACCGCAACTGTCATGCCACCGAGCCAGTTAAAAGTAATAATAATTTTCTTTACACATTCACACAACGTCATGTACTCGTAGTCCCAAAATAAAATAAACTTGTACTATGGGTACTAGACAACGGATAAACATACTTAAATACTTTTTTTTAGTAAATACTTACGTACATATTATACATAGAAACGCTCAGACCAATGCAAACAATAATGTTCATGCACACAAAGATTTGCATTGAGCGAGAATCGAACCCGAGACCTCTGCGTAGCAGTCATGTTATAATAACCACTACGCTACAGAGGTCGTCAAAGTAACTTCTATTAGCTGTACTTTCTTTGTGTAGTCGTCTATACTAATATAGGTAAAGTTTATGTGTTTGTGACGTTGTAGGGGGTAATCTCTGGATCTACTGAACCGATTTTAAAAATTATTTCTGTTCCAATAGTCCATTTATCGGGGAGTGTCATAGGCTATATAGTATCACGCTATAACAAATAGGAGTGGAGCAGTAATGAAATATGTTTAAAAAAAGGACGCGTTTTTTTCGCCGCCCAACGAAGTGGGCACGGGTCAGCTAGTATAGCAGGTACAAGCGTGTTTCTGTTTAACGTCGGCCTCATAATCTTAAGCCAACAAAGGATGGTAGAATGAAATTATTCGTTCAAACATTATTGATACGAACGGAGGCCTTATTTTAACGTAACACCCGAATTCCGTATAACTGTCTGTTATATTGGCTATAAAATAAATCAATACGTATGCAAATTATTACTCTTACGCGTAGGGGTGGTAATTTTATATTTTTATTAGCGATTTAATATTATAAGTAAATGATTTAACTTCGCATCAGCATTTGCATGCTTAACTTAACTTACTTTGTACTATAGCAGATGGATTGGTAAGGTTGGCTTTTGTTTCGCATTACTTATCTCAGGCCTTTTACAAACTATTTCCGTACAAATCACTTTCTTTCAAGAAACGAACGTATTCCCTTTTTAAAGGTCGGCAACGCATCTGTGATTCCTCTGGTGTTGCGGTTGTCCATGGGCGGCGGTGATTACTTACCATCAGGTGACCTGCTGGCTCGTTTGCCTACTATTACATAAAAAAACACGGAGAGTGGCGACATTTCATATTCTGAGTCTTTCACTTAATGGACAGCAAAATTAACTAAACTAACAACCCCAGACATTTGTCGGCTCGCTTAAACCCGGCCACTAAAAACTTTATGCCTATAAATCCTGTAGATATTTACAGGCAGTAAACCGCCATTACTTTTTGTGTAAATAAAAAATCTACCTATTTTTATTATTAATAATTAAAATTCCATAAGAAATGCGTAAACATCATTTGGTAAAAAAGAAACAAACATCGCAATCAATATCACTCCATGCCGTATATCTATTTCACTATAAAAGATCAAGACTACACACGTATCCCGATAATATATTCCGCCAACAAAACACCAAATACTCTCCACACTTAAGGGAAGGAAATGATAGAAAATCATTCCTCCTTTTCCCCAACAGAGGGCGGGTGGACCCAACCTTGAGATGTGACCTTGAGAATTAAACTTCACTCGGAACAAAGGCGATTACTTTTTATTTGTATTGCAAATTTCCTTTGAATAATAAACATGTTAGTGTAATACATCCTTTATTGTTATGTTTAAGTGACTTTCTAACAAAGTATAGGACCAATAGTTTAGAATACTTTATAGGTAAATATAGAGGTAAATCAACTTGATGTTCTTCTATACTAATATTATAAGGAAGTAAAGTTTGTGTGTTTGTGACGTTGTAGGGGGTAATCTCTGGATCTACTGAACCGATTTTCTTTCTGTGTTCCATCTATCGGGGAGTTTTATGGGCTATATAGTATCACGCTAAGACTAATAGGAGTGGAGCAGTAATGAAATATGTTTAAAAAAAGGACGCGTTTTTTTTCGCCGCCCAACGAAGCGGACACGGGTCAGCTAGTTTAAAATAAACATGTAACCCATTGAAATAATGCAGCAAGTTATATTTTTCAAATAAAGAAATTTTCATCATCATATCGGCGAAAGGATGACTGATAGACATAGGCTTTTCCAAGAGATTCCACCGCGTGCGATCTTATGCCTCCCTCATTCTCCTTTTCTCCTCTGGGAGTCACCTGCGGATTTCCTCAAGTCTAATTCTATCCATAATGTCTAGTAGAGTGTGCAATAAGTTTGATATGGGACTACCGACTTTAAAAAAAAAGTGACATGGGTTTTTCTAGCTAAACGAGATTTGTGTAACTAAAATAACAAGAACCTCACGCCTACGCCCGTTATTATCTGAGTATTGCAAAAAGAGATAGAAGATATTATATAAGGATAGAAGACCCGTAAGTGCAAGCGAGATAGATATAGAGAAATGATGTGGGCCTAGGACACAGATGATCTATAGAAGCCGTAGGACATTTAGTCCATAATAAGTAGGTATAATAATTTGAAGTTTTCCTTCTCTATATTAAACCCTATACCAATCCGTCTGGCCAGCGTGGTATTAGTAGTCCAAGTATCCCTCCATCACGGGAGGAGGCCCGTCCCTGCAGTGGGACATTAATGGGCTGTTATGATGAAGTATAATAATAAGCATACTGTACCTGTCTGCAGTTTGTCAGCCGTGAGACTCCGCAAGAGTCTCTTGATGCTGCGCCTTCGTCTTACTCCACACGACTCGTCGGCACTCATAGCCATCGCTCACAACATTGTTAAACACTAGTCTGTCTATATTATGTGGTCATATTTTGATTATACTTTACTTTTCAAAAGGTAATAATGAATCAAGAAGATGCAAGTCTCTTTTGGCTGAAAATCAGCATTGTATTTAGGTAAAACTGCAGCACTTTTAAAACAAAAGTGAATAACTTTACTGCGGTTAGATAGTAAAACGTAGTGTAGGACAGCCCCCGACTAGGGGGACCGACGATATTAAAAAGTCGGTGAGTCAGACTAGATACGAAAGGTAAGGGACTGAATTTGAGGATAGTACTGTCCAGCAGTGGAATGCGTTAAGCTAGTTGATATGATTTAGATACTAAGGGCCAGATTCAGAGACCGCACTTTGACTTTACTTTGAAGGAAAGTTCGACTTTGATACAAAAACGAGATAAAAGGCCCAGATTCAGAGTCGTGACTTTACTTTCTTTCAAAGTAATTCCCAAAGTAAACTTTTCAAGCGAAAAAATTACTTTAATGTTTTTCAAATTCAGAGATAATAACTAGACTTTGCTAAAGTAAAGTCAAAGTGCGGTCTCTGAATCTGGCCCTTAGTAACAAGTAAAACAAAAAATAAGGTTTACCCTTAGTAGCAGTAAACAAAAAAGAGCTTCGTCGCTTTAATTTAACTCTACAAACATTAATTTAATTCTCTCGCTTGAACAAATGTTCAAATCAATGATTTGCGATTTACAAACAATATTGTCCTGTACAGGAATTATACTTGCGACTAACTATATTAATGCAAGGCAATCTTAAACCACGACATTCACGCCACCCGATACAGTTTCATTATTTACACTTAAAACGTTTTTTTATTATTTATTATTCTAAAGGACTCGTATTTTTCTAAAGTGGAAGTACATTAACAACTCCGAAATACAGTCTACCAAAGTAAAACATTTTCAAGTAATAAATTAATTAGTTGTAACAGAAAAGATTGACGAGGTCCCGCGGGAGAACATTAGTGTCGACCTTGGCCCTGTGACGTCATCGAATATTTGCCTGCCTTCCCCGGGATAAGGAGATTACAAGGTCATGACTATTCAAAGCTTTATTTCGTTTTTGTCCGACAATAACGTTAAGGATGTCTACTAAATCTATTATTACGTTTCTGGATAAATCAAGTTGATGGAGTAGTTAATATTTTTGAGATATCTACTAATATTGCTAGTGTAGACTGCTGAAGATATTTTTGTGTATGGGGAAAAAGTAAGAATACTATCACTACCTTCTATTGCTCATGTGTCATGTATGCTCATGTGTCATAAAAACAAACTTAAAAAATGTTAGCAGATGTTATATCGAAAAAAAGAACGAACCAATCAATCCCGCTGGCCAGTGTGATATTTCAACATAATAATTTGATGAGACCATGTATTTTTAAAAACCCTTTCTTTTTAGTTTTCCGTAAAACTTGTAAAATATCAAATTAATTTATTATCGATATTTTCTTTAAAGAAAATTGAATCTCTTTATTCACTATTTCATTCTTTGTATTACAAAATAATCTTGAAAAAGCCTTCAACAATAAATTATTTTCATTTCCAAAACAAAATCCTTTGCATACTAATTAGAACCTGGACGTTTAGAAGGCTCTAGTGGCACTTATGAAGGCTGGTAACAAGGCGCACTCGTCTATTTGGACCACGCTGTTGTAGGTCCCATGTGAACTGAGTTAAGTTTTATGTGACACTTTAGATGGAAGAAAACAAACCGTATGTTTGTTTAAAGGATTTTTTGAGACCATTACGTCAATGGTAGACATATTTATGTCTACCGTGGTTTATGAAGGCAGTAGTAATTTTAAGAGCTGCTAATATTTAGCTGCTAATATTACTATGTTGAAGCCTCATAATATATTTTTTACTATTTACCCTTTTACTTAGATATTATTTAAATTTAATTTAATTTACTAAAACCAAATTGGTATTTGCAAAAAAAGATGAAAGGACAATGGGCAAATTTCATACAAAAAAAAACCCAGGATCAACAGAACTAATATATATCCCTCATTATTACACATGTTAAACTTATGTAATTTTCATTATTTGTTTATTGTATATGTATGGGGTATGAGAGATATAAGGCTGATAACAGTTAGCTATGAATGAAAACTACGTTACGTGTTTTAATGTTTAATAATACATAACCATCTAGCATAACAGCCCATTAATGTCACACTGCAGGGACGGACCTCCTCCCGTGACGGAGGGATATTTGGCCTACTAATTCCACGCTGGCCTGACGGAGTGGTAAAGTGTGTAATTTCAAGTTTTCCTTCTTTTTATTTCGTAAAGATAATATTCACGGACAGTCCCTTTGTCTGTTTTTACGACACCCATGGGATGAGATGGGGTGGTGACATATTATATTCTTACTCCGTCACCACGCGGATAACCATCTATAAGTCAACAATCACGGAATCGACCGACGACCTCGGTGGCGCGACGGTAGCGCAAGCGGCTGCCGTGCACAAGGTTGTGAGTTCGATCCCCACGCAGGACAATTATTTGTGAGGTCCACAAGTTATTGTCCTGAGTCTGGGTGTTTTCTGTGTCCGTTAATTGATGTTTGTGAAAAGTTCTCGCGACACAGGGCATGACATTCTGGTGCGGGAGTAGTCTTTTTTAATAAAAAAAAAAGAAATTCATTGGACCTGCAGGATGTTCTATGCGTACATGTCTAGCGTGACCTAAGTAATATATTACACTTATCATATGAGAACAGCTCCCTAACGTACGCATACCGGGGATACAGGATTCTGTACGACATATTCTCCTAAATGATTAATTTAACAAAGTGCCATCTCTGTCTAACGCGGTGTCCTACGTGGGTGACGAAAACGACGCACCGCGAAGCGACGAACGCGACATACGCCATCAAATCAACGGCGTACCCTACTTGTGTCTTATATACGAAACCTGGTGTAATCATATAGAACCCTTGTCGTGTGTAGCATCGCGTCGCGTCGTGTCGCTTTCGTCGCCCACGTAGGACACCGCGTAATTCATGTGGTGTGAGAGTGAAAAAGTAAAATAATACCTGAATCTGCGCATGACGCGGGTCGCTTATGGTATTTTTTGTAGCGAGTTAAGATTTTAATATCAATTAGATAATTATTAATTTTATTAGCGTTACGAAATAGAAAAAAACTATTTTTTAATTGTGTGTAATTATAGTTGGACAGCACCTAGGGGAGATTTTTTTTTATTAAAATGTTTCTCTTAGCAAGACTAATAAACCGGCATATATTTTGTTCCTGTTGGTTCTGGGTTAATTTTGCCCAATCTCTTTTCTATTTCCTTACAAATAAAAAAGAGTTCTAAATAAGTCACAAAATTACTAAGTTCTTAGGTAACAAACATTAAAAACAATAAAACTATTTGAGAAACTTTTCCATTATTTAAGGTCATTTAAAAAGCAATACCCTTCGTACTTAAACACAACCATTATTTCATTTAAATTCTAACATTTCCAAGTAAACAGTTCCAGCGCGTCAGTTTTAACGTCTGTACAGGGAAAACAGTTTCAAATTAATACACGAACGAGCCATTACACAAAGTTAAAGGTTTGTTGTTAAGCTGGTAAGTGACCTATTTCTGTATTCAGTGGAACTTCCGGACCTATCTGACGCGGCTAGATCAAACGCTTTTTATTTTAAAACGGAATTTTTAATTGTGCTTTATTTTCCTGGTTTTATTAAAACAAGGACTACAAAGCTTAATATTCTAGATAGATAATATGTATCTATGTTTAGAAATCTAACACTATAATATTTTTCATATAGCATGGGTACGGTGACGTTTAGTATTTGTTATTTAGTATTTGTATTTGTTATTACTAGAAATGTATTAAAGTTAAATCTTTTTAAAAATACCGATTAAATATCTAATAAATATAATTTATAAACAAGAATAAATCGATAAGATATAGATAACAGATATAGTTAACATATTATTACACGGATAAGATCAAATGTCACCGTACCCTTCTTATGTGAAAAATACTATAGTATATTTATCTATAATAGAATTACTCCTACACGTCCTTAAATGTGGCGATGGATTAATACGAAGTTAAAGTTTTGTTCCAAATATAGTGTTTTTCATTTGTATGCTGTATGCATACCTACGATTTCTTTTTAATTTATGTTTTGTAATCCCTAAATGTTAGGATCAAGTCCTAAGGCCGACAGTATATCTGCATTTTTAACACAACTACAGGTGTTTACAGTGTATTGTATATTTATATTATTTTAATTATGATAGGTACTAAATAAACAAATTGAATACATAATATGAACATAGCAAAAATTAAATTAAAGCTATCTTCACGCAATGTTTAGTAAGTAGGAATAAATTATATAATTTTATGAAAGGAGGGCGAACAATTGGGGTAGTAAGTTATCTGTGAAACCCTTAGATAAGCGTAACAATGCTCTAACCTAAATGTGAGATAACAGAGCTAAATTTAGTGAAACTTGACATTTCAAGCTCAGGAAGCTAGGTCTTGCTAAATTTATAAACATAAAAGGATTCCTAAATTTATCTATTAAAGTGTACACCTAGTTATGTAGCACTTTTATTTCAGACTAGCTGACCCGTGGCCCCTTCGGAAGGCGGCGAAAAAACGCCTTTTTAAACATATTTCATTACTGCTCCACTCCTATTAGTCATAGCGTGATACTATATAGCCTACGACACTCCTCGATAAATGGAGTATTCAACACAGACAGAATTTTTAAAATCGGTTCAGTAGATCCATAGATTACCCCCTACAACGTCACAAGCTCACAAACTTTACCTCTTTATAATATTAGTATAAGTGATGGTTCCCAGTTACATCGCTCGGTAAACTATTTAAGCCTTACATATAGAACAGTCTTATTTCATATACCTACTACAGCCGTAAGCTCTAGCAAAGTTAAGTATCTGCACTGTTTGCTTCAGACAACAATCTAACCCCCTTACTCATAAACGCCTCTGAAATATTAGTCAATTGATTAGCTTAAATTCTTACAATTTTGTTTGCTATAAGGTTGGTTTTGCTAATAAAAATCTCGCTAAAAACTGTGACTAAGTTTAAGAGGCGTTTATGAGGAAGGGGGTTAATGATAAAATGACTACATCTATTTCTTCTCACGTATACTTAATTCAGAGCCAAAAGTTTGCCAAAACCAAACGTAGCATATCAATCGTCGCAAAACACACGAGTCTCGTTATCAACAGGATGAGATAGCAGCATCCACAACTGATAATTGTCGTACATTTCACTCTGAGCACCACCAGCGAACCTATTTAGATTGAACTAGTCTTAAACATTTATTATTTACACATGCATTTTGTTAAATAGAGGTAGTTCGAAGGTGCTATGAAAGTGTGCTAATATTAGGTAAGTAATCTATACGAGATTATCCCCTACAACGTTTATAATACGTTGTAGGGGATAATCTCTGGATCTACTGAACCGATTAAAAAAATTCTTTCTCTGTTAAATAGTCCATTTATCGGGAAGTGTCATAGGCTATATAGTATCACGCTATGACTAATAGGAGTGGAACAGTAATGAAATATGTTTAAAAAACGGGCGCGTTTTTTTCGCCGCCCAACGAAGTGGGCACGGGTCAGCTAGTGTTTTCATAAACGTTAAGATAGTTAAACGTTAATGATATAAACAGTTTTATGTACTTGACAACAGTACAGAAATAATCATATCTACGTGCTCGTTTATCTACGTATGTTATATAAAAGAATACAATGTACTCGTAGTTACATATAATATGTAAATATTCACTGTGTGAAAAAATATGATAGCATATTTTTATTTGACTTCCACCTCCGTGTGGTGACGGAGTAAGAATACAATATGTTACCAGCCCATCTCATCCCATGGGTGTCATAATATTATCTTTACGAAAAAAAAAGAAGGAAAACTTGAAATGAAACCCTATACCAATCCGTTTGGCCAGCGTGGTATTAGGAGACCAACCATCCCTTCGTCATAGGAAGAGGCCCGTCCCTGCAGTGGGACATTAATGGGTTGTTATGATGATATTTGACTTAGGTAACTCAGCTAGCCATCAGAGTAGCGTGGTATGTACGTAGGCCTTATGTAGAGCAGGTATGCCACTTAAAGATTCATATTTGGAAGTGGACCAATGAAAGGCAATTTCTTTCACCATGGGATAAATCATTTCTGCAAATAGACTAAACTCATATAGAGCAATAAACCAACACTATCATTTCATAATTACTTTCACCTACTAGTCATTACACAGTTTGAAAAGTTCAAACTTCTAAACGAAATGTAGTGACACGTTAGAGTTTCAGAAGATATTGATAACGATAGTGGTGAGAGCTGGAGGTATCAATGAAAAAAACTGAACACATCCCACCTAGTCCTGGCAGCTGACTTAAACTAGATATAAAATTTGAGTGAAAATTGTACGCACAGCAACCCATCTTGAGCTCAGGGCTTACTGCTAAATTTAGTGTTATTTTTTTAAGTTTTATCACACAGTCATTGTTCCTTAGATCCGAATATTTATAACATTAATCCTTAAACCATCGTAATTTATTTTAAGCTGACTTAATCATATGATGTATGGCTTATTAAATGAATCGAATAACTTCTAAACAGAAATAACTGAACTATAGGAATCAAAGCTTAGCTTGATACTTTTAAAATAGATGATCTACTTTATTTAAGGAGTGAGGATTACTTCGGGATCTATGCGACGATAGCGCAAGCGGCTGCCGTGCACGAGGTCGTGGGTTTGATCCCCACGCAGGACAATAATTTGTGTGATCTACAAATTATTGTCCTGAGTCTGGGTGTTCTTTGTTTCCGTTAATTGATGTTTGTAAAAAGTCCCCGCGACACAGGGCATGAACGGGAGGTGCGGGAGTTGTCTTTATAAAAAAAATGCCTTAATGACGAATACGTGCCTATTGAAACCACTAATAGCACAAATACTATAGTCAAAAATAATTTGTCACTTGAATTTCTCCGATAGTGAATTCGACATTCAGTAGTACATTGGTATTATGTCACTCGTAACGGAGGCATCGCGATCGCGACACGAAATCTACATTAATTTGGCAAGGGAAATCAGTCAAGATTATTTAATTATTTCAGGGATGTACCTATATAGAACAGTGATAGGTAGATGTACAACAACCTTTTTTTTTATTTCGTGAAGATAATATTCACGGACAGTCCCTCAGTCGGTTTTTACGACACCCTTGGGATGAGATGGGGTGACATATTGTATTCTTACTCCGTCACCACACGGGGAATCTCACCACCCACCTTAATAAAAATAAGCACAGTAAAATTTGCACACGTGCATGAAAGAAATATAATGATACACTCAAACTCTAAAAACTTTTGACCGAATTTCCGAGTACCCACGAGCATATTCAGTAACAAACTACCCACAAATTTTAAAAATGAAATATATATTCTAAATCTACCCACATTCACTTCTCAGGTGGTGTACACAAAAGAGTAACCTGGATTACGTGAATTTAAACAACTAGACTAACAAAATGTAAACGCAAAGTATTTTGTAAAATTCTTTAGAATGTCACATAGAGGTTGCATACTTCACAAGTTTGGAATATATAAAACCTTTTTTAAATAACCAAATGAAAAACAAACATTGTATGAATTAAATGGAATTTTGCGACTAGAGTACTATTTTTAGCTATCAAAAATGGGTACTGAAAATTTTAAATAAGTGAAGGACATTTTTAGGTTACGAAAGTTCAGCGTTTACTTATGAAATTATGTTTTTAGCTACTTTTGATAGTAAATGGGAGATTAACGTGGCATGTTTATTAGCTTTATTTTGCTTAACGTTTCAGCATAGTTTACACTGACCGACGACGTGTCAATCTGACTGTCACTGTATTTGTAGGGTGTAGTGTAACTTGGCCGAATCCTGAAGTAAAATGCGGGTAAACAGAAAGCCGCGTTAATATCCCGTTTACTTTTACGTAATATCTAAGTTTTATAGAGGTCATTTAATTTAAAAATAATGAATAGGGGTTTAAAAAATAGATGTAATCTTTGAATCCATATATTTATCACAATCAATATGCCACCCACAACACATGGTGGTTATATGAAAGGCTATGCAAATATCATTCGATCGGCAGGCTATAAGCGGTGCAGCTAAATATAGGTACTGTCGTAAAACATCGCAAATAGAAAAGGTACCAGTACTTAGAACTAAGGATTAAGTCGTAAAGATTTAAAATAGGTACTAAGCTTCCAAGAATAAAAATTTGCAAGAAGAAAAAAAAAACATTTGGTACCTAATAGAATTATAGTTTTTTACCCTGCATGTCAATTCTCGTACCTTAAATGGTTAAAAATTCGGTTAAGTTAACTTTAGTTGTTAAATTGTCTTACCTATTGTGTGACAATTTGATAACTAAAGTTAACTTAACAGATTTTTTAACGATTTTAAGGTACGAGAATTGACATGCTGAATACTGTCCTAACAGGCATTAGGAATTTCTGAAAATTCAAATTACAAACGTTTTAACTCGTATGCCATGAAAAGACAAATTGGTGCGGTTAACAGAGATAAAATCGTTTAAAAATAAGAAGCACTGGTTCAAAGAAATCTTTTTGTTTACATGACTCAAGTCGATCGCCTGATTGTAAGCTTCAAGCTTGTCCATAGCAGACGTAAATGAACTTAAGGCTTCAAATAATATAAAGCCTTCCAGTGAATCTGCATAGTCACCCTAGCTGTTAAGACCCATAGCTCTGTAATGTCAATCATAATCAATCATAACAGCCCATTAATGTCCCACTGCAGGGACGGGCCTCTTTAGTATTTATTTTTCCATGACGGAGGTATACTTAGCCTACTAATACCATGTTGGCCAGAGGGAATGGTATAGGGTTTAATTTCAAGTTTTCCTTCTTTTTATTTCGTAAAGATATTATTTATGGATAGTCTCTTAGTCGGCTTTTACGACAGCCATGGGATGAGATGGGGTGGTGACATATTGTATTCTTACCCCGTCACCACACGGAGTGTAATGTCACTAGGAATATAATAAAACTTTGTAATAACAAACTCAAAACATATCTTGGTGTACAACTTAACTTAAACTAACTTCCGTAATGCAAATATCTGCCATTTCTCTTATCCCAGACCAATTATTAAATACTTTGACAAAGAACGATGGAGTTTGAGAATTTGTCATACTTCAAGTCACTTTGACGTTGCTTTTATAATGTAACGACAGCTGGTTAATGTGGGAACTGTTCCCACAGGAAACATCCATATGAAACGAAATTATTCTCTGTTACGAATAAAACTTACAACAAATTAGACTGGAAGTGGTCATGTTATTTAGATAACTAAAAGTTGAAACTTAAAACTATAACAACAAAGTTTTAACTAAATTAAAAAGCGTGATTTATACATCGTGTAAGCAGCTGCCCTGCACAAGGTTGCGGCTTGGTATCCCAAGCAATTCATCGTTAGAACCACAAATTATAGCACTGAGTCTGAATGTTCTTTGTGTCCGCTAAATCTAAGTTTATAAAGTCCCTGCAATACAGGACATGATCCCTAAGGCAGGTTTGTAGTCGTATTTAGAAAAAAAAAACTATTTTCCCCAGCACTTCAATCAACCAATCAACTAGCCTATCGCAGTCCACTGCTGGACATAAGCCCCAGCATTTATTGATTATAAACTATTATTATTAAAAGATATTCTTATTAAAACTAAATAGTGAAACAGCAATCCTAAATAATGACATCTATAAGCCTACTTACATTTTCATTCCTATACTTTCAAAGATTTGCCTACATGTATTCAGCCCATATGTGTACGATGCCAAGTATCAAGTGATATAGGCAACAAATAAGTTATAACTCAAGGCATTTCCCTTACGTACGTACTTTTGTATGGAGAGCAACTATACCTACAGTTGCGAGAGGCACTCCCTTGCCAAAATATGCGCATCGCCAGATAATATACAAATGTGGATGAGGCTATAATGGATGGTCGATCTTGAACTTTTGTCTTACGTCATTTATGTATAGAAGTATATATTTTATTATTATATATTATAGAATAATTTGTCGATCAGTTTCAGTTTCAGTTTCTTTATTTTTCAACATACTCGTAATGTTACAAAATAACAGCTTATTGACGTCAGTTTAAAACTACTTAGTCTAAGTTTACATATTTAAAGTTTTCCAAACTTTACCACCCACTTGATCATACATGGAACAATCTTACTTCGCGCAAATTATCCAAGATATAGCGATAGTCTTTACATAACTGCCATCCGTTTCCTTTATTCTTCACCCATAAATTCGCGAGCCAATATTTTACACTGTGTTTTTTTTTCAAACGACATTTGATCGAATCCCTAACGACCGTTATATAGCCTCGGTGAATATCCTATCCACCATTTATTAGATTTTAAGCATATAATTTTAAGTATTATTGCCTTAAGTTGAATTAATAGTTCCTAAGATACAACGTAACCTCTATACAGTCCAATGCAGCTTACAAAGCACTATTTTCCACGTTCAAACGAAGCTCGAAAGATTTCTTTCTATTCATATAAGTGCATTTATCTAGATAAAGTCTTCATTGTCTAGTATAAAGTATTCAGTAGGTTGTTGTTTGAGTCTGTATCCGTGTCGCACATAAATAGCGAGATCAATATATAAAGTTTCTTGGCCACTGTTCTACCAACGCAGCGATCTACGATCAGCGAAGTTAGCATTCGGGTGAAAATGTGTTTGTTTGGCAAATTAATATCGGTGCTTTCATTTTCGTCACACAAGCATGATTTTTGAATTATCGCGTTGCATGCTCTTGTTTTTTCGATGAATAAGGAAGGCATATAGGACCGCGCGATATTTGATGGAGGCCTATGTCCAGCAGTAGACTTGCATTGGTTATTATTATATAATGATGATGCTTTTTAAACGTAAAATTAGGTTGAGATCACGGATAATTTAATCTGCACCTACCTACCGAAATGTTAAGTGTTAAGTTTTGTTTTAGCATTTTTAATTAAACATCAGCATTAGAAAAGTTTGTCAGAAATCTATCTAGGTACCTTCAATTTATTAAATTGAACTATTTATTTACCTATTTTAGTGTTAACTAAAAAACAAAACATAAAGTCATCAATTACGTAAGACAGACAACGTTTAATGTTTCAATGTCAAACATAATATTAATACAAAAACGTCCGCAGGACGGTAATAAATAGTGGAACGCTTTCCCCCTTGCCTGACGCGACGTAATGTTAACTCGGGAAACTTAGTTCATTTGTAGATTATATTTAAGTATATTAGAGGCCCCGAAAAACTGTCTGATGAAAGTGACAGGAAATAGATGAAATTAGAAGAATCATAATATGTTCAGCAGTAAAAATTCTTGGGGTTTGAAATGATATGGCGATAATTAAGTACTGTAAAGGAAATGTTAAGGATCGTGACAAGTGGCGTTCTGTCGTCTCTGCCTACCCCGGACGGAATAAGGCGTGAGTTTATTTATGTAAAGGAAATCTAAACAGTTTATACATAGTCTGAACTCACTGAAACTTTCACATTTTCAAGAAAATGGCAAATACATTGCATCTTTAACATGGCTAAATCAAGGATCGTTGTTTTGCACAATTCCGTTTAAAATAAACAGAATAGCTAATAACGTGAGTTCTTAAGATCAAATCAAACCCTAATGCACACAAAATGTTACATTTGCTCAGGGATCTAATCGCTAGTAAAATAATCTAAACCTGTGTCCCCTCAGGTTAAGCTTAAGTTTCTTCATAATCAAAAGTATATTCGACATTAAACAACCAACCATTTGATCAATCATCGTCCATTATGAATTAAAAAATAAATAAAAATGAACTGGGAAAACCAAAGTTGAATGATTGATTTTCATGTTCTACACAGACACATGTCTATCTAGCCAAATTATACTTTATTGTATTGCTATAAGATGCATTTTCGAATGATTAAGTTAAATTATTGTGCATGCGTACAGGCTTTATCGTGACTACTGTGGAAGTTAATAATAATTAATAACTTTTCTGTACACTTACGAGTTAATCAATAAGAAAAAAGTTTTCGAATGATATAAGTTAAATTGGTCAAAAGGTGTTTTCATTTTTACATTTAAAAATATTTCGAATACAAAGTAATGAACAATGCTGCGCCGCACAGTGAACGATAGGACCCGATCATGCTCGACAAAAAGGGTCAACGAATTTCTTTCATTGCACTAATTATAATGATAGCCAACACCTTAACTAACATGACCTCGTAATTTTTTTTTCTAAAAACCCTCACATTTTTTTTATGTGATTTTTTGAAAGTCAGAAAGTGGTTAAAATGATAATAAATTGTCGATTTCGTTATGCGTGTTTGTTAACATCTCAAAGTTTTATTTATAAATAAATTGAAATCTATATA
Source organism: Schrankia costaestrigalis (assembly GCA_905475405.1). NCBI lineage: Eukaryota > Metazoa > Arthropoda > Insecta > Lepidoptera > Erebidae > Schrankia > Schrankia costaestrigalis. The sequence goes on along the minus strand of FR997852.1, from coordinate 11,528,588 downwards.
TTATATAAAACTCAAAGGTGACTGATATAGTGATCTATCAACGCACAGCCCAAGCCACTGGTGGGATCTGGCTGAAATTTGGCATGCAGGTAGATGTTATGACGTAGGCATCCGCTAAGAAAGGATTATGATGAATTCTACCCCCAAGGGGATAAAATAGGCGATGAAAGTTTGTATGAAACTTTGTCAATTTCAAACCGATAGGCCTAAGACTTTGTATGCATATATCTACTATGACGTTGGCACCCCCTTAGAAAGGACTTTGATAAATTCTACCCCCAAAGGGATAAAATAGGGGATAAAAGTTAGCACGAAACTTTGCCAGTTTTAATCCGATCGAGCTGAGACTTTGCATTCATATAGTTATTATGACGTTGAGACCCCCTTAGAAAGGACTTTGATAAATTCTACCCCCAAGGGGATAAAATAGGGAATGAAAGTTAGCACGAAACTTTGTCAGTTTCAATCCGATCGGGCTGAGACTTTGCATGCATATAGATATTATGACGTTGGCACCCCTTTAGGAAGGACTTTGATAAATTCTACTCCCAAGGGGATTAAATAAGTGATGAAAGTTTGTAAGAAAATTTGTCAGTTTCAATACGATCGGGCTAAGACTTTACATACATATAGCTATTATGACGTTGACACCCCCTTAGAAAGGACTTTGATGAATTCTACCCCCAAGGGGATAACATAGGGGATGAAAGTTAGCACGAAACTTTGTCAGTTTCAATCCGATCGGGCTGAGACTTTGCATGCATATAGTTAATATGACGTTGGCACCATTTTAAAAAGGACTTTGATAAATTCTACTCCCAAGGGGATTAAATAGGTGATGAAAGTTTGTAAGAAAATTTGTCAGTTTCAATACGATCGGGCTAAGACTTTACATACATATGCTTAATATGACGTTGGCACCATTTTAGAAAGGACTTTGATAAATTCTACTCCCAAGGGGATTAAATAGGTGATGAAAGTTTGTAAGAAAATTTGTCAGTTTCAATACGATCGGGCTAAGACTTTACATACATATAGCTATTATGACGTTGACACCCCCTTAGAAAGGACTTTGATAAATTCTACCCCCAAGGGGATAAAATAGGGGATTACAGTTAGTATGAAACTTAGCTTCTCTCATGGACTGCATGTTTTATGTTGCTTGCTCACGAGTAATTTCACTCAATAGCTTAATAGTTTTAGCGCATAATGACAGATTAATTATTAAGAATATGTGTACAAAGAAGTTTAGTAGACCCCTTATTTTTACACACGCTAAACAAAAAATAGGCCTACTTAATCATAATACTTCTGAACGCGAGCTAAGCCGCGAACAACAGCTAGTTATCTATAAAGTTATGAATCGTGAAGTGCTTGGCAAGTAGTATTTTATTTATATATTACAAGTGTAAAAACATGTTCGGTTATTGAGATATGTACAGCGAAACTCGTGAGATACTCAAATTTTCTACATCTTCTATGTTTGTTAGAGCGAAACTTATAGTTACCCTCTGGTACCCAGGCTGCATTTTTTATATATTATAGCCACATTCATGCTTTTTATAAAAATAATAATTTTAAGCAGCACACTGGTGTTCATTATAGTTTTTTTTCGGAACACAGTATTTACCTCTCGAGAAAATTTTTTTTTGATAAATGGGTGAAACACCCAAAAAATAACAAACAAAAACAGTTTTTGATTATCTAATAATAAGGTGAGCTACTGAGGAGTCGATCAGGCGTTTAAAAATGGTGATAGCACAAAATTCCAACAAATAAAACGAAAAATGATTCCTAAGTGAAAAGTGTTATGAACGTTTTTTTTGACTCCCAATGCAGGTTTTTACTTGTTGATTAGTGAAGCCATAAAACTTACTGTAAAATGTTTATTATGATTAAACATACGTCAAGATATCGTTAACACATAATTACAAACTTAAAATATTTTTGTCGACCATGCTTGTATGGGGATCGTTTACTGTGCGCCGACCCCAAATAAAAAAATAAAAAAAAAGGATAAGGGCAGGGGAATGATGACAAAGTAATGAACAATCATTTAATCACGCCAATAATTGGCCTGCTTAGGATTCTATATAATTTCTATTAATTATCCAAATCAAAGAAAATGCGTTACGATATCAATACTCTGCTTTTAAAGCTGTTTATTAAATTAGATAATTAAAATACTAATTAAACTTTGACTATTGCGAGGATCGAACTCGCCATCCGCAACTCAACGTACTCAATCACTAACCACTACAGTTGGTCGTCATAAATCACCATGTGCGACATAGTCATTAAAAACATAACAACATAGTTTAAAACGAGGCTTTATCAACTCAAAACAAAACTATAAAATACTACATCTATACCTCGAATAATACAATCCTCTTGTTTACCTCGCTAAACTTGACTTTCAGCAGAGAAAACACAAGGTCATGGTTATACCGTTCTGTTTATTATACATCGACTTGTGCAAAAACTACAACTTTTCTTTTAACTATGTAAAAGAAGCAATGTATATTATACTAGCTTTCCCTCCTAGTTTCGCGCGGTTGCAATGCTTATACTAAATACCTACAACAGAATGTTCTTATAAGTATATAAAATGTTTAAGTTCATTACACAATTTACTAGTGTTACTATACAATATTAAGCATGACATGCTTAATATTGTATAGTAAAACAAAGTCGGTGTTGCTGTTTGGTCGTTCCTCCTATATGTATGCTTAAATCTATAAAACTGCGCAACGGATTTTCAAGTGTTCTTTTTAATAGATAGAGTGATTCAAGAGGAGTCATAACAATACAATGTATAAATATAATAATATAATAATAATGTACAAACAGCAACACCGACTTTGTTTTATACTATGTAGTGATAATATCATTCAGTTGAAAATATAAATTTTATGAGAAACTTATTTTCATGGGGATTTAGACGTGCTTTGTCACGGTACTTAGGGGCTAGTGTACCGTTTAAATATTATGTGTTTGTAGTAATTATACGTGACGTACTAAAAATACGTTTAAAAAGTGTTGCCAAATATTTGGAATGTTGAAATAATAAAACATGGAACTATAATATTCCTCAGACATTTTCTCAACAGAATCTAGATCCAAACTAAGCTGAGCTTGAACTATGGTTTTGTAAATATGATAGAACACACGATTATTATTTATTTAACTGAAAGACGACCTCTGTAGCGCAGTCGGTATACTTATTACATGGCTGCCACGCAGAGGTCTCGGGTTCGATTCCCGCTCATTGGAAATCTTTGTGTGCATGAACATGATTGTTTGCATTGGTCTGCCTGAGTGTTTTCTATGTACAATTATTATGTATGTATTTACAAAAAAAAAGTATATAAGTATGTTTATCCGTTGTCTAGTACCGGTAGTACAAGCTTCGCTAAGATTGGGACTAGGTGGCGATGTGTGAATGTGTGAGTTTTATTTATTTATTTTACAAGATTTCAAACATTCGAACCTGAGACATCTACGTAGCAGTCTACGACGACATAGTAGCCTTCGACTGCTACGCCACAGAGGTTTATACTAAATAAAATATTACAGTAACTGCTTAAACACAAAGAATTCGTATCAGCTTATCCAAAATACCGCGAGTCCAATATAGCGGTTGATCGGATTTAATTATTTCTTTAAAAATTTCATTATCAAAGTCTAAGGTCAAAAGGAAATGCCTTCGGTATCGTCTCAAAGAAAATATATTACAAAATGTAGGTATGAATAGCAGCAATGTAAAAAATATTTAGGCTTTGTAATACACGAGAAAGGGGAGGTGCGCAACACAAACGACGTGCGAATAGGTTTAAGGCTTAGCAGATTTTTAAAGATGGGTTGTTATTAGGTTTACAACGACATGTGGCTCTATTTACCGCCAATTAGGCAAAGCTTGCACAGGTAAATGTTTGATATTGTAAGGTAAGGAACTTTATTTTTAATCTGTCCTATGATCACCATGTCAAGTCTTTAATAATTCCACTGCTATGCCTTTTTAATGTATCCAAATTTGCCTACATCATCGGAAGAAACCTGTCCTTCTCTGTTGTTCCCGCAGAGGAACTGTTTTAATTGTATTTTTTGATGTAATCAAAAAATGTATTACACAATATAGTTATCAGTAACAGATTTTCCCTTAGAACATGGCCTACCTGATCTCGTGACACTAGCGCCTGGTTGGCTGCACCATGGAGGAGCTAAGAGATGCTACGGATCGAGCTTTACGAGTAGCTGAATTCTAAGGCTAATCAACGAAACGACATAAGAAGAAGAAAATCACAAATAAACCACTAAGGTTTGTCCAAATAGAAGCCACACTTGAATGTTTAGTGCATGTTTTTATTGTATTCTAGTATTTAAGTTTTTAGTAATTTAAGAAGGTCCGTGTGGTGACGGAGTAAGAAAACAAGATGTCACCATCCCATCTCATCCCATTGGTGTCGTAAAAACCGACTAAGGGACTATCCGAGGATATTATCTTTACGAAATAAAAAGACGGAAAACTTGAAATTAAACCCTATACCAATCCGTCTGGCTAGTGTGGTATTAGTAGGCCAAGTATCTCTCCGTCATGGGAGGAGGCCCGTTCCTGCAGTGGGACATTAATTTTTATTTGTAATTTTTATTTGTAATTAGTATTTACTAAAAATACTATTACTAATAATGGGCTGTTATGATGATGATTTTAGAGAATTAACGCTATATGCACAAACTCTAAAAAATACTTTAGGCATTATTAAAGTAGATAACTAGTTATAAAATCGCTCAACAAACGCTTTCATCGATTCAGTCTGGCGCTATCCATGGGCTGTGTAGGCATAACGTAGGTACCTACATCGCATACAACTGTATGGGGAGGCGCTGCATTGTGACGCAGTAAGTCTACCTAGTTAGATTCAACTGTGTTGTTCACACATACAAGTATTACATTAGATTATACAAGTTGTAAGACGGAGTAAGAATACAGTGTGTCACCACTGCATCTCATCCCATGGGTGTAGTAAAAACCGACTAAAGGACTATCCGTGAATATTATCTTTACGAAATAAAAAGAAGGAAAACTTGAAATTAAACCCTATACCAATCCGTCTGGCCAGCGTGGTATTAGTAGGCCAAGTATCCCTCCGTCACGGAAGGAGGCCCGTCCCTGTAGTGGGACATTGATGGGCTGTTATGATGAAGCTTTCACCATAAAAACTGATCTTAAAATACAAAGTAAGATAGAAAATGTCCATCTAAAAACATAGTTACACACATAAAGTGTCATATTTACACGACCCGGTATCGGCATTCGACCTTGGCTCAAAATAACCACCGGACGACTAACGCGCTCCTGTTTATCATTATTATTTACTAATATTATCTGCGCTGACAACTCTCTATGTTAACAGACAAAGTGTTAAAAAAGTGGACAGTTTTTTTTAATTTTGCTCATCTTCATCGAAGCTTCTTAGGGTCGTAAAAAGCGTAGTGGAGACAAATGATTTACTCCAGATGCATCCCTGATGCTGATCACGACCCTGAACATGAGGGACTGACTTCAGAGAGACATTGGTTCTCCTCAGTCTCGTCGTAGTCTTGTATTTAGGTATCAGTATTTTACAAATACAGCTTTGTCAGCACATCTTTCAGACCAGAGAGGACTTTTTACGCATTCATTTACAAAAAAGTTGGGGCTTAGACGGACCAATATTTAAAGAAAAAAGTATTTAAGTATGTTTATCCGTTGTCTAGTACCCATAGTACAAGCTCTGCTTAGTTTGGGACTAGATGACGTTGTGTGAATGTGTGAGGAATATTTATTTAATATTTGGCTAAACGGCTTAAGCAAAGCTACGCTTTCCGACGTCCAATACCTTTATCCTTGATAAGGTATAAGTGGGAGTTTTGGTAGCTAAACCTTATTTTCTTCTTCTTCTTCGACACACTTGCTCGCGTTAACTAAAGGCAACAAACAAAACGTTTTACAATAAAAAAGAAGTCAGTTTATTTATACTTATGTGTCGTAAATAGTCACTTTAACCAAGCGACTCTATGCCTCGGAAGGCATATAAAAATTCAGTTCCGTTGTGCCGGTAACAGAATTCGTTAAGCTTGTCGTTTAGAGGGTTATGGCTTGAATAACATTAGATACTAGGTTGGACATTGTAATGTATCTACAAAATTTTGTTATTTGACATTTTCGCGTGAAATTTTAGTTACAGTTATTAAAGTTGTGTGCTTTGTAAGTCTTTAAACCCCCAGTTTCTGAATGACTGATCAAGTGTCAAAACTATCATTTTCAGGAACCAAAATGACAGTTTTGACACTTGATTAGTTGAGTTTTACTTCATCAGCCATTCAGAAACCGGGGGTAAGTGTTACAGTTAAAATACGTGTATTTTTCTACTGCTGCTTCAGCAATTTTGTTATTTAAATTCTATGACCGTTTTTCTAATATTGGGTTGCGCTGTAATAGTCCCTACTTACAACAAACTCTCATGGAGGCCCGAGGTACTTCCTAATGGACTATATTTAAGGGATGCTAAGGTAAAAATACTTTATCTATCTTAAAAAAACCCGCCTATAATCGGCATTTGCTTAGTTTGGGATTAGATGGCGTTGTGTGAATGTGTGAGGAATATTTATTTATTTATTTAAAACTGACAATCAGGTGGGGCGCTTGCTCATCTGCCACCTCAAGCATTTAATATCAAAAGTAAAAAATATAATATTAAACTTTAGAAATCATACAAACAGAGAACTTATTACGTTCTAGTTATAGATATAAAGCAGGCGAACGGCCATGACACAATACTTAGAAAGAGCAATTAAAGATTGGGGAACGCATCATCATAAATTAAAACTCCCCCACGTTTTGCGGTATAATGTCTATCTTTGTACAATCACTACCAGATAATACTGTTCGGAGGATTCTTGTATTATTTGTAATGTTAGCACTAAAGGTTGCTTTGTATACTTTGGCACCTGCAGAAACTAACACAAGATTGTTATAATTACTTTCATTCTATGTGAAAAATACTTGTAAAAAGGAAAACTATTTTATGAGCAGGACATTTACGGCTGCCAAATATCTTTTCCTAAATTAATAAATTTAAAAAAGTGGTCTAAATTTTTTGGCATGAATGTGGCTAAAAAAGTCTAAAATTGGTAGTTTGGGAGACACTTCCTCCTTCGATGTTCATAAGTGATATTTTGTAACGTAAGTAAATGTTACATAATGTTTCTTTGGTTTGAAAATATGTTTATAACAAATAATCTACTAGACCGGTACATAGATTCTATCCAACAAATAACCTAATTCTAACAATGCTAGAAACAGACGTGTTGTATAATTATACCTATATAACTCCTATGGCATTAGTTTAACATAACAAATAGGAACATCACAAGATACATTTCTGTTTAATGTTAACCGTAATCTATTTGTTAATAAGTCACTAAGATTTACTATTTAAATAAACATACAATGTACTATTGTAGGGCCTGTTGGACACAACACAACAATTCATCTATCATTATTACCTAACTAAAATAATAGCTAACATACATAACTTTTGAAGCCAAATTCAGCTCTAGAGATCATGCCCTGTGTTGCGTGGAATATTACCAGAAAGAACATCCAGACTCAGGACTATTACCTATTTGTAGATCGCATTTATTATTTTCCTGTATGGTATTTGGAAACACTACCTCATGCACAGCGGCTGCTTTAAGTTATAACTAATTCCCTACTACTGTCAAAATATCTATTAACTAACTTATGTTACAAAGTATATTATAGTTACGCGTTTCAGCAGCGTCCATATGCTAATAGAGAAATATTTATTAAAGTATATTATTATAATATAATATAATATATAAATAGCATTCTCTATATATAATATAATATAATATATAAGTAGCATTCTCAAAGAATTCACTATCAAATTGATGATAAGAAAGTCACCGCGACACTCGGATAAGTTCCTAGTGCAGGACATTTAAATTAAATTAGATAATAGATGTCCTCACGGACATCTCAAAGCTAATCGCTTTCTCCTACGACAATCTAAATTGGTGCTAGTCGTGACTGCAAGATATAATTCACTCGTTTAATTCTATTATCTCTAACAATAGACTATTTTTATAACAACAAATAGAATATAAAGGGAATGGAAATCTTGAACAACTGTTCTATCAAAGCTTAAGCTCGATTTACACATCGACAAGTACAGTAGCGAGTTAAGTAGTAAGTTGTTGATTAAGTTGATTTGAATAGATCTCCATCCTATTTTTGGCGAGTTTAGAACGAAGTAGCCCCCTCTCTCGCGTCTCGCCAACTTAACTTGCCAAAAAATAAGATGGAGATGTATTTAAATTAACTTAATCAACAACTTATTACTAAACTCGCTACTGTACTTGTCGATGTGTAACTCGGGCTTTAGTCACTAAACAGAAAAATATACAGAAGTCAGTATACGTATAAAGTAGCAATGTAAACATGGACATCAGATAGTGACACAGGCTGTGTGGTAAGTATGTACCCTAGCTGGTTTGCTACATAGCAATGAAGGTTCTTCATATAAGGAGAAGGCATGACTTAGGAATTTATTTTAAAGAAAAGTGTAGTAAAGTGTTCCTCTATTGGGAAGACTCTTGAAGAATTTTGAAATGAACAATTTCACGCTGGCCAGGATGGCACAGAGGTTAAATACAAATAGGATCTAAATAATTTAAAAAAAATAGTTTTTAACATAAGATTCAATATTTATCAGCCCTTGTATGTACGACTGTATGATAGGGTGTCCTCTAAAAACACTTCGCTAATCTGTCAAATTCGAACAAATATCGCGCTTATCAGTTTTATTGGCATTCATTTCATTACGATTTTTTCTATTGTTGTCCATTGATATAATGTTTTGCTTATAGAGTTACGTTTTGTAGACTTTTACGACACCCGAGAGACATGAGAAAGGATGCTGTGCTTTTTTGTATTCTTATCCGAGAACATACAGACAACACTTTTAAACATACGCAACTTTGAATAAACATAGCATAAACATAAAAATAAGTTAGGAATTTGAGAATAAGAACCTAAATCACAATCACTTGACCCAAAAGCAAGCGAGGCGATATTACATCAACCACATTCGTGATTTTCACGGCGACGATTTTTTTAACTGACTTCGAAATACAGCTGAATTTTACTTGATTGACAAAGTGTATTATCAAAAATGGCCGATGGATGAGGGGGGCACAAGACCGCGCAGAGTGGATACTTTTGGAGGAGGCCTATGTCCAGCAGTGGACGTCTATAGGCTGATATGGATGGATGGATGGATTATCAAAAATCATGCTATATACCTAATGTTATTTTAAACGCATGTCATATTATTAGTCCCATTACACAGACCTGTCAAAGTAATTAAGAACCAAGTACTAATAAATTATGTAAACTAACTAATTATGTAAATATTCCCTTATTTCTAAATTTGTCCATTTCATTACAAGATTATGCAAAACCAGGACCCCATTTTGGATTATTACAATTATTATATTTTTCAAGTGGTGATCGAATAAAAATTATTGTTTTGTATATAAATAGCGAAAAACTTTTCCTATATCATACCTTTAGCCGACCCATAAGCATATAAATTTGATTTCAGACCATCTTTAGAACAGAATAAGAACGTAAACGTTGCATTTTAATGCAAAAAAAATGTACGGAGCAACTGCCTACAATGTACTTAATTAACCATGAGGTCAATTAGATAATGATATCTAAACGCGTAATGATAATACTCTATATACATAACCTCCAAATTAGTTGTCAGATAACTTATCAAACTTAAGTATAGTGAGTATGGATAAACAAAACGTAAACATTTCAAACCACCGATTATATCTTACCAAAATAAATCCAAATATGACCACAAAATATATATGTTTTAATACAAAATAAACACTCTCACAAAATCTTTTTGAAAAACGAACCACAAAATATTCAAAATCCGAAACACTTTAGTTCCAAACGTTTAAAATAGAATTCGAAAATCAAACACAAGCCCGTATATTTTGAAAAACGAATTCGATATTCACTTAAAACGAAAACAAAACAAGAACGCTTTTCTTTATTTGAAAAATAAGCTTCTAAATTTGAAAACGTTGAAAACGAAATACGCGGGAATTTCAGTTTGGTTGTTATAAATAGTATGGAGTTAATACGTCCGCCCGGCTCGAGTCCGTCGCAAACACTCTGGAGCTTTCAGTTTCAGGGCGCCCACCGCTCGAGGGATGGAAACGACTTTTGTATTATGCGTCAAACGCAATGCCAAGCTTTGAACTTGAACGTAGTCGTCCATTTGTTTGTGAAGTTATTAGTAATTGTTTGAAATTTAAAGTGTTGTTTGTTTTAAGTACTACCGTTATTTGTGAAGCTTTGTTTATTTCAAATTATGGAAGGCTATTTCAAATTTTACGTAGTAGGTACTAGCCATTGTATATTGCTTTTAATATATTACAAGTGAAATAACTTGACTAAGCCTACTGATAACACGCTGACCAGGTGGATTTTACAAGGTTTCCATCAGTTTTTATTTAATACGCCACAAATTTCACATAATAACCTACATCTGGGTCGTAAGTCCCAGACGCTATTATGCAAGTGTTCCGTCCTCTATCACGCGATGGGCCTGCACGGAGAATCCATGGAATGCTAAGATTAGGTCTTATTGTGGATCGCGAAAATAATTTTCCTTTGTAGGATTGAACTCGTCAACCTTGTGCACGGTAGGAGAACACCGCGATCTCTACCCTACGGAGTCAGTCTATCTATTATAACAAAGTTTAATGAGAATTATGAGCAAGTTACTAAGCCGAGATAGCTTAAACTGAGTTGTTGGAATAACTTCGTTACAGCTGAAGACTTGTTAACATATCTTAGGCGCATTATGTAAGCTACTTTCGGTTTTTAATCTAAACAAGCAATTAAAACTTTTGAGGGAGGCCTATGCCCAGCAGTGGACGTCCATAGGCTGATATGAAGATGGAAGCCATTGAAGTGTATTCTTGATAGTCTACAGTAGAATTTGTCAGTAAATTTGCGAGCCTTTTATAGAGATGATAATTATGACCAATTAATAACATGCCGACCAGGGGAATAATAACTATCCGTGAATATTATCTTTACGAAATAAAAAGAAGGAAAACTTGAAATTAAACCCTATACCAATCCGTCTGGCCAGCGTGGTATTAGTAGGCCAAGTATTTCTACGTCATAGGAGGAGGCCCGTCCCTGCAGTGGGACATTAATGGGCTGTTATGATATGTCATTCGATACCGTTGACACGAAAGAAGAAGAAGAATAGTTTTTCTGCATTTTGTAACTTTGTATGTTTTCTCTCTTTCTGTCTATATTAATATGAGTCCAAAATTGTTTGACATAGCTATCTACGCACTATTTTATCAGACACACACAGGTCAAGTGCAAAGCCAAATTACGATTTGGTCTTAAAACGAGGCTAACATTTTGATAAAAATTTAACGGTTTTTTTTAGTGCTGTGGCGTTTGTCTGTGTCGATATATAATTTTAACTATAGCTTCAATTTTATTGTGATAAATTTTATGAAATAAAGCAATTTGGAATATTTGAATTTAAAAAAAAATACTTTTTCTACATGCATACACAATACACATCGCCATACATATACACATCGCCATACATACACGTCGTTTAACAAAATGTCGAATAAAACCTATATCATATAAAAATACAAAATATGTAGGTATAAACATACCAATAAGTTAACCGAATCCTGCTACATAAACGGTAAAAACAGCATCCTAAAAAATATCTGCGATACAATGAGGTTCAAAATACAACATAGCGCAACATTTAGCATTTGAGTAAGCTCGATTGCCTGGAGAGGAGCTTTAAGGCTAAGCTATATAATATATCAAGTGTATACTTGTTTTTTGTGGATCAAACAAATAAAGTTATTATTATTAAAGTTATAACCACAGTGTCACAATTACAGTCATTTTCGAACCCATTTCTTCTAAAAACTAATGATGCTAGTTCCGAAATAAGGTTTTTTTTAATGAATAAAACTCAGACATACGCGGCCTTATTACAAAATACGGTCTAACTATAAACCAAGATTTATTACGTCACAAAACCACTGTTTTTGAAATTTGTTATTGCAAAATCAGTCTTAACGCTAAAGTGTTAAAACTGATTTTGGATTAACAAATTTATGATTTTGTATTTGTTAATACAAAATCAGTTTTAACACTTTAGCGTTAAGGCTGATTTTGCAATAACAATTTTCAAAAACAGTGGTTTTGTGACGTAATAAATCGTGGTTTATAGTTAGACCGTATTCTGTAATAAGGCCGACGATGTTTAAGTAATAAGTTAATTAATAGGACTTACCGATAACATGTGTGGGCGTAAGCGTCTGATCCCAGGGTGGCTCGTCTTCTGTTTTTCTAAAACTTCGCTCCACTGTACACACGGACAAAATGTTTACATATTAGTACCTTATACATTATACATAAGGAGGTAGTATATATGTCGCAGAGAAATGAGGAAACCAGTCAAGAAATCACTAGAGGTATCACGAAATCCCGGTAAATTACGAAAATGCCGTTTCTACCAGAAAAGAAATGCTTATATTTTTGTTTGTAGGTTAAAAAACACATGGATTCCACTTCTGTAGGTAAGGTTAGAACTGTGACAGTGTGCAGGGGCCGCCGAAGTGCAAGTTATTTCACACGAGTTCATCTTAATTTTTAAGACTAATGCCACCCAATTTCCCACGACTGTGTACTCATACAATCCACGACAATTATTTGTAATAAACTAAAGTCTTGGACATTACCGGCCCTTTTTAGCAACGGAGGGAAATTTAGCCACCTACTAATCAGACTGGCCTGACAGCTTGGTAGTGTTTAATGTCAAGCTATCCGTTTTTTTCCTTTACGAGTATTTTACGAAAGCCACGAGATTTGATATAATGTAATAACACCCTGTTTTCTTACTCCCATACCACACGAGTACTATTATCTAACAATAAATAAATATAGTAACTTACTGTTGAGGAAGTGTCCGGTGCCCGACGCCTTTCTTGATTTCTTATCACTCGTGTCCAGATCTAAAAAAGAAATTAAAATATAAGTCATGTGTTATGTTCCTGTACGGTTTCATTACCGTACATCATTCTGCTGATTCGGTGACATCATTTCGCCCTCTACTCACACATAGACATAAGCAGTTACTAACCAAATAATTGTGTATAAATAAGAATACAATAACCATTTTAATTGTAGACCAATTATAGGATAAGGATAAGGCGTGAGTTTATGTATGTATGTATGTTAAAGCCGTGGTTTTATCCACGTTACTCAATAAACTTTACTCAAGTTTGTGACGTGTTTTAGAATAGAATAGAATAGAATATTTATTTATTTTGCAAATATAGGTAGGTATAAAATACATTTAACTTAACATCATCCCTGATGTAGGTACGGTTCCTTACAAGTCCGTACTGTTCCAGATTCAGCATAATCATTCATGGATCGGTTTGACCATAGTAAAGTGTACAGGCTAATTTACATCCAAACATACTACATACGTTGTTTAGAAAATGTAACGAAATAAGTTGTATATATACCTAAAGCCCGATTTACACATCGACAAGTACTGTAGAGAGTTAAGTAGTAAGTTGTTGATTAAGTTATTTTTTGGCGAGTTAAGTACGAAGTAGCCCCCTCTCTCGCGTCTCGCCAACTATGTAACCGCCAACCGATGTGTAAACCGGGCTTAAGTGTACACAACAACCCTGTGAATACAATTATATTTGATCAGAGAGGGAGTCATTGTCAAAACTGTATACAGGCTACTAACTAAGTAGTCAAAAATAGGAAAAAATATTTTCAATGAAAAAAATGTAAGAGAAACTTAGAGATTATTTTTAAATGCCTATTCAATGCATCCCAAACTTAGTCAAATTTATTAATTCATTTAGTATATTTTATTAATAATATAGCGACTTCGTTGTCTCTAGAACCATTAAAATGGTAGAAGCAAGAGCAAATCGGCCTATACATTTGGTTCCTAGAGTGCAAACACACAAGCCATGTCGAATATTATAAAACTAGAGTGGTATAGTACTCTCCATGTGGTGACGGAGTAAGAACAGGTACAGTGTGTCACCACCCCATCTCATCCCATGGGTGTCGTAAAAAGCGACTAAGGGACTATCCGTGAATATTATCTCTACGGAATAAAAAGAAGGAAAACTTGAAATTAAACCCTATACCAATCCGTCTGGCCAGCGTGGTATTAGTAGGCCAAGTATCCCTCCGTCACTGTAGGCCCGTCCCTGCAGTGGGACATTAATGGGCTATTATGATGATAGTATAGTAGGTATGGTATAGTATACTGACTGTTGGTCTGATTGTTGTGGTGTATCCGCTCCATGAACCGTGAGATCCTGTTGTTGTGATGCTCTCCGTCCAGACAGCAGCCCTCCTCCACGCTGCGGGCGCACGCGCGGTGCACGCGGAGCTTGCAGTCTGCTCAGGCAAAACATTCATTATTTATTTGCATAAAATAAAATTTTTGTACATTTTCTTGATTGATGCTCTGACCCAAGAGGTAGGCTTACATGCCTGAGTTTCAAGGGTCAGTGCCTTCTTCCGATTTACATTGCAAGCATTATGCATTATTTAGTTACAAATTAAACTTAAAAACTAACTAACTCTAATGTATGTGTGTGTGTGTGTGTTGTGTGGGGGGGGGGTGTATGTGTATTTGTATGGGTGTGTGCGTGGTGGGTAGTGTTTGTGTAAGTAAAGCCTTATGTGTGTGCTGTTTAACATATCGGCATTCATAACGAATTTTTAATTCAAAACATATCGGCTTTAAATAGATAATCATAATCATCATTAGCCAATCGACGTCCACTATTGGACATAGGCCTCCTCCAAGTATTGCAACCTTGTGCGGTCCTGTGCCTCCCTCATCAATCGGTTTCCGGCCGTCCTAACTATACAGTCGCGAGAGGTACAGGTTGTCTATAAAGTCAAGAAATTAAAGTTTGAGGAACTAAATTGTTCATGTGTCTGGCAACACTGACATTCAAAATAGACTTGTACATGAGCTGTCATCGAGTAGAAGTTGCGGAACGGTTTTCATTTTGTGATTTTTATAAGTTCATTAATCTACAATAAACTAATAGTGACTTACGAAGAACAACATAAAGAATGAGTAGAGTAAATCAAAGTGGCACGTGGGAAGTGATTTTTATAGTTGTATAGCAATGTTTGACGGAGCACGAAGCTGCTCAAATTTTATGTGATTTGGATGATATTTATGGGCGAACTGCAACTTTGATGGGTATGTAATCGTGTTACTGTGTTTTGTAATCTGTCTCAAGTAATATATTCACTCCATTTGCGATTTAGAGACCAAAAACAGGCATTGCGTACATAGCATATTTTTAGGTAAGATTGTCATTGAAAGTAAGAAATATTGTAGTACGACCTATTCTGTTGATACATTATCAGTTGCATTAGTATAATTCAGTCAAGATTTATGACAATTTTGAATTTGAATTAATTGCTTTATGTCTATATTACGGTTGATTACTATTGATAACTAAACTAACTATGTCACTTTCGCATCAACTGGTCTGTCGACAATGAATAATTAATTGCAATATTTTTTATTTTTTTTTATTATTTTGTTCTTAGTAACTCCATGTTAAATGATATCTTGTTAGTTAATATTTAACATTGAATAAATTTTAGTTAGGTATTGCAGTTATTCTTTCCATCCCATTCTTTGCCTGTATTTTGTGTCTAGGTATGTCTAAATTTATTGTAAAAGTATAATCAAATGTTCAATCAACATAACTTTTGTAAAATTTCAGGCTCCAACCAACACTCAGATAGTTGCAGGTGATAGCTAGAACTGTGATGGATTTTAATTGTAGTCTTGAAGTTCTACGCAAAATTTTAAATGCAATAAGCCTACAAGAAATGCCCTAGTAATATAAAAATCGAGATTTGCCTGAAGAACTAAGGAAATACATTATTTATCATTCTTCATACAAGGTAACCTGTATAATAAAGCATATTCTTTTGTATAGTAATTTTTCTCATTATTAACTGTATAAAATAGTTAAAATAATAGTTTTTAGCCTATTTTCCCTTTCTACTCCTCTTTGCCCCTATACGCCCCTCCAAATAACCCAAAAAATCAAATCTTTTTTAATAATAATATTAGTATAGTTAGTAAATCAGTAGTTTCCGTGTAGTGACGAAGGAAGAATACAATATATCACCACACCATGTCATCCCATGGGTGTCGTAAAAACCGACTAAGGTACTGTCCGTGAATATTATCTTTATGAAATAAGAAAACTTGAAATAAAACCCTATACCAATACGTCTGGCCAGCGTGGTACCAGTAGGCCAAGTATTATGATGACGATGAATTGATATCTAAATTAACAGAATATTTTATAAAATCATCACTAACAAGTAACTATTTATGTTCCCGCAGGTCACAAAATGTTGGCAATTTCTAAAAGGGCCTTCAGCAGCATCACAGCTGAAACTTGGAAAAACAGTTGCTATCGCGTCGAGAAGCTCCAATCAGAATACTACAAGAGAGGACGTCACCTGTGGGCAAATACTGACGATAATAGCACCAGCAAAGAAAGCTTTAGTGATGACGATGAAGGTGGCAACGAAAGTTATCTCAACAGCGAATATTTTAAAAATCCTATGATCAAAGCGATGAATAAATCTCCTTGTTAACTGTGTACATGCGTTTTTATTACTCTGATTCAATCCGTTAATTTATTCTAATACCCATACCATTCTAATAGGTGAATTTTGACCCATGTAGTTTAGGGTTGGTGTATGAAATCGATTAAGAGATTTATCGATTTAGATAACAAGCGATTAATCGATTATTATTTATAGTTTAGTTTTTTAAGTTTGGTATACATGTGGCAGCAGCCATATAGTAGCAGCCCTAAAATTAAAACCATAGGACAAAATTGTTTTGCATGAAGTCAAAAATTACGTTATGGCTCATAATTCTTACACTAAATTAAGTTACATTCTATGGCTCAAAACAACTGTCAAAATTTAAAATGGCTTGACTATAGTGCATAATTATAAAACAGAAATAAAACATCGTCATCTAAAATGTTTAAAGGGCTAACACTACTTTACTTCTATAATGGTCATGTTATAACAATTATTCAAATTTCGCAATCACTTAGGGTTTCAACCAATAAAATGAATTATCTCATTATGAGTTGTGTGAATTTCGTACTTGAGTATTAGATATAATGTGTTTCAAAATTACTTATTTTATTTCAATAAATTACTAGTATGAAAACTATTTTCTCAGACTAAATAGGGTTGCTACGTGTAGCGCAGTGGCGGCCTCATTTATTTTCAGGACTTTATAGACAGAGTGTAGGTCACTCCTTCAGACTTCCATTTTATTTAATTCGTGGCTTATTCATCTATCTGTGTGGTGACGGAGTAAGAATACAATATGTCACCACCCCATCTCATCCCATGGGTGTCGTAAAAACCGACTAAGGGACATCCGTGAATGTTATCTATACGAAATAAAAAGAAAGAAAACTTGAAATTAAACCCTATACCAATCCGTCTGGCCAGCGTGGTATTAGTAGACCAAGTATCCCTCCTTCACGGGAGGAGGCCCGTCCCTGCAGTGGGACATAAATGGGCTGTTATGATGATGATTATGTTCATCCCGCTATCTCCTTTTAAGTCGTCCTCGTTGCCGCTTCCTGTTATTCATTGGTCCTATATTTATAAAAATCACACTCAACATACCTGTACAGACGTAAGCCTGAGGCGCGAGTCCCCATATGATGTGGTCGCAGTGGTGACAGTGGCCCACTGAGGTCAACGCTTGCAGTTGTAAGTGGTGACCACGTACCACGAACTGTGGACAAAAAGGGTATACGTTAGAAGGATTTATTTATTTATTTATTAACTCTCTTCACAAGGTTACGTAAGTGAGAAACTTAGAGCTAAGGAGAACTTGGACTAACTAAGGATGGTGAATGTCTGCGTGTCTTAATATGAACACCTTTTTTATCTAAGAAAGATTTCTGAAATAGGTACGTAGTCAACTTACGCACTAGGGAATAAATATTAGAAAACTCGGAAGGGCTTATGAGCCTGCTGTATTTTTTTTTTGGCAAATCCAGATTCCCAGTTACATAAAACTGCTTTTACTTGGGGAGTTAACTCTACAGTCTTCCGACGAACATTGAACGCCTTAGAAATTAAACCCTATACCAATCCGTCTGGCCAGCGTGGTAAGTAGGCTAAGTATCCCTTCGTTACGGAAGGAGGCCCGTCCCTGCAGTAGCACTTTAATTGGCTGTTATGATTGAGTCTTGATCTGGAAAAGTCATCGCGACACAGGTGACAATGATAACTAGTGCGGGAATGGTGTTTTTTAAAAAAAAAACTGTTAATCTAAAAGTAATGATACTCACAGGTTGTTGTTGTTGCTTGGTGATCTGCTTGACCCTCTGCTTGTACAACTTGTCGCGTTGTAGGAAGGAGGGTCGCGACCCGCCCACAGCCGCCGCCACCGCCGCAGGTCTAAACAAACAAATATCTATATGTTAATTATGTTACTTTTGTTTACAAATAGTGGAGACATTTATGCCTCTACAAATATTATAGCTGGCATGGTGCTCGCCATTCTTGGACTCTAATGGATGCTTAACATCAGGCACTATAGAGTCATTCTTGTAGGCCAATTAAAAAAAAAAAAAAGAAATATTGTGACACTTATTCTAGGATTGCACTGAATTTTCTTCCACTTTTTGTTCTTACAAATGGAGTGCTGTGGCGTTTGTCTGTGTCGATCTATAATTTTAACTGTAGCTTCAATTTTAAGTAAATAGTTAACGACGATTTCAAACAATTTGTGATACATTTTATGAAATAAACCATTTCAAAATTTGAATTTGAGTGCAGGTAAGACAATTTTAAAACAAAATATAACAAAAATATAGACACAATTTTTTTTTTCAGAATATTGACTACTAAATGAATTAAAATTAGACTGTAAATGAATAATATTACAACTCAATATTCTCTATTTCAGGGTCGAGGTCTACATACAATTAATTATCTCTAACATTCATAATCTACTATAGGCCGACCGCTTATCTCAGTCCCCGCCTGCGGTATGAAAGGGACGAGGGAGCGGGGTAGCAGTGTACGTTATGGTAGCGTACACAAGAGCTATATCGAGTTGGTTCTATGTCAAATTAAATAAATTTTTACAAAAAAAAAAACTGACTTCAAAGACAAAAATTGACAACACTAAAAAGTAAAAAAATAATTAAATGCTGACCGCTTAACTCTGACCTCGCCTGCGGGGTGACTGGGGGGCGGGGAATGACGACAAAGGGGATCGCGCGGGGATTGCACGGGTGGCACAATTAACCATAACTTCCAATGAAGTTGGTATAAGTCGCAAAATGATCGCACCGATTATTGACGAGATTGCACCGATAATTTGCCATATCTTAAATTTCACTCTCTTTCTTCCTTGTTATATGTATGTCATCATTCCCCTGCCTGCATCAAATAGTTTTAAAAATAAGGACAGAGAAAAACAGAAATAAACCTGACAGGAGGGCGCTTTCGTGTTTGTCAATCTTCTTTCAAATTGTATGCCGAAAATTAGTTATTAAAAATACGGCATTACGGAGAGGTTTTTTATTTTTCTGGTCAGGCTTTAAATTGTTTAACGCCTTTTTTCTCTAAGAAATTACGAATTTAAGTGGCAAGATGACGCCACCGTCTTTGAAATTTGAAAATTTTATAGAAGACGGACTAGCATGCTTGCTGCACAACCAGCTGTCACACGTCAACTGTGGTTGCTTTGTTGCTACACACGAGATTATGATGAGCCGGTGTATCTTCGGACACAAAATAGGTAGCCAGGCCAAGCAAATGGCATTCAATGTGTACGAATACTTTAGAAAAAAAAAATTGGACCAAAATACTGTTGAATTTCAGCAAGATATTAATTTGAAAAAAACTATAGCAGAAATTACTGGACTATCTGAAAAATCTGTCAGTAGGATTGTACAAGAAGGAAAAATTATTATCAATGTATATTTATTATTATTACTTATGTCAAGGATTCTCTGCAAAGTGCGTCTATCTGATAGTTCCAAAATCGTAACATAAAGAAGTTGTTAGCACAATGGGTGGTAACAATATTGTACAATATGGATTACTTGAGCCAGTAGTCATTCCAATTCAGCCTAGACTTAACCGGGAATATATTGAAGAAACAGGATATAGTGCAGCCGAACTATCCTCAATTCTTAATAATAATAATACTAGGCTAACTACAGAACAAAAATGTGTTTATGATACCGTAACAACAGCAGTAATAAACGAAGAGGGCATAGTATATTTTCTCGATGCTCCTGGTGGAACAGGGAAAACATTTCTTACCCGAGTGATTTTAGCGGAAATTATAAGAATGGGAAAAATTGCCTTAGCGGTGGCATCTTCAGGTATTGCAGCAACATTACTTCCTGGTGGCAATTTTTTTTGGATTTAAATTGCACTCTAACTCCCGTGTGTGGTGTGTCATGCAATAGCGAAAAAAGCCAAAGTGCTATTATATTTCTATTGGTATTTCACTTGACACTGGCAAAATATGTAACTATGTTCATGATGCCATAATAAACAAATTATATATATACATACCTACATTGTTTTAAGACTAAATGTATTTAAAATTACTGAGTAAAGTTACTAAAAAAAATTAAAATATAATAAAAAAAGTTATTTTTTTTAAATTTATACTCTAATCCATAAACAATCAAAATTTTTATGTCATAATGTCGAAGTCATTTATTAATATAATCTGTAATTCATGGGCGCCATTCCATTTGCTTTGGTATTATTATCTTATTTCGTTGGCTGACACCGACTCCAAAAATAATAATAATATTATATAATTTGTAATAATTTGATTTTCTTTTAAAATCTACAAATAATATATTTGTTATTTAAGAAATATCCTGAACAATCCTTTGTACAATAATTAAAAGAACCTATTCCTTAGAATATAAGAATTGCTGATTTAAAGTATATAATTATAACTAAAGTCTTAGAAAATATTTACAAATAATAACAATGTACAATCATTAATTATATATTAAAATCACAGTATAATCACATTTGGTGTAATTACAATAATTTACATTAAAACAGGTATGATTTAAACATATTAATTTTTAATAATCAGTCTTAGAAAATATTTACAGATAATAAGAACAATATGTACTAAGAGTTTTTTTAATTTTTACACTATTTACGCTACCATAACGGACATCTAGTCAGTATGTCAGTATGACACTAGTGCGATATCCTAGTCCGTCTTCTATACAATTTACAAATGTCAAAGATGGTGGCGTCATCTTGCCAGTAAATCTCGTACTTTCTTAGAGAAAATATGCAATCTAAATTATTACACAATTTAAAGCTACACCAGAAAAATAAAAAAACCTCTCTAGGTATTTCGATTGGTTTATGGTATAATTTAAATTTTTCCTTCTTTTTATTTCATAAAAATAAGCTAGCTAAAAATTAGAGCTGTGTTGTGATGTGATATAGTTCGGATCACAGTCTCTAGATGGCGCCGTTTTGCCAAAATATCAAGAGATCGCTCTCTCCTTTGTCCTCGCCCCGCGCGCTCCCCTATTACCGCAGGCGGGGTCTGAGTTAAACGGTCTGCCTATAGCTAAAGACATGGCTTCGCCGCAGCATGAACCGACCTAAGTCTAAGCAGTCAATTAAAAAATAGATAGACCTACCCCCGGTTTCCGAATGCCCGATCAAGTAAAAATCAAATAATCAAGTGTCAAAACTATCATTTTTAGGAACTAAAATGTCAATTTTGACATTTAATTAGTTGATTTTTACTTGATCAGACATTCAGAAACCGGGGGCTAGTAAATTAAATTACTCTTGTTTCTATTTAACTTATTTCATAGATACTCATACTGGCCATTTCCTTTCAAACCTAAATACAAATATTGAATTCGAGCCAGTTTATTATTTTCTTCAGTGTATCCAAACAAAACTCCGAATAGTTATATTAATTAGTTTTATGAAAGAACAATTAAATAGGTACCTCAAAAGCTGTAGATACCATACAACACGAGCAAGACCGCATGCAGCAGCTAGTCTCCAATACAATAGTAAACATAATATTGACAAAGTCATTCTTTATACATAAGAATAACACTTAAAGTTAATATAAATAAACGACACAGCATCTAGTTTTGATCAGACTGCACTAACATTAATTTTGGACACAATATCTAATAAAACATGGTATAATTTTACCAAAATACACTAAAAAACCATTCCACTAAAGCCTTCGCTTGTATTTAAAACTCACTTGGCAATTTTTAATTTCTTTTTACTCTTAGCACTTTTAGGCGACTGCCACCATTTCCGTCTCACCTCCAAAGCCTCGATATCGCTTATCTCAATATTAACCATTCTAGTTTTGGACACAGTGAACTAACAACTAAAAATAATTCAGGAAATATGTCAAGGAAAATTTTAGTTGTAGTTTTAGTTGTAGGGACTTTTAAAAACTGTTGTGTTTACTATATTAGATAAAAACCTGACTTTTGTCCGCGGACTAAAGTCAGGTTTGGACGGACAAAAAACGGAACCCTTATGGACTCGCCATGTCTGTATGTCCGTCCGTATGTCATAGCCACTTTTTACTTCTTAATTAAAAGACTAAGAAGATAATTTTTCCATATATTTGAAGGTTTTTAGCACACAATAATATTTTACAAATAGTACTGTAAAACATTGTTAAATCTTATACTCCGTCTAGTCCGTCTGGCCAGGTGAACCAAGTTTCCCTTTGTGATTGGAGAAAGTTTTAATGCAGGGACGAGGATTCTCCAAACACAAAGGATTTTTAAAAAACCAATATGTAATTAAAACAGTAACGAACTCAAAATTGTACCTTGTGAAACGCCAGATATTATAGGTAGATTTTATACGATTTTAATCAACAACCCGCGTTTACGATCACAAAAAATGTGTGTAAGAAGATACCAAGAGCGTAACGCTTAAGTATTTTAGAAGTGTGTCACAATATAGGAAGTCAAAGGCCTTTGAAAAGTTAGTACAACTATATAACGTGCGTTTTTTATTGGGATACCTGTATAAACAACATTAGTAAAAATGTGACGAGACAGGATACAAAAACACTGGCTATTAGTTAAGAACCGACATTTGTGGAATTCGTAGGCTCTCGCCCAGCAGGGGGATGCTCTTGCCCGACAGTGGGATGATAAAGGCTAAAACTAACTAGGTGTGTAGTGAATTACGTACCTGCAGTGCAGACACAGCGCGGCCGCCACGAGCGCAGCCAGTAACGTCGCGCTCATGTCGTGCGGCGCGTGCGGCGCGTGCGCGTGCGCGTGCGTGGCGCGCAGCTGCGCCGACAGGAGCTGCTCCACCACCACCTGCTCCTGCGCCCTGTCCGCCGCGCACTTGTCCAGCACCGCGTCCTCCGGCCCGTACAAGGTGCCCAGTCCGACCTGCCGCTTCACCTGGAACTCCGTCAACTGCTGGCTCAGCTCGTCCTTAGCCTTCTGACGAGCCTTGCGGAATACGTTGCGGAGGATCTCTTCTTTTTCGTATTCTGCGAAAAAGAGATTGGGCAAAATTAACCCAGAACCAACAGCAACAAAATATATGCCGGTTTATTAGCCTTGCTATGAGAGACATTTTATTAAAAAAAATTCTCCCCTAGGTGCTGTCCAACTGTAATTACACACAATTAAAAAACAGTTTTTTTTCTATTTCATAACTCTAATAAAAACAAAGAAATACATGTAACGTTATCTAATTGATATTAAAAGACCGACCCAACCATTCTATCGTCTTTACTCACTACAAAAAAATACCACAAGCCCGCGTCAGCGACCCGCGTCATGCGCAGATTCAGGTATTATTCTACTGTTTCAGACCATGTATAACGCGGTGTCCTACGTGGGCGACGAAAGCGACGCAACGCGATGCTACACGCAACAAGTGTGATTACGTCACGTCTCGTCGCAGACCGTCACATAGGACACGTAGCTGTTGATTTAATGGCGTGCGTCGCGTTCGTTGCTTCGCATCGCGTCGCTTTCGTCGCACACGTAGGACACCGCGTTAGACAGAGATGGCACTTGGTTAAATTAAATCATATAGGAGAGTATGTCGTACAGAATCGTGTATCCACGGTATGCGTACGTTAGGGAGCTGTTCTTATATAATAAGTGTAATATATTATTTAGGTCACGCTAGACATGTAGGCATAGAACATGCAAGTCCAATGGATTTCTTTTTTTTTTTCTTATTAAAAATGATAACTCTCGCACTAGGGATCATGCCCTGTGTCGTGGGGACTTTTTACAAACATCAATTAACGGATACAACGAACACCCAGACTCAGGACAATAATTTGTGGATCTCACAAATAATTGTCCTGCGTGGGGGTCGAACCCACAACCTCGTGCACGGCAGCCGCTTGTGCGGCTTGGTCGCGCCATCGAGGTTGTCGGTCGATTCTGTGATTGTTGACTTATAGATTATCTTATAGGTTATCCGCGTGGTGACGGAGTAAGAATACAATATGTCACTACCCCATCTCACCCCATGGGTGTCGGAAAAACCGATAAAGAACACCCTATACCAACCCGTCAGGTCACCGTGCAATTAGTAGGCCAAGTATCCCTACGTCACGGGAGAAAGCCCGTCCCTGCAGTGGGACATTAATGGGTTGTTATGCTAGATGGTTAATATTATGTATTATTAAACATTAAAACACATAACGTAGTTTTCATTCATAGCTAACTGTTATGAGCCTTATATCTGCCATACCCCAGACATATACAATAAACTAATAATGAAAATTATATAAGTTTAACATGTGTAATAATTAGGGATATATTTTAGTTCTGTTGGTTCTGGGTTTTTTTTGTATGAAATTTGCCCAATGTCCTTTACTTCTTTTTAGATTGTATTGAAAAATTTAATAAGTGATATTTGAATTGAGAGAATTGAAGACCCATAAGATCGAAATTTTAACACGTTTTTGACACAATTGCAACAGAAGTGTAAAGAAGGTAAAGGACATGTCGTCAAGAAAAGTCGAAATTTCTTCGTAGTCAATTAAGAAATTTTTAATTTGTTTTTTCTAATGTCAGAGCAATGGAAATATCGACGAATATATACGATTTTAGACCTAACATTCTTCCTTGTATAATTGGAACTCTTCTGTTCCCTTTATTATCTGATGTTGCCTTTTCGACAATTACAATGATATTCATAGAAGTACATGTCCCCTAATACACATAGACCACACTGAAATAATCAGGAATATAAAAAACACAACAAGATAGAAAAAAGTAGAATGATATTACAATAACATTCATTTTCATTCATACCAATAACATTTTAAGTCTAATTTAATTAAAAGTTTTCCATTCTTGATATTTTCGGTGTGGCCCTCGTGATTCTTTGGAATTATAGTAGGTATATACTATAATTACTACATATCATACAAAACTAAGTCAAATGCCGTTTATGAATTAAAAAAAGTCTATTACATAATAACTACAGGTTAACCCCTTTACTTTTACCTTTTTGTCAAAGAAAATATTGCCAACAACATTGATTACTTGGGTAAAGCTTGGGAGATTAAAATACAAAACGCTCTAGTCTAATCAGATTTGATTGTCAATCTTTGCTGTGAGTCGTCTTTGGGGTAACCATAATCCAAACATCAGTTTCTATTTTAATAACTGATGACCCATTAAAAATTCTAAAATAATCTTTATTACAATTTCTTGTTTCGGGTCTTCTAATTCCTTAAGCTATTCTTTATACTACTACACGCAATATCACGAAAAGTTTCAAACTATAATTACAGTAAACACATAAGAAAAATTCAGTATATTTGCACTTACCATTTACTAATACATGTTCTATTTCGTTCGCCATATTTTCGTCAACACCACTAAGTTGTAATACCTGTAAACATAAATGCCATTTTAATAATAGCAACGAGTTTATTGTGTAGCCGTTCTCTAGAAACGAGTATAAACTGTTGAAAATCAATACAAAGTAAAGCAAAATAAATTAAATGTTGTAAATTTTTAGATGATGTCATAATTTCACTTGATTCTGAATTAGTTCAATTGTTTTTCCAGAAACTGTCGTATTATCCAAAACTAGGAACAGATGGAATCTTCGTTTGCTAAAATCACGTTCGTCAAATTAATTGTTTAAGGATATTCTGACAGCTTTTGTTTTCGTATAGATAAGGTTAAACCCACATTTGACTTACGAGTTCCTTGGACGTGTGAGCGACGCTTACGCCACGCGTGCATACGGCAGTCTTACACTTTCGACCGCAATCTCCGCTGCCCGCTTATGTTTCGGTCATTCACAGAATGTTCTCAAAAAGACTCGACTGAAGGGTATTAAGGTGAGCATCGCTAATACGCCCGTGAAATGTTCACGCTTAATGTTGGCGAGGCTTACATATTTCTAGCTTGACAAGCTGTTGTTATGAAGTGGAATGTAGTGATTGTATACGTACCGCGTTGGGCACGAGGAAGGTGGAGTGTATCTCGTAGGCCCAGCGCCGCAGCGTGTGTGACGTCACGCCGGCGCCGCGGTACCCGTCCGTCAGCACCAGCACCAGGCACGCGCATGCGCATCTGTACATACACAACAAATCTAAGATGGCCGACTTCAAGTGGAGTTGTACACATACTGACACAACATAATGTACAGTACGCGCTATTTATGTTTATTTTGTTTATGTTATGTTTTTATTTATTAGATATGTTTTGTCTAACAAGAACTTAACAGACGACGCTGGAACCAGAGTGATCTAAGTGACATTTTTGACAAAAATGTTTTTTTTGTACAATTGTAAAGAAAAACCATAATTCTTTCAGACCATACTGATCTAAGTACTTTGCAGTAATTTTTTCCTTGGGAAATCACAACATCTCACTATAGAATTGATGTAGTTTGCATAATAAAGATATGCCAGACTGATCTAAGTAATAGGCGCACTTAGATCACTGTGGTCGCAAGTTCCTGGCGTTTATGGAAATACAAAGTGATCTAAGTGCAATAAAGAAATAATAAATTCATTGTGTATAAAATCATTTACGTATTTTTTTATTAACATCTATGTTAATAAACTTAAAATAAAAAAAGGTTTGATGTTTTTCACAAACAATAAATATTTTTAAACTGGCAACACAACACAGTCACGTGATCAAACTCTAAATTAAATTGAGGTTATTATTTTATTTGTCATATTGATTTCATTTCTGCTATTAAGCGCTTGCGTTTCTCTTTTGTGTTATTAAATATTTTAATTGAAAGGGTTTTAATTACGTAAACAATGGATAACAGAGACAGGGCTAGAAGAATAGTGAATATGGCATTGCAATCTTCGCCATCGCCATCTTCTTCGACTTCAACAAGGAATGAAGATTTTTCAAGTGATCATTCTTCTTACCATCCAGAGCAAAATATAGAAAATTCTACAGAATTAGAAGACAGTGAAAGTATGTATACTTCTCAAATATTAAAGGCTGGAGAGATTTTACTTTTATTGACTGATTTTATTACGATATTTTTCAAAAATAGTTGCATGACTTGCACTTGTTGTTCTTTTTATCAATTAAAACGAAAATACTTATATGGCTTTGCTTTACGAAACTACTTCCTTAATATAACCTATTTTTAAAAGCAAACTTAACTCGTTTGTTGTTTTTAACCGACTTCGAAAAAAGATGAGATTGTATGTTTCACTGTATGTATGTTTTTTTTTGCTTCACGCTTGCTTGGCTTAGGTTACAGCTTATGTTTTTCCTTACAGATAATGAAGAAGGACGACATACAGAGGCACCTATAGGTAACTTGGGCGAAGTAAACCATCCCGATTCCGATGAACCTGTCAGAGGAAGAAAAAAAGTCCGAAATTTCGACAGATGGGCAAAAAATATAAGGAAGCGACAAAGGACTGCAGGCCAAGAATATCGCAACATACGAGGTAATGTTGTGCCGGCTAAAGTATTTACACCAGTTGTATGTAACTGCAGGTTCAAATGCAGTGAGCAGGTTTCATCTGAAAATCAAGAAGCCATTTACGTAATGTTTTATCAGCTGACCTCGTGGGATGCTCAAACAACATGGTTGTGCAGCGTCATTAAGTCTTTAGAACCAAAACGCCGTAAGCAAAGACAAAATGCACAAAATCCTAGCCGCATAAATTATGTACGGCAATTCTATCTGTTGGACAAAAGAGATTGCAAAAGTTTCTTTTTAAAGGTCATACAAATATCTAACAAAAGATTAGATTATGCATTACGCAATAAAAAATCTGTTTCTGGAATAGCAGAAAGAGATAAAAGGGGCAAACATATACCTGCTAACAAGCTGTCTGATGAAAAGCTAAACTGGATTAGGGACCACATTAATAGTTTTCCGAAATTTGTGAGTCACTATGGAGATAGACGATCAACACGTAAATATTTGCGCCCGGATCTTTCAATAAACAAAATGTATGAACTTTTTAAATCAAAATGTGAGACAGAAGGAAAACCAATTTTGAAAAAGAGTGCCTACGTCAAAGTATTTACAACCGAATTTAATTTACACTTCTATATTCCTAAGGCAGATACTTGTAAAACCTGTGATATGCTCGAGATTTCAATAAAGGCGGAAGAAGATATAGAAAGATGCCTAGCTTTAAGGGTACAAAAGGATCGACATATCGATCTTGCAGGCGAAGTAAGAAACATATTAAATGACTATAAAGGTAAAGTCAAAACTGACGAATTGTTATTAGTAGCTTCTTTTGATCTAGAACGAACCCTGCCTCTTCCTTATTTGAATACTGGTGAGGTCTATTATTTAAGACAACTACAAATGCTGAACTTCGGTATTCATGCTTTTACTAAGGAAGGGGAAAAAGTTATTATGAATATGTGGCCAGAACATTGTGGGGCCAGAGGCTCGCAAGAAATTATGTCGTCACTTTACTACTTTGTAGAAGATTCTGTGCCGGATACTGTCAAATCACTGTGTTTTTTTAGCGACTGTTGTTCCGGTCAAAACAGAAACTGGAATGTTTTACACTTTATGATGTTTCTGGTTAATAAATTTCCATATCTAGAAACGATCACCATGCATTATCTCGTCAGTGGCCATACTTACCTGCCTAACGACACGGACTTCTCTTTTATAAGCCGAGAGCAAAAAAAAAAAACTGATATCTACACACCAGAAGATTGGATGAAGCTCGTCCGTGACTGCCGAAAACATAAACCTTTTACTGTGCGAGACATGAAGAATAAGTTTTTAGATTTTGAAAGCCTCACAACACTATTCAAAGATTACCAGATGGTATTAAGAGAAGGCGCAAAGATTTCAAAGATGCGCAAGATAAAGTTTTTTAATGGTTCGAGTGTCATCAGTTATAATGATGACTACTCTGAGATATTTGAAACGGTTGATTTAAAACCAAATGATACGGATCCTGAAACTTTTTTTTATAACTTAAAGAATTATATACCAGAAAATGCCCCTCAAACTAGATTAATCTCCTATCAAAAAATGCAAGATATAAGAAAAACTTTAAAATTCGTACCTCCTATACATCATCAGTTTTACACAACATTACCACATGTTCCTAGAAGAGGTGGCAATCAGGAAGCACAGGATGATGAAAATTTTTTACCTGCTGTATTTGGTGATGATTAATGTGATTTTTCATAACGTGTGTAAGTTTTCACTTTGATACTTACTTTCACTTAAATACATTTTTTTAAATTTGTTAACTGCCATAGTGATCTAAGTGATTATTTTTTGTAATACTAAGAATATTCGTTTTAATAAAAACTTCATACTGATAAAGATTGTTATTTCTTAAATTAATACTCATTAGAAGTACATATTTAACTAAAAAAAAAAAATAAAAAGCGCATAGATTTCCTATAATAACGCATAACGCATTTCTCTCATTTTTTCAGAAACATACTATTGTGCCCTAGATCACTCTGGTTCCAGTGTCGTTTACTATTCATCTATGAATCTAAGCTAAAAAAATAGTAGTGTTCTATTTAATTCAAAATAAGATAAGATGTAGTTACAATTTAATACCATTCCACTAGATTTTATTAGTTTAACATTAAAATAATTAGCAGACAAAAAATTAAGAGATTATAAACAACCAATTTAAACAACATTACCTTCTTTCGCCCAGTAGCCAGTTGAGTAGTACAGCCGTCCTAGCTTTAGACTCGCGCACAGATCGTAGGTTCGAGAACAGACCTGAGTACGTAGAGTTGTCCTGGAAAAATGTATTATTAATTAAGAAAATTATGTCTCCCAGTGGTGACGGAGTAAGAATACAGTGTGTCACCACCCCATTTCATCCCATGGGTGTCGTAAAAATCGACTAAGGGACTATCCATGAATATTATCTTTAAGAAATAAAAAGAAGGTAAACTTGAAATTAAACCCTATACCAATCCGTCTGGCCAGCGTGGTATTAGTAGGCCAAGTATCCCTCCGTCACGGGAGGTGGCCCGTCCCTGCAGTGGGACATTAATAGGCTGTTATGATGATGTCGTATTGGCTTTTTCTACTCTTTTTATTTTTTTAAGAAGATAGCCTGCACTAGACATCGAGATATGTGTCATGGAGACTTTTAATAATAAATTTAAATTAGCGAACACAAAGTACATTCAGAAACAAGACATGAGATCGCGGATTCAAAGCCAGTAGCATACATTACCACTCTGCCATCGAGGCAGTTTTTTAATTTTTTTGTTAATAAATTATATTATTACGACCTCTGTGGCGCAGTCGGTATATTAAATGGCTGCTAGCAGAGGTCTCGGGTTCGATTCCCCCTCAATGCAAATCTTTGTGTGCATGAACATGATTGTTTGCATTGGTCTGAGTGGTTTATATGTATAAAAATGTATGTATTTACAAAAAAAAGTATTTAAGTAAGTTTATCCGTTGTCTAGTAGCCATAGTAAAAGCTTTGTAGTTTGGGACTAGTGGCGATGTGTGAATGTGTGAGGATTATTCATTTATATGTTACTCTAGATATAAAACTATTTTTAAGACTTACCGAGGCAGGTGAATCATCTTCTTCCATTGATATTATAGCTCTTTGTGGATCTGCACATGGCTGTAAATAAATTATAAGAAAAATAATCTATTAATGTCTTTGAATCATTTTGGGCGGCCCATCACACGATCAGCCTCCTCCAACGACCTGGTTAGGGCGGCTTTTCCACATAACTAGGTTTGAAAGGAAACCCTTTCTTTCATACCTATTTAGGTGGAAATATTTGGAGGACGCCTATGTGTAGCTTTGATTCGAAAATAAAACGGCCGTTTTTGTTTTAAATGCAATATTTATCTAATTTAAAAGCTTTTAAAGTGTTGGGAGCGTGGTATACAAATACTTTATTGCCTTTTCAAACGACTTTGTTGACAACTTTTGCATTGATCCTACTTGCGCATTACGATTTTTTTAAATTGGCGGCGCTAATGACCCCCTTTAAACCGCCGTAAACGCCCTTAACGTCTATTATTTTAAGCTTAAATTGGAATTTATATTTATTGTGACTAATAAAACTTTCACTGTTTATAACAAACCTGTGTATTAGTATGATAAGGCGGCGGTGGCGTCCCGGGCGGTGGTGTATCACGCTCGCCCCACTCCTTGTGTGAAGATCCCATGCGAGCTACGTTAGCCATCTGAGCCATGTTGGCCACGTTGGCCACGCCCGCCACGTTGGTCAGGCCGGCCACGCTGGTACTGGAGGGTGAACCACAAGGTGGTGTCCCGAGGGAGGTTCCGCAGATTGCTGGAATTGAAGCGTTATTTATGATTTTACATAGTTTGGTGTAAAACTTACATGAAATGGGAAGGGAATCCTTTATTAACATTAGGAAATAAAGTCCCACTACAGAAATAGGTAATCTCGTGTCATAATCTTTTGTGATTTACCAATCAATCCAAGAGAATCCATCCATAAGATTCATCGTATCATTTTAATTAGTGCATATCTCTTGGCCAGCATCTTTCACAAACATGATTACAACATAAGTTTTACCTTATCCCCTTTCGGCGGATCGATGAGCCAAACGGTTGGCAGAATTTCAGCCTAGTAATATCAAGCAGTGCACGGGATTTTTTTTAAATAATCTATCTATTACACCATATACAAAGAATATGCTAACATAACAACCTTGTTATTTTGCATTGTCACCTGATACAGGATAGGAAGAGCCCTCAGACGGTGGATCGACGACCTAGTTTCGTATCGTATCAGCCCTTATCATCCCACTGCTGGGCAAAGGCCTCTCCCTTTGATTTCCACAACTGTCGGTCCTTGGCCAATGAAGGCCAGTGTTTTTATGCCCTATCTAGCTCATCCCGCCACCTCCTACGTGGTCTGCCGCGTTTAGACCCTAGTTTAGACCCAGCAAACATTTGAAGTAGGCCAGTTGTGTCCAGAAGTCGTCTACAATTAGCTGAATATACCAATATACCTGCCCCAATATACCAATATAGCTGAATATACCAATACACAGGTTTTCCTCACATAACTGTAAGTACTTACATCTAGATAAATCGTGATCGAGCTGTTCCGGTGAAGACCTACTCCTCATATGCAGTACTGGCACTCCCATCCGATTGTCCGTCTGTATAACATTACATATTAATAACTAGATCTTTTTTGATATCACACGGTATGTATAAACGTTTACAAGCCAACCCTGTCCAGTGCAGTGTTAATAAAACTTGGGCACATTGTTAAAATGTCACTGCAGTGGCTGATTGCAAAGAGTTGTTAGGTAGTTACCTTAAAACTTACTTACTTTGATAACTTAGCGCAATTGTACTAATATTAGACCTAGGTCATAGAGGGATTTAGATATAGATATACTCTGTACCCTTAGGTACGAGATTGTCAATTCGACAAATGAGTTTTCGAATAATCGAGTTGCATGATTATAAAATATTGTAGGTAAACTGGAGATGAGATGAACTGGAAACGTCAAGTAAAATAAAGATAATTAGTATGCCCTGCATACTAAATTATCTTTATTTTACTTGACGTTTCGGCACAAGTTTAGACAGGTCGTCATATTGAACTGGTTGTGTCGAAATGTCAATGTGTTATGCCGTACGAGTATAACCCCTCCATAAACTTACTTCCCTACCGACTACACACATACTATTCAGTTTATAGTTAGTAAGACTATTAAACGGTACAAATGTTAGTAACAACAAGTAATTATTATGAATACATAAATGCTTCTGAGCATTTTTATAACTTGTAAAACATATATGTATGATGTTGAAATGAAATATGTTTCAATGTTTCCGTATGTTATAGTTAAAATTTGAAAAACATTTTTGATAATAATAATATAAAAATGATTTAGTAGTGTTTTATAAAAATATGTAAGCATTAAAATAAATGGGGAAAAGCATGAGCATAAAATTATGTAAAAAAAGATATAAAAAGATACGCATAGAAAAGACAGAGATGCCGAAAATATTAAAAATATAGATTTTATTTAAATACATCGTTTGTCTAGAATTTTCGGATTTTCTTGTAATATTGAATGAGGGACTGATGTATCCATTGTCCTAACTTGGATAATACGAAAAAGGTTTTCGAAATTGTAACTTTTCGTATTGTTAAGTGAGTGTTAGTATTCGAAAACTTCTTTCGTATAAAACATATCGAGACACAGGATACAAATGTTTATAAGAATGAGAACACACCGTGACTTTAATTCTGATAAAGTCATACTTTACACTTGAATTAAAAGTCTTCAATATGTCTATTCACTCAATTCAAATTAAGTTTAAAAAGCAATTCATTGCGATCCAAAAAGCCTAGACATGATAGTTTACCTGCAGCGAGGGTGGCGGCGCATTAACAAGCGGGTAGCTCATCTGTAACGCGATCGAGTTAGGTTGTGGCCCCTCCAGTTCCCCGTCCAGCGAGTGTGACGACCTCCGCAATTGTTTCTGCTCATCATTGTACGCCGGCATCGACTGATGCATCGGGAACTTGTCCGGGTAATACCGGCCTTGGTAGTATTGCTTGTGGGACGGAGAGGCGGAGTTACAGGGCTTGGCGAGAGGGTTCAGAGGAGGGGTTAATGTAGGGCTTAAAGGATTCCGCTTCGGTCTCTCGATAGATCTTGGAGGAAGCGGAGGAGGTGTTACGTTATCGAGGCACGTGGTAGGAACCATTGGTACAGTATTATTGTGCACATGTCTTCGCTTATTATTGCTCTCGTCTGAATTCTGTCGCACTAGTGGCGGGGTGTTTTCTTGCGTGGTCTTGTTGCGAGCTTGTCGCAGGTTGCGGAGGCTCTGTCCGGTGAGGTTGGAGAGCGAGCGCGGCAGGCCGCTGAGGAAGCCCGAGTTGGGCAGCGGCGAGGGAGACTTCTCCGCGGGCTTGCGACACGCGAGCCGCGGGGTCGACGGCGCGGCGTCCATCGGCTATATTATGTATACTTGTGAGTGTCAAGCGTGTATGAAACATTGCGTGGTTGTGGTGAGACATTTGTTTGAGTACTACTAGCTACTACTAAGATACCATGAGATATCATTCACTTTCTCCAAGATCAGGACTACGGGTGTGAAACGTCAAACAGAAACAGGCTTGTACTATACAACGACATATCGAAAGTACTGTCAATATAAATCACTATTTGTAGACAGCACATTTCGACGAACAATACTATGTTTTCATAATTTGACGTAACGTGACGTTTACTATTAGTGACTTCTTTTAGCCGTACTTTCTCTATGTTTTTGTATGGTACAACCGTGTTTTTGTTTTACGTTACAGGTCCCAGGACTACAATCTATGAATACTTCCATTCAGACAATAATTACGTGTATTTTTGTATAATAGTTGTAATGTATTGGTAAACAAAATCTCAGCACAATTAATGTGTAGTAGTAGAGTGATAGTATGCAATGTTTATACATGACCGTACCCACAATAATGTGAGACGAAAGTTATTGTTATTAGTTAAGTCATAATATAATATTTACGTCTCTGTCTGCCTCTATGCATTGTAAGGACGGTAGCTTAGCATAGTACTTAGCATTATTCCATGGATTCTTCGTGCCGACTTGAAGGAGAAACATTTGTGACCGTGATAGTATTTTAGATAATAGTTACTGCACTTTATAATATAAAACAACATAAAATACTTCGCGATCTTGAATATACAATGGCTCCGTAATAAGAATTAGCCTAAACTTAATTTTGCAATTGAAGACAAAATTAGCAATCATCTGATATAACAAACTGTTTTAAACAGACTTCGGATTGACCAAGACAAAATACAACTTTACGTTTAATTATGAAAATAGTCGAAACCATGCATTAGATCGGACAAATGAAACAAAGTTTGAAACACGTCAATATCATGAAAAATATTATATTACCAACGATAAAAACAAGATATAAAATGTATGAATAGTACATACACAAAATGATAGACATACACTATTTATATTTGAACGTATTCACAACATGTATGGAATGTATAAAAGCATGCATAGAAGCAGACATTGTACAGATTAGACCAATTTGTCCCATTTTAGCCTTAAGTTAGTGCTGGCTATGACTTAATAAGCTTTAATGGTACATTAACATTACGATACCTCAGCCTAACACATATTTATTAGTATTATTAATATCGATATAAATATACTGCCTACCATATTATCTAAATTTAGAAATTTGTTTACTATACGGTGCAAATTAAGCCGAGGTAGCCCTCTATACTACAATATTTAAAAAGGAATAAACCAAAAGTACGCGAGCGGCAATATAAAAACATATTTTAAGACAAAAGCTATAAAGTTATATGTCTATTTTGACATAAGTCTGATATTATAATATTATATTTTAAAAACTAATTCCACACCAAGAGTAAAGGTCTGGGCAAACATGTAATAAGCTGACACAAATATCTTTTGGCTCAATAAAACATTTGCAAATTGAACTTGCTTGCATTTGAACCCGCGCCTAAACGCTACCACGACTAAAGTCGAAGTCCCGTCTGTTATAAGAATTACTAATTTATTATTTCGTCGTAACAGCCCATTAATGTCCCACTGCAGGGACGGGCCTCCTTCCGGACGGAGGGATATTTGGCCTACTAATACCACGCTGGCCAGACAGGATTGGTATAAGGTTTAATTTCAAGTTTTCCTTCTTTCTATGTAAAGGTAAATACTCCCAAATAGTCCCTTAGTCGGATCCTACGACACCCATGGGATGAGATGGGGTGGTGACATATTGTTTTCTTACTCCGTCACCACACGGAGAATTATTATTTCGAACACCC
This sequence comes from Schrankia costaestrigalis, assembly GCA_905475405.1. Classification (NCBI taxonomy): domain Eukaryota; kingdom Metazoa; phylum Arthropoda; class Insecta; order Lepidoptera; family Erebidae; genus Schrankia; species Schrankia costaestrigalis. Next base: position 11,492,002 of record FR997852.1, on the reverse strand, counting down.
TAAATTATGTCAATAATAAATATTATATTCCAAATTCCACACATTCTTCAATTACTAAATACCAACTGTATTTTAATAATGGATATAAACATAACTAGTCTAGGTAGACAATAGCCATTACCTAGAATACCAAAACACATTCCTAGATCTAAATATCAAACAAACGCATATTATTAATAACTGAATATCTAGGATAACACATGTTTATTATTACTATAATAATTTGATCGTAAAGTTAATGTACCTTATTATATTTAACATAGTATGGGACGTACTGATGTTTCAATAATGACAATACACTTTCGCCTCTTACAAAGTTACATTTGCGGTTAGAATAGTTCGAACAGTCTATTTTTTAAAAAACTAAATAAGTTACAAATTTAATTCCGCGTACAACGCCATCTAGTCCTAAACGAGATAAAGCTTGTGTTAGACTAGACACACTAACTTTCATACCTTTTTCTGTAAAATTATATTATATAATATTGCGATTTGGCCTCAATGCTACCAACACAAAGCGCGGACTGCAGCCCCATTTACGATCGATTAGCCACCGTGGCAGCTAAGTAAATTAAACTTTCTTTAAATACTGACATATAAATAAAATAAAAAACACTAGAAGGGATAAGGCGTGACTTTAAGTATGTATGTATGTATGTAAAAAACACTGTCCCATAATTCTAACCGCAAATGTAACCAAAATACACACACAGAGAAAATAAAAAAATACAGTGAAATATCGACTAAAATAATAAAAGTGGCAACATAGTTACAAAATAGCTATGTGGTTCAATACTCGACAACAATAAGATTCAATAAAGACTTTATAGTTTAATAGATAAGGTTGATAATTACCTGTCCAGCCATAATGGTGTCTATTTCGTGCTGTAGTTTCGAACATCTCTGTTCTGCTGATTGGAGCTCTGCTTGCTTGCGTACGTCTGGCACTTTCGCTATCTCATCTGTAATTATTATTAGGGTAGTTTAGAAAAACATAAGTTATTTCTGATAATGTGATATACTGACCTAGCCTCAAAATCTTAACACATTAATCGCTATGCCGGTCATAATTCCCGTGTTAGAGAATAACACATAAAACGTCATTTCAATTTTTGAAAACGCCATTTTTGTGTTTCAGTGTACCAAATGAATGGAATAGGGCAGTTATACTTTTTGTGGGAAAGCTTTGCCCACGCATACTTAAGACCTGTAAATACTATTTAGCGTATTGTTGTTACCAGAATGAAAGAAAACAGATTCAAGTCTCGCCTCGTGCTTCAAAAGGTTTCCTTTATTTGTCTATTTTTTTCGATTACTTTCTACGTTGTATCAGATCGACTGCGACTGATGACTAATTAAGTATAACGAATTGTAATATCGATGTTTAGCAATATACTCACTTCTCAGATCTCTTATAAACTTCTGTTCTTTCTCTAACATAAGCCGCACCGTGTGAACCTTTGACACTTCCAGTTGACGCTGCTTCTCCGACTGGAAAAATATAAATAAAAATTTGGAATAAGGCATTTTTATTCTCCGTTGCATACCTGAATCACCAAAGATTCTCAGGGATGGCAGGGATTCTTATGAGGCATTACGCCAAGCTATTTAGTTCTTAGTCAGCATCTCAAAATATTGTCTTAATCGGTCCTGAAATTTTAAAGTAAAGTAACAAACACTTCATCATAACAGCTCATTAATGTCCCACTGCAGGTACGGGCCTTCTCCAATGACGAGGAGAGATACTTGGCCTACTACGAGTAATACCATGCTGGCCAGACGGATTGGTATAGGGTTTAATTTATTTTTATTTCGTAAAGATAATATTCACGGATAGCCCCTTAGTCGGTTCCTACGACACCCATGGGATGAGATGGGGTGGTGACATACCTATTGTATTCTTACTCCTTCACCACACGGAGAAACAAACAAACACTTAACAGCTCACCTAATCCCTTATTATTAACCCAATAATGTTATTGCCTTTTTAAATTACAATAACAATTTCATTCTTAGACTAGAGCATTTGAGTTTGTTATTCTTAAAACGATGATTTCTTAAAGTTTCATTGATATTTGGATAAATACCGCCCACTTTCGGTCTATAACATCTCACTTCCAGAACCGGGTCTAGCTAAAATCAATTCTGACCTATCATCATCTCAAGTTATCGGTGTGGTGACGGAGTAAGAATACAATATGTCACCACCCCATCTCATCCCATGGCTGTCGTAAAATCAACTAAGGGACTATAAGTGAATATTAATACCTTTACATAGAAAGAAGGAAAACTTGAAATTAAACCCTACACCAATCCGTCTGGCCAGCGTGATATTAGTAGGCCAAGTATCCCTCCGTCACGGAAGGACGCCCGTCCCTGCAGTGGGACATTAATGGGCTATGTTATGATGATCATGTCAAGTACCGTCCTTGAACAAATAAATATGCAGACGAATATACATACATTTATGCACATACACACATGAGGAAGTTCTCATATCAATAAATACAATTTTGTCCATGGCATTATATTCTTGGCTTTATGGAACAGTTGTGCTAATGTTATAAATTATAATTAAAGGTCATGTCCAACAGAATAGTACAACATTGGTAATAACTTTAGTGGTAATAAAATTAATTTAGAAATGTCAAAATGATATTGATATGTATGTACTTGTCCAATTTTCACGAGATAGAGCGGTGATTGTGTACTTCAGTTCGTCATCATACTAAAAGTTTTCAATGTATATTCTAAGCAGTATGAAATGTCTAACGCCAAGAAAACACGCTCTTTAGGGCCTTTTACTGGCGCGTCGCTGCAAAATATCCAGAACATCTTGAGATGAACTGTCACTATTTAAATAATCAAGACTATGCCGAAAGATTTTCTTCTATGACTTCCTGTAAACTTGGCAATCTGAACTAGGTGCTGCCACTCCAGAGCAAAGTTACCTATGGAGCACCATGGAGTACTCGTACACAAAAATAATACCTACGCCGCCGCATTGTACCACCAAGAATCTAGTAACTTATCACCATAACAAAGGGTAACTTAGCCATAACGCTAGTCAGACGGCTTGATAAAGGGTTTTATGTAAAATTAAATTTAGTAGGTTCAGATAATTAATTCAAACTTATCCTAAAATTTTGTTTTTACGACATCATCTATGAAATGTAATAGGATGGTGACACAGTTCTATATTGTGTTCAGAATAGCGTGTACCTATTCCATCGCGATATATGTTAAAGCGATAGTATAGACAACATACTAAGCCGTTCATCGCTATTATTAACTTTCAAATTTAGTATTATAGTGCATTAATAATAATTTTAACTAATTAATTAAATATATATAAATTATAAATAATGCGCATAAAGTAAACGACCTTGTTAACTAGTATGTGATATATGTGTATAATGCAATAGTTTGTGTTACTATGTTATTGTAAAATCATACGCCGTGATACATACAAGGACGTGTTGGGTAACTTACGCTACAGAACAGCTGATTTGTCTACTTGTGTTTATATATTATATTATTTACTAATAATATACAAATAGTAAATGCTTATCCTAGGTTGTTCGCTTCAGCAAGCGGCCTTCTTGGTCGTTACCATCATCATCATCATAACAGCCCATTAATGTCCCACTGCAGGGATGGGCCTCCTCCCGTGACGGAGGGATACTTGGCCTACTAATACCACGCTGGCCAGACGGATTGGTGTAGGGTTTAATTTCAAGTTTTCCTTCTTTTTACTTTGTAAAGATAATATTTACGGATAGTAACTTAGTCGGTTTTTACGACACCCATGGGATGAGGTGGGGTGGTGACATATTGTATTCTTACTCCCTCACCACACGGACACTAAATACTTCACAGTAACATTTGCACACTAATGCTTGGAGGTAGAATAAGTTGGCAAAGTGTTGGTCACTCTATTTAGGCCTCGGCCACTTACTGAAGAGATCGACCAGCTGTAGGTACGAGTATATGTAAGCTTAAACTGATGTATGAACAAACTTAGTAAAAAATACATAAAAACTTTTTAAAATGTGTTTCTAATCATAGTAGTTTTTTAAATATTTTACAATGTTCATAAATATTCATACTTGGCAGTTTTTGGAAGACCGAGGATCATGTTCTGCGGCGAGTTTTGGGAGGGCTATATCCAGCAGAAGACTGGAATAGGCTAATTGACTGATTTACAGATTTTCTATTACGTAAATAAAGTGGTAAAATTAATTTGTATACTTACATTGACAGGTAGAGGAGCTGTGATAGGAGTTTTGTGTCTCGACGTATTCTGTTGTACTGTTAACACTGTCGTTGGGTTTGCTGAAACGTAACAATAAGATATATTAAAATAGGCAAACAATGTATGTTGATGTACTTACAATAAATTATGGAACTACTATCTTAGTCAGGAACAATTTCTAAGTCGACTAAGGAAGCGGTGGTGCAGATTCATCAGGCTAACCCGTGCCCACTTCGTAGGGCGGCGAAAAAAACGCGACACTTTTTTAAAAATATTTCATTACTGCTCTACTCCTATTAGTCATAGCGTGATACTATGTAGTCTATGACACTCCCCGATAAATGGACTATTCAACACTGAAAGAATTTTAAAATCAATTCAGTAGATCCAGAGATTACCCCCTACAACGTCACAAATACAAAAATTTTACCTCTTTTTAATATTAGTATAGATTACAAAGAAACAATGAACACGTAATATATATAATACCAATTCGTATAGCCAGGTTAAGTAAGACCAAGTTTCGCATAATTATTAGAATTTGCACGAGGCTCATCTGAGGAAGGAGACATGTCCCTAAAGACGCTGCTTAACGGCTGGTAATTCGCTTAATAATTGACATACCAGCCGTAGTAAATCACAAAGGTCATTCACCAGATGTATTAATTAAGAGCATTTTTAACTAAAACATTTTCTAAATCCATTGCGAATTGCGTCTACTACAAATTGGACATATATTTAACTTTGAATCTATTAGCGTATAAGGTTCTGTCTTGACTTTCATAAAGTTGTATGATTTAAAATTGTATGATTGGGCTAATCACACCAAAAGGTATGTCTCCACTTTCATAAACCTAAAAAATGAGTGTTTATTCTAAAATACCTAATGACTTCAATAGCTACTGGCAACAGAAACAAGAGATGATACAATTGGTACAATCTATCAGAATAGACTAACAACGTTTAATATTTACACCGCCATCACGTCATGTAGTTATAACAGGGACATTAATGTGTTTTTATGAAGCTATTAAAATTAACACATCTCGTTGTCACGTCAAACGTGTTTCTTTCCTCGACATAAGCGAGAGTATGTTCAACAGACAATGCAAAATGAAAACGAAGTTGAGTCAACGCTGTCGGTGCGATTCGAGCGAAACGTCGGGTCATTATGATTCTTTATTGACATTACTTCATGTAATCTAAATAAAATAGTTGTCCCACCAGCTTTGGGTACAGGGACCAAGCTACTGGTGGTTAAGGCTCTAGAGATAGGAAGCATTTAACAATTTGTGCCGTGTCAATGAGCACTGCCTTCTATATCAGATCTATGGTCTAACTGCCTAACGCGAATTTCTTTGTGTTGACAGGGACTCTTTGGAATTAGTCCATATGTTATAATCTATAAATCAGGCACATAAATTATACAACTGCTAGAACCTGTATCTAGAAGAATATTTCCGTTAAAGTCCTCTTTGTCTTTTTTGGACCAGTTAAATACTTTGCAGATTTTTAACAAAGAATTCAATATTTTACACGTGTGTTTCTATCTTCTTTACTTCTAATATCACTCAACAAAACATCATACCTCGATGATTACAGTGAAAACTAGTCATGAATGGCTACGAGACGTATTGTTGTGCATTGATAACTTCTAAATTCTTGAGAGTACAATGACAACTACTAAGAAACACGACACGTATGTATGTATGAGATGATTGAGAGGCGTATTAATTAGTTCTTGTAATTGTATTAATACAGGAAGATGTGTTATTGTTATTTAGATTGGAGGATTACGTAGAATCTTTAGAGAAATTAAACCATTTTGATAAATATAAAAAAAAATTTTTTTTTTTTTTTACTAATAAACTGGCATACGCTATCCCTTTGATAAATAAAGAATATTAAAAAACTTATTTAGATCACGCAAGCCCTTTATTTACAGCCAAAAATTCATCCACACCCATAACCAAAAGCAAACTTTACCAACAGAAACACAAAGCATAAATTACCTCGTATCATATGCACGACTTGCTGGTGCGTATGATGATGTACCGGCACAGAGTCCACGCGCAGGATCCTGTCCCCGGCGCGAAGACCAGCTCGCCACGCGGCGCCGTGCTCTTTGACGGATTGTACGTACACCGGATTGTCACCTGGGAAATGATAAATGTTTATTGATATTAGTTGTTTCAGGTCCAGCAGTAGGCCCTTTCGAGATGGGCCAGCACCAGTCGGAGGCTTCGGAAGAATCAGTTTTCAGCGGTCTACGTAAGAGACGGAACATAGGGTGGTTTTAGTCTTTAGACATCTGACAGACCCCTTACGCCCTGTTTTGGAACTTCACCCGTATTTCCCCTATCAAAAAAAGGGGTTGGTCAGACATTAATTCTGATGAATAAATTCAGTTTACCTGGCCATGAATATATGTATATGAAAATATGCTGTAAAACAAATACTATATTATAATAAACCTAGCGTGTAGGGGTGACAAAATAAAGATAATGCAAGCCCAGTATGTTTGATATCGTTAAATTGATGTTTATATTTATAAAAGCTTCTTTTACATATTTTTCCTTTATGGTTTCGAAGGTAATAAGGCTGACCGTATCTCTCGTTAGTCCTTCTAGTTACGAGCTACTAAAAAATAAAAGAGTACAGTAAACCTAAATGGTCCTGTACACGATTCTAAAAAAATTCTTCTCGAAGTTTTCCCTAGGGTCTACTAGAATGGAGTATTTCATGATGGGGATAAATAGGTTTATGAAGGGTCGGCAACGCACAGGTTTCCTCTGGTATTGTAAACACTTATAGCTAACTATATGCTGGTTAAGTAAGATTACGCAAACTATGGGTAACATCGTTGTGTTTATTATTATTTCCTTACTTCTTAACAGGAACTTTATTAGCAATCAGACCTATTCTACACACAAAGGTAAGTTCTAGGTTTCTCTAGTTATATCACCGTTTCTCAATGAGAAACAATATCCATATTACTGTTATACATAGAATGTCCCTATAATGTAATAAATAGAATAATTCGATAATATTTATATCTAATTATCTATTAAAACCTGTTATAAACATTATAAATTCTATTGTAATAATCAGAACAAATAAATAATTGTAATGTGGACAATGAACAAAGAAATATTTCTTTACTTTATATTATTTTATTATTACTAGCTGACCCATGCCCACTTCATAGAGCGGAAAAAAACGCGTCCCTTTTTTAAACATACTTCATTACTGCTCCACTCCTATTAGTCATAGCGTGATACTATATAGCCTATGACACTCCCCGATAAATGAACTATTCAACACAGAAAGAATTTTTAAAATCGGTTTATTAGATCCAGAGATTACCCCCTACAACGTCACAAACAGTCAAACACATTTAATCACATTTTGATTATCGATGCTTTCAGTAATGTACACTAAGCTAATGTGGAGAAAGCATAAATATTTTTAGGATTCACTGCGAGGCTTAGCCTATGAAATAATCGCCCCTTTTTAGTCTGCAATAGCAGGTTTATAAGTATCGTAGTACATGATACTCAGTAGTACCTACGTATGTAAAAAGTAAATATACATACCGGAGACTTTCATCCCGTACCCATGCTCATCCCTGACGACGGTGACAGTGAGCAAGTCATCACCGCCCGGCGAACCCGCCCCGCCCAACATCACCTGGAATAAACAAACGTACAGTTAGCAAAAACAAAAATATTAATCTATAAAAGTTCTCCGTGTGGTGACGGAGTAAGAATACAATATGTCACACCCCATTCCATCCCATGGGTGTAGTAAAAACCGACTAAAGGACTATCTGTGAACATTACCTTTACATAGAAAGAAGGAAAACTTGAAATTAAACCCTATACCAATCCGTCTGGTCAGCGTGGTATTAGTAGGCTAAGTATCCCTCAGTCCCGGGAGGAGGCCCGTCCCTGCAGTGGGACATTTTTGGGTTGTTATGAATATCTACATCAAGACAGGCTTCCTCCAGAGGCAAAGAAAAACCCGTCAACGTCTAAATTCAAGACAGGTTACTTAGGTTAGAACAACACCTGTAAACAATAGCGAAAATATCTGCCAATCTACCACAACGTTTGCAGATGACTAGAATAGAAGAACGCTCTTTTCAAGCATGATACTTTTCAAACAAGCATTTGTATCGAAGTTAGAAATTTAAAAAAAAAATGGCAATCGCATGTACCTTTTTCCAATAGTCGATTTGTACCAGACTCTTGGAAAAATGAAAGAGATGGGGTGGTAACATTCTGTATTATTAGTTTTGCTCTAATATAATAATAATCCTCACACATTCACACACACACAATATGAAGCGGACACGACCGCAGTGCTGAACTTTCGTTTTGATCAGAATAAGCAACTCAAACCAGTGTTTTATAACGTCTAATAGATATTTAAGTACATATGCTTATGTCAATGATGAAATTGAATTAAGTTGTGTTGGAATCCCAACATAGTTTACGTTTGGCCAGCGTGGTATTAGTAGGTCAAGTATCCCTCCGTCACTGGAGGAGGCCCGTCCCTGCAGTGGGACATTAATGGACTGTTATGATCATTAAATTAAAACTCACAATGTTCCTTTTACACAGCTATGCAACATGACCTCAATTCGGAAAGTTATTTAATATGACGGCATCATAAATTGTACAGAGTGACCTCAACCTCGCACCGAACTATGAGATGATATAATAAAAGCTGAATTAGTCACACAGGAAGGGACATCACGGTCATAAAAACTATTTCCTGCGAATGAACATTTTAACACATTGTACGATGCGTGTGGTTGTTTATCGATTGATAAGATCGTATGATTGGCATGTAACGAATTTAAGTTCATATTAAAATTTAGATCGTAAAACGTGTGGTGACGGAGTAAGAATACAATATGTCACCAAGCCATCTCATCCCATGGGTGACGTAAAAACCGACTAAGGGACTATCCGTGAATATTATCTTTACGTAATAAAAAGTAGGAAAACTTGAAATTAAACGCTATACCAATCCGTTTAGCCAGTGTGGTATTAGTAGGCTAAGTGTCCCTCCGTCACTGGAGGAGGCTCGTCCCTGCAGCGAGACTTTAATGGGCTGTTATGATGAGTTTTAGTTCAAAAGTAATCCATATGTAAAGCAGTGGACCAGTCATAGCTGAGATAGATAGCTAAATAGACAGTTATCCCGAATACCATATGCGAGCTTTAGCATCATTGTAGTACTTCTTACTGCAGGGACATAACCACGTCAAGAGGGAAACTTAACCTACTACACGACTGTGACCAAACGAATTGGTATAGGGTTTAATGTTCCTTCATTTATTAAAATAACATAAATAACTTAGTCACCGTTTTCGATACAAAGCCTTTGATGAAATAAATACTTCGTCACTACATGTACCACAGGCAGTGACAGCAAAAGCTTCATCGTAACAGCCCATTAATGTCCCACTGCAGGGACTACTAATACGACACCCTTGGGATGAGATGGAGTGGTGACATATTGTATTCTTACTCCGTCACCACACGGAGAAGAGAGCAAGAGCTTGATTCTCCAATAATAAAATAGCAAACCAAATCATTATATTAATAGTTTTAAATATGTGAAGATACCATTAAACTCCAACAATCACGTGTGTTGACGAGGTGAACAATTTATCTTAAACTTAACCGTAGTGTATTAGACTGATATCACGCAAACGTGCAGCTATTCAGCGACGCGTGCGCACCCATCACAACAACACGCAACCTTCGTGCGTTTAATGCAACTATTTACATTGTATTACACGATATTATAACATTGCTCAAGAACAAATCATTACCTAATCATACATCGACTTTTTTTTGTCAGCGATGTCACGAATATTTAGATGCATTTTCTTAAATTCTGTTCCATATAAGGAATATGGCCAATCATATTATTCATCATAACAGCCCATTAATGTCCCACTGCAGGAACGGGCCTCCTTCCGTGACTGAGGGATACTTGGCCTACTAATACCACGATGGCCAGACGCATTGGTTTAGGGTTTAATTTTAAGTTCTCCTTCTTTTTACTTCGTAAAGATAAAATTTACGGTTAGTCTCTTAGTCGGTTTTTACGACACCCATTGGATGAGATGGGGTGGTGACATATTGTATTCTTACTACGTCACCACACGGAATAATTGATTATTATTTTCTATTGATTTCCGCTGAATGAGGGAGGCCCAACGTATTTGGAAGAGGCCTATGTGCAGCATTGGACGTCCGTTGGTTGATGGATGGATACCTAGCGTGCCACCAATCTACATCCTTACAGGGCGTAAAAAGCTACTAAGTTCTCCTGCTTAAGCCAATCAATCATCAATCATAACAGTTCATTAATGTCCCATTGCAAGGACGGGCCTACTCCCATAACGGAGGGATACTTGGCCTAATAATATCACGCTGGCCAGACAGATTGGTATAGGGTTTAATTTCAAGTTTTCCTTCTTTTTATTTCGAAAGATAATATTCACGGATAGTCCCTAGATGGTTTTTAGCCATGGGATGAGATGGGGTGGTCACATATAGTATTCTTACTCCGTCACCACACGGAGACTTAAGCCAATTTCTTTAGCAAAATTAATTAAAGAAATACATTAGTTTTTGTAAGTATGATCAGTAAATGTTACGCTTAATCAATTCTGTGCCCAATGGGCGTATCTAAATAGTTTTCTTGTAAGTATTAGCATACGCTTTCAGTGGGTTATTATTTATTATTATTTTTAGCTGTCCTATGTCACAGGAAAAACGCTTTATTTGTGGCTATTAATTTCCTGATAATTAAACCCCTGATAATTAAACTCTCCGTGTGGTGACGGAGTAAGAATACAATAATATGTCACCATCCCATCTCATCCCACGGGTGTCGTAAAAACTGACTAAGGGACTCCGTGAATATTATCTTAATGAAATAAAAAGAAGGAAAACTTGGAATGAAACCCTATACCAATCCGTTTGGCCAGCGCGGTATTAGTAGGCCAAGTATCCCTCCGTCACTGGAGGAGGCCCGTCCCTGCAGTGGGACATTAATGGGCTGTTATGATGAATGAAACGCTAAGGAGGCTTCCGTAGGTAACAGTGCACATAAGCTCTCTATTAATTCCGCACTACGTATCATGCCCTACACTCTGCACCTGAACTTTAACAAACATCAATTTAACGGACCCGAAGGTCACTTGTATTCTGTCACTGTTGCTGCAATTTGCGAGCGTTAAGTTCTTTTGATAAGCACGGTGCTCCGCATAAGACAATGGTCTGAAGAGCCGATTGGTGCGTCAACAGAAACTTTATAACCGTTTGGGTGCGTGATCAGCATGAGATCCAATAGATCAGGTGTATGGTGGTCTAACAGCTGATATAGAAAAATTGTAACCAATTAAGTATCTATCTGATAAGCTTTCACTTTTGACAAAGAAGTCACATTTTGTGACATCACATCACACAAATAATTGTCTTGCTAGAACCATCGTGGCAGCCGAGTACCACTGCGCCGCCAAGGCAATTGTCTTAATGTTTATGAAACAAACCGGTAGGTTCAATTTCAGAACATCAATAAATAAACAGCCATACTTGTTATCATTACAAGAACAATAAACAATTATTGTTTTACTATACAACGAATACCTTTATACAGGTCAATTGTGATTATCATACTGAAGGAATATTTACTGTACATTACATGATTTGGAATCGTGGTAAAGGAATACATTTGCGGTGTCTCCGCCACATACCCTAGATGGTGTATAAGCAGACTAACCGCTGACCAATTCACTGAATCGCTACAAAAATTCTTTCGTTGCTTATGTATGATGATTTCTGTAACCGTATTACATTATCCGTGTGGTGACGGAGTAAGAATACAATATGTCACCACCTCATCTTATCCCATGGGTGTCGTAAAAACCGACTAAGGGACTATTCGTGAATGTTATCTGTACGAAATAAAAAGAAGGAAAACTTGAAAGTAAACCCTATACCAATCCGTCTGGCCAGCGTGGTATTAGTAGACCAAGTATCCCTTCGTCACGGGAGGATGCCCGTCCCTGCAGTGGGACATTAATAGGCTGTTATGATTACATTAATAACATTGTTTTCGTTTATAAATGAATTATACAATAGTTAAAAGTTAAATACGAAACAGTAACTGTTTAACGTTGTAGCCAAAGTTTCTGTCTATATACAGGGAAGTCGCCTCTCTTTAGAAGGACGAAGTAGTGCTAATCGGCAAGCATGCTGTGGTATCAGCCTAGATGGTATGAAAACTACTGGACCTACCAAAAAATGGTCTCTTCTCCTTTTTCAAGACAATAATGCGTACGAACTAAAAGTAGTATAAATAGAGTAAAAAGTGAATCTATAAACAACACAGCGTTAAATTCGAATCAAAAGGGGACCGAGACACCAAGTAAAATATATTTTCATTCTCTATAAAACTTGAATTAAATTCTCTTATTATAAACAGGAAACGTAAAAACCTGATACATTAAACGATATAGGAGAAATAAACTTTAAAGTTTTATAGTTAAGGTTGATTTTAATTAAAAGTTTAGTAACATAAACGTTTATGTATTAGTAAACACATGTTTTATTTATGTTTGTAATAGTACGCGAGTTCATTCAATGCTTCTGCGAGAATGCGATCGGTATTGTTCATGATCCCTAATGTTTACTAATTTATTGGAATTATCACTGAATGAAATAACAAGTTCCACTAGGAGTATTTTCTGTTATAATATACATTATCAGATATTTATAATAAATTTGTTTTATAAGGTATGAGGTTAAAGAAGCGTAAATTGACACCGCAGAAAGACTCTGAGGTTGGGTTTAATCACTGGGGTTCCCTGATCCGGGTAGAACACGGACTTTGACACACCTGCGGTGCGGGTATCCCTGGCAACTAGCGGTATGGTTTGTCTAAAATAAAAACAGAGTAATTGTCACTATGCTGACCAATTAAGAATACAGTTTACTACTTCTCAAAACTCCTAAAGAACTTTCAATCAACTACAAGATGGATGGGGTGCGGACATTATCTATTCGTCATCACACGCCCAGGTAAGCTTATCAGATCTAAACTATAATTCGTAAGCTCTATGATCACATCACGAGACTAATATTACATTATGAGTAACCGCAAAGGTTATTCTACTGACATAATCGTTACTCACCAACTTGGTAGGTAAGCAGGGGCGATATTATAAATAGATATTTATATAAAATTTATCGAATTAATTTTATATTAATATGCTATTTCTGAAGGGTATTATAGCACGCATAAATGAAAGTTAATGGAGCAAAAAGGCTTTGGAATGGGAACAATGTACTTACTAGAAAACCCAGAGGGGGTAGAAATCTTATAAGCATCAGTAAAAGTCTTTCGGCTATGATGATGATGATATTGAAAGGACCCTTGTTTCTTGAGCTTAGGCAGGAAGCACCACCACCTAATGGTCTTAAAGATTCTAATTTTATATTGATTCTTTATTCATTTAAACTAGGAGAATGACAAATGAATAATTTACGAGAATCAGAGCTTGTAATAAGAACTCCTCATTTTACTTTAAATTAAGATTTTGTCCGTGTGGTGACCGAGTAAGAATACAATATGACACCACCCCATCTCATCCCACGGGTGTCGTAAAAACCGACTAAGGGACTAAACCGTAAATATTATCATTACGAAATAAAAAGAAGGAAAACTTTAAATTAAACCCTATACCAATCCGTCTGGGTAGCGTGGTATTAGTAGGTCAAGTAATCCTTCGTCACAGGAGGAGGCCCGACCCTGCAGTGGGACATTAATGGGGTGTTATTTGAAGATTTGGTCAAATAGTATTAAAGAAAATAGTTAGGAGCCGTATCTAGAGTAAAAATCAAACTATGTTTCAATAACGATTGACTACACTATTTGCTCATGTCATTTGTAAAAGCCCCCTAATGTGCCCCTGCAGGGGAGGTTATACTGCAGTGACCCAGGGTAACTTGTCCTACTAACACGCTTTTGTTGGTTTTCGTAAGATAGGTGTATTGTACCTGTTAACTTTCCCTGAGTTGGCTTTAAGACACCCTTTGGGTGAACACAATAATGTTTCGCACGGATGAGATTTAAGTTATTATAAAAAGAAAATAAAAAAAAACATTTGTGTAAGATCCTCAATATTTTTTCTCTTGTTTACCATCAGAAAAAAAAAATTCTAATTTAAATAAGTTTATTCTTTTGGGTTTATTTCACCAAAAAGATCTTTATTTATTCAATTTCTTCATTCAAGTTGTGGCAGGTACTTAAACTTTTAAAAAAATCAGTCGTATCGTAAACAAAAATCAAACAAAATGTCCCTATTTTAAAATCGGTTAACGCTCTATTTGTAGACCAAACTAAAGTCACTTAGACTAGAAGTTGCAACCGAAGCATAAAAACAGGGCAACGCTTTCAACTCCACAATCTGTAATGACCCCATTTCCCCCACAACTTGTCTATTTAAGTGTTAGAAAGAGGGAGCACGGGTCACTAATCAATATAGACTTAACTGGTCAGAAGGCGTTTTAACCCTTTTTCTGCTCCGTTTCTATTGTGGCATAATGTTTTGCATTCGAGCATAAATTATAGGGTTAATTGTATACCATGCATGGATGCGTAATAAATTATAAATAAATAATACAGGGGGATGTGGATATTACATTTATTGGTCTTGAATAAATAGTGTATATATTACACACAAATATTTTAATTTATAGTAGGATAACAAAATAAGCCAAACCGCTACCAAATATCTGTGCGTGTTTGAGTTTGACCTGTAGACAAAAGGATTTTATTTTACTGGTCATCCGTATCAACTACGGAACAATAAACAAAAGAAAAAACACTAGATTTGCATGTTTAATCGCGTCATTTTATTAACAAAAGAGTGTTTTATTTTTTGAGTTGTGTGCATTTAAATAACTAACAGCAGAGATTGTCTTAAATAAAAGAGGAAAACTTGACCTAATGATTATAAAAAGTCAGGCATAATATAGAATTTATTTACAGTTTCCTTTACCTTTGTAGAAATTAGAATATTACAAGCACCAAAGGAAGCTGAAGATGGTGACATTATTGAGTGACCGTCACCAGACTAGTCAACAAATAACATAATGAATACACCACGTGAATGCATTCATTATACCATTATTAGTTTTTTTAGTATTGCAGATAATTCACGTGCTACAGAAATATTAACCGAATTAAACAAAAATAAACAGAATATTAGCTTAAGATTTTCCACGCTCAACTCTCAATAAACACCTCCCACACGTATCCACCGTTCATACATTTATTAATACTAATACTTTTCATATAAAAAAGAGCCACTAAATACGTAAAAACGTGACGTAAAACGTTTTACGCAACAATAACGTTACAAAATTTTAATTATGTCGGGATCATGTGCCGTTATGCGCGCGAGCGTATTCGCCGTGAATATACATTAATTTTGGCAACGTGCGCACGTCATTGCGAAGCGATCAATTGGGCTGACCATGCCAAGGTACCACTGGAGCCGCTTATAATAAAAAAAATATGTCATTAACGTCTCATAGTAGAATCCAACTTAAACCTATATCGTAAACGTACCTAAGCTAATCTGTCTGTTTATCTGTCCTTTAAAAAACTTTACTTCCGTATCGATAATTACCAAGAATGAAAAAATTATCAATAAGAGTCGGGTGTGGTTACAATAGTTCAAAATATCCAGTGCAGTACAATGACTTACAACGGGTCACTATCATCTCGTCTTAAACGCAACTGGTAGCAGTAGCATTTGGTCTAAAACGCAGCTGGTCACTGGGTATAAAACGCAAATTGTCTAAAACGCTACCGGTCTAAAACGCAGCTGGTCTAAATATCAATTAGTCTAAAAATACAAGTCGCCTGAAACGCAACAGGTCTAAAACGGAGTTAGTCTAAAATTCATGTCGTCTAAAACGCAACTGGTCTGAAATGCCAAGGGCACAACACGTAATTGTCTGGTAATAGCAAGTACTTAAAACGGCAGATGTACAATTAAATTAGATAAATAATATCAGAAAAACAAAAAAAAAAGTTGCATGTTTATTGCTTTTAAAAAATAAAACAAAAAAAATCTGTCAAAACAAAAGACAGTCGTAAAATCTCAATCTCATTACTTTAAGTATTAATCTTAAACTCTTATTAGCAAAACCTCCTTTTTCAAGATCTAGTATAGTCTAGGCCATACACTATGAAAGGCAACGCGTGCCTAGCAACGGGTTGTTATAATGCTTGCCTAGCAACGGACATTTAATTCTCTCTCTCTCGATTCTCGGGCGGCAACGGTTTCACATTATTATAGCGCTATCCTAGTTTTTATTTTATTGTTATATTTAATAACCTCTTAATTTGATCATATTCTGTTTGTATAAAGAGTCTCGGTTGTAATTGTTATGAAATTATCTTTTGTTGTAATGTTTCTTGTTAAAGTTTGATCGTTAATTAAATTAACTTAGGTCCAATTGTACATTGTCTTTTAAAAAACTGCCCTCAACCCTGGTTCGTAAGATCAGAAGTGGGATAGACCACGTGTTTATCGTTTTTGTGCCATCTTTTCTAGTTAGTAAAATATCCGTTAGTGTTTAAATTTGGCCTAATTACCGCAAGTTTCGTGATTTGAAAATTGTGTGTTTGGTTTGACTACTTACGGGTGAGTGTTTTCTGTGTTATTTAATACCTGAGATATGCCAGGATGATCAGAAACTGTACAAAAGGTAGACGATTTACGTCGGTCGCGTCGGAAGCGTTTTCAAACATCACGAGATAGATCGCGTAGCCGTAGCTGTGGCTCCAATTGTTATAGTCGCGCTTTTTCATTGCGTAAACGCTGTGAACGCCGACGTGCCTTTTCAAAATATTACTGACGCTTAAGTTAAGGCTGCGGTAACTAACGCGAGACTTCAAATAAAAGTCCGATACACTGATATACCGAGTCAAACCAAAGACCGATACACGTAGCATAAACAATCCTGTTCGCTCAGTTAATGTGGGACCGTTTACGTCTCGTAAGCGTAAAGCAACCAAAACGGAGGATGGTAAATTAGTGTGTCACTATTGCTATAAAGTGCCATACAAAATATGAATGCAGATAAAGTTATAAAACTGACACTAACTTACCACTTTCCGCAGATACGGTAACGTCAAAGCCCTTAACTTCGGGTGATAAATCAGTAAAGTTTTGTACATACTGTACCTACACGTAACGGTCACGTGATCGAGACGTGCTTTTCAAAACAAACGTTTGAAAAAGAACGTAATCAGAAAAAATCTGCTAGGATAAATTTATGCTCAAGTCGCAATCGGACGGAACGCGACAACGTAATGTCTGCTGTTATTCAAAATACGCCTGTGGATATTCTGATTGATAGTGGTTCCGATGTCTCGTTAATTTTAGAGTCTGTTCTTAAATATTTTAATTTTAATTAAATTCCAGCATATCGTTCAATGAGGGGTATAGGCAGTCAGAAGAATTTACGTCATATGTAGAGACCGTGAATTGAGTTTCCTGAAGTGTCTTTAGAAGTTGATTTGTATGTGGTCCCAAGTGGGTGCATAACAGCGCCTATCTTGATTGGCACTGACGTATTAAACAGACAGGGAGTTACATACATGCGTAGTAGTAACGTACAGAGGCTTACAAGATTAAAATGTACCCTCCGCATTGCACGTATCTACCGTTGAGTATGAAAATGTCAAAACGCCGTTAGTTGGCAGGGATAAGGATCTTTTGCGTAATGTTATTCGCGAGTTTTCCAGTTCTTTTATTACTGAGACTGCTACCTCAACTGTGAGTACGGGTAGTATGGAGATACGATTAACAACGACCGCCCCCGTAGTTCATAGGCCGTATAAGATTTCATTAGACGGAAAAAATAGGGTACGAGATATTATTAATGATCTACTCTCAAAGGGAATCATTTGCGAATTAAGATCTGAATACGCAAGCCCTATCATTCTCGTCAGACGTCAGAGAAGAAAGACGGGAGTGATAGGATGTGCGTGGACTATAGGGCACTTAATGCCATAACGGTTAAGGAACGATTCCCTTTGCCTCTAATAGATGACCACATAGACAGACTTGGTGGCTTCAAAATCTTCACTAGCTTAGATATGGCAACTGGATTCCATCAGGTGCCGTTAAAGGATGACGATTCCATTTCAAAAAAAACGCCTTCGTGACGACCGAAAGTTATTTTGAATATCTTAAAATGCCTTACGGATTGGCCAACGCTCCAGTGGTCTACCAACGGATAATATCAAAGACTTTAAAGCCTTTTATTAAAGGTGGTAGAGTACTGACGGACATAGACGTCGTCCTCCTGATGTCAAACGAGACCTCTGAGGGAATAGACTTATTGCGTCAAGTTTTACATACCCTCACAAGTGCCGGTTTTTCTATTAACTTAAAAAAATGTACTTTCTTAGATAATGAAGTAGAGTATTTAGGACGAGTAATTAGTAATGGTCAGGTACGGCCGAGCTCAAGAAAATAGAGGCGCTGGTAAAGTCCCCAAAACCTGGTTATGTTAAGAAAGTTCGCCAATTTTTGTGTTTGGTGGGCTATTTTAGGTGTTATGTCGTGGCTTATGCTACTAAGACAGCAAGATGCCATAACTGGTGAAATGTGATGGTCATCTTACTTTGTCAATATCTTAATATGTACCACTTTCTATGCAAATAAAGTTATTCTTATTCTTGTAGTGGTCGCGTACTTTAGCAGGTCCACATATGGTGCAGAGTATTCTTATCACAGTTACGAGCTGGTACTGCTGGCTGGTTCATATGGCAAGAAGACCCAGAAAGCTGCCGAACACATGCTGCTGTGGCGTGACGAGTGGACACCCGACGCTTGTTTGGCTCTCTTCGATGCTGATGAGTGACCAGGAGACTTTTGATTGGCCTGAGCTTCTGGCTTATGACTTCCGTATTCTCTGAAACCCTAGTTCATGGGATCCGTATTCCCTGAACCCCTAGTTCATGGGATCTGTTTGGCCTGGATCCTTGATTCATGGCTTCTGATTGGTCTGAGCCCCTGGCTTATGGCTTCCGTATTCCCTGAACCCCTAGTTCATGGGATCCGTATTCCCTGAACCTCTAGTTCATGGGATCTGTTTGGCCTGGATCCTTGATTCATGGTTTCTGATTGGTCTGAGCCCCTGGCTTATGGCTTCCGTATTGCCTGAACCCCTAGTTCATGGCATCCGTATTCCCTGGACCCCTAGTTTATGGGATCTGTTTGGCCTGGATCCTTGATTCATGGCTTCTGATTGGTCTGAGCCCCTGGCTTATGGCTTCCGTATTGCCTGAACCCCTAGTTCATGGCATCCGTATTCCCTGGACCCCTAGTTTATGGGATCTGTTTGGCCTGGATCCTTGATTCATGGCTTCTGATTGGTTTTAGCCACTGGCTTACGACTTCTGATTGGCCTGAGCCTATGGTTTATGGCTTCTGCTCTGGTTAAGTATCTTAGCTTCTCGCCCAACTCTTGCAGACGCAAGGAGTGAAACGTCCAGATCTCTTCATGTGTTTGTGTGGATGGCGCTGAAGTTACATTTTATTTATTTTGTTTAGTGTACCGATGAGTGAAAGACCGGAATTTCATTGTTTGGAGCGCTATTTAGTTGTATTTACATTTCGATAGTCATTCTGAAGTCTGAAGTTTAAAAGTATATTTCAATCACTTTAGAAACCCCTTTGTTTAGTCTGTGTACCTGATGGTGAGAGTGCACGCTCACTATCATGTACTTTACTAGGTGTAATGCTTACTGTTCCTTGGCTTCAGACACAGAAACAACATGAGAGTACGAACTCATGGTATGTGTTACATTACAGACGGTGATGACCAGTCTAATGGCGACGGCCAAACCCTTGCTGGTGAACCTAGTGAAGAAGTAAGGCTAGATGCGGTCGAGGACGCCTCGCTGTCAGGAACGGCCGTATTAGCAAAACCTCCTTTTTCAAGATCTAGTATAGTCTAGGCCATACACTATGAAAGGCAACGCGTGCCTAGCAACGGGTTGTTATAATGCTTGCCTAGCAACGGACATTTAATTCTCTCTCTCTCGATTCTCGGGCGGCAACGGTTTCACATTATTATAGCGCTATCCTAGTTTTTATTTTATTGTTATATTTAATAACCTCTTAATTTGATCATATTCTGTTTGTATAAAGAGTCTCGGTTGTAATTGTTATGAAATTATCTTTTGTTGTAATGTTTCTTGTTAAAGTTTGATCGTTAATTAAATTAACTTAGGTCCAATTGTACATTGTCTTTTAAAAAACTGCCCTCAACTCTGGTTCGTAAGACTCTTTTAATTTAACTAAAAATGTTCCTTCCTTTAAAGTTTAAACAAATCTTTGTACTACTGTTTATATTTTTTATGTTTATTTCTTGCTTCGGTTTTTTTCTCTCGACAATCGAATGGTGTAATCATTCCCATTTCCAAAGCAGTCAATAACTTCGAGTACTCAGCATTTAATTTTTTATCTCCCTTTTTTTATTATTAACATTTAACACATTTTTCTTTACCATTGTATTTTTGCCACTCGTAGTAATTTCTCCAAAAATTGAATAAACGTGGGCTTTGAGAGCACTCGGCTATTTAACCTGCGATGCCATGCTTCAACAGTGTTTGTCGTGCGATGCTTTTCGTGCGCAGAGCTAATCATTGGCAAAGACAGCCATTGTCTGTTCACATAATAATGGATTTTTTGCATATCTTCTGTATCACATTATTTAATCCCAGAAGTAGGATCAGCTGGAGGCCCGTCCCTGCAGTGGGACATTAATGGGCTGGTATAATGATGATGAACAGGGACTCAAAAGTCTACACAGATTAATTATTTATACCTTTAAGCTTATTTAACTAGATTTATCTAAGTTACTCTAACTTACTTCGAATATGTTATTTTTTTGTTAGTACATAGTTTATTTGTGTGTTTATATGTTTCTTGGCGACAGCGGTTCCCATAGTGAATTTCTTTTTACGTATGATGTTACCACTTTAGAAACATATTTAGAGGTTTAAGGCCAGTTGAGTTTAGACCAAATGCAACTTCTACCAGTTGCGTTTAAGACGAGATGATAGTAAGACCAGCTGCGTTTTAGACCAAATGCTACTTCTACCAATTGCGTTTAAGACGATATGATAGTGACCCCTTACAACTACGTATATGATTTTTTTTGTGGTATACTGTGCAATGTTTAAGTATTTGTAACATTTTGAAATCATTTGTCTGCTTGATCATACCCTGATACTATATAACCTACATACCTCAATAATTGATACCTACGTCAAATATATTTGTACAAAATCATAAAAGTTCACAAAATGAATTTATTATTTATTAAACGTGCTCTAGGCATACGTAAAACTCAGTTAACTACCAGTATTGGTTTAAATGTAAATATTTTCCTCATATAACTGTTACAACAAGTCGACCCATTTGTCCTAAAAAACCACATATAATTGAAAAAATGCAAGACTGATCGAGAGTAAATCTCTTAATAGTAGGTAGATAAATAATAATATCAAAGATCGCCAATGACATAGTACGCTTCCTATTCCAGGAATAGCTTCAACAAAAATTCCAATGCGGACAAAATCTTAGCAGACACGTCGTATAAAATAATAAAGATATACTTCGAAATAGATTATCAATGAGAGACTTTAGTTCCTGTATTTTTAGTAAATATTCTGTGGACAGAGCCGTCATGCCTGTCGGCTAGACATAATCCATCAGGAAAATAATAAACTCGGGCATTTTGTCTTTATTACAAATTAAGCCTAGCTGGTTGAAAATAATTGATAGGTAAGTATAAAACAAAATAAAGTTTTTAACATAAAATTATATTACGAAATTTAAATTAAATTAGTAAAATCACAGAGTAAAATGCTTTATAACCAGAAGTCATAAAGAAAAGATCGGTGTTCTATCGTGGGAATTTTGCTACTGAAATCGTTATGATTTAGGTATTGACATTTGATATTCATGTGTCTGCAATATGAATATTGATAACCCGTCTTTACGACGCACATAGGGAACTGGGAATCTAGAGTAGGTCAAGTTTAATATCTTTATTACTATAATATACAAAGAAATATTTTACTTTGTCCATAAAATTCCCACACAAGTCGGTTTTAGGCCACCGAGAGAGGTAATGTCAACGTAATTTATTGTACCAAACTTTTACGATACAAATTACAATTTATGAACTACTTTATTGATGACGATTGTAAATTAAGTTAGGATAAGGTAGCTACTAAAATTATGACATTCCATCGAGTGTACTTTTGCTGGAAAATTTGCCAAAAACGCTTTTATTAAAGTTATTAAATGTATTATTTACGAATGTGATAATTTAATTTACACAAAACTCCTTATTGGCACCGCTCTGCTGTCTGAAACAGAGTATGGCGTAGAAGGCGACTATGGAAAAAGCAACGTGAATAGAAAATTTGATACCTATAAAAGCGTGCCTCAATGCGTTTGTCTAGTGGTGGCTGTACTAGCCAAGTAAGTATCTTCAAGAAACAGAACAGGATCACAAGATAATGACAAGTTATACCTACTACATTAGTAGCTACTCTTCAGAAGTATCTTAAATTACTAGTAGTGTTCTAGAAGAGTACAGTAGCTAGAAACATTACAGTTTGTATACCAGTGTGACTATAACATGCAGAGGATATCTAAGCACAGACTAAAGATGTAAAGTACAGACTTCTTCTACATCTTAAGGACATGCGTTTTGATTATCATCAGACGACAAAATCCTTATTAATTTCGTCACCATCATCATAACAGCCCAATAAGGTCCCACTGCAGGGACGGGCCTCTACTGTAAAGAGGGATACTTGGCCTACTACTACAGACGGATTGGTATAGGGTTTAATTTCAAGTTTTCCTTCTTTTTATATTGTAAAGATAATATTGACGGATAGTCCCTTAGTCGGTTTTTACGACACCCATGGGATGAGATAGGGTGTTAACATATTGTATTCTTACTCCGTCACCACACGGACATCTCGTCACCATATCCCATACAACAACAACTAAAAACCAAAAGCTAGCAAAACACAAATAGCCAATAAACGCAAATGTTGTGTCTCAAAATACAAAATGTTAATTGATCAATGACGTCGCGACGATAAAACGACCGCAGCAATAAATATTGCATGCATTGATTGATCGAAGTTGTTACATCAGAAGCTAGGCTAACTAGGTAATAATCATGTGGCGAGGCACTAAACTGAGTTATAAGGAGCAACCTTGACCGAGATAAGAAGATTAACGAAATGGTTTTTAAGATAGTGAGTTGCTGTTTTATCAGATGCTTATGAGATATTTAAAAAATGTATCAGAGAATTAATATCATTCATGAACTCTCTGTGTGGTGACGGAGTAAGAATACAATATGTCACCACCCCATCTCATCCCATGGGTGTCGTAAAAACCGACTAAGGGACTCTCCGTAAATATTCTCTTTACGAAATAAAAAGAAGGAAAACTTGAAATTAAACCCTATACCGATTCGTCTGGCCAGCGTGTTATATGTAGGCTATGTATCCCTCCGTCATGGGAGGAGGCCCGTCCCTGCAGTGGGACATTAATGGGCTGTTATGATGATGAACTTTCTAATTCAAAAAACAGTTGTTTAGAAGCAAGTTAGATAAATATGTTCTACTATACTATGCTGGTCTATTACTGATACCAATTTACACATATTTAACCTTTAACTGGTGACATGCGGTCTTACAGGCCGAGCGGCGTCAGTGATTCGTCATTACACCCCCTTCCCCGCGCTTCATTTGTTTATACTCCAGAGTACCTTCATGTTTAGTCCCATTTACGACATAGAGGAAGAAAGTTGCGTCGCACGGACCCAAATAGGTAAGTTACAGTGATTTAAAATTCGGCAGCGGCCTCTCAGGCACGATGTCACCACTCACGTAACTAAATGTAAAAATTGTCATTATTTGCTTTCTTCTTATTTTTACAGTTATTACTACAACATGGACAACTGTGACCATTAAAAAAAGGGGCGAAGGGAGTCGAGAGTAGTGCCAACCACTAGAACACAATATCAAATTGAGGAATGGTTGGTACAGGAAGATTTAGGTGGTTCGGAAGCCGAAGACGTTCCCGAAAATTTACACCCGGAGCAAAGTGATCATAACTCGGAAACAGAACCAAGTAATTCTGAAGATGACGAACCAATAATACACCACACTGTGAGCCAGAAGTCAACTCAGGACAAACGGTCTTCCGGAAGTGATAGTGAAGATGAACCTCTAATAAGACGACATAAGTTTGGCCACTGTCAGTTTTGTCAATTCTATTTTTTTATTTCAGTATAATTTTTTTTTTAGTTAATTACTATCTAATCTTTATAATAAAAAATGTTTTTAATTAAAATGTTGATTTTTAATTTTTTTATTACTAATTATTGATCTCATCTATATTTGGTTGATTGAAAATATTACTTATAGCTGTGATGCCAAGTTCGTAATAAAAGTTATATTTAGAGTAAACTTATTTGTTTTATTTTAACCAGTAATAGTTGATTATACTATTTTTAAATATCATAATAAGCTACCATACTTAATTTCCATGTTATAGACAAAACACTGCAGCGGCTTCTCAGACCACACGTCACCAGTTATGTTACATAATAACCATGTCACCAGTTAAAGGTTAACGCACCAAAAAGACACGTTACTACACGGGGACTATAATAAAAATACTAATAACATAATAAAGCTAAGGACTTAGTTTGGTTGGTTTAAGGTGCAATTGGTTGGAACTGAATAATTGTATTTGTTATTGATAATAATTAACTTATTGAGAAATACTAAGGGTCATAGCAGATATCAATACATAAACGGATCGGCACCGCCTCGCATTTTTCATCGGTGTCAAAAATCCGATTACGTTACGATTCCGATTAGTGTGCGAAGCAGTAAGGAGTTCCATACAAATAATACTGAACGTCTCGAGTTATCGAGTTGATACGGTGCCGATCCGTCTACGTTTCGTTATATGTGCTACGACCCTAAAGGCGTAGGTTACCGTCACGCTAAAGCCAATAGGAGCTAAGCAATGAAAATATTTACGCCATGAATACAATCAATTTACAAATAAAATAAATGTCAAAAGCCAAAAAGAGGCTAAAAAGATGGCTAAGTCTTGATAAGACAGATATAAATAATGTTATCAATTTTAGTCTCATGACTTAATACTATTAAGTAACAAGCATTGTACTGATAAAGATAGTCGAAATATGTTCCGTAGTTTAATCGTGAACATGTAACAGACAGACACTTTCGTATTTATAATATTAATTCCCGGTTTCTGAATCACTGATCAAGTAAAAATCAACTAATAAAGTGACAAAACTATCATTTTCAGGAACTAAAATGACAGTTTCGGCACTTGATTAGTTGATTTTTACTTGATCAGTCATTCGGAAACCGTGGGTAAGAATGGTTTAAATATTTATATTATTAATAATCAAATAACAATACTTCACACCATCATCATCATCATATCAGGCAATGGAAGTTGACTACAGCTGGATATAATAATAGGTCTATCTACATCAAATATCTTCACTATGCGCAGTCCTATGCCTCTCTCATCCATACACTAAACTAACACCATTCTTGATAAAAATAAAAATACTTACTAAAATATTCATCTTAAAGATAAAGATAAAATAATTTTATTGCATAACTTTACACATACTTATGATGTTTTACATTATCCCCCTTACTTATAAACGCCTCTTAAATTTTAGTCAATTGATTAGTTTAAATTCTTACGCTTTTGTTTGGTACAAGGTTGATTTTACTAATAAAAATCTTGCTAAAAAGTGATTAAATTTAAGAGGCGTTTATGAGTAAGGGGGTATATTATTTAAGCACACAGCTATAGATTACCTAAATCAGATATGCAATAATAAAATAAACTACTAACTTAAATACTAATACTTAAGTCCCTTTTAGTAAATATTTTTGATAATTCATAATAATTAACACATTCATAAATACTTCACATTCATTTATTTCCTTTGTTCGATACGTAAACACGAGTATATTTACGAGTATTAATGTTATGTTGTACTGTTTCACCTTAATTGTGTTTATATTATGTCTGGTCGCATATAAGATTATTCTATAAAAAATAAATAACAGCTTTATTTTATTATCCTTATCCAACACAATCCTCATACACTGCAACAGACTACTGATTTTAAATTTTACTATAAACTTAACCGAATAAATTTTGCACCAAAGGCGGAATTAAAACATTCGTTGAATCTCTACTCTATAGATATCGAGCTAGTTGACTGAACTACCTAAATTCATTGAAATCACATGCATCACTTTCCAAACTAACTTGCCCACGTATCCCGGATATACAGTCCCTCGCATGCATCCAAAACATTCCAACTAAAGTTATCGTACATAGCACCACACGTACGTATACCGTGCATTGTCAGGACGCAGACAGACCGACGCCGGGCGTTAAATAAAGATGTTATCTGCCGGCGACTGCAGCCGTAACATGCCGAGGGAACCCGTGGACAACCGGCTTTGTTTATTAAATACTACCGACCCGCCCTGACTTCGCAATACTCATACTCTACAATGTTATGTATGTAGTATACATATAAACCTTCCTCTTGAATCACTCTATTAAAAAAAAGCCGCTTCAAAATACGTTACGTAGTTTCAAAGATTGAAGCATATACCTAAAGGGATGGACAGACGGCGACAGTGACTTTGTTTATTTAATATAGTTACGAGTGAATGCACCCGTACCTATAACCAACTTGTTGGAACGTTTCGTAATGTTATTCCAATTATTTTGTTGTACCTACTGACTAATGATTGCAGGTTGCGGCATGAATATCGTTTATCGCAATATAAAATAGTATATGTCCTTATCTATGCATAAAATCCTTTCAGCCTTGGTAGATAACACATAGGTATAGGTACCATGTTCATAAAATAACAGTAAGGATGCACGGAATCATATTGCTTCCAGAGACGAGAAATAATTAGTAGGTATTTGAGAGCCGTAGCCTAGCCGGTTCGAAATAAAATGCCCTCCTCCTTGCGTCGTTTATCCTCAATGCTGAGAGTCGTGGCCTTTTTGAAGAACTTTGTCGTGGACTATCTCGCGCCAGTTTGCTCTATTTTCGGCAGCATAGATGGCATCACAAACTGAGGCGTTTAAGGCAGATCGAATCTGGTCTAACCTATATAAAATGTCATGTCATCATTTAAATTAGATTTCTCCTACGACATTTTGCAAAGTGGATCTAAACATAAAAAGTAGAATTAAATGCAAAAGCTTTGATTCAAATCAAGCGTCTATCTAAAATATAGTGACCCATATAAACAAACGCGAACGCCTACTCAATACGATCAAAACTCCACCCACAACACAAGAACAATTAAGCTATTTATCATAAAAATGAGACTTTTACTTTTAAAGTATTTTGTTAATGCAGATGTTATAGTTTTAATCTTAAACTTTCATCGATGGCGTATTACGTACGGATCCGGTACGCAGTTAAGTGGTTCAACAGTCTCATCTTATGACATATAATATGTCTACTATAAAAGGTTTCATCATTCATTACAGCCCATTAATGTCCCACTGCAGGGACGGGCCTCCTCCCGTGAGGGAGGGATACTTGGCCTACTAATACCACGCTGGCCAGACGGATTAGTATAGGGTTTAATTTCAAGTTTTCCTTCTTTTTATATCGTAAAGGTAATGTTTACGGATAGTCACTTAGTCGGTTTTTACGACACCCATGGGATGAGATGGGGTGGTGACATATTATATTCTTACTCCGTCACCACGCGGAGACACATACAATACACATATAATATGTCTACTATAAAAGGTTTATTGTTCACGTATTCATTCAATCCATACAATTGTAAAGGTTTGTTCTTCAATTTGGCCATTATTGGCCTGGGTTTAACTAGCTTCGGATGAGCATCGATCTGTGGTTAAGACTTTCCATTTATTATATAATACCTACGTGACTATTTGATGGTAAGACAACGGATACAACGCAAAATCCCATAGGAAATGATTTGCTTTTTAAGATTGGGTCCGTATGGAAATTAAACAAAGTTTACTACTAAAGCAATGATAATTTACTTGAGGACTACCACTAATTAAATAATATTTTAGGACATAGTTTTTATGCGAAAACATGCAGATATTTTAATATCATAACAGATAAACAACGTGGAAACCCAAACATAATCCAAACAAGTCAAACATGTCGCCGTAAAACTCTAAAAAGGTAATTAATTAACAAATAAAACTTTAAACATAAAGAGTACAACGAACTTCCATAAATCTAGATTTTAACAATCACACTTTTAGTTAAGGCACAAGTTGGCACGACTACGAACTTTCAGGACTCCATTTATGTACAAAGGCAGACAAGCTAACGCTTATGTAGTCTGGTACGAATGACGCAATGCAGTAGTCGCCTAGACTCGTTTCAAAACTACCTACAATTAATGCGGAAAAGTGAAGTTTATTTGGGGATTGTTATATAAATAAAGCATTTTCTGTCTAAACAAACAAATCAAATTGTCAATCAAATGTTCGATCATTTGCCAATACGTTTTGGACAACAATAAAAACAAATACATCCCGAAATAATGGCATCTCCCACGTAATAATAGATTTTTTAAATATAGCTGGAGGTGAAGAATAGGGGCAACTCTTTCTGAGATGTTCGACTATGATAAAATATTTTATCATTATGTTCATGGCTTGTAAAAAGAATTGCATTACAGAGATTCGTAGTTTAAGTTATTCTATTGATGCCTTTGGGCTTATACTATTCGTCTGATTTTAAGCTAATTTCTCTTTCAGTTGATTTTGTCTGGATATGTTTTCTAGCATGAACAACACCTGCAATTTAAGAAAAAATGATGTGTTAACTATTGTTAAATGCAAATAGTTAAATACTTAAATGTTTGTTACTTTAATGTAGTTTTGCTAATGCAGATATTTTTCTCAATCAAATTGATCCCATGGCGCCAAATTAAAAGCGGTCAGTGAATATTGTATAGTGAAAACCGTAATCCAATATGTAAGTATAATTACAAACGCCTTTTTGCTAATAATTAAAATATGAACTTTAACCTAAATCGAGGTGATGTAATCAGTAATCACACTATAATAATATTACATTAAGAAAACAGCCGTAAACAAAATAATAGCCATATTACATCACAAAATAGCAAGCCTATTATTTACGTTACGTAACATAGAAAAAAAAACGAAACAGTTGTTTTAATAGCATAAGTTATTCGTCGTTATAGCACGTATGAGGTATACAAGGCCAAGTAGAGATAGAGGCACGCTGTTTAGAGCACGAACTTGCCAGGTAAGGCCAAAAAATTTGTGAGAAGTAGTTTTATTTCATGATTCGTTCCAAAACCTCTAATTTCTGAATTTTCCCTGTCCAGGCTTCGTACTTAGGCTTAGTTACGTTACGTTACGTAGGCTTTTTACTCTTTTCCTGTCCTGTGTATCATATATAATACATACACATTGTTTTAATATTGTGTCTACTGGCACGACAATCATGTTATTAATATTTTTACTTAATTTGTAATCATTTTACAATAATTATAAATGTAGAGCTCTATTTGGAGTAAAGTATGCATACAGCATTAATAAAAGATGTCGTCATCATAATACAAAAAGGAATTTTCGTATCATTTCGCATATTATTGGATGAGTCATGAGAAATGCAACATTTATGTTCCAATATCGATACTAAGATGTTCCCACGAATTATATCACTGAGATGGACCTTTACTTTTATAAAATTAGGTTAGATTTTGCAACTTTCTTTTTGAAAGTGTT
Source organism: Schrankia costaestrigalis (assembly GCA_905475405.1). NCBI lineage: Eukaryota > Metazoa > Arthropoda > Insecta > Lepidoptera > Erebidae > Schrankia > Schrankia costaestrigalis. The sequence goes on along the minus strand of FR997852.1, from coordinate 11,461,730 downwards.
AGAGGACGTAGTATGAGATACGGTTATAATATGATAAAAAATAATATTGAAGCTATTTCTGACGGTGTTCGAACGAAGCTATTTCACCCAGTGATCAACAAGGGAAGAAAACTATTTTTATTGGTGGTATGACTTTTTTGCTACATATTAACACTTGCTGGTGTGTTAACGCTATAATAAACTACAAAGCCTACTGCTACCACATTATCTACATAGTAAGGAAATAAAACATGGTAGCTTAAATTGTATAGTGTATAGTGAAAAAGAAGGTCCGATGTCAAGAGGTAAATTTCAAAAAACAAAACATATGGAGACGAGTCCGGAACACATTAATATCCCAATCTAAGTTAATAATATGAGAAAATTAAAACAAAGCTTGCTTAGATGTCTATTTAGCGGCATACAAGTACTGAAAAGAAGATTTTCAGTAGGTTCTCCTATCTACATGACATCAATTTAACCCGCAACATAATGTATTGCAAGAGTAATCAATCTATGCAAATCATATTATACAATATCATAATAACATAGTTTATTTATCAGTTCTCTCATTCAATTAACAAACAGTCGGCGCGTTACAAAGCTGTGGGAAATAAAAACAAATCATTATCACTTTGTAAAGATAACCCGACGAAGGCAAAGACGTCCGTCCGCGATGACTCATGGCGCAAGAATGATATGGAATATACGAATACAAACATTTATTTTTTTATTGTCGCGTTGGTGGCATTTGTCAGCAAGGCCATACTGCCAACACATTTGACGTAATACGTAACAAAAAGACTATGTAATCAAAATCATTCTCTTTGTAATGAGAGACTAAGAATGCATTACATCGCCACCCCTTCGCGTCCCATGGATGTCAAAAGGTAACGCTCGAAGATAGTAGGTATTTCTTTATACACAATGGAAAGAAAGCTAGACAGAAACCCTGTATCAATCTGTCTGGTCAGCGTGGTATAAGTTGGTCAAGTTTTCCTCGTGTCATTAAAGGAGTTCGATTCCATCAATTTATTTACGCTTACTTTGATGTGTTTATCAATTAATTAATTTAATTGTCGTAGAATTATAAGGTTAAAGGGTCATTACGTCTTAGCATCCCGGTCACACACCCTATCGTCACGTGTATGTTTCAATAGTGAGTTAAATAAACAACATAGATGTATTAAAACGCCTCTTACATAAATAAAACCGTAACAGTTTAATGATCGTTCTGATTAAATAATGTAAAAGCAGAGAACAACAGATTGACCAAAAATTGAACCTACATCCTTTGAGTTCATTCAGCAGATGTCACTTAACTCATCTGAGGTCTTCCTTCAATATCATCTATGACTTTTCTGATAAATAGCACAGAATTACACGTTTTTATTATTTTCTTAAATTTACCTTGTTCGGTTACTGAAAGTATTTTACTGGTTAATGGCGGAATATAGGAATCTCCATTTCAAGGAAAAAGTAAAACATCATTATGATGTTCTACAATACTTTATGTCATCGCGAGGGTTGCTTAATAGGGAAGGGTATACAAATAAGGAGACAATTTAAACGAAATAATTTATAAATATTTCTCTATTGAAATAAAAAAACGTAATCAGTAAAATAAGTTAGCTAATGTATAACTGGTTTACTTACACAAACTCGTTAATATATTATGTAGGTACAGTAAGGCGGTGATTTTAAGTTAGCATAGTTTGAATAGGTCTTAGTAATATAGGTCAGATATTTACACGAACTGACTACTAATTAGATAACACAGTGTTTATTTTTTATTAGGGTTCCTTTCTTGCTTAGGTTTGATATTATAAATATTTTTTTACATTTCTTGTTAATGTCACTAAATACATGACTAGCTGACCCGTGCCCACTTCGTCGAAGGGTGAAAAAAACGCGTCCCTTTTTTAAACATATTTCATTACTGCTCAACTCCTATTAGTCATAGCGTGATACTATATAGCCTATGACACACTCGGATAAATAGACTATTCAACACAGAAAGAATTTTTAAAATCGGTTTATTAGATCCAGAGGTTACCCCTTACAACGTCACAAACTTTACTTCTTTAGGTATAATATTAGTATAGATGATTAAACCTTGAACCCATGTGGGTAGGCAGACTACTAAATGACATGTAGGTACTATGATCCTGACATACGTGCTTTGCACCGTCTATATCCTGTATATTCTTACATGCCCATGGGTTACGAGTTAAATAATAAATTTACTACACTTGTTTCATACTACCATCTGCGCATAAAAAAACAAATAAGTAAAATTTTATAAACCAATTTTATTTAATGCAGAAAAAAGGTCGCGGATTCGAATTCCACACTGTACATTTTTATACGAACTACAGCTAATTGTTTAGAACTAGAATCGTCACAAAAATTGTCAATCAAACTAAGATACAAAAATATACATTATAATTTGTACAACGGAACTTCAACAACGCGTATCAAGCCTGCGCGCAAACATTTTTACGTCCTTGTAATCGCGCGAATCACATAATGTGTATCACAGACGTAGCGGCAGACAAACAATACCAAATTAGTGAACATTATTATTTATGTAGAACATTACGTCATAATATATACTTAGTTGATATGAACATATCGATTAAAAGATGAATATCATATTAATCGATTTAGCTTAGCGATTTTTATTCATTATACGATTTTCCCTACATGGTAATTCGGGTCTTACTCGCGGCGTATACTATATAACATAGATTGATATTTAAGGTATACTTAAGTTTTTTATACGACTTAGCTAGATTTCTAGCCTAGATTTGTGCACCTTAATATACTTTAAAAACCTTTTATATGCATGCAAGCAAATCTTGACATTGCACGGGAAACGAATCCAAGACACCTAACGTGTATTCAACCACCACACCACTCATCAGTAGCAGCAGCATCATTTAGACTGCATAGGTACAGTAAAAATTAACCATTTGTGACGTATTTAACAAGAACTGGGTTACTCATGATAACATTTTAGTAGGTGATACACAGTATCACTGAGAAACTGGTTGTTTTATTAATAAACTTCATTTATTAAGCTATAACTAAGTATTTACTTATTGCTACTCGAATAATTTGTTATTGTTTTCTTCGCGTGACGACGAAGGCAACAATTCCGTGTCTTTTTCTTATGGGTTTTTATAAAAGGATACTTAGGAAAACCTCGTAGATATACATACAAAACAATTAAACGTAAATAAACCCTCCACCAATCGGTTGTTGTGGTATAAGTAGGTCTAATTTTCCCTCTGTCGTCGCAAGAGGTGTGTGAGAGGTCTAACCTAAGCTGGAAAAAGTAAAGCCTTGTGCTCTCTTTAAACCTCCTTTGGAGGAGGGCAAGCCACAACGTTCCGCAAACACCACAACTGGCTGTTCATACCAGACCCTCCACGTGTGAGAAAACAGTGATTGAAACTAATAAAAATAAAATTTAACAACACAGTTATAATACCTGGAAATATTAACAAAATATAACCTACACACAATCGTAAAATGTTGGATGAGAACCAAATCGAATTAGCAGAAACCGTTACCTACGTCTTCGAAAGAATAATAAAGTTTTAGTTCATTTAACTTAAACAAGCTTATACTCATAACTTTTTAACTATCGCGTTTCCACTCTTGTGAATATAAAACATGTATACAGGAATTAACACGGTAAGCTATTTGCCTGTTAAAGTTTGAGATTTCATCTGTTTTCTTGGTAGATGAATTAACATCTACCCTCATACTTTTATATACTTATTTCTAGTCCTACACACGACACTGTTAGAAATTGTGCGAAAGGGATAACTAAAATGGATTGATGTGTTTTATTTTGCCTTTTTTCACTCAGTCTAAAAATTTCCGAGATATTAAGACAATATAATCTTTTAAAACACAAGTTTTGATATAATTATTGAGATATATTTTAATGTAATAAGGACATATTACTAGGGCACCACCATCACAAAACCCTTAAAAACCGTTTCTACCTTATTTAAGTGTTGTAAAATCACTTGGGGTAGTAACATAATATATTCTAACCCTACCACCACAACACTATAAATCAATTCATAAAGTTAACGTTAGTATGCCCGCGTGGTACTAGGTCGCGTATAGTGCATACTTACCACAATATTAAGTGACGGTCACGCAAAGGAAAGTTACATTTACGGATATAGATAGGTAGGTACACGTTGAGGTTTAAATTACTACGAAAACATATTGTGTACCTACTCTTTGTCTGACAACCTATTTAAATCTGTTAGTGAACTAACTCGAAAAGGCGGAGACTAAATCATAACAGCCCATCAATGTCCCACTGCAGGGACGGGCCTCCTCCCGTGACGGAGGGATACTTGGCTTACTAATATCACGGTGGCCAGACGGATTGGTATAGGGTTTAATTTCAAGTCTTCCTTCTTTCTATTTAAAGGTAATTTTCACAGAAAGTCCCTTAGTCGGTTTCTACGACACCCATGGGATGAGATGGGGTGGTGACATATTGTATTCTTACTCCGTCACCACACGGAAAGACTAAATGTAGGTATTTTATTTATTAACAGATAGAAAATGTGTAATTCAAAACATATTAGTCAAAGAGAGACACCGGAGTTTAGCTACGTTGCTGATGAGATCCACTAACTAAGTACCTACTGCGTTATCTAGTAGTGTTGGTTTTGGATGATGAAGAAGTACTTAACAATCTGTAAATTATCGAAAAGTAATCATCATAACAATCTATAACTCGGTAGAGACGGGCCCTCTCCTTCAAGAAGGGAGGCAATCTTGGCAGAGATATATTTATTTTATTTTATTTTATTTATGATAGGTACACAAACAGATTACAGTCCTTACATGAGATATTTAAGTGCGGCTTTATTATATAGACTAGACAGTAATCCTAAGGCAGTGTACACAACATGATAGTATTAACAACGAATACGCAATAAAATGCATCGTTACGTGTAACCGTTAGGTAAATATGTAACAATGCATTTTCAAAAAATAAGCGGAAGTATTACGAAATTTAAGTTTTACGATTTTTTTTTAACCTGTCTACATTGTATTCTTACTCCGTGTGGTGACGGAGTAAGAATACAATATGTTACCACCCCATCTCATCCCATGGGTGTCGTAAAAACCGACTAAGGGACTATCCGTCAATATTATCTTTACGAAATAAAAAGAAGGAAAACTTGAAATTAAACCCTATACCAATCCGTCTGGCCAGTGTGGTATTAGTAGGCCAAGTATCCCTCCGTCACGTCAGGAGGCCAGTCCCTGCAGTGGGACATTAATGGGCTGCTATGATGATGAACCTGTCTACAGAATATTACGTCAAGGATTTCTTCTTTTGTTTTCATATAGTTAGTACTCGTAGATCTTTCCCTTAGTCGATTTTTACGACACCAATAAGGCGAGACGAGGTTGTGATATTCTTACTCCGTAACTACACGGAAAATCAGATTTCGTTTTAGAATATTATTTTATATTATAAATGCGCATGTAATTTAGTACAAATAACGTATTTAATGGTGACAGTTTGAAAATATATTTAGGACAACGACTTTGATAAATTAGGAATAGATTTAAGTCTGCTACAGTATGTTTTAGACGAAAAATTTTAGTGTGATACTTACAATTTTCAAAACTTTAGATAAATAGGTATACAGTTCGTTGTGGATCGCGTGAGGGGTCTGCTCAGTCTTATTTTTCCAGTACTTGGTCGTGGTTTTAAAATAACGTCCATTGGCACGTTAATAGGCCAAAACTAAGCGCTATGTAACTGCATTCCCTATGACAATATTGACTTCCCATAAATAATAATTCATGACGTTCACTGCTGTATATGGACCCCCTCAATTCATCGGTTTCCCACACCCTTGACCAGGCCATCCGTCCACTTAATAACATAATTAAAATAATAATGACACATTCAAAATCAAAGTTAAACTGGTAGATAAATTAACCCGTGTCGTAATTAATCGCAATATTAACCTATAACTATAAATCTAATCTACTATCTAGTAAGGAAGCGTGGTAGGTACATGATAGCGAGAGCGAACTAGAAAAGGTGCGACAAACAATACCCTTACTTCTTGTTTGATAACATGAATTATGTTTTCATTTTTGTAAATTATACCCCTTCCAGCGTAAGTTTAGCTTTTTGACAGTTCACGTCCATGAAGTTTCGTAATACTTCCGCTTATTTTTTGAACAAATTACATATATTGTATTTCATGGACGTACCCATGTTTTTTTCAGTTACCATGGTTACTTAGTGATGGACACTCAAAACGATTACCACCATTATGAAACAAATTACAAATAATCGGTAGAAATAAATGCTATGAATAAACCTGAACTCTTCATAATACGTTTATAAAATGTAATACGATATTTTAGATTAGCTATAACCCGCGAATGTGTCACGATAAATTGTATTTTAAATAATACCTAAGCTAACTATAATTTTATCATTTTAAGCTATAGGCTAATTCTCTTAACATGGAAAAAAGAAACAATAATAAAATGATAATGTAAGTTGATGTAAGGATCCAAATGTGTAAAATAAAGTAATTTCGAAAATCGCGAAATCGCTTACAATCGACTGGGATTACATTCGAGATACTGCTGAACGTCACTAACGTCAATCTGTCAAATGTTGTTAAATATAGTGGAAGGGGTTGTGACGTGCCTCACGCGTCCCGCTTCGCGCGTCCATCTTCGCGCGCTCCACTTCGCTACACGTCAATGGCGCGAGCGCGTCGTGGAGGGGCCTACACAGCGGCCATTATATAAGAAGACGCGGGGCGCGGCCGCTTCCCTTTTTGTTCCGGCTTGCTGACTGAAGCTAAGTGTTTGCCTTTCTATAGGGCAGCCTTCGAACCTCGTGCTTTGTAATCGAATCCTCTCAAAATCCTTCTGATTAGACCGGCTTGCTTAAACTATATTTGTGTTAACGTAGTGATTTCTAAATATATAGTGACAAACTAATAACATTGTATGTACTAAACTTTTAACTGAATAATACTACATTGTCGTACTGAGTTGTTTGCATTTATCTCCCTAAACTACCCACTACGTCACAGGGTATAAGAATTTAAAGTCCACCCTATCTCATCCCATGGGTGTCGTTAAAACCGACTAAGGGACTATCCGTGAATATTATATTTACGAAATAAAAAGAAGGAAAACTTAAAAATAAACCGTTTACCAATCCGTCTGGCCATCATGGTATTAGTAGCCCAAGTATCCCTCCGTCACGGGAAGAGGTTCGTCCCTGCAGTGGGACATTAATGGGCTCTTATGATAATATGAAGAATTTAAATAAAAACATAAAAGAAATGTCCCAAAAGTGAACTGCATTATAGAATAGGAGAATACAGGTGGTAGCCAGTCTTCAAAGGGCGCCTATGTTGATAACACCACTATGCCAATTAATTCACCTAACAAATGTTACTGTGGCAAGCTCAAATGTGGTAATCTTCAAAAGTATCATAATACAGAATCAGTCATTCCATTACTAATGGTCCATGTTTACTATTGTAACGTATAGGCTCATGACAATTACCACAGGATCTCGCAAATGCGCGCTGGTCAAGAGTTGCACTCGGACTGAGCTGCGTCTCATGTTCTCTCTTTTCGCACTCGTGAGCATCGTGTAGTGCTGTGCGTTATTATACTGTAGGATCTGTGGGATCTATCTATGGGTGGGTGTAGTGTGACTGTGTCGATGATGTTTACTACCAATAAGTATGATTTTTTATGTATTTTTTATATTTCTGTGAATGTACCGCATGTTTATTGCCAAAATAAACGCTTTCTTTCTTTCTTTCAAATAACAATGTCGTACACTGTGTCAGTTTATTACCAGCTCGTTATGTATCTATTTATCTGTACGTTAATCTAGCGAATAATGGGTACACAGAAAGGAACTGACTAATTAACGTGGAACGTGGGCGTTGCTATCAAACTGTCAGTATACCTGCCATTAATGCTATGTGCGCCAAATATTAATGGCATTCAGTTTAGGCGAGCTATGATACTTTATTAAATACTAGCTAACCCGTGCCCACTTCGTCGGACGGCGAAAACAACGCGTCCCTTTTTTAAACATATTTTGTGATAATATATAGTAGCTAACCATATAAGCTTAATTAATGATAAAAAAATATTTAGTTTTAACTTCTGCTAGCGTAGCTAACCAATAACATTATCTTAAACTCGTCAAAAATAAAATAAGATGTATAGGAAATAGAATACGATGTCAGTTAAAAGTCCATCATGAAAAGTTAATTATAGTACATGCTCGAAAACTTTTACCTTATCGACGAAATCGAATAAAGATATTTTGTAAGTAACTAGCAGACCCGTGCCCACTTCGTTGGGCGGCGAAAAAACACGTCCATTTTTTAAACATATTTCATTAGGTAGGTACTGCTCCACTCCTATTAGTCATAGCGTTATACTATATAGCCTATGACACTCCCCGATAAATGGACTATCAACACAGAAAGAATTTTTAAAATCGGTTCATTAGATCCAGAGAGATTACCCCCTACAACGTCACAACCACACAATCACACAAACTTTACCCCTTAATAATATTAGTATAGATAATGAAAAAAAAAGTGTCGTAGGTACACATAAATAGATGTTCAGTTTTGCACGCGGTGTTGCGTTAGTATGATTCAAGATATCAATTAGATCATCATACACTACTGATCAATACTAAAATCCAAAAAGTAGAAAGAAAACAAAAATATACCTAAGCTTATAATGTAAAAAAAATATATATATTAAGTAATTTGATCAACAGTATATCTACTCTAGAACAAGTTCTCCTCAAGATATTATGTCAACAGACTGAATAAAAGTGTTAGGTATTTCATTTTGAAGAAGATACGCTTTTGCATAAAATTAAACAAATTTTACAACCATACATATCACGAATAAAAAGTACATTTAGGCTTAGGTCATTTACCTAATCACACAAGTAGGTAACTGGCTAGTGAGGTCGCAGATTCGGTAACTACGCATGATATTAGGACGACAATTAGCTATTTATCTATTTAAAACATAATACACACGGCATTACAAAAGCGATTATATGGTAAGACTTTAATTGTTTTAATTAGGCATGTCCTTTTCATTATAACAAAATACATACAGATATAATTCCGAAGAGGTGTTTAACAAAAATCATAGCATCTTTCATAAGATTCTATAATAAAACAATTCTATAGATATTCTAACAAAAACCAGACAGGTGTGTCTGGATTCTGGATATATTAAAACCATGACACAACATAACCAAAATAGCATACAATATGATATCAGACAATAATTTGGTAGATATTAACGTGTCTTAAGAATGACACAAACTATAATAAGAATACTAATAAAAGCATAAAAACAGGTGTCATTGAACTTCATAAACAAAATAAGCATTTGTCGTACATACTGTTATATTATTAGATCAGCTAGATATAGTCGTCAACGTTCTTATACATATACTTGATACAAATAAGTATAGTATATGGTATAGTATTAAGTATATATGATGACACAATTATCTATGTGGCGTAGTGGTTAGAACCAATGGCTACTGTGCCTAAAGGTTTGAAACCCGGTCATGCAACCCGTGATTTTGTGTGTAGTCTGGGTATTTCTATGTATAAAGTAATGTATTGACAAAAAAAGTATTTACTTACGTTCTTTTATGTTATGAAAACTAGTAGTGTGAAATATGTATAAAATATTAATGTTACCTATATTTTTTTAAAGTTTGATGTATTGGTGCTTTTGTGAAGGAGTAAGAAAACAAAATAAAGAAAAACTTATATCTGCTTATGCTTAATTTGAAAAAAGGTAGCGTTGTACTAGCGTGTGTTGAATGTAATATACTATAACCTTTACTTAGTAACATTCTTTACTAGTTAAATACGACACACGCGGCCTAAGAAGTTAAGTTGCTAAACCACCGCACCTTAAATAAAATTCCAAGTATTTTGCATCAATAACCACCTACATGTAATTAAGTTCAGAAAACAGTTTAAACGTCTCGGTGGTTCGGCGGTGACATTAGCGGCTGACGTGTATGGGGTCGCTGGTTCGATCTCCACTTAAGATAATTACTTCTGAGATCCACAAACTATTATCTTTGTGTCTGAGAATTTTTAAGTCTGGTATCCGCTCCGTGTGGTGACGGAGTAAGAATACAATATGTCACCAACCCACCTCATCCCATGGGTGTCGTAAAAACCGACTAAGGGACTATCCGTGAATATTATCTTTACGAAATAAAAAGAAAAAAAACTTGAAATTAAACCCTATACTAACGGAGTGACATAGTCAAATTGTGACAAAGCTCCTTAAATAAAGAGAAAAAAAAACCCTATACTAATTCGTCTGGCCAGTGTGGTATTAGTAGGCCAAGTATCCCTCCGTCCCTGCAGTGGGACATTAATGGGATGTTGTGATGATCAAAAGTCCCCGCGACCCAGTACTTGATCCCTAGTGCGTTAGTTGTCTTTATAAAAAAAAAAACAATATTTTACTCACTTAATTTAAATTAAAGTAATTAGGTTGATGCGAGATTAATAATTAATGAATGATGGTCTCAAGGTAATTTTAGCTGCACCAAGTCTTGTGACGTAATGGGTTTAATGAAGCCACGTGTGAACCGAGACCCGGCCGAGTAGCATCTGCTTCCTTTTTATAATGTCATCCTTTACTTTGTTTTGTTCAATATGGTATGTGCAGTTTCTCAATAACACTTTAAAATAAACGTTACTAAAAATATTTAATATAATGAGAGCGTATTTTTAAATGTAAGTAGGTAACTCTACTAAATATTTCTATTATTATCAAAAAACATACCCTGGATCGTATGAGATTTTGAAGATTTATTACAAGATAAGTGAAATAGTATCCCTCCGTCACAGGAGGAGGTCCGTCCTTGCAGTGGGACATTAATGGTTATAATGATTATGATGAAGTGAAATAGAGCACGTATTTGAACAATCATCTTCGTGCATTTTTTGCACAGAAAAATAAAACTCTTGGACAATAGGGTCTCGTCCCTTAAGGTTAAAGGTCCCTAGTGACTAATAAAAGGGACACAAGGTCAAAAAAATCATTAGGGTATAATAGTACAATATCTGATAATTTAGCAGTAGGTACCATTTCTAATCACGTAAATAAACCTAATCATTTCTAAAGATCCAAAACCTGTTTTTGTTAAATTAGTAAATTAACTAACCACAAACAAAAACATAATTAAAGAAAATGAAGAAACAAACTTAAATAAACAAAATAAAACTTATTTCGCTAATGAGTTTTTGATCGCGGTAACTTAAAAACCATCTTGGTTGTTGCCAAACTACATACAATAATATCTCATCCTAAATATTATTTCGTTAGTCATATCTAAAAATAAATTATTATAATTTTAAAACTATTAAGCAAGCAATAAAACACATACAGCTGTTTTTATAACATCTTAAATAAATTTAATATTTTTTTTATTTGATGTAGATAGTTCACAGAATACCGACGAAAAGTAGCAGTTTCTTTTAATGCTGTGTTTCACTCGGTGAGTCTAATGTACCGGAGGCCTATACGGTCCTTCACATCCTCTGCTCTTTTCTCATGGGGAAGGTAGGCAGAGGCCTGGCTATACCCTGGCATTGCTGAAGTTCATTTCAACCAGGTATGTTCGTAATAGTATTGCATTGTATTAACATCTCTCTAAGATAAGGTTAAAAGAATAAGAATACTGCAGGCAGGCAGGCAGAAGCCGAATAAAGGGAGTAAAAATAAGAAAACATAAATTAAACCCTATAGCAATCCGTCTAAAGGGTTTCATTCTTCTATTCGAAGCTGGAGGAGGCTCGTCCTTGCAGTGGACCATTCAACATCTTCCCAACTTTCACACTAAAAACACAACACAGTACTAAACATCGCGTGGCCCAGCAAGTTTCTACAAGCGCATAAATCTCTGAGCGCGTCACATGTGCGCGCTTGCGTCAGCGCCGTGCAACGCGCGCTTAGCTCATCGGCGCGCGAACACAACCGGTTCCATGCATCGACGTGACATTTGTTTACTATACTCGACTCTCAAGCTACTACATTATGCCTGTTTAACTTATTATGGTAGACAATCTGTATAAATAACTTATATATTGAATTCAAGGTAATGAGCCAAATTAAAAAGGTTTTTTGATACGAATTGTTTTAGAAATTATTGATAGTAAGCTAACAAGTAACCAGTACTTTACTAAAACGAAGCTGCACAGGCCTCAGGGGTCAACTTTGGCAGGACTACAAGATGACAGGATTTAACAACTGCTGCTTAGTTAAATCCCATTGCTCTGTGATTTTACTAGCTACTGTACAAGTATACAAGTAGGTAGAAAAAATACAGTGCTATGCCAGAGAAAAACATTAACATTAGCACCCATGCTTGAATGAAAGCATTTGCTAAATACAGTAACATTAGCACTCTACTGATTAGAGGTGGATTAAGCGGGCAGAACGATGTCACCAAAATAGACAGCCTCTTGCTCTAAAGATCAGAAAGAAAGAAAAAAACGTTTATTGACCGAGAGATTGATCAGAGATCTTTCTTTTTTATGGAGATGGGGTCAATTACATCTACTTCAACCAAAAGAATAAGGAAATTTGACTTCCTCGTAGATCCTGTGTAGACAAAAATACATAGTACTCAAAGTTCTAATGCTAAGCCCTTCAACAGGGATTAGATAAACATTTACTCCTTAAATTCTCTCCTCACATTTTCACTAACATAACACCGAGTTCAACAACCCCTACATACGACAATACGTCTTGCAAAATACAAAAGGTCAACGACTTTATTACATAACAAGCTGTACCCTTTTTATTGTGCATTTCTTCGCCAAGTTCACAGTTTTGTGCGTGTACGGTCAAATTAATTTTATCGCATGTATTTTCGTGTAGGTCTCCGCTGTTTGGTAGTGAGTGGGAAGCATTTTGTCATTTCGGCTGCCATTGATGACAATACCAAATAAATGATGCAAAAACGAAATTACTGTCCTTGTTTTTAGGGTTTTATTAGATTTACAACGCTCCTCTTAAATATTATAGGAATACAGGATAGAAGAAACACGTACTAAAATGTATCTTACCGAACGTTGCAAATGGTAAGGTTTTTTTGATGTAAGAATAAGATCTTTGAGTTTACGAAATAAGGGGGAGAACTATTTGGAAGATAATGAAATCCATAAAACAGGTTTATTGCAGCAACTGGAACCAGCCAGTAGCTGCAATAAAGCCGAATTTGTATTCTTACGCCGCCACACGCAGAATGATTATACCATAACCAAAAGTAATGTCAACAGTAAAGTCATTCACGAAAATTTCAAAGCTCCCGAGTAGTAGATTCTTGTTTCGAATGTCGGGGTGGAAAGTTCTAGAAGCGATTGATCTGTCAAAAAAAAAAATTGAGTGTGATTTATTTTTTGACATTTTTCTTTGATTATTTTAATATATTTTATTTTATAATTATACATATTTAAGGTATAGTTTTTTTGTTAATTATAGTATAGTGGGAAGTGGTTTTACTAAAATGGAGGAGGATGATATTCCTCCTCGACCGCCAGACCCTCCGGATCCCGGTAAGGTTTCTATTTCTAATAATAAACGTCGACTTGAGCCTAGCTCTCAAGTGCCTACTAAAAAACCGTCATCATCTATTGATGATGTTCCTTCTATCGACACTCAATTTACGGATCCAGCGATGGTTGTGGGGGCTTTAAGTTACTCACAATCAGACGCCGGCCCCTTTATTATCCATGTATCAAAAATTGATCAAGATGCAGGCTCTTCCATTAGACCTATTAAGTTTGGCCAGTTTTTAAAATCTAATAAAGTTACTGACATTTGTCGTGATGGCGTTAGGAAGGTTGGAAGAAACAGAATTTCGGTCCAATTTACTACTGCCGATGCGGCCAACAATTTTTTAGCCCTTCCACTTTTGGCTGCATACAAATACGCTGCAATTATTCCTACTTTCAGCATTACACGAATGGGTCTTATTAGACAAGTCCCTACGGACATCTCTATGACTGAATTTGTTCAGTCACTTGTTTTACCGACAGGTTGTGGCAATATATTAAAGGCGCGACGTCTCAATAGAAAAGTCTGTGACAGTTCTAATAATACTACTTGGGTCCCGACACAGACAGTTGTTGTCACCTTTCGTGGGCAAATGCTGCCTACGAAAGTATATTCCTACTACACAGCGTTACCAGTAGAATTGTATTATTTTCCCACCATTATTTGCCACTCATGTTGCAGATATGGTCACACAAAGGCTCAATGTCGTTCAAAGCCCAGGTGCTTTCGTTGTTCTAAGGAGCACTTTGGTGATACATGTGATATTGAAGAAACAGAATCTACGTGCTTACATTGTTCTGGTCGGCACTTTGCCACTAAAAACTCCTGCCCAGAATTTGCTAGGCAAAAGTCTATAAAAATGACAATGTCACAAAACAATATTTCGTATATTGAGGCTTCTCAACAATTCCCGAGAGTTGATAGGTCGTACGCTGCGGTCACGCAAGAGGTCAGTAGACCTCGATCATCTTTATCACCTTTAACTCCATCTCAGTCCTCGTCTTCCTCTTTTTCTTACAGAAACACTAAATTCCTTCCACCTAAATCCAGAGCTCCGTTGGGTAAATCTTATGATAGAGTTGCTCTTCAAAATATTGTATCAACACCTCCATCTCAGCTGCACAATGGTTGTGCAATTAATAACAGTTTGCAATCAGAAACAGGTCCCCAATGTGCCAATACGTTGGAATCCCTGATCACTCTTCTTCTCGAATTTATTCTTTCAAATTCTCAATCATTACCGTCCAACGTGGCATCTAAACTTATACATTTAGTTTCTCTTTCTTCCAGTAATGGAACAAACTCATCTCCTGCAATGGAATTGCCAAAGCATGCGTCGCAAGAAGCATGAACTTTTAGATCTTATTTCTCAATTTAATCCCTCAGTCATTGCTATCTCGGAGACTTGGTTGAAACCTGGTTCCCGTTTTCGGGTGCCTGGTTTCTTCTGCCTGCGGGATGACAGGGCTGATGGGTATGCGGGTTGTGCTTTGCTCTTAAAGCGCGCTCTTTCTTATCTTCCTATAACCTTTCCCTCTCACCCTCCTAATATAAATATTGTTGGCGTGAGAACTGTAAATATCTCTTTTATTTCTTTGTATATTTCTCGCCCTCATTCATCCCTTATAGCCGATATCCAGTTGCTTCTTTCATCTGTATCGTCCCCAATGGTTGTGATGGGTGACTTTAACGCCCATCATACTCTTTGGGGTTCCGCGAACTCTGACTTATTTGGTCTTTCTCTTCTAGATTCCTTCTACGAAGTTGGTCTGTGTGTTATGAATAATGGTGCTCCTACTCGCAGGGTATATCCTTCCCAGAATCCTAAAAGTGCGGTCGATCTTACATTATGTTCGCCATCGCTTACCCCTCTTTTTTCATGGAGCATCTTGCCTCTAACTTTTGGTAGTGACCATTTCCCTATTTTGAGCACCCTTACTACCAGTGTAATTCCCTTTTGTAACTCTAATCCCTCTCTAAAATACAAACTATCTTCTGCTGATTGGCCCTCTTATTCGGCTACCCTTGATTCAAATTTACAAACTGTTGTTTTTGATCCCGTCGATGTTGATCCCTTAGAATCATATAACTCTTTCGTTGATGCTATTCTTTCATCTGCTTTGCTTCATATTCCTAAAAAGAAACCTTCCAAGTCTTTTAGGATTTCCCCCCCGTGGTGGGATTCTGAATGTACAGAAGCCGTTCGTGCTCGAAAAGAAGCTGAATTGTTATATAATTCGTGCATGAACGATCAAAATTTTTTCAACTTTCAAAATGCTTCTGCTCGTTTCAAAAGATTAGTTTTATCTAAGAAAAGACTTGGTTGGCAAAAGTTTTGTGAAAATCTATCTCCAAAAACACCATCTACTATAATCTGGAACCAAATTAGGCGCTTTAGAGGAGCAATGAATAGTACGGATGTGCCTTCCATTGACTCTTCATCTTGGCTGGAGGTATTTTCGGACAAACTAGCACCTAGTTTTGTTCCTTCATATGATTTCCTTCCTTCTCCGAGTTCTTTTCTCGTCTCTACTAATACATTCGATCGTTCCTTCTCCTTTGATGAATTGTCTTTGGTCCTAGGTAACTTGTCGGACTCTTCTCCTGGAATAGATGGCATCCCTTACTCATTTATCACTAAATCTTCCGTTCGCACAAAACAAATGTTTCTAAACCTTATTAATTATTTTTTCGATTATGGTATTGTTCCACTACAATGGAAGTCTCAAATAATTATCCCTATCCTTAAGCCTGGTAAAGATCCTACGGATGGCAATAGCTACAGGCCGATTGCACTTTCCTCAGTCTTGTGCAAAATTACTGAACACTTGCTGAGAATCCGCTTAGAGTGGTTTGTAGAAAACAAATCAATCCTGGCGGATTCTCAGTTCGGGTTTAGAAAGGGTCTCAGCACAATGGACAATTTGTCCTTACTAACGGTAGACATTATAACAGCCTTTAAACAAAAAAAATATCTTACGGCTGCTTTCCTTGATGTGGTAGGTGCCTATGACAATGTCCAGCTTCCAATATTAAGAAATAAGCTTTGTCAGCTTGGTGTTGCTCCCAAGCTTATCCGCTTCATCTGCAACATTCTGATGGAACGTTCGGTAGTAGTAAGGTACCAAAACATTCTTCTTCCGCCTAAAACTGTCTGGTGTGGGTTACCCCAAGGTTCGGTCTTGAGTCCTTTGCTGTACAATATTTACACATATGACTTGGAGCAGAGCGTACAATGCTTCTGTTCCATAATTCAGTACGCAGATGATATCTGCCTTTATGTGATCGATGATTCTATTGAGATTGCGTCAAATAAACTAAATTCTGCCTTATGTTACCTTAATTCCTGGATGTTAGATCATGGCCTCTCAGTGTCCTCATCTAAAAGTTCTTCTATGGTTTTTACAAAAAAAAGATTGATTCCTCCTGTTGATCTGTTTATCGGTGAGGATCTAATTCCCGAATCTAATAGCTCAAGATTTTTAGGCGTCGTTCTCGACAATAAATTTTCTGGCTCTTTCCATTTTGATTATGTTTCCAATAAAGCCGAACGCAACCTCAACATTCTCCGAGCTTTGTCAGGAGTATGGTGGGGTTCTCATCCCTATTCTCAAAAACTATTATACAATGCAATAATTCGTAGTCACTTGGATTATGGTTCTTTTCTTTTAAACTTGTGTAACAAATCTTGCCTAAATTCTCTTTCCAAAATTCAATCTAAGTGCCTTCGTATTATTTTAGGAGCAATGAAATCGTCTCCAATTAATGCTATGCAGGTTGAAAGTGGAGAGCCCCCTTTAAATTTGCGTAGACAGTTTCTTGCAGACAGGTTTATTTTTAAACTTATTCAAAATTCTAGTCACCCTCTTATTCCTAAGTTAAATATTCTATTAGAACTTTTTCAAAATTCAAACCCTGACAAACTCCCTTTTATCCTAACTAGTTATATTAAATTTTCCAAAATTCCTTATTCGATTGTTCAATTCCCTTTAAATCCGCTATTTAGTATTGCGTATGAGGCGCTTATTTATCTGCCAAATATTATTTTAGATTTTGGTGTTGATAAAACGTCTCTCTCCCCTAATACAGAATTCTCTAATATTTTAGATAATAATTTTAAAGATTGGTTTACATTTTATACTGATGCATCAAAACAATCTGTAAGTAGTAATGTCGGTGTAGCTGTATGGATCCCTTTTACCAGAATTTTTTTAAGCTATAAATGCCCTCCTCTTTCCTCAGTTTTTACTGGGGAAGCTTTAGCTATTCTCGAAGCTATATTGTACATAAAATCCCATGGTCTCAATAACTCAATTATCTTTTCGGATTCTAAAAGTTGTCTCCAGGCCATCTTATCCAACCCATTTCATTCCTCTTCCAAACCTGTAATCCTTAAAATTAGAGAATCCTTATATGATTGTCATTCTTCCAATATTCTCGTGGCTCTAGCATGGATCCCTAGTCATGTTGGTATTCCTGGCAATGAGACTGTTGATTCCTGTGCTAAATCTGCGTCCCAAATTGGATCCCTTGAACTTTTCAAAATTTATTCCCATGATTTATTCCTAAAACCATCCTTCAAAAGTCTTGGGCTCAGTATTGGGCTTCTTCAAAACATACAAAAGGCAGATTCTATGGTGAGGTCCAACCGGAGTTACCATCAGTTCCTTGGTTTTGTAAGTTTCGACATGCGAATAAATTAACTACGTCCACTATTTGTCGTCTCCGGTTGGGTCATTCATGCACTCCTGTCCACCTGGCCAAACTTAGGATTAGGGATAATTCATTGTGTGAATGTGGTCTAGACATAGGGTCTGCAGATCACATCTTTTTCAATTGCCCTGTTTATAGATTTTCCCTCTTCGACTTTCTCCCTTCTGATATCCCTCGTCCTGTTTCCTTAAAATGTCTCCTTTCCCGTATATTTAGTCCTAATATTGCTTTATGTTTATGTAAATATATAGCGTTTAATAAAATTAAATTGTAGATAGTTATGTAATTTTGTGTTTTTTTTTAGCTTAATAATTTTGTATTTAGTTATCTTATTTATTTATTTTCGTGTATATAATTATGTTATTCTGTTTAAAATAATCATCCTGAACAATTGTTTCTGATTTGTTTTGGTTTACCATTTATTTGGTTATTAGCATGGATCATGACACTTCTTGATTAATGACATTACGAGCCCCTCGACAAGACACTGGCAAAATATGTGACGTTTCACATGAGGCCATTCACGAAGAAGTCAAGTCAAGTCCCGAGTAGTAGTAAAACTAACAAGCGATCAAACGAGTCTGTTGTTTAATATCAACCGGTCGTTCAGTTACAAACGTGGGTATTTGCGAAACGTTTTACTACTTCCAAGTCTCAAACACAAACCTCTATTGATCAACACGAACCTGTCTATTGCTTTCGTAATGTTAATACCTATAACACAAGCACACAAACAATCGTAAACATTAAACATTATTTTTGTTATGTGTTTTTTATTTATCGAAAAAAGATTATTTTTGTAAATATTGTACGAGTATAATACTAGCCGGTGCCCGCGTCTTTGTCTGGAACGATTCACTCGACATCTTTATAAATTATAGCCTACTAGTTTTGAAATTCGGGGTAGCACTGTTCCTCTTTCCTGGACAAAGAAAAAAACAAAAAAAAGGTGCTTATGTTACACTCGTCCCTTCCACTATCTCCACTTAAAAATTCATGTCAATTTGTTGCTCCGTTTTGCCGTGAAAGAAAGACAAACAGACACACTTTCCCATTTATAATATTAGTATGGATGTGTTCTAATGATCTAACTATAAGCTATACATATGATTTTCCTAACATTTTGAACACTTTACAGTGGCTACGGCCACATACCTTCCTCTATCTTGTCTTCTACTAAATATAATGTTTTTACAATTACAAAGTTACTACACATTTATCAGTCGTTGTTATTTACATAAGATTATCACTTTTTTAGTTAATTTAGATTAAGAGACATACAAATTAACTATGTTATTATAACTTAATAAGTAGCAAGTACAATTAATGTTTTTATAAACATACGGAAGGGAAATGAAGACCTCGTAAACGTTTTGTATCAATTCTAATATAATTTATAAGTTCAAATCTAACAAATATTGATCTAGTTCCTTCATAATACATTTCGTTATAATATTTTCTCACTTCCCTTCAACACATTTTCTTTTGCCAAAAGTTATTTATTAGAAAACAAAAAATATCAAATACATTCTGTTGACATCGGCGACGAAAACTTCAAATGGAAACTATTTGTAAACCTTTGTAAA
Organism: Schrankia costaestrigalis; assembly: GCA_905475405.1. Taxonomy (NCBI): domain Eukaryota; kingdom Metazoa; phylum Arthropoda; class Insecta; order Lepidoptera; family Erebidae; genus Schrankia; species Schrankia costaestrigalis. The sequence continues at coordinate 11,441,760 of FR997852.1, read as the reverse complement.
TATATTAAAGTAGGTGGTGCTTGCGTCTGCGCAGTATTGGTATTTCGACTATCTTAATATTATAAATCTTTAAAAATCATAGCTTACTAGTTGATGCCCGCGACTTCACCCGCGTGGTATAGGTAGCCTAAATGTTATACTACACCCAAAAACTACCTAAGTATATCCAAATTTCAAAAAATCCGTTCAGTAGTTTTAGCATGAAAGAGTAACTAACAAACATCCATCCATTTGCATTTGCATTTATAATATAAGTAGGAAATATGATAATGTTATTTTAACGTATAAGCTAGGTTTTACGTGAAACAGTAACAAACACTGATCTATACTTCTAAACTTTCGTGTTTGTAATATTGTAGTAGAATGACGAATAATACAAGAGAGTATGTGGTACCTACTCTCTTAAAATGTACAACAAAGAATCAATAGACGTATGTATGAGTAAGTACCGGTAGAGGCAGTACCCTGACAATGCAGACTAGCCACATAGTACGCAACTTATTGTTGCCACTATTATCAACACCTAACTAAATATCAGCTTACTATGAAGAAACATTTTATTATTTATTCACTGAATTGTATTGCTACATTGCCAACCGTAATTCTCTTTGGCAGCGATAGGGTAAGGAATTTTAAACTTTCTCTTATTATTTTGTCTTGTTTAAAGATACTTAAGCATATTTTACTACTGTCGCTCAACTTGACAACATAATAAAATTTTACAAAAAGTTACTAGCAAAAATAATTTAAAGATAATCGTATACTAAGAGACCCCCCACACTAGCGTATTTAGAGCGTCATCGTCATTCCAGCGTCCGTAGTACACCAAAGATCGCTTGATTTCATAGAGCATGTTACGATATAGATGTACTTCACAAATCAAAACAAAAAGTACCTCGTCTGCACAGACAATAGCAAGTGCGTGCGAGTGTCCGATTTCATTCATCGCGTCGCACGAGCACAAACAAACAACAATGGACGCCTGCACTACCGAGGGTGACTGTGAACTTGTTAATAGATGCCCAGTGCCCGTGCCTGTTAGCTTACTACACTCATTTATAACTTTTTAACTAATACTGTATAGATCATCGGGTTAGGCACAGTTATGAGTATGACTAAGGTGAAATTATTTCTTGTATTTAGATCTAGTCAGCACTGTACTTGTCCTAAATTACGTCGAATATTTTTGACCATTGATAATGCTTTTTTCATATAAGTAATATTTCCTTGAATATACGTCAAGCACTAAGAGTTATTATGGCACCTAGCAGCACCTAAAGTCTCATCATCATCATAACAGCCCATCAATGTCCCACTGCAGGGACGGGCCTCCTCCCGAGACGGAGGGATACTTGGCCTACTAATACCACGCTGGCCAGACGGATTGGAATAGGGTTTAATTTCAAGTTTTCCTTCTTTTTACTTTGTAAAGATAATATTTACGGTTAGTTCCTTAGTCGGTTTTTACGACACCCATGGGCTGAGATGGGGTGGTGACATATTGCATTCTAACTCCGTCACTACACGGAGTCCTAAAGTAAACTCCTAAAGTCTAAAGTGAAATTAATATTTTCTTTTGGCCTTTGGTGCATCTTATCAGATTTGTCTCTCCACGACTTTCGGGTGACCAGTAGAGAATGTCTTTGGCATTAATTTTGTTATGGTGCCAATTGATCCATAAAGTTGTAAATAAATATTTATTTCTAAACAGAATCAGCAAGCCAAATGTGCAGCTGTTACCTTCGCTTCTTGTTATAGAAGTCATACGTTAAAAGTAGCTGCTATAGGTCACACTTACTAATAGAAGATCTATCAATAATGCTCGCACGGAATCCTAATTATTCCACACATTTGCCTCTGTCATAAATATTATTAGGAATTAAGAAATCGCTAGTAATAGAATAAAGCATAATACAAGAATAATAAAATTGGTCATAAAGCGAACAATTTCCGTGCATACAGAGTCTTATTCATTCATCTCAATTACTCCTCATTAAAACGTGACGTCAATCCTTCCAGCCGGACTGAGACCTTACTTCTTACTCTAAAGAGTTCGCCTGTCTATTATACCAACTTAGATACGTCATTTAACAAGGCGGCATCTATTCGAACAAAAGGATATGGTAACGTCCAATTTGCAGTGAAACTTGAAAAGAAAATTATTGAACATTCTATTTCGGTATACGTTAGCGCCAATTACGAGGCTCATGGCCGAGACCCGTTGACACCTACTTGAATACACGTGTGCATTCGTTTTCTAAAGCTTGTCAACTACTAAACCATTAAAAAAGACACGATAAGAACATCTACCTACTAGGTCTAATGTTTATTTTGAGGGATCTTCTCCGAAATGTTGGGTTAACAAAAGCCCTACAAAAGTAATGTAGGACAACATTCTAACAAATGGTATAAAATCGAGTTCATGTGAGAAATAAGAAAAATAGAAAGTACCAATAGAACAGTAATGGTATAGCTACTGACTTATGGGTGCTATCAAAATTTAACTCATAGCAAAGGTTTCACAAAAATTTGTTATGGTTGCCGTTAAATAACGGCTATATGTAACAATTAGGTACACTTATGTAACTCTGCTGTTACAGAGCGCAATGAGAATTTGCACTTAAGAATATCGTGATAACCAAACTTACATCATTATTGTAATGTTGTTATTTAGGCTGTGGTTACGACATGCCGAAAATCTGTGATTACAATCGAGTAAATGATATGTTTATTTTTTATTATACATAATAGCATGACCCTGTATAATCCAGAGGGTTGGAAAAGTAAGGTATGCTAATCAGATGCTATCGTAAACCCACCCTTCTAGACAGTGTAAAATAACAAGCTTATAAATTATATAAATTAGCGGGAAGGAGTGAGCTTTGCAATAAAACAGTTTTTTAAATAATGTCTCTAGTATTTTTAGGTAAATCTTCTTCTAAAAGATACTTTACTTTAGTATAAGATTTCTGGCGAAATAAGAATACATCGTTATTCTGATATGCTGATAAAGACAAGGCCTATAATTATTTGTATTTTTATTTTTAATCAAAAAGTTACACATTGTGATACATAAATTTATCTGCCAAACTGTATAACAGTTTGTCGGCAGTATTTGAAATGAATCAACTAGTCTTTCGCAGTCAACTGCTGAACATAGTCCTCTCCCAACACGCGCAACACAGAACACAATTTTGCGCTATCCAGATCCAGTTTAAAGACCTTTTTAAATGCATACTTTTCTAACTTCAGCGAAATGTTATCTGTCTTGCATGGCATTCATACCCAAGACTGCTTGCACGACAATCTCTTTGCTGTTATAGCGTTCGCGAATGCTAGAGGTCGTGCATTTCAGTCTCATACTAGATTATTTGTCATCACATGCGATGTAATTGAAACAAACAAACAAACCTTTTTATACATATACGGGTCATTCTAAGTTAAGAGGTAATTCGTTGTATGAAATGGCGGCACGGGTTTTTTTTATATATTTTTACTTAAGTATACATTTTTTTAATGTAAACTGCTATGTTTAAAACGTTTACAAAGTGGCCAGACAATTTATTGGTTTTATTACGTTTTATAAGTGACCAGGGGAAATACACCATACAGGGGAGAGACAAGGTGTACAGGGGAGGATACTTTATGAACAGGGAAGAGATAAACATAATAAACATGGTTATTTTTAAGTATCATCTTTATTTATTATAATATGAATTATTTATAATCAGGCTTTTCATTTGTTTACAATCTTTTTTGTCTATAAAATTAAATGTTTCCTATGAAAATCAATAACAAAAAGAAAAATTTTCTTTTGAGTAACATTAAAAACTTAAAAAATATTTATTTTTCTTGTCTATCAAAACAAAACTACCTAAGTATAGGTGTATATAACTTTAATACCCGTGTAGATATTAATAATAAGTGATAATGAAACACGAAAGTTTTAAAGTTATATAACTTTACTATTAATAGGCAATAATTAAATAAAAAGAAACAAAAACTAAAAATACTCTTTTAAATACTCTTACGACTTCAGGGGATATTAAAGGCGACCAACACCTATGAGTTTTATTAGTTGACCGTAAAATGTCAACAGGTACACGTCCCCAGAATATTCAAGCAATAAAACTTCCCAGAAATGGACACAAGATCAGAAGTAGCGACTCAAGCAGTTACACTGTTGGAACAAGGCATGAGTAAACGACAAGTGGCTCGTACTCTGAATATAAGCCAGTCAATGGAGTAAGAACAAGCCAAAGGTACCAAGAGACTGGTGGCTTTGATCAAAGAAGAGGTCCAGGTAGAAAAGGATCCACTTCAAAAAGAGACGATCTTTTCATCGTTAGTACTTCACTACGAAATTGTTCACTCGACGGGGTTCAAATCCAACGGGAGCCCCGATAAACGCGTAGACTAACTGTCAGTTCTCGCACTGTGAGTAGAAGACTCAAGGTAGCTGGTAACCCTGATTCCAAAAAGACCAGCAACAGGTTCCAAATCGACTACAGACTACAGCGCATCGAGCAGCTCGTATTCGTTTTGCGAGAGAACACGTCGATTGGACGGAAGATCAGTGGCGCTCTGTTTTCTTCTCCGATGAAAACAGAGTATGTCTGCATGGTAGTGACAGAAGAAGAAGAGTGTATAGAAGGCCAGGAGAGTGATACGCACAATGCTGTTGCGTATGGAGGTGGCTCCTGCATGGTGCGGGCTAGTATTTTTTTGATAGAAAAAATCGACTTGGTTTTCATTGAAACCGGCCGCCATGTAAGGGGATTGACTGCAGATCGGTACATTGAAGAAATCCTGGGGGGCCACGTCGTTCCATATTTATGCTGGTTTTGTTGGTGACAACTTTGTCCTAATCCAAGATAATGCCTTTTATGTTAGCATGTTTTTGTGGATAATCCAAAGTACCCAATTGAAAATGACGAGAGTCACAGAAGCAGCTCAAACTTTTCAATATTAGGCAATACGCAACCGGTAACTTGGTGAACTTTTAGTATTCCTGAAAAAGTCTCTAAATCTTTAGTAGATCCCAATTTTTTCGTTATGTCGGTATTATTTTCTGTAGAAAAAAACTTAATATTGTATTTTAAAGCTATGATAAGCATAACGCCAAGTAAAGGCGTAGAGAAAACTAGAAGTATTAATGGAAACGCGTAAAAATGTATCTCCCCTGGATATTAAGTATCTCCCCTGCCATCAAAAGAGCCAGGGGAAATACGCCAGGGGAGATATATTTTCGATAGAAATCTAAATTAGCCGTAAAAGTATTTCACGCACGTGATTCACACACAAACGTAACAATGTATACACTATTTGTAATAAATATTTAAGTATATGTTGGTATTTTAACAAAAAATGGCAATGGAAAACTTACCAGGGGAAAGACTGCATTCACTAAACATTTCTGCACCCAGCGAGTGGCGTGATCGAAATGGCCAACAATAAGGCGGCGCAGTTGCTTATGCGCCGCTTGCTGGTAACTTTACGTTACACACTATGCATTCATGGTCACAACTTCTGCAGACTAGGAAAGCAGAACTGATTTTTGAACGAAAACAAAAGACCAGGGGACGAGACACGAAACACGGTGGACAAATTTCGGTGTTCATATTTTTTTTAAAGAATTGGAATAAAAGCACTTTTACTTGTAGGATACTATTACTCAGTTTACTGTCCTTGTAAAATTAAATAATTTAAAATAATTATTGAATTTTAATACATTCATAATTACTGATTTACAAATAAAGTCGGTTATGGGACAGACCAGGGGAGAGACATTTTTCACATATTAGAGCTTATTGTGACTAAATTACGTTGTACATTTCTGCAATAAATTTTAGTGACCACGTAGGAAGCATTTAGTTTTAAGTAATAAATACGTTATTTATAAAGTTTATTGAAAAAAATATATATTTTTTGTCTTTGCCGTCGAAAGTACTTCTTAACTTAGAATAACCCATACAAGTAACTTTCATTTATTGTAGTTACTTGATGTACGTTATTGAGTCATTATTTTTTATCAGCGAATACGCATAGTTGGCAGTCATTGTGAAAGTATGTAGTATTAATAAATATTTATGTACTTAAAGTTTATTTATTTGCTTACGTGTCGAAATGCACTTTATAATAGTGTTTATGGAACATAAATAGCTATCTACTTATTAAGAATTAAGATAACGACTCCTAAAGGGACTTTACAAAAACTACAATCCAACTTGAACAATTTGTGATAGGCATAAAAAACACCCGTGCGGGCGGGGAATCCCCAGAACTTCGTGTTAAAACGATAAGTACTTTTAGGCTGAGCGCAGACTTGGAACACGACAGTCTTAAGACAGACTATTGCTTTACAATATGTATGAATATGCGCACACTTGGAACAAAACGACGTTTAGACAATATTGTCTCAGATAGACAGTTTTGTTTTATGTGTGCTACGTATCGTAGTCAAAACTGTTTCGTTTTAGTTTTAAGACAGACTTGTCTATATGAGGCAAGTCAGTCTTGAAACAGTCTAGTCTCCAATGTGCGCTCAGCCTTACTAACTTCAGCGTGGCCTATTGTAATGTAGCTCTGCATTCGTTCTAATATTATTTACAAATGACGAGTATTACTCCTACTGTTTATTTATAACGATGCTGTTATAAGATCCAGACGGAAAGAGCGAAACGGTCTTAGAAACGGATGGTAGGTACCTAGTCAGTCTCTTTACCGGTCTTTCAGATCCTTCATTACACTAAGTTTAAAGAAACCTATACCTAACCTCCTGGAGCATGGCGTCATATATACCTACTATAATACGTAGAAAAATATAAAAAACATAGTGCCATGAAATGAAATTCGTGGGAACTTTTAATAATTAAATAATAATAATTAATTTCATTATCTGACTACAAAATGTTCTGGGCCCCAGGAGGATATTATAGAAAGGTGAGAACACGGTTCGATACAGGAAAGAATATCCAAATCCTTTACTAAAGGGACGATATTGGACAGACTGTCTTGCTGAGTACAGGACCGAACTAAAAGAAGTTCTGCTGTGGAATTGGACGGAAGAACAAGATTAAGTAACTCTTTAAAACACTACATAAATAGAAGACGATAAAATACGCAATAACACTTTCCTTTATTATAAAGAAATGTTCTGTGTAGTGTTTTTTTATATTCACTTTAAATAATAATCGTTTTATAGCTACACATGCAAGATAAGGCACGACATATTATATTCTATTATAACTTTATTGAGCGTAATGTATAATGCAGAATGAAATTTATACATCAACATGCGTCATTCAGGATTGAATCATTTTAAGTGTTTACTAAGTACCATACTATCTCATAATATAGTACCCACTGGTATGGGTTGGATTTGATGCGAAGGGCGGGGACCGTGTTTTGTGGCGCATGTTATGATAGGCTTATGTGCAGCAGTGGACTGCGATAGATTGAGTGATAGTACTAATACCCTTGTGCAAGGTTGGTGCCTCGAGAAACCTATATTAGCCTTATTAAAGGGCCTCTCAGCCAGATACACTAGCTGACTCATAAAAGATTTTGCGTGTCGTAAAAACCGACTAAGGGTCTAACCGTAAATATTATCTTTACGAAGTAAAAAGAAGGAAAACTTGAATATATAAAGTTGGTTAATCAACGTCGTCGAGGTTATTTCATAGATGGGTGGCTCAGTGGTATTTCATCTAATTGTCTCCATGCCTCGGAGTCATGTAAAAAGTCGGTCCCTCTTACATTTATTTAATTTCCACCACCTTGTCGAAGTGACACACTTTCTTAGCCACAGCTATGCGTCACGGGCAGCTTGAATATCTCCCTACACTAGGTTGTCCACTAACCAAACAATAATGAAGCAGAAAAAACCTTTTACTAGGACAGATTAAGGTGTCCGTATACTCAGCAGGACCCCTTGTCTGATTCGATTGAAAACCAAAGTTCAAGGTAGGTAATAATTTGTACCTTCTGAATAGTGTAAGGAAACAACCAGGACTAGGGGTCCTGCTGAGTATACGGACACCAGTTTAAGAGTTTTATAGGTTAATATTTTATACCGCTACTACTTGTATGTAGTTGTAAGCAATGATTTAGTAACAATCCTTCAAATTCAAATACAACCAACATAGTCTCAATTCCTTAAATAACACACAAATCCTTACACCACTTACGCACTAATTAAACATATGTATTTCAGACAACACATACATACATTAAGTAAGGACTCATGCACACAGTCTTACATGTGAATGTAGCGTGAAGGCCATTAACAGAGTAAACTAGTTCCTATTAAAGTACATGAAATAAGTTATTGTTTTAAAAAATAAAATGTTTTATGTTTAATACTATTGTTAATTTAAAGAGGAAGTCGGGAAATGTAGATGTTCTTCCTTCTATGAAAATTGCCTAAAATGTAGTTTTTTAATTATTCATATTTTGTTCAAATCACTTTTAATACAAACATAAATATTGCGCTTTGATGATATTTATTGAGCTTCATAGATAAAATATTCCTGGAGACCAATTCAAGTGGACAATCTTAAGAATTAATTTTGCAAACTAATTAAGTATTGCTTTATTTTGCTCCTTATGTTGGTAACACAATATAGCTAATATTCATTCATACTTTGATTTATTAATATTTTTGTAGGACATTAAAAGCAACTGATGATACTATGAAATGGCATTGAAAAGGAAAAATATTTTGATTGTTTTCATAATTGTCATGATACAATCATTCAGCCACTAAATGTACTTAGGCTTTTCCAAGCACTTCAACTTTGAGCTCAATGGTCCAGTATCTCTTTCATTCATTGTCTTCTTGCCACATTGATAAGGTATCAAATAAGTAATAAATATAAAGCCCATACTTTATTATTATTACAAAAATACACCTACATGAAGGAACCACAAGTGGTCCATAAACTAAAACCACAAGACATCTTTACACAGCAATTATTTAAGTTATCTATGTAGAACATAAACATGCCACTATGTCTAATAAGTAAGCACATAGTTAATTGGCCTTTGTTACATCTTGCAGTTCTTTGTACCTCCTACTTACTACATCATTGAGTCACCTCGCTAGATAATTACTACTCACATGGGAAACTAAACAACATTAAATGCATAAATGTTATAATTAAATTATTATGTCTTCATTTGACATTATTATACTTAATATGATTCAATAAAAAGGCCATAGGGAATGTTTATTTATATACTTTTAAAGATTAACTGTCAAGACAAGGCTGTGTCATGGAGAGTTGTGTAAACATACATATAAAGGACACAATGAACATCTAGGCTCAATTAAATTATTTGTGGAAATAATGCATAAATTTTTGCTGGAGGCATGTATACAAAGAAAGTGACAAAGGGAGAAAGTATTTAATACAATCTCTACAATAGCAGGTAAAATGAAAACCCTATATCAATAGATACTTCTGAACAATACCTTTACTTTCAGTATACATACTTAGTTACGGTAAATACTCAGATGGCCTATCACTGCAAGGGGATGCTAAGAGACTGTTGTGATGAAAAGAGTTTTGGTGGTAAAATAACAAAAAAGTATATAAATTATAAGTTTTTGTATATAATCTACAACATACTACACTAGTAAACAATAGAGAGTATATTATTATGGTCATCAAAGCATCTTGTTCACAATAAAGCTATTTCTACGATGATTTACATAATAAACATATTTTTTTAACTAACATTTGGATTGATATCATATTGTTTTCCCTAGAGAATACAACTTAACAACTTATATGCCATGGCCATGGACTAAGGACCTGACTTAACTCAATCAATCAATCAATCAAGTAGCCTATTGCAGTCCACTGCTGGACATGGGCCTCCCCCAACACGCGCCACAGAACTCAACTCAACTCATTCCAAGGAATTTACTAAGTTGACTCTGGGCTTACTAGTATTTAGCTGATAAGTTATCTGCTATATTTGGAGTAGGTCCAGCAGTGGACATCCAATGGCTAAAATGATTATAGTAATATCTTCTATTATGTATAATACCATAACAAAAACAAAAGTATTTAAGATGTTTATCTTTTGTCTAATACCCATAGTACAAGCTCTGCATAGTTTGAGACTAGATGGCGTAGTGTGAACGTGTGAGGAGTATTATTTAACCAATATTTTATCAGCATAGTACTGATCTAACTGACGGTGCAATATTATTATAGCAAGTAGCCCTGTAATGATCTATCTTATCTTATCTAAACTTGAATTATTCAAACTATGGAATGCCATATTAAGTATTTGTATTTGTGAATGTACTTGTATAATGTAAAATTGATATTGGAATGTTTAAATAAACAAAACATAAGGAGAACTAGTAAACTTTTATCATTGCTAATAAATCAGATATGTAGTAATGCAGTCTTTAAATTTTTTTATGTACCTTCATATATAAAAACATTATCATACAAAACTACACAGTGTTTGTTTAAATAATACACCATTTAGATAATAATTATATTTATATTAATATTGGATAAGGAATTGGCAATTTGCCAAATCAAATACTAATTATTAAATGATTGTTTACATAGGTACTACTGGTTGCTACTGATTATTGTAACTTTTACAGTTAGTTAAGAATCATGTCATGTTACTTTGTCTTTTGTTCTTTGATAAGTGCTGGATGATTTACTGTTTTACACAACAACATTATTACTTATTCAACATAGAATATAACATTCCTATGCTCTGTATTACTCACACATTTAACCACATTTAGTTAAAATAACTAAATTGATAAGTTAAATGAAGCAGGTAACAAAGAGAATAGTAACATTAATAAAGTTTTTTTTACAGCTTGTATGTTTGCTTGTCCACATAGAAAATATGATATAATTATTCCTAAAATACGCGAAAATGATGTCACTGTCGTAGATTCCGTGGACGCTGCCTACGCAACATTATGTCACAATTAAAATAATCTTATAGATACAACGTTTAATTGCCTCCGTCGACCTCCGACACGGTGACCATCTTAGAAATCGTACCATTTCGTAATAGGTCACCACCAAAACAATAATACGCGGCATACTTTCGAAGGGACAAGGAGTAACTTATCTTGAGCATATCATTACCACACCGTCTCTATCGCGCTTTCGTCAAATTATATCAAAACAAGCGAGATGAAATACTGTCAAAACTTTGCTCGTAAAACTATTTACACAATACAAAACTATTACAAACTAAGTTTTATCGATAAATATAGATGTAGAATGAGTGAACTTACTGTATTCAAATGAACATAAATCCAAAACAGATGTCAGAGCGACTATTTTCACGAAAACAAGACACAAAACATAAAAAAAACACTTTTAGTTAAATGTTTATTCACAATAATAACACACAAATGAGGAATACATGCACTGCACTAACACCGAGCACTATGAAAGATACGGCACTGGCATAAGCAATATTTATTTACAACAAATATCACACGACACATTACGCATCAATTCCAACACGTCTGTCGCATCACAATGAATTGCAGCCATTTTGCTGGCAGTCGAAATAGAAAGAGATGTAAATTTTCCAGTGTACCAATCAGAAGTATTGTCTATCAAATTCTCTTTTCCCATTGGTTACAATATTTCTATAGAATGTAGAGCATTGACAGAACATCACCACAGAGTAAAATGCCAGTACGTTTAGTTAGGCACTTAGGCATGACAGCAACTATAATCGTAAATAAATGAGAAAAAGTAAGATTTAGTTTTCAGTTTTATATACCTTACTGCATATTTTATTTGCTTTTAATGATAGTTCTAAAACAAGTCCCTTTATGAAATCATCTCTATGTTATCTCTCGAAAAATGCTATCTTCTAAACCCTCCACGCGACAAAACTTTAAAAAGTTGTTATATTTTAATTATTTTATAATACCTCAGTTTATAAAATTTAATTACATAAAAAGAGACGATAGGACATTAAAGAGTAAACTCGTTAATTTATTTTGATGTCATTCATCAGCATTCACTTTTAAATACTGGTGTAAGTAATTATAAAACATGCTGAAATAATTAAAACATAACAGCTTTTTTTAATGTCTGTCATGCTTATTACAGTATTTCGAAGCAGATGCTGTTTTCTGTACAAGAGAGAAACACCACTACATCTACCCACATTCGTTACTATACGTCAACAAAATAGTATGATGGGGGAGTCTCCCTCATCATTTTTTCAATCATTTGGTTGAGAAAAATTCTTGGATCGGAATACACCTATTTCTGATCAATAATGTTAATTATAATGTAACATAGCATACATCATGATTATAAAAAAAACATCATAGTTACTTATAAAAAAAAAATTGCTGTATTTAGCTATAGACAAAATAGGTGATCGCAAGAGCGATTTATTAAGAAAAAATCGTGACATAATAAAATAGTTTTGACTTCTCATATTTACAAATGCACTCTGTGGTTTTGACTATTTGTTTATAACAAGTTTTTTTATTTACTATTTATTTAAATAAAAATTATACAATAATATTTTTTAAGTAAATACTAAAAATGCACCTTCACTGTTTTAATAGGAAGCAATTTGCGGCGTTACTTGTGTGTTTTGCAGTAAGTTGACTTATAAATAACTAATGTCTTTTTGGTATCCCAAATGTAAACCCTTGCTTTATCGCTAAGTTAACTTGCCATGAACTCCATTTATGGCTAAAAAAGTAAGGTCCATCTCTCTTTTCATGGAACACCTGTTAAGGGTAGATACAAGGTCGGAGCAGGTATGTTAATCCGACAAAAGACCGAAAGGCGACCTGGAGTACGCTATCAGAGATGTGCGCATTACCTACAGGAACTAGGAAGACACCTGCTATTTAGTTGTTAAATTGAAAACTGCACATTCATTGGCAACAACTTTAAGCCAACTTAGCTTGCACTTGTAGCTTTATATTATATTTTTGTTTATTTTTAACAGTACATAATCACAGACTTAGTATCTGAAGTTCAAAGTATGCCGCAGGAAGTCAATTTAAATTTTAGACCAGCTATTAGAAATGCAGTAGGTATGTATACCCCCTGTAATTACTAAAAAATATAAATACGAGTAAATTAAGATCCTTCTCCTTTGTTGTAGTCGTTTAACAAATTGCTCTGTAGGGTAGGGACGGACCACAATACTTTCTGAAAATTCAGGACACGAATGAAAGGATCCTAAAGTAGATTGCATATTTTTTCTGTAAAGCTACAAGGTAAAGTGTATGCAACACACCTTAATGTTAAGCACGATAGTTGTTTATGAACCTCAAAGACGAAGGAACGACGAAGTTTCACTACAGAGTTGACGGTTATCGAATCGGGCCTTTAGTAACTTTGGTTCTAACTAATTATGATCATCATATCAGCCAATTGAAGTCTACTGCTAAACCCAGGCCTCCTCCAGAACTAATAATTTTAACGAAAAATTGTAGTTAGTTAGTTCGTTTGTTTTTTTTGTTTAATACCTAAGCAATAGTCTACTCATAAAAAAATTCTCAAATTTTAGTCAATTGATTAATTAGCTTAAGCTCTTACGCTGTTTAGTATAAGGTTGGTTTTCGTAATAACAAATCTCGCTAAACAGTGATTAAATTTAAGAGGCGTTTATAAGTAAGGGGGCTAGTTAATATGTGTGTATAATTTAATACAAAACATTTAATTTCAGAGCGTACCATCTCAAAAGTAGTAAAGTCGTTTCCACAAGATGACGCCGACGCTGATAAACCGAATCAATTCTCTAAGATTTTACACGACTTGTTCAAGTGGGAAACGTTGGTGGAACAAATTATGCCACTCTAATTTGATAAATTTTTACTTTAAAAGACAAAGAATTATATAATTTATCGAAAATATCTATTTATTAATGCCTATTAAATTTTTTTTTTATTCTTCTCAGCCGTTTTACTCTTGGCAGAGCGGGCGTGGTCACGATAAGGCGTCCACGTTAGTATTAGTGGCGGATCCAGCTTTTTTCACGATCTCCCGCAATCTCTCTCTGTTTGCACTGCACCAGACAGTCTGCAAACTTTGCAGGCTGTCTGGTGAAGTCTGACACGTCGCTCCCCACTGTGGATTTATGATCTGTCCATCATTTAGGTGTTCTGCCGCGTGATCAGATTCCCTACACCTTTCCTTGCACAACTTGTCGTTCTATAGAGCCGTTATTAGTATTACGTCTAGAGATATAGCCATAGTACTGTAGTATGCGCGTTTGTACTATGCCCGATAGACGCTCCGTGATACCAAGATGGTGCGGAACTCTGTCCAAGATATACCGAGCATCTTCCTCCATCTATTTTCACTTTTTCCAACTTACGCACTGTCCACGTCTCTGCCGCGTAAAGGAAGATTAGGAATACCAATGTTTTCATGAGCTTGACCTTGGTGCCTTTTGGTGATGTTTCGACTTCTCCACACTCTCTTTAATTTTTTTTGTTAAGGATGGATTTTCTTTAAAGCAGAAATTATTAGACAAAAAAAGATGTGCAACAAAGCTGGTAGGTAATTTCCACAAAAGTCGAGGTCTAGCCTACAAGAGGTTATGAAGAAAAAAAGAAAAACAATTTATTTACAGTATGTAAAGCTAAACAATAACACATTTCCAAAAACAGTCAATAATAATTTATTACTATTAACTTTACTGCACAGTCTCAACCTCAAGTCAGAATGATGCTTTATGAAATATCCCCCTTACTCATAAACGCATCTTAAATTTTAGTCAATTGATTTGCTTAAATTTATACGTTTTTGTTTGGCATAAGGTTGGTTTTGCTAATAAAAATCTCGCTAAGCAGTGATTAAATTTACGAGCGTTTTATGAGTAAGGGGGTATGAAACTAGCCATAGAGTATTTAATATAGTTATCCATAGATATTGCATATTAATGGTCAATATGACATCACTATTTTAATGTCAAATAAAGCAACGACTACAAAACGAGAAGCGTAATATTTAGTTGTTGTTGAACGAAAAATTTTCTACCGCGTATCTTCAAAGTTTTAATTCATCTGTACATACTTATTAGTTTATAAAATTTGTAAAAATGGATAAGGAACCAAATGTTAACATAATTGTGTCTAATATTCTTAACGAGAATCGTTATAGTTGTTGTAGGTTATGTTTAAAGAACGTACAAGAAAATTATAGTCGTTTTCAAGACTTCGTAACGTTAGACTCTAACGCTGGTGATTTTCAAGAACTTTCTGAAGTTCTTACTAATCTTCTTGGACCTGAGGTATTTACAAATTAATAACATTTTTATTTAAAAATGTTATTAATTACATACACACAAATAGAATTGAAAGAAAAGAACAACTTCAAGTATTTTTATTCACTTTTTTGTATCGTTACAGATTTGTGAAGACATTGTTGGCTTAGATGCAGTATGCTTTGATTGTGTTAATAAAGCATTAGCAGCTGAGAAATTTATTATATCCTGTAAGAAGTCAACAGAGACATTACACAACGTTTTGGAGAACCTCACTAACACATTAGATATAACACTTGAAAATGTAACTCCTGAACACAAACTTTACATAACTGTTGGTGAACATGAGTCTAAACTAGCTCTGATTAACAGTGAAGCAAAACTGGGCAGAACTGGGAAAACATGTTTATTTTATTGTAATGATTGTGAGGAGAAGCTTGGAAACTCGGAAGACTTCAAAGAACACAATATTACCAAACATGGTTATTTAACTTGTGATAAATGCTACTATACAAGCAGCAATGAAGAAGAGATCATCCCTCATATCTTTAGTGAGGAAATGTTTGAATGTACCAAGTGTAAGCTACAGAGATGTACTGAGGACAGCATGAGGGAACATCAACAATGTCATGATCTCTACATTTGCCAAGAATGTGGCAAGTCTTGTATAGGTTTAGACAAGTTGAAAGCGCATGAACTTAAACATGTATCTAAGAATGAATGTCCCAAGTGCGGAAAATGTTATAATACTAAGGAATTCTTTTTAAAACATGTTAAATTATGTTTAGAAGATTTAATAGATCCACATCCAATGAGAAGTAAAATTAAAAAGACTTACTTTTGTGACAAATGTGATAAAGGGTACAGTACCCCTGGAGGACTGAGGGTACATGAAAGATTTGTTCACGGTAATGCTAAGCCCCATGTTTGTAAGTATTGTGGGAAACAGTTTACAGCTCCAAGCTACTTGAGAGTACATTTGATAAAGCATACTGGAGAGAAAAATTTCAAATGTGAATTATGTACAAGAAAATTTGTATCTAAAGAGGCTTTACTGTACCATACTAGACGTCATACAGGGGAGAAACCTTATAGTTGTACAATGTGTGATGAAAAATTTGTAAACTCGTCAGCCAGAGCTGAACATATAAAGTTCAAGCATGTTGGTCCGACATTGATGTGTGAGATATGTTCTCGTAAGTTTGTTACGGCCACTTTCTTGAAGCAGCACATGAAGAAACACCATGATCCTTCTAATAAGTTATACACTGGCAGAAGTTTAATCCCACCTAATGTACCGGCTGTTGAAAACATGCGTGTTAGGTTTATAGACTGATTTATAAATTATTTCAAGACTGTGTCCATGTAAAATAAAATTAAAAATTCTTTATTTCACACAACATGATCCAATATGTTAGTACTTTCTTATAATTAATGTTAGTAAATAAATATTTTATTACTTGGGATACATTTTAAAATAAATTATTGGTGCATCACACACACAAAAGGTTTAATAATAGGAGATTATATGTTCTCCCCCACTGTCCTCCAAATACTGTTGGTACTGTCTCGCAGTCTTTGTTAGGTACGAGATCTTTTTCTTAATAACCTCGTAAAAGTCGTCAGTTCGATTTATTGCAAGCGTTTCCTACGCACTACAATAACGAGGCAGTCCCAACAGCATTCTGATAACATTATTATATTGGATGTGCAGGACCTCCAACGATCTTTTCTGATCTTTTATACCCTCTGACTGCCAGTGCCCTGCGCTCCCTCTCACGGCGCTTGTACACGGTAAGAAAAATCCCCGGGCCGGGAATTCGTGTCGTTTCTAAGCACGACCTGTGTACACAGCGCCGGCGATGCATAAGAAAATTTTCTTGTCTGCGCAAGACAATACACGGCGAACGTTGTTGCGGGGCGGGGAGCGGTGTAGTAGGGTATCAATCATACTTGTTTGCTTTCTAGTTAACATTTTTACTAAAGGAAACTCACACTGATTATCACACTTGTTATTGCTTGCGCGCCCTACGCCCGTCTGACGACTGTACGAAAAAAATCCTGGCGTGTACACGTTCCGAATTGTCTTGTCTGCGGAAGACAAGAAAAGTTTTCGTGTACGAAAATGACAAAATTCTTGACGTCTACACGAAGATTTGTCTTGTCTGGCGTAGACACGGCAAATTTTCTTAGCGTGTACAAGCGCCGTAAATGTCCACTTTTAAGGTCGTCAATAAGAATGTAAAGTTTTCAATGTAATTTATTAGATTAAGTAATTTTGTATCATACTTTGCTTTGCTATTGTGGTTGCGATAATGTAGTAAAAATAGCAAGTGTCATTACCCCATATAATAAGTATTGAGATGGGTAGCAAGAAACCAACTTTCAAGTCTCTTAGTTGCTGTTGCCTTTATTTTTAGGCCATCATTACTTACTTACTTAATCATCACAGTTGTATATTTTGAAATTCATTATTGTTAACTTGTAACAGGCAGGATATTACTTATGTAAAATTTGCTGCAAGATTTAGATAGTGTTCTGAGTTACTGTGTTTTGCTTTGAAATTGATATTAAAATGTATACTAATTAAATTTCTGACAAGGTTTTTTTTTTTCAAACTACTTCAATTGGTATTATTTTATGTCACGGTATTTGACAGACACAAAGGCATTCTAGTCACAGGACAGTCAGTTGTGAATGACACACACAACCAATATTGTTCTGCATGTGATCAGTAAGCACAGCTAATTTGCCTTTCGGAACATGTCATCCGAATGTCAAAACACCCGTTCCCAAAACATCCGTTCCCATTACAACCGTTTCCTTAATTGTTTGTTTTCCAAATTGCAATTTTCTCAAAATATCAGTTTCTCCAAAAGAACTAATCCCAAAACATCCGTTCCCGTCACCACCTTTTCCTTAATTATTTGTTTCAAAAACAGACAATACGAGCCAGAGAACGGCAAAGAATTGATGCATTCAAGATGTGGTGCTGCAGACGCATGCTGAGGATACCCTGGACCGCCAAGCGCACCAATGCATCGATACTTTTGCAGCTACGTATTCAAACACGCCTTTCCACCATCTGCCAGCAGCGCATTTTGACCTACTTTGGCCACATAATGAGGAGGGGTGAAGAGAGCCTCTAAAAACTTATCGTTGTTGGGAACACGGAGGGCAAACGAGCACGGGGACGTTCCCCAACCAGATGGAGCGATCAAGTGATAGGCCCATCATCAACCACGTTTTGCTCTGTTGCCCGAGACGCGTTTTCTTTGTGTAGTGATAAACGGATATACTATACCCCTTCCAGCGTAAGTTTAGCTTTTTGACAGTTCACGTCCATGAAGTTTCGTAATACTTCCGCTTATTTTTCGAAAAAATTATATTGTATTTCATGGACGTTCCCATGTTTTTTTCAGTTACCATGGTTACTTAGTGATGGACACTCATAACGATTACCACCATTATGAAACAAATTACAAATAATCGGTAGAAATAAATGCTATGAATAAACCTGAACTCTTCATAATACGTTTATAAAATGTAATTATGATATTTTAGATTAGCTATAACCCGCGACGGTGTCACGATATAATTATGTATTCTAAATAATACCTAAGCTAACTATAATTTTATCATTTTAAGCTATATGCTAATTCTCTTAACATAGAAGAAAGAAACACTAATTACATGATAATGTAAGTTGATGTAAGGATCCAAATGTGTAAAATAAAGTAATTTGAAAAATCGCGAAATCGCTTACAATCGAATGGCATTACATTCGAGATACTGCTGAACGTCACTAACACCAGTCTGTCAAATGTCGTTAAATATAGTGGAAAGGGTATAAGAATTAGGCTATTAGTTATAAAAGGGTGTCATTAGAAACTGATGTTTTGGGGCATGTAGGTATCTAATGACAAATGAGTATTTTTGCATGCTGTCATTTTATGAAACTGTTATTTTGAAATGGGTGTTTTGGGAACGGGTGTTTTGACATTCGGAATTCGGATGACATGTTCCGAAATCCTAATTTGCTGCCTACCTTTTTGATTTTATTTGATCAATTTTAAGGACAAAAAGAACATCCAGATGGCAATCATTTGTGGATCGGACTAAATAATTAATTGTCCTGCGTGGGAATTGAATCCACAACTTCATTGAACAGGCTGCCGGTAGCGAACTGCCGGAGAACGTGCGAAATAGTCATCCTCAGTTTGTTCTGCATAGCTTCGTAATTCAAAGATAAGTTGTTACGTCGAATTCAATCAGGTTACGGGAATCCCATAATAATCTTAAGTATTTCTGCTCATACTTTTTACAAGGTTTCCACAGGGCGCGAAAAGCGGGTTGCGGAGTGCCGCTTTTTAAGATCTAGGTGCTTAGTGGTATCTGCTTACCCCTCATGGGAAAAAGACAGTATATTACAGTTAATTCCATTTAATCCTAGCATACATTTTTGGTATCCATCACTAGCCTCATATTTTAAATTACATTCAATGTCAAATATATGGTCCTTGTAACTGTCTTGGTAGCAAAGAGCTTGTGTAAGTGGCTGCCATGCAAGACTTATTTGAATTATTTATAGTCTGTCTGAATGTGAATGTCAGCTGCTGTGGAAGCTAACTACAAGCCGGCCCAGTAAGATCGTGTGAACTGTCCCATGTATGTTTTTAATTAACAAAAAAAAAATATTGCTTTCAACTTTGTAAATATTTTATTATGATAACATTGTTAATTGACAAATTAATTAACAATTTGTAAAGATAAATGTGGGAACAAGCCATTACATTCAATATCAGTTAGTATTAAACTATTTCATAAGGTATTATAAATATTATATAAAAGGGAGATTAATGCGCATGCTATTTACCTTGATGTTTCGGCACAGGTTTATCTGGCCGTGCGAGTCAGCTTGCGACCATAATCAGAGCAACCTGTGCCGAAACCTTTAGTAAAATAAATGTACCTTTAATTTAGCATGTGTGTTAATCTTCCGTAACTTCATTACATTGATAGTAATTTAGATATACTAGGAAACTGATTTTCTTTTAAATTATTTTTAATAGACAAATCAATATTTAAATGATGGTTTTCTCCTTCAGCAGCAAATAATTTACTCCGCGGGTTGTAATGCCTCTGGACGTGCTTCCTTAGCTGATGACCTGTTACAAACTTCACATGACATACATGACACTCTTTTGTAGGCCCAAAGTGTTTCCGTCTCTTGTGCTCCATTCTCCTTGATGCAGAGAGGAAACTCTCATTACAAAGATCACAGGAATAAGGTTTCTCACCAGTATGGAGTCTTATATGATATATTAAGGCAGCTTGAGTGACAAATCTTCCCCCACATTGCTCACAATGAAAGTTCTTTTCTTTTGTATGCTTTACTTGATGGTTTCTCAGTTTGCTGATTGCATCAAACTTCTTTTCGCACCATTTGCAAGATAATACACTTCCAAAGCCATGATCAATCTTCAAGTGTGTCCTTATACCATTCTTCCTGACATATCCTTTGTTACATAGATCACAAAAGAACCTTGCTTGTCTCTCTTCCATATTTCCACATATCTTTAAATGAAACTTAAATGTATGTTTGTTGTGAAATATTTTATCACATCTTGGACATTTGTTGACGTCATGCTTATCTAGATGTGCTCTGAGGATTTTTTTAGAAGGGAACTGAATAAAACATAATTTACAGATAGCCGCTACATGGAATTGTTTGTCATGATACTTTAGCATCTTTTCTGTGCTGAACATTTTAGAACACTTTGGACATTGTAGCTTTTTAGGATAATGTAATCTTTCAGCATGATCCTCTAGCTGTACTTGGGTAGTAAATATTTTAGGGCACTGAGAGCAGGCATAGCGTAAATTTCTGTGCACTTTCATGTGTTTGACTAGATGACAGTTAGAATTGAATTTTTCACCACATTCTTCACAAATAACAGACTTCTTATGTTTAACTTTCTCATATGATTGTTTACCTTTCATAGATTCTTTTATTTTAGATAACACAGCCTTTTTACTATATAATCTGTGACGTTTGCGGCTGGTAAGTATAATATTTTCTTTTTCCTTTAATAATAAATAAACAGTAGCAATGTTAGGACCTACAGTTTTAGTCAGATACAAACTAGACTCCAGTTTACTTATGCTGTTATGCCATACTCTATTTGAATACTGAGTTAATTTTTGAAAGAGATAGGAGTTAATGGTCATTGTGGAGCAAGTCTTGCATAATACTTGTGGCAAAGATGTTTCTTGTTCTACCTGTGAAAATAAATTTAAAGCATAATTATATAATAAGCATTCATTGGAAAAATCTCGGGCTCCGTGAGGTTTTATAGCAAAGAAAATTCAGGAAAAAAATCAACAGAAAAGTGGTAAAATAATGCCCGTGTTAAGTCGGGATGGGCCGCAAGTGTATTATATAAATAAATGTAACAGAAAAAATTTGGGTAAAATAAAGATAAATTTAAAGCTTGAAATGGGAGATTATTAGTTAGGATACATTTCTGTAGGTCACTGGGCTACAGTTGTAAGTGGTTTTTAATATGGTTTTTGTTTTTCCATCCAGTGCTCCAGCTATTTGTTTACCCTAGTGACCCCATTACACTTCATCTTTGATACATTGTGTGGTAGATTTTGAAAGAATCAACATTCATAGCTGCATGAATTTTAATATCTATAAGTATTGAACAAAATCAGTCATAAGTAAGCTTGTAGTTGGCATGTATAGTAACTAAATAAATAATTTGTGAATGTATGGCAATATGGAAGTGTTTCTTAGGCACTACATACCGTAAAGATATTGTTAAAGACGTACAAGACCAATTCAATCCAAATTGTTGGTGACACAAAAAATACTATACTAACGAAACGAATATAACTTATACCAAACAATTATACGGAATTTACTTACTCCAAGATCATTTAACATATCCAAATATGTTACAGTTTCATCAATATAAGCTTTCTGCAGCCTCGTATTGTCTTCTAAGCCAATTTCTTGGCCTTCAGTATTACAAAAACATAACCTACAAATATGTTCAGTCTCACTTGTTAGAAATTTAAGGGCTGGTAAATAAGCTTCCTTTTCTAAATTCATGCTTATAATTACCTAATGCAAATAATTATTATATTAATATCCATCAAATTGTAACAATTAATGTTTGGATGAAGTTTAGCTTTATTGACATAACATTGACAGATTAGCGTTACGTTACTGTCATTTTTGTTTAAGTCTAGCCCGCACTTGCATGGATCGTGCGTGGCCACGAAGCTTCGTGCGTATAGTGTTAATTACAATATAGCCTTATTTATCCAGATGTTATGCATTTTGTTTTAATAAACTTAATAACATATAATAATCTATACTACTCACTTTAAACGTAATACGAACCCCACTCT
The DNA here is from genome assembly GCA_905475405.1 of Schrankia costaestrigalis. Lineage (NCBI taxonomy): Eukaryota > Metazoa > Arthropoda > Insecta > Lepidoptera > Erebidae > Schrankia > Schrankia costaestrigalis. The sequence continues at coordinate 11,419,083 of FR997852.1, read as the reverse complement.
CTGGTTTAACAACAAAAAAAAATTATGATACTTTTATCGATATACCAGTCCACGATAATACAGAACGACTATATTCAATGACTTCACTACTTTGACATTAATATGACTCACTCACACAAATAAGCCGTCTCTTTCTATTTTGTTTTACAACATTCAAAATAGGAATAGGTGTGTCGTTTTTGTGTTTTTTTTAATACATTGAACAATAATAATGAAGTGTAGCATTTAATTAGAGCCTAACAGCAAACGAAGCCAAAATAGAAGTTTATTATCCAGTTTGAGGAATCTACATTAAAAATTGGTGTAATAGTAAGGTCAAGGTCATATTGATATTTTCTTTTCGTGGAATTGTAACTAAATGTAGTGATTATAAACTAATTTTAATGATTTAGAACTGTGTACACATAAGAGGAACTGTGTACAATAAAAGTATTGTATTTATCTAAAAAGTATTAAGTACCTAAGTATAATACCTACTTACACCCGGTAAATACCTAAACGTGTTACAATTTTGTTTTATTGAAATAATACTGCACTAAGGCACGGACTGCTAGTGGCTTAGGGATTAATTAGGTAGTTGTTTTGGATTATTTATGAATTTAATCATTATCAAATGGAGTAGATACTTATACTTAACTGTAAATAAAATAACGTAATAAGAACACAAACGTTCACAAGTGTTCATTTGTGAGTAGGAGGTAAATTCGATTCATGTTACAGTGAAAATGTTAATGATTGATTTGAATTTGACCTTTTTACTTCAATTTTTAGTCCTTACGTCAGGTAACTAGGTTCCTAAAAGTATGTCTAGATTATGCTGGTAACGATATTTTTTCCAAAATTCTTGAGAAGGTAATTTACAGTAGGCTTAATAAATACTTCGAATCTAATAACTTATTTTGTAAGGAACAAATGGGGTTTAGACAAAACAAAACAATTAATATGACAATATACCAATTTCTTGAAAAGATACACCATAATATGGATAACAAAAAACCAGTAGCAGCACTGTACATGGATATGACACGCGCTTTTGACTATGTTAAACATACAACTTTGCTGGAAAAGCTCTATAGTTACGGTATCAGAGGTAATGTCCTAGACCTTATAAAATCCTATTTAGAAAATAGGAAACAATTTACTCAGATCACCCAAGTAAATGTTAGGTTGAAAACTGAGAAGGTATACTCTTCCAGTACGAGAACACTCTCATTCGGTGTACCACAAGGTTCGGTATTGGGTCCTCTGCTTTTCTTGTGCTACATAAATGACTTTCCAAAAGTGACAACTCATCAAATGTGTTTATTTGCAGACGACAGTACGATAATTTATGATAACGGCAACTTTAAAGAAATAGAAGAAGAGGTAAATACTAGTCTTGTTTCAGTAGTGGAATAGTTAAATGTTAATAATCTTAGAATTAATTTAGACAAAACTAAGCTAATGACCTTTAAAATACGACAAAACGGACAATCACAACTTCAAATACATTATAGGGGGGATACAGTACTTGAAACAAACACGACAAAGTTTTTGGGAATACATATTGATTGTAATATGTCGTGGAAGACACAAATTCACATTGTTTGTACAAAAGTGTGTCGTTTCTCTTATGCCCTTTACATGCTCGGGAAAGTTGCAAACAGATCTTGCCTACTAACGGCATACCATGGATATGTAGCTTCCATTTTAAGATACGGACTTATATTTTGGGGTAATGGAACGAATTATCTCTGATGTGCTGTTAGCACAAAAAAGATGCATTCGAGCCATTTGCAAACTAAAACCAACAGACACTTGTAGGCCACATTTTAAAAACTTGAAAATATTGACAGTACCATCATTGTATGTAGGTATATGAGGTTGTATTATTTGTGAAAACTAATATGCACTTATTCAATCACGTGGAAAGTCAACGTCGCTCACATAACCTTCGAATTTTGCCCTCTAAAACTGCGTTTGCTCACGAAAGTGTTTATGCAATGGCGCCTAAACTTTATAATAAATTACCCCGTGAAATAAAAAACAGCAAAACTATTGATGAATTTAAGAAACAAACTTTTAACCTACTAAATGATAAAGTTTACTATTCTATTAAGGAGTATCTCGATGACCACAATCTGTTTTCCTGTTGACATGATTTTTTAATGTTAATGTCTTTGTATTATTTAATTTCAATTGCATGTAATTTAATAACAATAATTGTAATTTTTAATTTATTTCACATTTATTTTAATGTTATATAATTTATTTTAAATGCTTTTTTAACCGATTTTGTATGCCTATCGGCGGGACATGGTATGTTCAATACTTTGTAATAACACCTGTATTTCACCTGTGTTCACGAAATAAAATGATTTGATTTGATTTGATAATGTATTTACGTATAAAAAAAACCATAATATATTTTTTCTCCTTTCACTGTTTTTTTTAAGTTAAAGACGCTCTAGGTACTTATATGCCCTGTGTTGTGTTGTGGGGACTTTTCCAAAGATTAATTTAATAGAAACAAAGAACATCCAGACTCAGAACAATAATTTGTAGATTGCACAAGTAATTGTCCTGCATGGGAATCGACCCCACGACCTCGTCACGGCAGTCGCTTGCGCTACCGTGTCGATTTCCGTCGTTTTCTGAGTAATCATTCGTATGTTTAGTATGTCCATGATATCTTTTGAGTGGAATGTCCGACTTTGATTACTCAAAGAGGAACCGGTACAGTCACGAGCAATAATATGTACACATTTTCACATTTTGTAAAACATTTATCTAAAGTTCTGCTAATCCAAAATTGAATATTCGAAGATTAGTTCAAAACTGTACGAAACCTCTTCGAAATTATGAAATAATTTTATTATTCTAATGTCTAGATAAACGTGCAGATGGTTTAGAAAATTTGACAATGTGTACATATTATTGCTCGTGACTGTACATACATTAAGCGCCAACCAACTTGACCGGCCTAAAGTTAGCTATGAAAGAAATTCACGCGTGTCAAAAAATGCGTTTTAACCTGTTTCCTCTACTATGCTAACATACTTTAAACTCACGAAGTGAGCAAATCAATACTAAATAAATAATTCAAAGGTACTCTTTTCATCGACAGATGGCGCCGCTACTACCGATAACGTTGTTGGGTGACAACTTGGGACAACGTCACCGTTACCTCAACTCTCACGTGAACCAAGCTGCGTCTGATCAAGTCTCCTTCCACGACATCCAAGACCTGACTGAACATTCTGCTGTCGACCGTCTCTTCAAGATAGACCTCGCCATTAAACTAAACAACGTGGATTATATTCTCAACACTTTAAAAGATGATGACAAGTTGTATGTTAGCAGAGCGCTCAAGTGTAAATGGCTACTGGAGCGGCGCGACATAATTAATCCTAAATATTTAGAAGACATCCTCTTTCCGCACATGATAATGCCAGCCATCACCAAAATGAAACATTGGCTGTATATCAATTTACGTGACCCTATAATGAGCCTGGAGTTTTATCAGTATTATAAAGAAAAGAAATTTGACTTCGCTGTTAAGTTTTTAAGCCATTGTGATGACGATTTTGTGCTGAATGAGTTTCCTAAGATTATAGTGAAGCTTACTCCTCACCTATTAAAAGTGTTAGGTGAAAAAAATCCAAAGCTTATTACGATTTACTTCGACTCATTGTCTGCCAACAATGAACTAGTACAACAATACTTAAAAGACGAAAGAAAGTTTTACAGTAATATCAAGCTTGCTTTGAAATCGGACCCTGAGTCTTATCTAAACATTGTTGAAAAATATCACATTTTGACCTCTGATTGTAAGCTAAGTCCTTCAGCAACCAGTTACATTTTAAAAAATCATAAGAGCAGAGTTATAGCCAAGCTGGAGCTCTACGTAGTACACTTGCTTCACATGCCTACTACAGCGTTACTACTTAGCGTGGAGGAGTGTCAAGACGTTATAGTAAAGTTGGCACGCGCTGATTATTTGAGTTGGTGGTTTTCTTATGCAAACGTAGAATTATTTGTGAAACGTATTTCTCGTGAAAATAGAGCTGCTTTTAAGAAAAAGGTATTCGTTGATAAGGATGTTGGTGAACATGTGTCACAGTGGCCCTATTCACTGCCAGCTTCACCTGTTGTTAGCAGTTTACACACTGGTAGTAGACATGTGTTCCATGATCAAGAATATGAACCAATACAAATGTTGCGAAATAATTATTTCGGAGCGATGAGATACTGTGGTGGCGGGCAGTACTTGCAAAAGAGGAGCATGCATCTTCAAAACGTTTGCTACGATTCGGCTCCTTGCGGTCTTTCAAGAGCAATGCGTTTAAAAACAGAATTAGAAAAGTTATTTGATGAGTTTAGATTTACAGGGTTTGAGGGCACTCTTCATGAACTGAAAGGGCGCTTAGGAGCCACAAGTTCAGCTGACAGACGACGTGATATATTGCTTGTGTTAGTTAGTAAGAGCGGAGGACGCTCTGAAAATGTTGACGCTTTGTTGCAAGTAGCTTCAAGATTACGAAATGAGCCCGTACATGAACGCGCCGCCGTCGTGCGCAGTCTCGTCAAGCGAGCGAATATGTGGCGACTTCCTTCAGATACTTGGAAGACGCTATTCGATTATGCGTACGGGCTTGGCTTAGATGGCACAAAGCCAGAAGCTGATTGCCGCGAGGGTCTCCACGCTGTTGTACTAAGGCAACTTATAGCAACAGGCCATTGTGAAGGAGCAGTGTGTACGGCTTTTTTTAAAAACTTTTCAACGTTCTCAGAATATAAACTTATCCCAAGCGAACGAGCTGTGGTCGGTACTGCTCTGCAAGGTATATTAGTAGCTTCTGCCGTCGATGAAAAACCTGAAGTGGCTGCAGTACGTCTTAATCAACTGCTCGATGTACTTAAAGAATTCAAGATAAATGTCGCCTCATCACCTGCAGTGACAGCAATTGCATCTTTGGCGGAACGTGACTTGGAAGCAGCCAGACCGCTGTTAATGCGTTTGTACGACTACAGAGTTGGTCGCCGTGAACTGCTTCGCCAATACCTAGAATTCCGGCATGATGACAATGCTCTTTTGAATGCATTGCGACATGACCCCAGCGCAATAAAACTAGAGTGGCTGACAAAAATACTAACTAATAGTGAAACACGAGCCGACCAGTATCTGGTAAAGTTGGCAGTTTATTTCAATGAAAGCGGAGGTACTACAGATCAACTGCGACAAGTACTACGTGATAAGATTGCCCAGGAGGCTACCATTAAGCTAGCACGACCACTGGCAACAGTGGCAGATAAAGACATGATAAAGATATTGAATGAGCAAGAAGCATCCGGTGATCGTTTTAAATTGGCAGCATCACTTCGAGCAAATATGCATCGTGCACGTCCTGCACCAGATGCTTTAGCTCTTGGTTGGCGTAAAGCTGGTATGAAAGCTGTAGCCTGGCGCGCAATGAGATGTCGACCAGCTGAAGTAACGCAGTTGGTTCAGTTGTTGTTAGAAGAACACGTAAGACGTCCAGTGCGTGTAGCACTGACTCTAGCGCAACGTACTCAACTTGTATACGAAATATTTGCGAAGGCGGTGAAGATTAGGCCCCTCGCAACTTTACGTGCTGTGATGTTGTACTTTAGGAAAGCAGGTGACCAATCCGATCAAAGAATCTGGGATCTTGTCAAGCCTTTTATATCGACCGTAGATCTAGCCCCCCGAGAAGGGCTACGGCATATACTTTCTAAATTAGAGTGGGTCTCTAAAAATCTGAAGCCTGAATATTGTGCTCTTATGTATCTAACTTTAGACAAACTCTCCAATCAAAATGCATCAAACGTTCTCAATGAACTGATGACATGCTTGCCTGACGTTGGAAGCGATCTACTTGATAATGTTTTGTTATATTGTTTAGAAAAAATTAACAAAGAGAATCCTGAATCGCATCCTGCAATAATTATAAGGTACTTAATGTTGAGTGAATCCGACAATACACAACAACTAAGATTTAAAAAGATTGGAGAACCGTTCCTACAGAAGTTGAACAGTTTTCGCGATGAGAGTGAAGAATTAAAGCGTCTATTCTTTTCACAAAATGTCGACCAAGTCATAAGTTCATTACAATATAACGTTGCTTTCTTCAACATCAAGTATCCGTGTTGCACTCAAGTCTTTGACAGTATATTGTCTTGGATGCGAAACATTATGCCTAAAGTGAATTACTTTAAACAGTATGTACATGTCCATGCGACAATGTTATATTACAAAGCTGTAAGACAAAGTATTAAACAAAAACCTGACGTATTCGAAGACCCTGTTAAGAAAATGTCCGATGGTGTGGAAGTCGTAGGTTTTATATTTGGTAAATATATTGCGAACGAGCTGGCAGAACTAAAGTCTAAATACTTTGACTCGATTATTGAACTATATCGAATTGCGTTTATTGATTATTTGCAAGAGTACTTTGTACTTTGTGATTCTGTAACCAACTTCTTAGCAGCGATTATAAAAGGAATATTATCAGAGGATGAAGGCAGTGCGACGCGCTTAGCAGTGCATGTGCTACAAGGATGCCATTATAGTATGGAGGCCCCTGTAGTTGATGAGCTCAAAGAACTATTAGTGAAAAATGAAGACAGCGAGACGCAATTCTTTTTATACGCAGAGATGCTTTCTTGAAGAATCTATTTATTTCGTTCGCAGATGTATTCGTCAATTAATTTTCGTTGTACTAACTTATTAACAAGCAGTAAATGATTACTTTCACTAAAATGGTATTTTCATTAAAAGTTCATCTATTATCTTTGTTTTGTTACTAATGAAATGGAAGGATGAGGAAGGATAAGAATACAAAAAGAAAGAAAACTACTGATTTCGTACGGAATTCTCCACGCGGGGTATTACACGTATTCATCTTGAACTCAGCTTACATCGATCTAAGCGATAGGGGCCAGAAGCAGAAAGGGCGATGAGCTACATGAAATGGTAAGGAATAGAAAGAATGGAAATTGTAATGGGAGGCCTTTAGCTCAAGTAAGACTATAAAGGTTTATAATAACAGAATATTTCTTCAAAAACAACAACGAATTAAAATTCTCAAATTCTACTCGTTCTGTTTTGCAAAACATCGTAAGTCGCACTAAACGCGCAAGGGATGTTTGGGAATAAGGTTGCACATAACCTAAAGCGAAGATCTGTTTCAGCCCAGTCATTTAGTCATGGGACATGGATGTACATAAATAATTAAAAAAATTTATACCTAATTACCTCTCACCACTCCAGGTACATCTTTCTTGAAGCTCTCAACGATCTCCTGCTTCTTCAAGCGGCGCGCCTCCTTGTGCTTGTCGACGCACGCGGCTTGATAAGTTCGATTTTTCACAGAGAATAACTTTAGGTAGGTACCTACTAGCTCTCGTATAGGTCCCAATAATAAGTCTGAAGTACCTATCGAGTGCGTTGCTGATGTGCATTTTGTGTACAATTTGACTCCTGATATGTCTTTCGTCTTCTATCTGAAGCTTTGGTTTTTAGAAATGAATATAACTTTTGATTATAAAAATTTGTTAACTTTAACACAATTTAATTATATTATTATCTGTACTTACTTTATTATTTTTGATGATATGATGCTAAGATATGAAATAAGTTAGGTACTATAAAAATGCGGAAATATTTATACCGTTTCTTGATATTCTTCATAACAACTAGCAACGTATTTTCAATCCCTACTCTCCTCTTCTCAGCTATTCACTGACAGAACACAGGACGTCAAGTGTGTCACAAAATTATGGCGGGAAAATAGCACACTCCACATGATAGAAAAAAACTATTTAAATTATTGTTTACTTGTAGGATGGGTTTATGTTTTTAACATTTTGTTATGTATAGGTAAATTACTTTCTTAATCTAAAATGTTTTCTAACGGGTACTAATGGTTTATTAGTATTTAATTTCTGTCTAGATTTTTTAGTCTAATAGTAGATTTTTACGATGATTCATATTCATAACACGTTCCTATTTAGTGAAGGTCATTCTGTTATTTTTATTTCACTGTGACTTCATTCGCACAGTTTTGAGCTAGACTTTAATACGTCTGTGGATTTTAGTTTTTTAATGAGATAAGGTAAGATATAAAAACATCAAGTAGGTACGTATTATTAATTATTACCTACTTAATAAATTGTAAATGTGTAGAGAGTGAATATGTAGCAATTACCTAATGCGTATGTCCTCTTAAATCTACTTAACATTTGTTTTATTAGATCTAAATACTCATTGTCTTTGCCGCTTTTCATGTTTTCTGTTACATAAGATTTTAATATAAATTAAAGGTTTTGTAGGTAGATTGCTATTAATAATAGTCTCTACATGATTAAGTGGTAATTATCATTAGATTAACACAAGACGATCTAAGGATGTACCTACAAAAAATATTAAAAAACATTACATAGAACGAGGAACGAGGTTATCCGACAAAGAACCAAAGTTACCGACATAGCTCGTAGTATTAGCAGGCTGAAGTGGCAATGGGCTGGTCATATCTGTCAAAGGACCGATGGCCGTTGGAGCAAACGTGTCCTAGAGTGGAGACCGCGACTCGGCAAACGTAGTGTAAGACGCCCCCCAGCTCGGTGGACCGACGACCTCATAAAGGTCTCTGGGTCGGACTGGATGCGGAAGGCGCAGGACCGAGTTCTGTGGCGTGTATTGTGAGAGGCCTATGTCCAGCAGTGGACTGCAATAGGCTAGTTGATTGATTTTTGATTGAAACTACATAGTAGGTTCTACATAGGCTATTAAAACTAGTACTACTACTACTACTTGTGTTACAAGGAATAAATACTTGCTTAATGTAGGTATTCCTTAACATCCCTTAATTGTACCACCGCAGGGAGGCAGGGACGAACGAGCTTCCTTTAGTGACGATTCTGACGATTAATAACTTGAGCTAATAACTACGCTCTAAACATGAATATACATAATATTAAATACAGATCAACTACTACCATGAGAAAAGCTAGTCAGTGTCACTGTAAGCTCTCTGGATATTTATTCAGGGACTCGATGTTAATGTGTGCCCGGTTAACTTAAAACTGACTACATTCTAAGAATATGCCAATTTACCAAAAAAATCATTCTTATTACTAAGTAGTGTAGAATTTTAGATTAACTTATTGCTTTCGGAACGTGTTAGTACTTAAATACCTAAAAAGCTAAGTTACGCTTTTTAGGTCAGCAGAAAATGAACATTTGTGTTATTATTTTTATTTTTATCGACAGATGGCACTGCTACTACCGATAACGTTGTCGGGCGCCAACTTAGGACAACGTCATCGTTACCTCAACTCTCACGTGAACCAAGCTGCGTCTGATCACGTCTCCTTCGACGACATCCAAGACCTGACTGAACATTCTGCTGTCGACCGTCTCTTCTAGATAGACCTCGCCATCAAACTAAATAATGTGGATTATATTCTCAACACTTTAAAAGATGATGACATGTTGTATGTAAGCAGAGCGCTCAAGTGTAAATGGCTACTGGAGCGGCGCGACATAATTAATCCTAAATATTTAGAAGACATCCTCTTTCCGCACATGATAATGCCAGCCATCACCAAAATGAAACATTGGCTGTATATCAATTTACGTGACCCTATAATGAGCCTGGAGTTTTATCAGTATTATAAAGAAAAGAAATTTGACTTTGCTGTTAAGTTTTTAAGCCATTGTGATGACGATTTTGTTCTGAATGAGTTTCCTAAGATTATAGTGAAGCTTACTCCTCACCTATTAAAAGTGTTAGGTGAAAAAAATCCAAAGCTAATCGGAATATATTTCGACGCGTTACCAACAAATGATAATTTAATAAAGCAATACTTGAAAGAAGAATCAAAAATTCACAATAATCTTAAATTTATTCTCAAGCTTGACGCAGATCTATATCTTAACATATTGGAAAAGTATTACACTCCAACATGTGGAAGTAAACTTAGTCCGTCCGCGACTGATTACATTATGAAAAACCGTAAGAACAGGTTCATGGCAAAATCAGAGTTATATGTAGTGCACCTGCTCCACACGCCCACAGTAGCATCGTATCTCAGCGCTGAGGAGTGCCAAGACTTGGTTATAAAACTGGCTCGCGCAGATTATTTAACTTGGTGGTTTTCATATAAAAATGTTGAGCCATTCATTAAAAGGTTAAGCCCCCAAGATAGGGGCCCATTCAAAAAACTGGTGTTTGTTGAGAAAAAGGTTGGAGAACTCATAGCTGATTGGCTTTATGATCTACCAGCGTCGCCCGCTTTAAACGATAATACTTCTAATGAACAACACATATTCTTGGATCAAGATTTCGACCCAATACGGATGCGATGCAACCGTGCTTGCGGGTTACGTATGTTAAAAAAACGTAAAGGACATCGCAGTGACTACACGGAGATAATGAGTGACGAAGCTTGTCCAACAAAGTCAGAACTACAGAAATTGTTTGACGAATTCAGGTTCGTAGGATTTGAGGGCACTCTTTATGAGCTCAAGAGACGATTACGTGCAACGAGCTCTGCTGACAGACGTCGTGACATGTTGCTCGTACTGGTAAGCAAGAGCGGTGGTAGACCAGACAGCACTCGTGCTCTGTTGCAATTTGCTTTGGCACTACGAAACGAGCCAGTACACGAGCGCGCTGCCGTCGTACGCAGCCTTGTGAAGCGGGCAGACGCTTGGCGCCTCCCACAAGATGTTTGGGATTCATTAATGGATTATGCAAAGGGACTTGGTTTAGATGGCACCAAATCAGAAGCGGAATGCCGCGAGGTATTGCACGCAGTCGTATTGCGTCAACTGATAACTACGGGTAAATGTGACGGGCCAATACTAATTGCTTACCTGGAAAACTTCTCAAATTTCTCGGAATACAAACTCAAATCAAGTGAACGTGTTATGGTTGCTAATGGTTTACAAACTATTTTAGTCGATACTGCAGCCAATGCTAATCCCGAGGCAGCTGCAACTTATCTAGATCAACTTCTTGATGTACTGACGAAGTACAATGTACAGATTGCTTCAACACCAATAGTGTCTGCTGTCGGTACCTTAGCAGAACGTGACCTAGAAGTAGCAAAACCGCTAATGATGCGTTTGTATGCCTTAAGAGTTGGTCGTCGGGAGTTATTCCGTCAGTACTTGGAATTTAGGCATGATGATGCTGCACTTTTAAACGCATTGCGCCATAATCCTGATGCAGTTAACTACAAAAAGCTTATCAAGTTATTGGTAGAAAGTGAAACAGATGCTAATAAATACTTTTCAAAGCTGTCGATTTATTTTAACGAGGTTGAAGGAGCTGGAGACAAAATGCGTCAAGAATTACTACAAACAATAGCTGAGACGCCAGACGTTAAGCTGGGACGACCATTGGCTACTGTTGCTGGAAAAGACTTAAGATTTATATGGCGCGATCAAGATGTAGCGGGTGATGACCATTATAAAATAGTGGCAGCATTACAAGCAAATATGCACCGCGCACGCCCGGCACCGGATACCTTGAATCTTGGTTGGCGCAAAGCTGGTATGAAAGCTGTAGCTAACCGTGCAATGCAATGTCGGCCAGCACAACTAACACAACTGGTCCAGTCACTGTTACAAGTACGTAAGAAACGTACAGTTCGCTTAGCGCTGGCATTAGCTCAAAGTTCTGAATGTGTGTATGACGTTTTCAAAAAAGCATCTGAGATTCGTCCACTTGCAACATTGCGTGCAGCGATTTTATATTTTAGAAAAGCTGGCGATAATGCTGATAAAAGAATATGGGAGCTTGTTAAACCTATGATATCAACTGTTGATTTAGCAGCTCGGGAAGGTTTATGTCATGTACTTAGTGAAATAGAAGGCCTGCCAAAAGTTTTGAAGCCCGATTACTGCGCGGTTATGTATCTCGCGTTTGACAAGGTGTCCAAAAGAATTTCTCACTCTCTTCTGAATGAAGTGATGAAATGTCTCGCTGAAATTGAAACTGAACTTCTTGAGAAAGTGTTACTGCACGTTTTAGGGAATTTTGAGCAAGAAGAGCCTGAATCGTACCCGGCTATTGTTATAAGATACTTGATGCTGAGTAAAAACGAACAGGAGCAAGAAATAAGGTTACAAAAGATTGGAGAACCATTTTTAAACAAAATCGTCACATTTCGCGACGAAGAAAATGCCTTGAAAAGAAAATTCTTTTCTGAAAATATTGATCAGTTGTTAATATCATTGCAGTACAATTTAGCATTGTTTAATGTAAAATATCAATTGTGCTTGCCTGTCATGGATAAAGTGTTATCTTGGCTGCAAACATTTATGCCTAAAGAGACCTACTTTAAGTACTACGTTAAAATACATGCGACAATGATATACTATCAAGCTGTAAGACAAAGTATTAAACAAAAACCTGAAGTATTCGAAGACCCTGTTAAGAAAATGTCCGAGGGTGTGGAAGTAGTAGGTTTTATATTTGGTAAATATATTGCGAACGAGCTGGCAGAACTAAAGTCTAAATACTTTGACTCGATTATTGATATATACCGAAATGCCTTTATTGAATATTTGAATGAGAATTTTATGTCTGTCGCCTCAAAAGTAAAGTTTTTAGAATCAGTTATAAAGGGCATTATGTCGAGTGGTCAGGGCAGTGAGACCCGCTTGGCTGTTCATATTTTGAGAAGATCGTACTATGACATGAAAGAATCGACAGTTGAAGAATTTAAAGAGCGACTTTCTAAAAGTAATGATATAGAAACACAGTTTTTTATGAACGCTGATGTTTATGCATAAGGAATTTAAAATGTCAACAGCCAACAACATTATTGACAACGGTGTTCTAATTATTTTTAACTCCTAACAAAAATCATTAACAGACCATAATTATTGGGCTTAAAGAGAATTTTACATAAAGGGAGACTACATAAAGTCCCAGTGCTGAAGGGACTAAAAGCGCAAAAAATTCAACGTCGACTATTGTACTGCACTCAGGAGCTTATATAGCTTAAAACTCCTAAAAGTCCTAAGGTTGAAGGAAAAAGATTTTCGAATTCTGAAACTATGTTTAGACGAATTACTTACATCAAATCGTTGGCTCACTATTACAAGGTTCTATGTTAATTTTAATGAAGTTGAGTAATTTGACTTTAAAATTTTTGACTTTATTAAATTGAATGTATGTAGCCCTAATGCCTAAGTGACCTTTTAATATCTTAATTTAGGACTACATAATGCTTTGTAGGAACAAAAAAATGGATATTGACTTTTATACTCTGAAATATTAACGAAATTAAAATAACATAGAACTTTGTGATTCTTATTTATTTATTCTAAACCAGAACAAAGGACTTTGTTCCTTGAAATAAGTGAAAGAAATCATCATTTCAGCCCAGAATCACCCACTGTTGGGTGCCTATAGTATAGATCTCTTTTTTTTTTAGGTGACAGTAGCATTAAAAATATTATACCATTCAATATCTTTATTTATCATAAAAATTATGATTATTTAGCCAAAATAAGTCAAAACAAATACAAAGACAATACAATTTAAGACAATATTAAAAATTTGAGTCACATTTTATGTTCTAAATATTGCCTCATAGTACTCCTTGTCCAATGTAGGCATCCATCGATACATAGACCGTATATTATCCATTTTAGCCTTGCACAATACAGGTTTTTTTAATAATTTTGGTTGCATAAAAAAAATTGTGTTTACATTCCTTCGTGTGGTCTGGGGTCTCAGATTAACAACAATGTATGATTCTGCATTGTGTGAACATTTAAAACTCACTTCAAACTGTGACTTCGTAAATCGAAGCTCTGTTACTTTGGAAAAAGGAACTAGAGAATATTTTAGCCTTGAACTAATTGAGGCTTCTTGGAAATTAAAGAAGTCTTTGCCACTCATTTGTATGATAGAATAAGGTTTAGCAGAATTTACCTGCAATAATAATCTCATAAGAGATATAGGTGAATAATATTCAGCCTTTAGGAGGACTCTATCAATGCAGCTATGCACATTATCAATTTCTTGAATGCAAGAATGTCCAGGTGTTGAAAATTTTAAGGTAATTTGTTCCAATGTAGAAAATTTATGAATAAGCTGTCTTAAAGCAAAGCTGATGATGCTGTTACGGTTCTGTGGAACACAGCTATCACTCCATAATATAATTGATGTGAAATGGGGGTTGTCAAGCAGAACCTGTGTCAAAATTTTGTATACTGCACTTGCTATATCATTTCCACTTCTTCCAGCAGTGTTCTCACTCCAAATGGCACAGTACACTTTTTTATTAGAAGAAAGGTGGCCAGTCATGTTGTAAGTAGAAAATTTACTTTTGTAAAAAAAATTGCTTACTTCTGCCTTGGGACAAGACAACACATTCTCTAGGTCAAAACACAATACTGGAATTGTACCTTTTCTGTCTTTATCACGGGTTGACCTAGCAGCTATCTTTTCTGCTTTGTGCCTGTTAATCTTCTCCTGTAAATCTGATGTTAATGTATGTCCTTCTTTGTAATTTATATCAACCTCCTCACACAAATCACATCTATCTTTTTTAGGTTTTTGAAAATATATATTGAAATCATTACAGAATATACGTCGATACACTTCTTGCTTAACTGGAAGTTTGTTCTTTTCAGCAATCCAGGCAATATACAGAGAATACATTTTTTTGATGGTCAAATATCGTTCTAAATACTCTCTAGAAGAGTCTTTCCTGCAATAATGTGATGGAACCCTGGGAAATGAATTAATGTGTTCTTTAACAAGCAGTCTATCTTCTTCAGATGTGGCTCTTTTTGTATGTTTCCCTTGGTTACTAGGTACAGGAGTATTTGAGATATTATTCTTTGTTTTGTGAATATTATATATTGGTTTCTGACTAATCACTAAAGTATCACAGAAGAAATTCTTACATACTTTTATCTTTGCAGAGTTGACAGTGAAAAAAAACTGATAGGTGACTTTTTTTATTGAATTTTCATCATTTCTTCCTTTGCGTCTCCTGTCAGGTTGTACACAATTCGTATTATTCAACAAAAACATTCGTTTTTCTTCTGAAGATAATTTATAATAATTAGTAAAAATTGATAACCTTTCATCATCAGTAATTTTTTGGCTACATTTAAATACACATTTATTTAGACAATCCTTGCTTTTTCTTATCTTCTTTGCGGGCATTAGCTTCTTACGACTAGACACGTATTCTAACCCCTTATTTCTTGCATCTTTTCGTTTATTAACCGTCCATTCTTGTTCATTTCTCTGTCGCTTACGTGATCGTTTTTTAGGTTGTGTTTCACACACAACATTTCCTTCATTAACGTTGGATTGATTGTGTACAGATCTGAAAATAAAAGAACTAGTTTATGAAAATTATCAATTGTAAAACTTTTTGAACTGTTTGGTATGTAGGTAATTGAAATGAACTCACCTCCTATCTTCGTCAGAATCTGTAGAACTCATAGAACTTGAGGATATTCGACAAGGAGGTGATGGAGGCACGAAATCTTTATCTGCCACTGAGTCATCGCTCGAATAGTCCATAATTATACGCCGAAGGGATAATTATTCTCTAATAAATTTGTAATAACACAATACACGTAGCATTAACCCAAAGAGTAAAGTAACTATAAAATAAACTAACTATTACATTAACCGCGAAATTGATATGACTTTGACACTGACAGCTGCTGACATAGAACATTGGTCATAGACACGTTGATGTTTTTTCTCTAAACAAAGTCGTATGTTTAACATGGAACCTTGTTAACGTAAAAATGAATAAAATCAAAATAAGATGGTTCTATGTTTAACATGGAACTTCGTTATTTCTTTGCGTAGTAAATATACAACATAGGACTATGGAGAATTGATATTTTGTAGTAAATAGTGCTGCCATCTAATGGTTTCTTTATTGAAAAATGTGACTAATAACACATAGAACCTTGTAGCATTCATAACTCAATAAGTGCCAAAATTGTAACATAGAACCTTGTAATAGTGAGCCAACGAAATATACATCCATCTGGATTTCATGTCAGTGCAGCCAACCTATGGAAACATCTCATTGATTAAATCTGAGGACTCACAATCCTCATCTACAAAATGCGCAAACTAACCATGCCGGCCTGAAGTTGTTACAAGATGGCTGCCGAGATGAATGATAAGTGGCTTGCTTGTTTTGACTATTAATACTAACTTATGGCTAATAACAGTAATAACTACGCATTTTTATTGTATATTATACACTGTTCAAATAGGTAAATATTTATTAATATAATATATTGTTTTAAATAAATCATTAAGGAGTTTAACTCTTTCCACGCCAGACCGATTTTATTATTTTACTCACTAGAGCTTTTATTCTTACCCTGCCCTTTAGGCTCAATTTATACCGCCGCGGAATGGAAGTTTTTGTACATTGCGTAATGAACTTTATGTCAAGTGTATAACAAACAAATTAACTACGAGCCTAAAAAAAGTCGCACGCCTTCCGCGGAATCCTCGCGCATTCTCGAGAATTCTCCGGTACCGTCTAGTTTGTTTGATAAACACTTGACATAAAGTTCATTATGCGATGTATACCCGAAAACGAATTGGCTTTATCAGTTTTGACAAAAAATTCTATCATAAGTCAAATTCATTAAGATCGTTATTTAATGTTTATGCGTGAGCTTGACGTCATTGGTTGACCGTAATCAAAACTATGCTTAGATTAAAGGTGCAATCTATTTTAAACTTTCACTTCAACGCAATAAATAATAATATCTACTAACACAATACAAATGTCACTATATTAAACTGTAGAGTTTGTATGTGAAAAACCATGAAAAACCATTAAATGATTTAAAACTAAAGTCAACTTGTTACTTGTGACATTACAAGCTTGTCATTTCAGAAAAACTGAAAATGTAGAATTTAAATATTGGCTGGTAAGCCACCCAATTGTTGGCACCTTAAGAGTGGACTTCGTGTCAGACTAAAATATAAAATATCATAAAATGATAGAATACTTTAATCTTTGCTTTTACGTAATCATTATTATGTGATTGAATAGTATTAAATAAATATTATTGGCACTAATGCCAATAAAAGGATTCTGATAAATTTATTGTTGCTATGTTGACACATGAAATAAATATAATATGATAAAAATATTAAATAAATAATATTTGAACTTGAATAATCATATTGAACTTAAATAATCTATAGTGTTTTATCTCTTTTTACTCACGTTTAACTCTTAAGTGCCAATAATTGTTGGACTTCTAACGATGAGGTGGTTTACCATAATTTGTTTTATATTATAAAATTACGAAAACTTTAAATCTGAAATATGCGCCAATGACGTCATGCAAGAAATGATAGGGATGGACATAGAAGGAAAAAAGAGAGAAATTCATTAAAATAAAACGTTTTACCGAAAATATGCTCTATACCATATTCATCTGGGCTTGAGAAATTTGGTAAACAAACTAAAAAATGGGTCTTTTTACTGTCACGATTACTCATTTATAGATAATTATAATCTATGGCCACGATGAAGACTCGAAAATTATTAAAAAATATGAATATTTTAACGTCTTTACAATAAAATAGAAATTTCATTACATAATATGTTTAAATAATTTAAATATTCTAATAAGATCACCAAGTAATCAATTATTATTTTTTTCCTTTTTTAACATTACGTACGAATGGAACGACAATGATGAAGAGCCTACAATTGTCAATGTCTTAAATGTCATGTATAGCATTAATATGTCATATCAGAAGAAGAATAATATTACAAATTAATGGGATTATTGAAGAATTTGATAATTAATTTATAATACAAGCTGGGAACAGTTTTTCTGAATCTAAATTAGAAGTTTCCGATTAATAGAAATTGAAAAAAGTGTTTTTAAAAAGCAATTTATTAATTCGTAAGTTTCATTTAGGTATATATTCTGCTTCTCAATAAACTTTTATTGCCTTAATTCAAGCATTATTTACTAAATTCACATTTTTTTATCCAGGTAGAATACACTTATTTATATTTACACAGAGTTATTTATTGTTTAGTTATGTTTTTATACCCCTTCCAGCGTAAGTTTAGCTTTTTGACAGTTCACGTCCATGAAGTTTCGTAATACTTCTGCTTATTTTTCAAACAAATAATATTGTATTTCATAGACGATTCATGTTTTTTTCAGTTACCATGGTTACTTAGTGATGGACACTCATAACGATTAGCACCATTATGAAACAAATTACAAATAATCGGTAGAAATAAATGCTATGAATAAACCTGAACTCTTCATAATACGTTTATAAAATGTAATATGATTTTTTAGATTAGCTATAACCCGCGAATATGTCACGATAAATTATGTATTTTAAATAATACTTAAGCTAACTATAATTTTATAATATTAAGCTATAGGCTAATTCTCTTAACATAGATAAAGAAAGAAACAGTAATAAAAAGATAATGTTAGTTGATGTAAGGATCCAAATGTGTAAAATAAAGTAATTTGAAAAATCGAAAAATCGCGAAATCGCTTACAATCGGATGGCATTACATTCGAGATAGGTACTGCTGAACGTCACTAACGTCAACCTGTCAAATATAGTGGAAAGGGTATAGTGAATTTTTTTTGAAAACCGCGGCATTTTGGCAGTTTGACAGATTTGACATGTTTATAATACTTTTTCTCATGCTATCTTGAATAGGATATAATAATAGGTCGGTGGCCAATTCGCTTAATAAGCGAAGGAAAAGATTTGTCCTAAAAGGCCGACAGGTTCACTTAATAAGCGAAGTTCTTTTTTTTTTTTTTTTGGAACAAGTTTGGCATAATGCATGTTAAACTTCTTACACAAATAGACATTTCACCTCCTTAGTCCTTATGTTTACGATTACGACATATATTATTATAAATATTTAGCAACAATTTTGAAATCTAAGGTCCCCGCGTAAAAAATTTAAAAAAATCTCTATTATTTAAAGTAAGGAAATGGAAATTTGGAAATATGGGTATTATACGTTTTAGTGCATTTGTATTATGATTGATAACGCTTATAAGTGACAAAATAGTTATTTGCGCGGCAAACCGGGCGCAAGCTTGTGCAACTTTTTCAATGTTTTACATGATAAACAGTTGGTAATTAAAGCAAATTGTTGTGATTGCAATATGTTATCTGTGTCTTAATATGACTATTTATACATGTTATTTAATTTAAAAAAATTGCAAGACATTGAAAAAGGTTCTGACATTGATAGCGAGTTTTAGAGATTTATGAATATTATTATAATGTTGGAGTCAGTAGGGATGAATAAGACTTGGATAGATTAAATTCGTAAAAGTATTTAATATTTTCTTTATTATGTTGCCCAATAAAAAAGAATTACAAATTCAACACTTGGAACAAAACATTATAAGATTGTAAATTTTATAATTTGCAGGTACGTTTTCATTTTACATTGTAATGTATTTCTCCGAAACATAATAAATAATCTGTAAATATTATTATTATGTTTACCATTACCACTCTTTCTCGTAAATAGTATCATGTATTTTTAATTATCTTTTACGACCTCTGGACCTCGGCCTAGTATTAATAGTGGATTACTAAGGTTCTTGTAAAGCTAAATATTTTTATTGTGCTTATCACTTTTTTATTTAATTTATTCCTAAAAAATACAAAATAAGGCATATTTTGTATTTTTTTCATTTTGAGTTTTTTTTTTAAATAAAGTGAATTTAAGTAGTATAAAAAATAAATAGTATTAAAACAATCGTTTAAATTATTTCTATCCACTTTTCAATCAGAAAATAAAAATTAAAAAATAAGCAATATACCCGGATGAAATTAAATAAATCAGTACACAATAATATGTTAGATTATTTTACAACAATTACAACGACTTCATTTTCACCGTACTACGATCATAGTGCTAGAGATTTCTTTATTTTAATAGCCTAGAAAAACGCTGTTCTTAAACCTAAAAAAACACTGTTCTTAAACCTAGAAAAAAGCTGTTCTTGAGTTTTGGCTCCATCGTTTATCAATGATTCTGCCAACGACATGGGTGTAGAAAACCTTTTGTATCGACATTTTAAGAAAAAAAAAACCTAAAGTACCGCGGCCCAAGCGACAATAACTGACAAATGACAGAACCGCTTGAGTGGATAACAGTCAATAACGTTGACTTTACTATTTGTTTTTATAAATATCTAACGACTATTTGCTAATACAAGAGAACTGATATGTCAAAGTAGCGTTATAATTTAGATGATGTTTTGTTGTGCGATATTGAACCCAATAGTTTTATGACATGCAACTAACATTAACTCTAGAGGTGATAAGGCCATTTAGTTTTTGACTATACAAAAACTTCCCTTCCGCGACGGTATAAATTGAGCCTTACGTGGTAAAGAAAGGACCCCTGCTTGAATTACAAATTAAGAAAGAGAGTTAGTTTCCAAACAGCCTCGTCGACGGAGGTGGCGCTTTCGAAATAAGGTTGCCGTCAGAGTTGGGCGTAATCAACTACTTTTGTAATCAGATTAAAAATCAGATTGAAAGTAATCACGATTACTTTCAATCTGATTAAAGTAGTCGTGATTACTTTTAATCAAGATTGAACTTGTAATCTTAAATCTTGATTACAGTAGTCAATAATCTAAATTACATGATTATTCTTAACTAATTTTATTAAGTATTCTAATAGTAAGTATGATTTAGGAACTAATGAATAGTTATATTGTATTGAGGTGCCATTAATTATCACTATTTATACGAATTTAGAAATTCCACTTGTTTTTTGCAAAAAATTGGCAGAGACGTATTTAGAAAGTGTCGAAACGAGATTTTCTGAATTTTTTTATGTCTCCTCGAGGGTTGCTCAAAATGCAGTAGTAGCTGCTATATCTTATCCCAGGTTCAAGGATAAATGGATGGCTTGTGTAAATGTAGAATATCATTCTAGGATTAAATCAATTTTCAAGGGAGCTGTTATCAAGGAAATTCATGAAGCACCTGAAACTTTTCAAGATACCCCAAATCTATACTCTATACTAATATTATAAAGAGGTAAAGTTTGTGTGTTTGTGACGTTGTAGGGGGTAATCTCTGGACCTACTGAACCGATTTTAAAAATTCTTTCTGTGTTTGATAGTCCATTTATCGGGGAGTGTCATAGGCTATATAGTATCACGCTATGCCGAATAGGAGTAGAGCAGTAATGAAATATGTTTATAAAAGGGACGCTTAAAAACGTTTATTTTGCTTCTACTCCTTAAACGTCTGGAGATATACTGAAATAATGTAGAGAATTGTACCTTTAAAAAAGTTTTACAATTAAGAGACTTAAGATTGTCGTAAAAATGCTAGGGTGTCGTAAAATTATAAAAGGTGTTGTAAAAGATGCAAGGGTGTCGTAAAATTCACGGAGGGTCGTAAAACTGCTAGGGTGTCGTAAAATGATGGAAGGGTGTCGTAAAACTGCAAGGATGTCGTAAAATGATGAAGGTTGTCGTAAATTACATGCAGGGTGTCGTAAAATGATGGAGGGTGTCGTAAAACTGCAAGGATGTCGTAAAATGCCTGGAGGGTGTCGTAAAATGACGGAGCGTGTCGTATAACTGCAAGGGTGTCTTAAAACTGCAAGGGTGTCGTAAAACTGCAAGGGTGCCGTAAAATGATGGAGGGTGTCGTAAAACTGCAAGGTTGTCGTCAAACTGCAAGGGTGTCGTAAAATGATGGAGAGGTGTCGTAAAGAGAGACTAAATGTTCTGCACTTAGTAGACATTGTTTTCTGCCCAGACTTAAGATTATATTATTCTTTTAAAACATATATCTATACTTCTATACTTAATATTATAAAGAGGTAAAGTTTGTGTGACACGTTTCTTTCGCCGCCCTACGAAGTGGGCACGGGTCAGCTAGTAATAGATATGAAGATAGTTATTTCGAGTTTGACACTGATTCTTCAGAGACTGATTCAACAGCAGGAGATATTCACCAAATTCAACGATCTAAGGCAGATATAATTATTTCTCATTATTTAGCGGATCAAGATAGAGAAATATCCATGTTAAATAGATATCCTGAAATCAAAAATGTTTTTAAGAAGTATAATACACCTCTACCGTCTTCCGGTCCAGTTGAAAGGCTTTTCTCATATGCAATGATGACTAATACACCAAAATCACACAGACTTTCAGATGAAATGTTTGAAAAGAGGGTGCTATTGAAATCGAATTTGAATCGCAAACCGTAAATAACATCCTGATGGTGCCAATCCTAATTATTATCTAAAAGCACAATGGCTAATAAAAAAAGATTTATTGCTAACGATATTTTATTTTCTTTTATTTATAAAACATCCCGACTGTTAATCAAAAAAAATCAATCAAGAAAGTAGTCAAGATTACGATTACAGATTGATAATCATTAATCATAGATGAGATTGCATTCTTGATTAACTTCTGTAATCTGTAATCGTGATTGAAGATTACACATTGTAATCGTAATCCTTAATCAGTAATCTGATTACTTTTTGCCCAACTCTGGTTGCCGTGCAAGAGGTCGTGGGTTGTAATTAGTGATGTACGCTTGGGAATATTGCCACTGCCGGCAAATTTCCACTGCCAATGTGCCCGGGAAACTTCCGGGCGCATTGGCAATATTGCCGAAAATGCCCACTAAACAGATTGTTACTTTTAAAGTGTAAAATATGAATAATTTTTATCTCTTGTACCTGTAAACGCTTGCTATAGCTACCCCCCGACCCCCGCGCTCTCACACCGCTCACGCGCGCGCACGCGCCCCGGTGTGCGCAGTATTTACGTGTTTGTTGCCGAGAATACTTAATAATATCTTGTTAAAGCACTGGGCGCATCGTTATATTTCATTGTAATGCAAGAGAAATCAAAAGAACACGATTATTTTATAGAAGACAAGGATAATACGTATCGTACAATTTTTAAATGCACATTCTTTGGCGACAGTTTTACTTTAAATATTATTGTTTAACTAGCTGTTGCCCGCGACCTTCGTCCACGAAAGCACACATTCACCATTTTTTGTTTTGCGGAACCATTTAAAAACCCTTTGACGTGACTAAACAACTACGAGAACGACAGTCAGGAGCCACGTTTTACGTGCCCTCCGAAGTACGGATATGTTCAAATAAAATACCACTGAGTGGTCACCCGTTTATGCAATGACCTCGGTGAAATTTTTCGCTTTTAAATCTGTGACCGCAACGGGCTGTGAGTGGCTGCCAGAGAAAATGCATTTTAAACAAAACCATTTTTTTTTCTGCGAAAACCCGAAAAAGAACCCTTGAGGTTGAACCCAACACCGTTCCTATACTAAAATGACTGCTCATAGTCTACGCGGCGATAGCTAGCAGGCACCCAGCAGTCCATGCAGTAACTGTTAGTAGACGGCCAGCTGTCCATAGATAGTTCATAGATACTGACCGACCGACAGCTAGCAGTGACCGCGCAGACACCGCACCGACCGCTCACCTGTAACGAGCGGTAAGCTAGGCCTTAACAGCAGCCTAGCGGCGGTAGACTCATTGACAGCGAGCTGTCTGCTAATTTAGGATGCCAATGTAAAATATATTTAAAGAGCAATATTTATAGCCCTTACTTGAATCATATTCTTTTTGCTGGGTGGGAGCAAAGTCGTTTAGGTGTGCTATGACCTTAACCCCTAGTGCTTTGTTAAAACATCATCTATCTGCCTGAAAAAGCCCTGTAAAAAAACCTAAACTGTTACAATTTTCTTTTTTTTTCTGCAGAACCCTAACAATGTTTTTTTAGATTATTTGTCAAAATTACTTTTTTAATATAAACAGTAAAAGCTTCATCTAAAAAGCCAAACCCCTACCTACGACCAAGATATTGTAAAAAAAAACTGCGGAACCCTATAAAAAGAAGCCTAAGGTACTCGTTTTAACCTTCCGTAAAATCCCATTGAATAAAATCATATAGGTATCATTGACATTTTTATGGTTTTTAATTATTTCTGCGGAACCCTAAATCTTTATAAAAATCGAAAGTAGCCAAGTATACGCGCCGTAAAATTTAGAAACCAATAGGAAAATTCCCATCGAAATTGGTCCAGCAGCTTCGGAGATTAGCCGGAACAAACAGACAGAATTAATTATAATTTACGGCATTGGGATCGTGTACACATTGATATGCAATTAGTAAAAGCCGTTGATATCATGTTACAAACAGACACTCAAATTTTATTTAACTATATGAATAGATGTATATATAAGAAAAGTACTTCTCAAAATACTTTTCCTAATTTAATTCTATGCCTATAATCCAAGTAGTTTATCATGTAATATAGTTCTATCATAATAATTACAGATTTTCATTGTTTATAAAAGTAAATTAGTTGCATATTATGTTTTGTCATTTAAACACTATCTATCTGAAGAAAAACACTATCTACCTAAGACAGAGATTTTCTAAAATCTAATTTAAAGATCGAAAAATAATAAATTATAAGACTTTTAACCCATTGGGAACATTGCCGGCAACAAACTGGAAATAATGCTGGGAATATTGCCGGGCATATTGCCAATGAACTGGGAATTTTCGTTAATTTTAAGTTTTATTGTCATTTTTTTATAATAAGTCTATAGACATGAATAAATTAAAGCGAATTTAATACAAATGTCATAAAATTTCTGAAAAATTAACCTAAATTCCCAGTAAATTCCCACTTTGGGAACATTGCCGGCAGCGCTGCCGGCAATGTTTCCAGTCCTTGGCAGTGTGCCCGGGCACGGTACATCACTAGTTGTAATTCAGGACAACAGGCTTGTAAGGATCCTAGAGATTTAATAAATAAAATTCAACAATTAGCTTGATATTTTATTAAAAGACAACTTATATAAGCAGTTAAATTAATATAACAAAATTATACAACGTACTAAAGTAGCTGTAGTATGTCGATCGTGAATGTACCTACACTAAACTATAATAACATTTTATTTTCCTACTACAAAAACATTAAAATTTTATTAATTAGTTAAATAGGAACATAAATAACCTATTAGTTCTATAACCGAACTACAGTATGCGCAATCCAAGACGGCCGGCTTAAAGTTGTTGCCAACTGCAAAGCCCATTTGCGCTGTTGACATTTTTGTAACTAAATGAACAGTATGCGTAAATTATCACGGTCGGCCAAGTCAGCTATCATAGAAGTTCACGCATTTAAAAGAACAAACAAAATACGCGCTGCGCGCTATATAGTTATAAAACTGACATCTGCGCAGTCTGCAGCACCAAGTTCAAGCTGGTCGACTAAGTTGGCGCGTAGGTACTTCAGGCCAACCAAGTAAAGCCGGTAAGTTTGTTACCCAATAGGTTGTATGCATATGTATATGAAATAGAAAAAAATATTATTAATGTAGGTAGGAATAAATGGATGTTAAATGCAATAGGTAAAAAAATAATATTAACAATTTAGAAAAAATAGAATAGTGACTTTATTTTTAAAAAAAAGCTACTTAAATAGTTTTTACAACAAAAAATAAAAAATAAACGAATGTACACACAGCAACACATCAAGTTAAACATTTTTAATTTGAAATTGTGTCTTATTTCAAGGTATTAAGGTACATGAGTGTCTAGCTTGATTAGTTGCTGTGAGTACATAGTTTTTACTAATGTGTCTGATGGATAATGAAAATACAATGTTAAATTTAAAAATATTTAATAAATTACTTATTTAAATAACTTTTAACTAACTATTAAGTAAAAGTTTATAAGTGAGTACATAGAGAAAGTGTAAAACCAAGAAAATTAAAAAAATACATCTAGATACATAATTGAAACAAAAACCAGGTATTTTTCTAAATACTTTACAATAGTAAGAAAATATTACTTACTCAAAGAAAACTAAACAATTTCGACGGTTGTCATTTTGAAAGAACATAGTTTTTTTTTTACACAAATTATAAAGAGAATTTTGTTTGCAAACCATTGAAATACAAAGCAAAAAAACATTTACAGCCAATCATTAGCGGTCTAGCCATTTAGGAGATAGTAAGTAATTTAGTCCTTTAACAAATAAACGCAATAAAAAAAAAAGATTAAAGGTAAAAATGCGCAGCAAAGAAATTAAATCAGACAACTTTTCAGAAGGCTTATCCATACTAAGAATAACAGCATTTAAATATCTTTTGAGTGTATACAGTATGTAAAGTGAGACATAGGCAATACTCTAGGGCGTGATAGATAACGTTATTTAATAAAGGAAAAAAAATACAAAATAAATAAACATTAAATTACTACATAGTAAACGACGTGTAAAGCTTAGCCATGAATTTCACTAATCATGGACACGACGCAGCGAGCTATAACTCAACGCTAGGTTCGTCAGCTGATACCTACGACGCGCGGCGCGGGTCAATGCACCGAGTCTTGAACAATATTTTAGCGCAGCGGGAATGTGTCCACATTTAGTTAATTTTAGGGATTTTTTCGTCAAAAATTAAGTACCTAATTTTATTACATAATTCGGATTCGGATCAGAATCACGTAGAGTCACCTCCTTAAATATTGCCGATGATTAGGAAAACACCCTGTATAACACTATTAAGGTTAAATTTTCCTACACTTTATAACAATAACAAGTTTTTCAATAGTTTTCTAAGTATAGTATTTACAAAAAACAGGGTTTGAGTTTTTCTAGTACCCATATTACAGGTGTGCTAAGATTGGGACTAGATGGCGTTGTGTGAATGTGTAAAGAATATAATTTAAGAAGTACATTAAATTTTCATCAAATATTTATCTTTTACAGTGTAAATTTAAATCACAAAATAATTTCGACATTACATTATTATAATTTGTTAAAAAGGATTATATTTTTTAGAAAGTATTAACTTAAAAAAGAACTAATTTCATAAGAAATTTAATAAAAAAAACAGGTATTCAGCCTCAGGACTTCTACTGCTGTGTTTTCAATGCCTTTAAAAAAAGAAAACTCCCGCACTAAGGATCATGCCCTGTGTCGCTGGGAATTTAAAAACATCTATTTAACGTACCTAAAGAATATAATTTATCCAACAATGTGTAATAATTTAGAGGTTTAATAATTAGACGACCTCGGTGGCGCGCCGGTAGAGCCAGCGGCTGCCGCGCATGAGGTTGTGGGTTCGATCCCCACGCAGGACAATAATTTGTGAGATCCACAAATTATTGTCCTGAGTCTGGGTGTTCTATGTGTCCGTTAATTGATGTTAGTAAAAGTCCCCGCGACACAGGGTATGATCCCTAGTGCGGGAGTTGTCTTTAAAAAAAAAATAAAAAAATTCCATTTAATTTTGAAACTAATTTTCAACTTAGAATTTATGCCCACATTTAGTTCAGCAGTGGCCATCCATTGGACAATCACAATGACAAAAAACCAGAGCATTAGTCACAATGACAAAGCGGTAAAAAAAACTGATAATTTCAAAATAAATGCATATAAATAAATGAAGAAAAAAAAAAACAAAACTTAATTAAATGAGAAAATAATCACAAAAAATAAACACGACAACATACACTACTTTTTGAAACAGTGATTTAAAAAAAAATGCTTACATAATGTCCTTTCACACTGTCAGTGCTGTTGACACAAACAGGTGTAGTGTGATAGTACATTACGCACCAACCAACCCGAACGGCCTGAAGTTATCAGAAAATTTCGCGCATGTAAAGGACGAAATAAAAACACCCGCTACCCGACGTATAGTTCAAAACTGACATCTGCGCATCGGCAACAACTTCAAGCCGATCGGGTAAGTTCGCGCGTATTGTACATAATATACATAGCCGATCGCCACACTCACTACATGTATACATACACAATATTATAATAACTACAAATATACATTACTATTAACTCTATTTCTCTTTGTTAAGTGCTTCTATAAATTCTTCCAATTTCTCTTGAACTTGTCTTACTCGTTCTGGTAAATAAAAAGATTGTAATGTTAGTATAATTACTGGAACTAATAAGATCTTTATGAGGCGTTCACATCCAGTTATAGTTATGGATAAACGACAAAGCTGGTCGACATCGATGAATGAACGCTCATGGACGCTCATGGTTATTTCATCTGAGTGTCTCCATTAGAGAAGATTCATTTAGAGAATCTAATTTCTATGTATATTAAACAAACAGGATGAGAAGCCGTCTGGCAAAGTGATATAAGTGGGTCAAGTTTTCCTCCTGGAGGAAGGCTACACACTGTAGAGGGATATAAATATTGCACATCGACCTGTGTCGAGCCGAAATTGGTCGATTGTCTCTTTATAAAAGTCGATGTGTAATATTTATAGCCGGGTACTGTACTTACTTACGAAGACCGAGGTTGTTATAATATAAAGGTAACTTACTTAATTCTTCAGCTAATTCAACTCTTCTACCGGATAACAGCTTCTTTTTTAATTCTGGATCCGCCGCCATCTGTGCACAATGGTATACAATTAACTTAAAATATAACACTCTTTGTGCGGAGTTACTCCATAAAGTTTATTAAATGACAGTTCGCAGACATTACCTCTATGAATACAAAAGAAGGATTACTTTATATAAAACCCTATACTAGTCAGTCAATATGTCAATATTTACATAATAATGGGATAAAGGTATGGTTATGGATCATAGTTATAGATTATATTATATTTTCATTCTATTTTAAAATATATGATTAGATGATTTAACTATTGTATGAATATTCTACACAAATGTATTTTTTTTAAATTTCATTTATTTAAAAGTTCGTGAAGATTAAGTCGGCTACACAAATGTATTTTAGTTCTTGAATAAATAGCTAAAACGGTCACGCATAAAAAAGAAAAGAGATAACAGGTGTTCCGCTGCGATTGAATGAGGAACAAGCCGGCACAGTGACTTTCTAATAAAACTTTTGACCAGAGTTCCAATTGTATATAGTAATAAGTAAATAAAAGTTTATTGTTCAAAAACAAGTTCAAATTGTCTATCTTCTACTTAATTAAATTTTTTTTTTTTCTCTTTTATGAAGACAGAGTAAACGCCAGCGTCTGTGCTAGTATAAAACTGTGTTACAGACACTGCCCAAGTAACACATCAAAGCATTATAAGGGCCGAATAAGAGTATTCTTGTATCCTTTTAGCATTTTGAGTTAGTTTTATAGTCGCATTATAAACGTTTATATGGCTACTGTAATGCTTATTTGGGCACAAATTATACAGCTTTATGCCGTATATAGGTTCACAGTAGCTGGTTAATAGCATTACTGGCGCATTATATTAGCATTATTATGGTCAAGAAAGATGTCAATCGGATTAAAGAAGCATCATTTTGGTCAATAATATTGCCAATCGCATTAAGAAAGCATTAAAATGGTCAATGAGATAGCCTATTGCATTACAGAAGCATTATAATAGCAAAATTATTGATAGTGAAGATGCCAACGGCATTACAAAAGCATTAGACTAGCATTTAAATGTGCTAAAAGAATTATTGGAGCAATTTAAGTGTTCACACTTAGGAAACTTTATATTATTGCGTGTAAATTATTACAATAAAAAAAAGAATAAGTAAAGACGGTCAAAATAAAACAGTGAGTGACGCCATATTATAATTTGCATCAAAACAAATTCATCGGATAAGTTTTTGACTCGTTTGTTATTTCTTGCCTTCAAATATTACTGCGCAGTGTAGTTTACTGTACTTGTTTATATAAGTTTCATTGAAAATTTTCACGCGCCTTCGATATTTTGTGGTTTTCATACAAAATGTTTTATAAAAATGATGTGTGTAAAACCAAAACAAATGTGTATTCCTAGTACAGAATAAGTTTTGAATAAATACAATCATAGTTTTGCTTGTACTGTATTAAATTAAGTTATATAAATATTTTAAATGACAATTCCTTTTATAAATAGATCCGAAAGAAAATATTTTTTGGTTATAAAATATTTACAAAATGGTGGTCAGCCTTAAGCAGCCCGGTGAGCCCAATTAATGCCACCAGCATTACAACTACTCACGTGTAATTGTTTAAAGAGCTATTAGTTACACAACAGCACTCAGTTCTTCCTTTAAAATGCAAGCATTATATTGATTCACATTTATGCTGTTCAGCAGCATTAAGCTTTTACTTACCCCTTACAAGTGCTTTTACACAGCAAAAGGCACAAAAAACAGCTTAAAGCTGGATATCGGATTTACATGGCATTATAGTGGTTCACGTTAGTGCTGTTAAACAGCTTCAAGCACTTATTAACTACTTTAAAATGTCTTTGTAGAACCAAAAGCACTAAAAATAGCTAAAGGCTTTACAAAAACATTCTGATATACCATTATCCAACTGTTATACAGCGTAAAGCATTACAATGATTTTCAAATGCCATTGTTCAGCTTCAAGACGCTCGGTGAACTTATATAAGAGTTTGTACGGGTCTTAAGCTCTATATAAGTTCACTTGTTGCTTGTTAAAATGCTTTCTGTGTTACTTGGGTGGTGCCTTCCTCTATAGTCATGTAGTTTTACCTCGTCCAGCACCTCCCGTAACTCCCTGTCTAGCCTGGTCGCCTCTCTGTTGCCGATCTGTTGCCGCAGCGCGTTGGCCGTCGTTCGTAGTGTTTGTTGCACGCGCCAGAACATTACTACTTCACAACATTCTTTCTGTGGGAGGAGACCAACATATTTTGTTAAAGAAGTGGTTATAATCATTTTACTACAAAATACAGAATAAAGTCGTTTAAAGAAAATTGATACTATTCCATGAAATATCAGGTATCGAAATCATATCTCACAATATGAGAAAAAGAAAATTAAGAAATAATTAATCATAGGGCAAAGGTGATGTATAAGAAAACCAAATTTTCTACAATTATTAAATTCGATTAAAATTATTTAGTTGAACTTTAATGAACAACATCAAACAAAAATAAATAGTATTTAAATAAAATAAAACTGTATCGAAACCAGTTGATTAGTTACCATTAGCCTCAATCTATCCCACTTTAAGGCATAGGCTTTTTTCTCCCCTTGACTACCACTAGACAAAAAAAATAAAATTCAAAAACATTATTACAAAGTATACAAACCCCATTTCCATTTTGTTGACTGTATAAATAGAAACTCTTCCTACAATCTCGTGCTCTCGTCTGGGCGCGTTGAAGGAAGTTTCTGGAACATAAATAAAACTAAATAATATTAATAAAATGAGGTCCTAAAATAGCTCCCTGAAGAATACTAGGTAGAACAAAGAACATTATAGAAATTTTGATACTTTTTATCATATTACTCAATATAGTTGGTAATTGCACCCATTTTAAGTTTTAAGGCACAATTAGTTTGCCTCAAGACACCATTTTATTCAAATTAACCTATAATGCTTAGGTATAGCTAGAACATTTTGAACATAAAAATGAAAGACAGTGGAAAGATATGGATGGCGATGGACGACGACTTAGTAAGACGGCAAAAGACTGATGAATAAGGGAGGTACAGGACCGTGCAAGGTAGAGATATATGGAGTCCTATGTCTAGCAGTAGAAGTTCATTGGCATCATCATCCGTCCATACATCCGTTATGTATGAATAAAATGATTATACGAGACATCTGCATTTTCAGTTAATATGCCACAGACACCATTGAAAAAAAAGACTAATATTTATTGAATAGCTTAAGTAAATATTATACAACATACTTGAGATAGACAGGTTTCCAAGTCTCCCGTATATAATCGTTATCGACTTCGACGCCCCGCCGCCTCAGGTTGTCTCTCACTGCCACCAGCTCATCGTACGCCAGCAGAGGCCTGGCGACTCCGAGACGCTCCAGCTCGGCTCGGACTTCGCCCCGCCGGACCTGTTCGTCTGACGCGGACTGCCAGTATAACCAGCGGTCTTTCATGCCTGGTCCTGTGGGCAAAGTTAGGCTTTAGTGTGCTTTTACGACAACCTTAGGATAAAATTGTCTTTTATTTAAAAAAACACACAACAATTGACCATATCAAATCTGATGTAAAGCGCGAATACATTCATAAATAAGGGCAACGGTGCACAGGTGTCGCTGACACACGAGGAAACACACTAGGAGCCCTGAAATCTATCACGGAATGCCTGAACAAAATCAGTAACCTGATACGCTTCTGGAGGGAGGTGGGCTGGCTGGAATGACGAGTGCCCTCACGTACAATGGTCCACCTCAGGCACTATTGCGGAAACTAACCCCCAAATAACTTAGAACTTAGAAGGGCATCGGAGGGTAGTCTAAAAACAATTTCTTTCCATTGTCATCACCTTGCGGGTCTGGCCAAATGCTTCTTCACACTACGTTTGAATTGAGAGAAAAGTTTGCTTTAAAAAAGCGTGGTATGATATAGAGTGGCAACATGTCCTGACGGGATGTTTAACTGTAGCACGCGGAGTACCTGACATAATATATAGTTACCAGTAAGATCCTTAAGTTCCCTGTTGGTAATGTCAAGCCTCTCCTTGATAGCGTTGTCCATGAGCGTGACGGCCGCGTCCCAGTCCTGACGGGATGACACGCAGCGGTCCTGCAGGGCGTTTAACTGTAGGACGCGGAGTACCTGAAATTATACAATACAATATTATTAGTAAACAAAATAATAATACGCATAAATTATAAAACCACATTCGAGGACCAGTATAAAGCTTTTGATTCAGTCACATTGGTGAACATAGAATAAAATTGCTATGAATATACTGTTTTGTTAAACGAAAATTAAAATTATACCTATAAATTTAGGTAAAATTACTGAAAGAGAATCGCTTTAAAGAAATGAAACAGTTTTAAGAGCGTTTATCGGGTTTCATAGCGCCGGCGCCGCCAGTTGAAAAAAACTCAAATTCGTAAACAGGATCAATAATGCAAAATGTTGTTTACTAAGTCTTGAGAAAAGGCAATAAAGTATTTGTATAAAACACTCAATACTTTAAATGTTTTTCAATTAGACAAATATTGCATTTAAAACAAAAACGGCCGTTTTATTTTTGAGAGTCAGTAAAAGAAAACGGAAGGTGTTCTTCAAGGTTCACTTTTTGGTCCGATCTTCTTAACATTTTGTTGTTATTTATTGATGACTAGCTGACCCGTGCCCACTTAGTTGGGCAACGAAAAAAACGCGCGCGTTTTTTAAACATATTTCATTACTGCTCCACTCTTAGCGTGATACTATATAGCCTATGACACTCCTCGATAAATTGTCTAATCAACACAGAAATAATTTTTTAAAATCGGTTCATTAGATTCAGAGATTACCCCCTACAACGTTACAAACACACAAACTTTACCTCTTTATAATATGTATTAGTATAGATAAATAGTCTGTGTATAAGCGTGTGTAAGGCTAGTGATGTATGTATGTATGTACTCACATCCTGTGCGCGGTCCTCCCACTGATGTCTGCGCAGCGCCTCCTCGACCGCCTCCCCCTTGACGGGCTCGTACACGGGGTCACTGTCCTGCCACTTGGACATGAGCTCCGTGAACTCCTCGCGCAGCGCCTCGCGACCTGCTCGTATAGACGCCGTGGGGAGCTCCGCCTCCGCCCACTCGCGGAGTTTTATGTCTACTGCTGTGTTGAATTTGTCTGTGGGGTGAAACAGTTGGGAATGAGGGTAACATTGTTTTTATATTAAATGGTATTATAATACAATACAATCAAATAGGGACTCAATTTTATACAATTGACAAAAACATCATAGAATATTAAACTAAAGTATTTCGTATGTTTTCTAAAGATATTTTCTTTTTACCGTTAATGGTCATACTTTCTAGATAACATACTTAGATATATAAATAAGACTAACCATAGATATTACGACTAATATCTATACTAATATGACGCTGAACTAACAGTAACAAATTTTGTATCAAGTTTTTAGTTACTTTAAACAACTAAACGATAAGACGGAGTGAAAAAATAATTTCCATTACTTTTACCTACCATAGTTACCGAAGTGAACAAATAAACTATAAATAAATACATTTTAAATTAAGTAATACTTTATTATAATGATTTTCTACAACGATGTAAAAAAGAATCTATTTCGAACCCCTCTTACTATTGTCGAAGTCGTATGGGTCCAGCCATATTGTAGTTGCAGATTGATTACCGTCCGCGTGGTTGCACTTCACTTGTCGAGGGATCATCGCTGGACAAAACAGCCTACGTTAATCAAATTGTCAAGGTCCTCGCCCACGGCGGTTTTTCGTAGCAATGCATGCATGTCAATGCACGTTAATGGGACAGTAATCCATATCAATTCGTACATAGTTGAATGTATTTCACCATTTTTATATTTAGTATCTTTTAATTTCTAGTTGTTGGACGCTCGTCCGGCATTATGTGAATCGGCCTAAGAAAACACCTACTCTCTGACATTTACTTCAAAATATGACATCTACGTCGCCATTTGCAACAACTTCAAGCCGGCCATCTTAGATTTATCATGGTCTAAAAATCGATTAGTTTAGAACCAACATTCTTCGTGTGGTGACGGAGTAAGAATACAATATGTCACCATCCCATCTTATCCCATGGGTGTCGTAAAATTTTACGAAATAAAAAGAAGGAAAACTTGAAATTAAACCCTATACCAATCCGTCTGGCCATTGCGTGGTATTATTAGGCCAAGTATCTCTTCTTCACGGGAGGCCCGTCCCTGCAGTGGGACATTAATGGGCTGTTATGATGACTCTGCTCTATACACATACCGACATCAGCATGCGCAGTGGCGGCAG
This sequence comes from Schrankia costaestrigalis, assembly GCA_905475405.1. NCBI lineage: Eukaryota > Metazoa > Arthropoda > Insecta > Lepidoptera > Erebidae > Schrankia > Schrankia costaestrigalis. Next base: position 11,384,270 of record FR997852.1, on the reverse strand, counting down.
CAGGCAGGTAGATAGAGCCGAACACTCTGTCAGCAGCGGCCTGCCACAGCGCGTGCTGCAGTCGTAGCTCCCACACAGGCGCCGCCACAGCAGACAACTCAGCTGACTGGTCCAGCAGCTCCGCGCGCGCTCGCTCGAATAGCTCGTCGCGATCTAGCTCGCGCTGTCTGCAATTGTAATAGAAAATAACTTGATAAAATCCGTTGAAATTAACCATTATTCAAAAGTATATTTACCCAGGTATAATAGGAAACTCAAAAACATTTCCTAATAGGAATCTTACGTTATTTAAAAACAAATATTTCCTTCCAAGAATCTTAGATAACTATACAAAACATTTCACTCAGAAACCTTAGAAAATTACTCATAAATAATTTCGTTGTATTTTGTCTTCTTAGGCTTATTTCCAAGTTCTTAAGCAACATTCAGAATATGTTTTTTCGCATACACCTTTTTGGAGAAATTCCTAAACATCAATCAAATTCATAGTAGGCCCAGTATCCCTCCGTCACGAAAGGAGCGTCCCTGCAGTGGAGCATTAATGGGCTATTATGATGAATCAAATTCATAATTACATATATCCAACTTTAGAAACTACGAACACAAAATATTACCATAACTAACCTGGGAAAGGTGTTCTTCCACTCCGTTTCCAAGTTAAACCTCATAGCCTTGAAGGCATCAGCCTGCTGTTCCACAGAAGCCCTGACCATCCGCCAGAAGCAGTCTGCCACGGCTAGCGATAGGTTACGGGTTGTAACCTGTGATGGAGTTACTAGACCATCTCTGGAAGAAAAACACAACAATTTTTTGAAAGAAAGAATTTTTATTATAGACATCGCGTTATCATTTGAGTCTTAGAGCCGTACCATTTCTCTATATCTAACTCGCTTGCACTTACACATTCTTATATAATATCTTCTATCTCTTTTTAAAGTACTTAGATGATAACGTGCATACTATAGTCTGACGTATTCTTGGATTTAGATTAAGGGTTTGACTACATTACAAGATTTATTATCGTATACGTAGGTTTGAATCTTGTCTTAAGTATACATTTTTTTCCATTTTAAGTTAATTATTAGTAAGTAGGTAGTCCTCCTCCTCCGTATGGTGACGGAGTAAGAATACAATATGTCACCACCCCATCTCATCCCATGGGTGTAGTAAAAACCGACTAAGGGAGTATCAGTGAATGTTATCTTTACCAAATAAAAAGAAGGAAAACTTGAAATTAAACCCTATACCAATCCGTATGGCCAGCGTGGTATTAGTAGGCTAAGTATCCTTCCGTCACGGGAGGAGGCCCGTCCCTGCAGTGGGACATTAATAGGTTGTTATAATATAAAGTAATGAATACTAACTTGAACAATTTGGAAGCTCTAAAGAACCTCTCCTCGTATTCCCTGATGTTCTGTATGGAGTCGTCCTTGCGACTGCGGCCGGTCACCACCGCGTAGTAGCCCAGCGCCTTCATGGGGAACAGCTTGCCTTCCAGGATGCGCCGGATCTGATAACAATGTTTATACTATTATAAGTGACAAGTTTTCATCTGAGTACTATAAAAAGAGATAGAAGATAAGATTGAATCTTAGCATTCTATGGATTCTACGTGACTGTGCTTTTGGCGTGAATAAGAGGCAGCGACAAAGCCCTAATTACAGACACATCTCCTAAATTGACGACCTCTGCGGCGCATATTACATGGCTGCCACGCAGAGGTCTCGGGTTCGATTCCCGCTCAACACAAATCTTTATGTGCATTGCATTGGTCTGAGTGTTTTCTATGTATGTATTTACAAAAAAAAGTAAAAAGTATTTAAGTATGTTTATCCCTTTTGTAGTACCCATAGTACAAGCTCTGCTTAGTTTGGGACTAGGTGGCGATGTGTGACTGTGTGAGGATTATTAATAATAAAAAGTATAACATAACTTACCCTATTAGGATTAGCCAGGTTCTCTTCAGCTAGATCCACCTTAGTGAGTACGAAGATAGTTCTCTTGCCAGCCGGGTCACAGGACGACACTAGGTCCGTCACGTTGCTTCGCTCCGCGTCTACTGAACCGTCCTGCAATAATTTATTAGGTTTTATGAACTAAAAATAACGGTAAAATAAGTGTGGCTACTGATATACGATACTGGCTTATATTTATAAAGCATAAGCATAGCATTTTTTATGTTAATATAACAATTGCTGGCCAAGGTTGTCACTTAGTACCTATGTTATGTAAGCCTATAGTGTAGAAGGTGTAATTTTAATTAATTTTCTTTTATGGTGGTGGTATTGTGTATCCGATGTACAATATTTTACAGCTTCTAATGGTTTTAGTACTCGTATAGTACTGTATGTAATGAAATAGTAATTAAGTTAACAAGAACTCTGTGCCGATAAACTGCTGCGCACTTTGGCATTTTTAGAAATTAAGAAACAGTGTAATAATGCTGAATGAACAATAAATACAAATACAAAATTATTTAGTGATGAAGTGATGTGGCATATACATTGCCGTGCAGTTCCCGGTTAGAATTGGGCTGCCCCATATCCTCCTGTGGGTGTCGTAAGAAGCGACTAAGGGATACTACGACTCAGTGCATACCACCTCGGGTCAATCTCCTAGTGGGGAGGAAACCACCAACAACTACATTCCCAAGGAGCGTTGGCGACAGGCAACCCTCGTTGGGAATGCTGTTGTTGGTGTTTAGCAGCATGAGGAAGTAGAAGACATGCCTCAGTAAACTTAGCCGTTAAGTTAGTCGAGCATATTATGTGATCACTATAAAACGACTTTCACAAGCGGTATCGTTATATCTTACGTGAATAAACGATTTTTTGTTTGTTTGTTTGTCATTTCGCCCCGACCTCACATAAAATTGGGATAAGGGCAGGGGAATGATGAATATACTTACTATAAGAACAAAAAGAAAATAATATAATTGGCGAAAATATCTGAGCACTAACATAAATTATAAATATACTTTTCTTTATAAATATGTTGCCGTGTACAAAGGTACCTGTATACACAGTATGATGGCGTTAGGATTGTCCATGTACTGCTTGGTCATGTGCTTGATGGCGTCGCGCGTGTCCGCTGCCATGTCCACTGTCTGCGTCTGCAATCAAATCAAATACTTTATTTTCTCTACAATATACATATTACAGACAGTTTTTTTTACAATTTTACTTGAGTAAATCCTTAAATATATTGTAGGAGACTGGTGCCTAAGCTAAGCTTTAGGCCTGTGTTTCAGGACACCAGGTTCCCACCCCTAGCTTCTACACTTTCCAAGTAAAATAGTAACAAACAATTTAACAACTAAAAATATATAGTATAATTATAATTATATATTTATTTATTATAATTATGTATAATTTAATACATTAAAAATTAAAATTAGTGATATTGTATAGAGGTGTGTATGTGTATGCGTGTGTGAGTGTGTACTTGACTTTGTGTTATGTTTACTAGATTTATATCGCACTAGTAAGCAGACCCTCGGTTTCATCATAATTCAGACTCAATAACCATTTAGTTACCTTATCCTTACATTTATTTTTGGTGAGACTGAAGATAATTAATAATTTGTGAATTTTATTGTAAAGAAAACCACCCAAATGACCAAAAAAGCGTGTTTTATAAGTTATATGAAAACTTTGAACTGGGTTGTATCGTCTTTTTCCTTTTTAATATGTAACTTAATTATATGTTTGTAAGTGAAAAATGAAGTTAATATAATGTCAGAGATTTAAAAAATCTCTATTATCCACTTGAACGTTAACTGCGCGAATCGCTTTCGCGAGTCCAACGTTCAAGTGGCAACGCTCGCAGTTTTTTATGTGTTTATAAAAAACTGCGAGTTTTCCGTCTTGATAAAAACGGCTAACACGAGAAAACTACTGCATCAATTTGAAAATGAAAAACATCGTCGTGTTCGTAAAAGTATAGGGAATAAACTTGAATTAAAATACATTAACCTTATGAATATCTAAATACAATGAATAGTTGATAAACCTGAGAAATTGCGGAAAATTGTTGACATTTTCCGCGATTTTCCAGGAATTATATTATTTGTGAATAAAATTAGCAACCCAAATTGATGATTTTATTTTTAAAATATAATTAACTATATTTCTTTTAAAATAAAATTTATATTTTTATAATTCATAAGGTTAAAGTATTTTAAATTATTTTTGAAATAAATACCTTTTTTAGCTGACTCGGCCATCTCGGCGTTTTGTACGTGCATACCATATTTTTGTTTAGACAATAAGAACATAAAAATAAGAACGTAGTAGGTTTGTTTTCTAAATTTAATTATTGTTTATTAGTTTATCTTCTAGTATTAAACGATTTCAATAAACTTTAAACGATTTCAATAAACTTTTATTGAGGAAAGCGTAATTAAACCGCCATTATTGTTAAACTCAAGGTCAAGCTTTAGTCTTTGACTTTTCTTTTATTAAATTTTAAAAGTTACTCAACTTTTATAACATAATATTACGACCATTAGAAAGCACACATTTTCTAGAAAATTGTAATATATTACACTTCCAACAATATTTAATTAATCAAATGTATTTAACACATAAATAAACAGTAAATTTCATACAAGGACATACGAAATGAAGCAAACTTCTGTTAGACATTGCGACCACAGATTATTTTTTACAGCTGTTTATTTTGGTGTAATCCGTTCTAAAACTATCGACAATTGTCCCACAGACTTTTTTAAACGCAGAGTTTAAGCGGTAGAATCATGTTTTTATAAAATATCGCGCGTTGCAGAACGAATTTTTTTTTGGTACTTTTATACCATATGACGTAAGTCCCGCCATTTTGTCAGTGGATAAATAATACCCATTGTCGTTCAAGTGGTTATCTACTCGTTCTAATAGATTTTACAACGACAAGAGGTAAAAAATGTGAAAATTGTGACTGTCATATCTCCTAAACGGATAGGCATATTTCAATAATTATTGTTTCTGCTTAGTAAAATTTTGCCCTGCCTCGTATTAAAATTAATGCGGCATTGTCATGCACACCCTGTATAATACTAACCGAGATGACCCCTGGCAGGTCCACCAGCACCATGCGATGTATGCCAGGCCCCTTGACGGACATGGAGATGACGTCAGTGGACACGGTGCGACCGCCGCGGACACTGTTGCGCATGCGCAGCTCCACCTCTCTGCGGGACAAACATGTTGTTGTTAAACATTACTTTTACTACAAAATATAGTAGACAAAGATTTTATAACTTTTTTTTATGTAATAGGAGGCAAACGAGCCAGCAGGTCCCCTGATGGTAAGTGATCATCGCCGCCCATGGACACCCGCAACACTAGAGGAATCACAGATGCGTTACCGACCTTTTAAAAGGGAGTAGGCTCGTTTGAACTGACAAACATATTATGTTTGAGGAACATATTTTAACTGGCTAACATATTTTTATTGACAAACTAATTATTAACATATTAAATAATATTGTCAAATACATAATATTATAATTCAAATACTGAAGATGCACATAAATATTAACAATTTTACTGTCCCGCAACTAGACACAATAGTAAAACAATGCAAATGTTCATATATGACTCATGGAACAGTAAAGTTGTTAAGGTAATATTGTTGTCCCTGCAAACATATCTATTTTGCTATGTGTTAAAACTGAACTACGTACTAATGCTAAACTTTAAAACAAAATTAAAAACTATATTACAGCAAAATATCATAGACACTTATTTTTTTAAGGAGACCATGACTCTAGGAATTCCGCTAGGACTCCACTAGGGTCGGAAGCGATGTCGCGAGGAGTTTGGTCAATATAAAATTCATGATAAAATTAATGTCCCACTGCAGGGACGAGCCTCCTCCCGTGACGGAGAGATACTTGGCCTACTAATACCACGCTGGCCAGACGGATTGGTATAGGGTTTAATTTCAAGTTTTGCTTCTTTTTATTTCGTAGAGAAAATATTCACGAATAGTCCCTTAGTCAGTTTGTACGACACCCATGGGATGAGATGGGGTGGTGACATATTGTATTCTTACTCCGTCACCACACGGAGATATAAAATCGTTTGTAGATCGCACAAATAATTTCCTAACATGTGGTTCGTACCTTGAACCTCGTGCATAAGACAGTTAAATGTAGTGTTAAGAAAAACATACTATAGATCATACTCACTTCCTAAGGTCAGCTAAATCGGATTCTTTGTTGAGATCAAACTCCCTCGCGGAGTCTCGGAACTGTGCCACGTGGTACGGACCTTCTGATAATGTTACTTTCACTGGAGCCCTGCAAATTAAACAACAATTTTTATACTAACGAAAAGAAAAAACATAATTATTATTAACACTTTCATAGACAGTAAGGCCGTGCGCAAACGTAGACACTATTTGTTGCCAAAACGGCACACCTACATAGTATGTATTCATCATAACATCTCCGTGTGGTGACGGAGTAAGAACACAATATGTCACCTCCCCACCTCATCCCACGGGTGTTGTAAAAACCGACTATAAGACTATTCGTTAATATAATCTTTACATAATAAAAAGAAGGAAAACTTGAAATTAAGGGGAAACAATTCAATCGCAATTCCATACAAACAAAGAAAGTTAATTCCTCCTTCATTAGATAATAAATACTCAAAACTATAGATGATATCGTTTTGTCTCGTTATTATCTAGTCTTATTGATTAATAAAACAGTAAAAAAAATATTCATTTACAAGTTATGAGGCTTCAAAGTTCATAATTCTATGCACATTTTATGACAACTTTTAGCGTAATAAAATAGGATTAAACGTTTATAAAGGTAAATATATTTTGGGATTAGGAATAGATTATTTATTCGAAAATTCAAATAATTTTATATTGACTAGATACATTATAAAGTTTGTACGCAATTACCTTTTTCCCAAAACCATTTTAGGAAATTTTACCGTGCTCGTTTCCGCCATCGACATCTTGCATCTCGCCTCCACTTTCTGCACCCCTCGGGTCGGAGGAGGGGAGGTACGACAGCGAGCCGACTGTCGTCGAATGTTACCGAATATTTTTTTTTAAACTTCAATAAACTTTAATTTATGTCATTTATGACAATTACGTATCGCTTGCCAGTAAGAAGTTTCGTAATTTCTTTTATCAAAGAGATCCAATTATTATCAGATGCATAACCAGTTAGATAAAATACCTACATCAGTGACATTCTTGACTAAAATCAACTGTCAAAATTCACCTATTATTACAATAGTTGATAAAATATGTTAATATTTTATTTGTACTAGATAATTAAATTAAACACGAACTGAGCAATACGACGGAATAATATATATTTTCAGACTAAAAACATTTTACAGAGTAAGTATTTATGAAACGTCAACATATGACGTATATACTATATTCAAAATAAGTAGATGGCCAGTATTGCAATTAATAGTTTCAACATCCTCTTCTTAATTGCAAACCCATAGCCATGGAACAGTCATCAGTCTTCTTTGGAGAAACTGGTTTTGTAAATATGTCGGCAACCATATCTTGAGTCCCGACATAGCAGAGTTGAATCTTCTTATCAGCAACTCTTTCTCGAAGAAAATGATGTCTTAAATCAATATGTTTGCTGCGAGCACAGTAAGAGTCAATACCTGCAAATTTTATCGCGCTTTGATTATCACAATAAATTATATTAGGTACATCTGTAAGCTTCCAATTTATTTCTGACTCTAAATGCCTCAGCCACATAGCCTCCTGTGTGGCCGTCGCTAGTGCCATATATTCGGCCTCCATGGTTGATAAGGCAACTGTGTTCTGTCGTTTAGAACACCATGACACTGAAGTACCCTGAAACAGAAAAGTGTAGCCAGAGCATGATCTCCGGCTGTTAATGTCAGAAGCCCAATCTGAATCACAGTAGCCAAATACTCTACTTTCATCTTTATTTTGGCTCAATTTTAATTTGTAATCCTTAGTTCCTTTTATGTACCGTAGCACTCTTTTAACTGCTAACCAGTGTTGCATTTCTGGTTTGTTGTTGAAACTACTCAATTTGTTTACAACATAACAGATATCTGGTCTTGTACCTTGTGATAGGTAAAGCAAACTCCCAATAGCTTCTTGATAAGGCACATTACTAATTATATTATTTTGATCTCCTGTACTAATCAATTTGGAGCTAAGATCACAGGGCGAATATACTGGATTACAATCTGTCATATTGAATCTCTGTAGGATTTTTTCTATATAAGCAGTCTGATCAATATAAATTTGGTCTCTGGCCGCGTTCTGACTTATCCTCCAACCAATAAAATAATTAACAGGTCCAAGCGTTTTCATTTCAAATTTACTTTTAAGCTGTTGCTTGATTTCTTTACCCTTCTCTTCATTATTATAAAAAATTAATAAATCATCAACATATATCAATATAAAGATGCTGCTTCCATTATCATTTCGGTAGTAAATACATGGATCAACAGACGTACTTTTTAATCCCAACTGTTTGAGAACAGAAGTAAGTTTCAAATTCCATTGGCGACTCGCCTGTTTTAAACCATAAATAGACTTATTTAATCTACAAACTTCTTCTCCGTGTTCATAGCCAGGTGGTTGATTCATATATATTTCAGCATCTATATCTCCCTGCAAAAATGCTGTAACTGCATCCATTTGATCTATATATAAGTTTTCTTTTACAGCTAATGCAAACAAATATCTTATTGAAGTATGCCGTACTACCGGAGCAAAAACTTCATTATATTCAGTTCCTTGCCTCTGTCTAAATCCTTTTATGACTAATCTTGCTTTATATCGTACAACTTCACCATTTTCATTAGTTTTCATTTTATAAACCCATTTGCAAGGGATTATTCTTTTGTCTTCAGGTAGAGTTACCAATGTCCATGTATTATTCTGAAGGAGCGATTCATACTCACTATCCATAGCTGCTTTCCACTCTTTTGCTTTTGGGCCTGAAAGAGCGTCTTCCACAGTCTCTGGTTCCTTTAATAATGCTGATGAACTTGTTGTTTTCTCTTCGTGACAAAAATAAGTAGTAGGTTTACTCCTTGGTCTCAGAGTCATATTTCTTAACGGTATAGAATCGTCATCAAGTCTTTCCGGTATGTAATCTGGGTCATTATCTCTTTCTGAATCATCACTCCTGGCATCATACAATTGTTCCTCTTCTGAACTTTCATTTACTAAAGTATCGGTATCAGATTGTTGTTTAACTGTCTTTTTCTGTTCTTGTAAAGAAGTGAGTGGCATAATTACACAATTATTCCTAGCTGTGTGTTCCAAAAAAACAACATCTCTACTCTTGTATATTTGTTTTTTACTTTCATCATACAATCTGTAGCCTTTAGTGTATTCGCAATAACCCACAAATATCATCTTCGTAGCTTTTGAATCCCATTTTCGTCTGCTTTCTTTTGGAACATGAACCATTGCGTGACAACCAAATATTTTCATGTTATTTAAATTTGGTCTTTTACCTGTCCACATTTCATATGGTGTCTTGTAGTTCAAAGTTTTTGTTGGTGAACGATTTGTTATATATGCCGCTGTTGAAACCGCCTCAGCCCAAAACATTTTCTGTAGTCTGGAATTCAAAATTAGACATTTAGCTCTCTCTACTAATGTACGATTCATACGCTCTGCCATACCGTTTTGTTGAGGCGTATATGGGTTACTTGTTTGATGCTGGATACCAGATTTACACAAAAACAATTTAAACTCATTGTTTACATATTCTTTTCCATTATCTGTGCGCAATGTCTTTATTTTCTTATTAGTATAATTTTCTACTAAATTCTTAAATTCTTTGAACTTTTCTAAAGTTTCGGACTTGCTCTTCATGAAATAGACAGATACTTGCCTACTGTAATCATCAATGAAAGTTACATAATATCTGGCACCTCCAATAGAACTTGTCTCCATCGGACCACATAAATCTGAGTGAATTAATTGGAGCAATTCAGAAGCCCTAGTACCAGTATTTTTAAATGGTTGTCTACTCATTTTTCCCTCCAAGCAAGTTGTGCAAACTTGATTACCTTTTTTCGATAATTCAACCCCTTCTGCACTATCAGTTATTTTCTCTAAGTCTTTGAAATTAAGATGGCCCATTCTTAGATGCCATAAATTTATGTCTCGCTCATCTGCTGTTGATAGCAATGCCGGTGCTTCAGAAACATTGTTCAATATATACATGTTATTGCGATGCAATGCTGTCAATATTAACTTATTATTTTGATATATCTGGCAACCATCTCTCTCAAATTTTACTTCACAACCATTATTTACCATTTGACTTACAGAAAGTAAATTAACTGTTAATGTGGGTATACCTATATATAGTACATCTCTGACCTGTATTTTCCGTATTATGCCATCTGAGTCTCTAATCTGAAAATCCACCTTACCACTGCCTTTTACTGCTACTGTTTTATTGTCTGCAACCTTAATATTGTCAATAGTTGACGGAGATACATCATACATCCAATTCTTGTTATTGCACATATGCAGAGATGCTCCGGAATCAACATACCAGCAACTTCCATCCAATACGGGAGCAACTGGAAAAGCAGCATAATAACCATTATTAGGATTGTCATTATTTGACGGACCCCTTTTTTTATCTTTAAAGTAGCAATCCCTACTCATGTGACCATACTTGTTACATACAAAGCACCGTGGCCCTTTGGGTTGCCCTTTTCTCTGAGATTGGTTATTAGAATTTTTTGACATTGACTTTGACATAATATTTTGTTTATTATATGACTTGGCATAGTAAGCAGCTGAATCTGATACCTTAACTTCTTGTAACAACTTAGTTTTTACATAATCTGCAGTAATATTCACACCGGAGCTCTCCAAAGCCATTATCATTGGCTTGTAGTAATCAGGGAGGCCAGCGAGCAGCAACGTACCCAGCCACTCGTCTCCTACTACAAAATTGATATTTCTCAACTTGTGAGCTGTTGACATTACCTTATTGACATATTCCTCGACACTGGAGCAATTGTCTAAGTTAGTGGTGATCAAATCTCTCAATAAACCTACTTTTCTGCTAAGCCCGGAGTCATCAAACACTTTTTCAAGTTTAGTCCAAACCTGTTTCGCTGTTGTAGCCTCTTGAACATGGACGTAATTAACTGGGTCTACCAACAATATTATTTTCGATTTTGCTTTCGTATTTTTCTTGCTATCAGATACATAGCCTGGGTCAGATTCAACCTCCTGCCACAGTTCTTCATGTTCAAGGTAGTTTTTTTGGTAATTATCTCTCCCTATTAACTTCTCAATTGTACCCATTGATATTTGAGATACCATTTTTTAAAGTATTTTTCTGAAATTTCTGGAAAAAAAAACAAACGAACTCGCGAACAATGACAGGATTTTTCTAGATACTTTTTAAAATATTCTCGGACATAGGCCCATAACCTGATAAAATATGTTAATATTTTATTTGTACTAGATAATTAAATTAAACACGAACTGAGCAATACGACGGAATAATATATATTTTCAGACTAAAAACATTTTCTGTAGTCTGGAATTCAAAATTAGACATTTAGCTCTCTCTACTAATGTACGATTCATACGCTCTGCCATACCGTTTTGTTGAGGCGTATATGGGTTACTTGTTTGATGCTGGATACCAGATTTACACAAAAACAATTTAAACTCATTGTTTACATATTCTTTTCCATTATCTGTGCGCAATGTCTTTATTTTCTTATTGTTATAATTTTCTACTAAATTCTTAAATTCTTTGAACTTTTCTAAAGTTTCGGACTTGCTCTTCATGAAATAGACAGATACTTGCCTACTGTAATCATCAATCATCATCTGGGCCCATAACCTGATAAAATATGTTAATATTTTATTTGTACTAGATAATTAAATTAAACACGAACTGAGCAATACGACGGAATAATATATATTTTCAGACTAAAAACATTTTACAGAGTAAGTATTTATGAAACGTCAACATATGACGTATATACTATATTCAAAATAAGTAGATGGCCAGTATTGCAATTAATAGTTTCAACAATAGTCAATAGAGCATAGCTAAGGCTGTCACATTGCACAAACTGTATTTTTTTTGTAATTCATTTTGTATTTTTTTTTTATATTTACGTGACTCACCCCCGCCCCGGTATCTGAATGACTGATCAAGTATCATTTCTTGTCAACTATCATTTCCAGATTTTATGATTATTATTTATTTTGTGATTTTTCTTCCTTTTTTTAAATCCAGCTAAAATTAACTTCATGTACTGTATGTGAAGTAAGATATTATTGTGTACTGTATGTAATTTAATTAACGATGCACGGTCTAAAAAACTGCCTCAAGAATAAACAGCTTAACTTAAAAAAAAAATTAAAAATTATAATGTTTTACGGTGTCATACCTACACCACTTACAAGATAAATTGAGGTCTCGCTTGGTGTGTCTTCCGCAACAAAACTTACAAGAAAATATTTTTTAAAAACCCATTTTAGTTATCTTTATTGACTTCTGATTTATTACTTTTTAGGTAACTACCTACAGCTAGTATTAGTGTCAACCCTAACAATCAAGAAGAACAATATTTATATTTTGAATGACATTTTGATTTGTAATAAATACAATCGAGCGCGTGTGCGTGTGCACGTTTCTGACTGCTTTTCTATGAGTTTTTCTCTTTCTCACGCAACGTTTGGTGAAACAACAATCTTTTAGGCTCCGGTGACAGCTGAGTTGGTTTTGACAGAAGGAGCCTTCTTAAAGCCATGTATCCCTCCGTCATGGGAGGAGGCCCGTCCCTGCAGTGGGACATTATTTAGTATTAAGTAGTAGCAACTGGACACAAAGTATGCGCAGGGATTGAATGATTTTATACTGCTTCTATAGAAATAAAATATTCATCGGTAGCTTGTATCTGACACAAGACACAAAAGTGTCTACGTTTGCGCTATGCCTTAATGTTTCTAAATTAGTAAGCGACCCTCCTCACAATGCATGCCTTTGCAAGGAATACTGCAGACCCATGAAGTTAAACTATTACATGACCAGACGTACTTTACGATACGTACTTTAGAATAAGTCAATTGATTGAAACTACTATCGCTAAAATGCAACATTCACCTTTTTTTTTCTAATAATTGTTTGCCACAGTCCCTGACCTATGTAAGAGACGGAACATCGGGATGTTGATCTTCTTTTTCTATCTAGGTAACTTCATGTGGTTAAGGAGGATCTTGACATAAAGTTCCATACCAATCTGACTAGCCGGATCCACACCAAGCGATCCCGTGATCCATCGACGACGCGTCCCTGCGCGAGGCAAGTCCACATCAAGCGCTCCGGCCGCGATCAGATCGTACAGTGTGGCTCCGGCTACTGACCAGCACAGTATAGTGTAGGTACCAATTTTCACTCTCTCATAGGAGAAATCACATCTTCTCGGTGAATCTTGGTTGCGCTGTTATAATTATAAAGAGATACATTACCTAGTACACATCTCCCCGCCCCCCCTGGGGAAGATCCTAGCCTGCGCTATCATCTCCAGCACGGAAGTCTTCCCCGCGGACTGATAGTAGTTATGACATAAGTATAGAGATAAATTACCTAGTACACATCTCCCCGCCCCCCCTGGGGAAGATCCTAGCCTGCGCTATCATCTCCAGCACGGAAGTCTTCCCCGCGGACTGATCCCCGACAACCACGACGCGCGGCAGTCTGTCTGTCTCCCCCGCGTCCCAGCCTGACAGCTCGTCCAGTACCGCTGAGTACATGTCGATTAGGGAACGCTGGAAGTTATATACAGATCATATTAGAAAATGAACCCTCACACGGTGGACCGACGACCTGGTTAGGACGGAGGAAAGCCGATGGATGAGGGAGGCACAAGACCGCGCAGAGTGGAAACTTTTGGAGGAGGCCTATGTCTAGCAGTGGACGTCCATAGGCTGATATGGATGGATGGATTAGAAAATGTGACTATAGACAAAGATCTTCAACCAGTATGTGTTGCTAGTGATGACATATGAAACAGAGACTTTGGGCTTTCTCAGAAGGCTATGATTAACCAGAAGGCAATAAAAAGAGTTTTGTTGCGTGATCGAATCAAATGATTTCCGCAGGAATGCCAAAACATGGCGCTCAGAATTGCTCGATTAAAAAGGTTATACACGGTATGATGATGATACCATATTGAAAGCACGAATACAATTCAGTAAATAAAAGCAAGGAATGTTAGTCAAAAAACAACTTTACTCCGTGTCGTCATCAATCTGCCGGTCCACGGAACTAAAATCAAGTGGAAATGCAATACAACTAATTCACTATGGGAACCGCTGCCTGTCGCCAAAAAACAAATAAACACATAAATAAACTATTGATAAAAAAAATAACATAAATATGTAGCTGAATCTACATGTGGGAGTGAACCTTCATAAACTATAAATAAAAGCTATTTTTTTGTAGCACAGAAAGAATTATATGACGTTTTGTAGTCTAAAAAGATTCAATTTTCGAGTTAATTCCATAGATAGCGGTTTTCGCAGTTCTGACAATTATATACTTTAACGTTTTGTTCATAAGGGTGATATTCGCGTTATGTATCACCGATGACATCAGCGACAAGTTATGCGTACCAGCGCGTATTAGTGACACGCGTACCACGCCTACTTAGCACTTCCACTTGATTTTTGTTCCGTGTGCCAGTCTGACCAAATACACACAAAATACAAATACACACTACTTTAGAAGGACCCGATATCACCATGGAAGAAATACATGAGCGATAAGTTTGTTCCACAATTTAATAGTTCGGCATAGATAAAAAAACCTGAACATTTTGGTGCGAGACAATACCTGTACTGTAGTCTATACTAATATTATAAAGAGGTAAAGTTTGTGTGTTTGTGACGTTGTAGGGGGTAATCTCTGGATCTAATGAACCGATTTTAAAAAATCTTTCTGTGTTGAATAGTCCATTTATCGGGGAGTGTCATAGGCTATATATTATCACGCTATGACTAATAAGAGTGGAGCAGTAATGAAATATGTTTAAAAATGGACTCCTTGTTTTCGCCGCCCAACGAAGTGGGCACGGGTCAGCTAGTATAATTATAAAAGGATATTTTAAACATTAGACCGTCTAAGTCAAGGCTGAGTTGGGAGGTAAACATAATCCTAATAAAAATACCTTCATTTTCCTAGCAGAAGGTTGTCGTCCTTGCTTCAACAGCATATTCTGTTGCCGTAGCTCCCGGTTCTCTTGCTCCAACCTCTGCAGTTCTCTCTGATAACGAGCTTGAAGTGCTAGTACTTCCTCTTGTAGGGCGTGCACGCGTTTTTCTGAAGGCAGGTATTTGTTGTTATTATACCTATATATGATTCTCCGTGTGGTAACGGAGTAAAAATACAGTGTGTCACTACCCCATCTCATCCCATGGGTGTCGTAAAAACCGACTATCCGTGAATATTATCTTTACGTAATAAAAAGAAGGAAAACTTAAAATAAACCCTATACCAATTCGTTTGACCAGCGTGGTATTACATAGTAGGCCAAGTATCTATACGTCACGGGAGGAGGCCCATCCCTGCAGTGGGACATTAATGGGCTTTTATGATGATATATAATTCTCAAATAGCGACGATAGATGACGTAGGGTGGAATGGTAAAGGTGAAGGAGACCTATCTGACTTCAATTATAATTGTACACAACATTCATTATCCTACTCATTATTTCACTTATAGATATGATGATTTATTAAAGTTTTGTAATATAATACCAGTACATAATAAAGTAGAATACCTAATAGCTATAGAACAATATAAAATTAATAAATACAAAGAGCCAATAAATCACAAATATAATACTAGAAGTGCTGTCCAGGGTAAATATGTAATACCTTATGTAAGAAATTATTATGGTAAAAGAACTAGGCAATATTTAACTCCAAAAAATTTTAATAAGCTAGATTTTATAAGGAAACCGTCCAAAGATAGTATAAGTAGTACTGTATCATTTAAGAAAAGACTTAAAACCTACTACCTTAAGTAAAGAAAAAAAACAGTGTGTACATCTATATATTATATACTTTTTTAACTATTTTTTTTTTAAATTTTTATTTTATTTATATATAAATAATAAAGTGTACTGTTTAATATATAAGTATATTATGAGTATATAATGTATAGTAGGTATGTAAGTATAGCATATAAGTTTAAGTAAAGAAAAAAACAGTGTGTACAACTATATATTATATACTTTTTTAACTATTTATTTTTTATTTACATATATAATAAAGTGTACTGTTTAATATATAAGTATATTATGTATTATGTAAGTATAGCATATAAGTTTTAATGTATTAGTACCTAAGTATAGTATATAAGTCAAATGTAAGAGCACCAATATCGCCAACAAACTGGCAACAGTTTGGCGATTTTGTTTTATTTGATGTAATGTGTAAAAATTGAAAGAATAAACGATTTAAAAAAAAAAAAAAAGATAATGAAGTAAAAGTTTATTTTTCACGCAAAAATAATATATGTACTTAAGCATGAGGAATTATGGCAAGTTTTACTTCTCTCTGTTTTGTAAAGACTACTTCGTTATGCCTCGAGCTCGGATAAAACATGTATATTATGTTTGTTTATATAATTTTGACAAACAGACTATCCAACACGAAGTGATTGTTTAAGCTCATCGCAACAGGGGGACATTAACATGCAGTTATAATGCTGTTGATGCCAACATTTGCCAATAACAGAGGTAATTCGATTTTTTTGTCAATTCTCTATGTGCAAAGAGGCAGCCACACAGAAAATTGACGTTGTCCTATTAATAATCTAATACATAATATTATCTTTACGAAGTAAAAAGAAGGAAAACTTGAAATTAAACCTTATACCAATCCGTCTGGCCAGCGTGGTATCAGTAGGCCAACTATCCCTCCATCACGAGAGGAGGCCTGTCCCTGCAGTGGGACAGGTTTTGAACTCTTTTTTAATCAGCTTTATGAGAGAATGAGATGATATGACATCACATGAAGAAGGAGATAACTTACCATAATGTGAATTGTCATCGATCTGCCTCGCTGGTTGCGCAACCGGTTTACTCTGCAGGTTGTTCACTATCTTGGCGGGTTGCTCTGCCGAGATATGGTGGACTAAGGATTATGGTAACATATCAAATAAAAATAATTATGGAGAAGTGTAGAAAAATGTATTTCTTTTTATTAAAAAGCAAATCCAAAATCAGAGCGTCAAAAACCAAATAAGCAATTTTTTTACACATTTTTTACATTTCTTTTAGATTGACACTTAAATGGGACTAATTTAAAAGTACCTGGTATACTTTACTGTATACTATTTTTTTTTTATTTGTAAGAAAAGAGTTCTGGAGAGAGAACATCCATCTTTTACTTGTGTTGTGTTGTAACTGTTAAAAATTGTATACATTAATACATTGCAAAAATATGTACAAGTCAACTGTTAGTAGTTCTGTTCATAGAAAAAAAAACAGATTAGGTGGAGCAAAAATTATATTGTAAGAAGTTGGAAAACTACAAGTTTAAGGAAGATTATAGGGTTATTTAAAGAGGTAAAATATGCCTGAAATACTATACTGGCATACATACCATACATAAACATAATATTTTAATACATAAATAAATTAATAGGAAAAACAAAGGCATATAAAAAATACAATTTTGCAATCTTATTTGAACAGCCAGAATATAGCTATCAGAAAATTACTCGCAGTAATTAAGAAAACACAATCTCCCCACCAAAATTTTAGTTTCAAAATTAAAATCTGCGCATTCATATAGTCGACCGGGTTGAAGTTGCAACAACTTTAACCCGGTCGTCTTAGATTGCGCATACCATATATTACAAAACAAAAACAAATCAACACACTTACCTAAACTACCAGTATTGTTAACCGCAGCAGCCGCTACAGCATCCTCATACCGCTGTGACAGCCAGGCCCTCAGCTCCGCAGCTCTGGCGATGCTGGCGTCACGCAGGCGAGGATCTATGTGCACCGACAGCGTCAGTGGGACACCTAGCGAAGGCAGGACTTGCTACTACCACGACCGGTTGTTTAGTTTAACTACTTTGTACTTGGCTATATATTCTACTTTCAATGATATTAAACTATATACCAAATAGTGTATAGTGTTGTAAAATTATAGAGACGTCTAAAAAATGCTGCTTTAGAGTTTGTTACGCCGCTCCTTCTCTACTAGCGCCTTGGAAGCGGTGGTAAAATTTGGAAAACATTTAATATATAAACTTAGACTAAGTAGTTTTTAACTGACGTCAATAAGCTGTTATTTTGTAACATTATGTTGAAAAATAAAAAAACTGAAACATAGTACAAGCTTTGCTTAGTTTGGGATGGCGTTGTGTGAATGAATGAGAGATATTTATTTATTTAAATCAATTCGTCTGGTTAGTATCGCAGTCCAAATTTTCATTAATAACTAGACTGTTTTACAGTGGGATATAAATCGCTGCTATGATGATGGAGATTGGTAAGAAAAGATAAGATATGGTATAAGTGTAGCATTGTAAATGTAAATTTTGTCCTTTTTATGCCTTGTTTTTCAGTTAGAATGCTAGCCTTGCTTTTAGCAAAAGCCTAGGGATGGTAATATACATTTTACAAGTAAACTGAAATATTAACCTTTTGAGTGCCACATTAATAAAGAAAATCTGTGTTCTTTAAACCAATTATTCAATAAATTTTAATTGAATATGGTTCATTTGAAATATTAATTGAGAAACAATATTTTTGTATTTGTACTTCATTGGTGTCATTTGAACATTTTGATTTGATGTCTATAGGCATCTGTGGCAATCCAAAAGTTAACAAACAACATTTACTACTCACCAAGTTGAAGATTCTCTCCGATCTTTTCCTTGGCAGATATGAGGGTAGTTGTAAACTGATCCCACTGATCATTATCTGGTAATAGTTCATTGAGCCACCCCATGTCAGGAAGACCATCTTTCCATTCTGTATATTTCTGGAAATAATTGTATTTTATAAGCAGATTTGTCAAAAAAGAATGAAGAGTTATAGATACATAAATTCATGCATTGGTCCTATATGCCGAAAGAATGGAATGACATGTAATATAAACATACCAATCCTGCTTTTATTTCTCTACACTATTACATACATATAATATTCCAAATGATGTGTATGTCACATCTCTGTAAGTCCTTCTAAGGAGTATCCTACCAAGATTAACAAGTAGGTACTATCCTGTTGTAAATTTCTATAGTATCCATTCTCTTAATATGCCCAAACCACCAAGCATACTTCTCTCAATCATGGTCAATACCTCTTTTTTCAATTCTCAACTTTTTATATGAATCACCCTATAAACCAAGACACTAGAAATACTATGCTGGGAGTACACTTCCAAAACTCACTTAAATAGAAAGTATATTGTAACAAATGAAATACAAACCTTATTCAATGTCATGCCACCTCCAACAGCACCTCCAAGAATAAGGTACCTGATCTTTAGTATTCCTCTCACAGCCCGAGCCACAAGCATGCCATATTGTCTCCGCTGCATATGACTAGGGTCTATCGGCTTATGGAGGAGCAAACTGCGGCCTGTCCACACTGAGAATGCTACTGCTCTCTTGTCTACTACATTCCATTGTGACTTTTTTAGTGCTGATCTGAAAATATATATTTCACATAGATTAAATACAGTCTCTGGGTTGGACTGGATGCAGAAGGCGCAGGACCGTGTTAAGTAGCATGTATTGGGAGAGGCCTATGTCTAGCAGTGGACTGCGATAGGCTAGTTGATTAATTGATAAAATGGGTTATGAAAGTTCTTATTAACTTGTAATCATGCTTTGTAGGTGATGTAGAAATTTACTAAGCTATTAAAAAGTTATAAAAGTCTTATGGTATGTTTAGAAATTTCATCATGTGAAAACTGATACACTGTACCTATGTGTGCTGTGACACATTTACATAGTTTGATTAATGGGGTTATATTAGGTTTATTGAAGCACTTTTGGGCTACTTTCAAACATGTAAGAATTCATGATGATGTTTTATAGTTATGCGTTAGTGCAACGTACAAATGTGATCAGTGATCCATGATCTTTAGATATTCTGCTTCACAAAATACTGGCATCGAATAAATAAACACATTTCTTGTATTTTAAAAGGACTTGTGAATAAGAGTGAAAATAAATATTCTATTTACTTTATTATTTTACTTCAAGGTCATCAACCATTTACCAGTGCAAGTACTGTGCTTGATAATAAAATATTATGATTTTAAGCCGTATATAATTCCGGTAATGTTAGGATGATAACATCGGTGGATATTATGTATTGAAGAAAAACGTATTTGAGTGAAAAGTTCGAAAGTTAGGAGTATCCTTACCTCATACGATTGTGTAGTATTCGCGACATCTTTACGTAATCTTTTCAGTTTAGTTTACTGTTTCATAACCTTTCATAGGATCTTCGTGAAAACTAAATAAATTAAAAAGATCTCATTTCATAACCTCCACCGGTTCTAAGAAAAAAAAATCACGTAATAACAAATTCTATATAATTGTGTATAGTTTCACTTTATCAAGCATATATTACACAATCAACTTGTAAATAATTATAAATCACTTCATATTTTGAATATTGACAAATTACACATCTCAAAGGACATTGCAATTTTCGTCGATTTCATTTTTGATTTTCGTTTTGATAATCCTACTGTTGCGTGCAATATAAAAAAAGGTTGATAAAAATAAAATTTGATGCATTCTTTAAAAATATTACAGCAAAGGTTTAAAAGTTAATCTTGTGATTATTACAATATTTAATGGTGTTGAACTAAAATCATCATAATACTAATTATTTACGGTAGATAAATTCGGGAAACCTCGATAAATTAACATTACGTTTTGTTCGCGAGAAAAACAATCATAACATTTCAGAAATGTCAATTACGTCATGTGTTATGTCAAATGGGAACTTGTTTTGCCAACTAGACAAATTGTGTCATTCGTGAAAATAATGCAATTTTCTCGTTGTTTATTTATCTCGTTACAAAGTTTTTCAGTTCTAAAACATTAGTGTGATATGTGACATTAGATTAAAACGTTAAAGATGTCGTGGCTTAATCTAAACCAGAGTTTAAACAGTCTAAAAGGTCAGATTACCAACATCGCATCTGAAGTCTTTTCTGAAGCCAATGTGCAAGATCCTGCTGATGAATCTGTACAAAATAACTCCAATGTAACAGAGCTGGAAGATAAGTGTCGTAATCTGGAACTCGAGGTGAGTTTATGTAATTTAATACGTAATTATTGTTGTCTGTCAGACGATTGTTATAGGTTATGTTTTTGTATTTTTATTATTATACCAAGACAACTGACCGTAAAGCCTACATTCATAATCTCGTAAGAGACAAGTATTACATCACATTGTAGTAATGAAAGTCTGAAGAGCAGCTTGAAACTGTAATAAGTGTTAAGTAAACAAACATTGTATTGTTATTTTGATGCATCTCTCTCTTTTCGTCATGACTAACTTTATATTTGCGTCGCTAACGTTAGCAGTGTTGTAAGAAGGATTAATATTATTTCGCAACACATAAGTGTTATAAAACTTTCATACATACATTAGGACTACTATGATTGCAAATGAAAGTATGTTGATCACATTAATACAGATGTTCAGATAAAGATAAAAGCAAATTAATCAGATTAGTAAATCAAACAATATTTTACATATATATTGATAGTATAAAGCACATTATCTAGTTTGAATATTGTTTCTAACACGTTTTTGATTAGACCCTAGTATGATTTTTTTTAATAATGTACTAGCTTACTTAATTAAGTTTTGTAGATGTTTTCATTTTATTTAAATTTTAGGGTCCTACAATCTATTTATACCCGAACTGTGATTCATTGTAGTAAATATATGGGGTTGTGGTATTCATTGTTTCACTTTTCGTTGTCACATATTACACAACATAGTACTATATAGGGATCATTAATATTATAATAATATAATATAATAATAATAGCCTCCCGTATAATCCCTAGTACTTTGTCGTGACGTTGCGAGTAATGACCCCTATCCAGCAGCCTACCAATAAGTGTCTTGCCGTACCAATTTCTTTGCCACATTCCGTGCATTTTTTGTCCGTGGCTTTTCCCCATCTTACAAGATTGCTTTGATCGGGGAGAGTCAATTGGAGGCGTTGAGGTAGAATTTAAGTAATGCTGGTGACCAGTCGTAAAGCAAAGTGCGCCACTTCAAGGCTAAAGGTATACAGTAGTCCCCTAGAGTAACCCATTCATTTTGCATTTCTAGGTTCATTGCGTGCACTCTGTAGCTGTCATTCTCATCTTGGTTAAAGAAAGATTTTATAATTTCTTTGTCCGATTGACTATCCGTGTTTCCTAGACCTACTCTACTAGTTTGTGCGCCTATCATGAACTTTTTGTGGAATTGTAACCGTGACTCGAGCGCAGATGATTTTTTATCAGTTGGGATGGTTGATAAGACTTGCATTTTAGTAACTCTTAGATGTTTGTAGAGTTCCGATGGTTTTTTTAGTTTCATCCCAAAGTTATCTAAATGATCCAATGAAAATCGTAATGACGTACCTACTGGACGGTAAAATTTTAAGCTAAGAGTTATCGATTTGTAAGGATTATACTATGTTTGTCCTTGTGGTGACACAGTTAGAATACAATATGTCACCACCCCATCTCATCCCATTGGTGTCGTAAAAACCGACTAAGAGACTAACCGTAAATATTATCTTTACGGAGTAAAAAAAAAGGAAAACTTGGTAGGCCAAGTAGCCCTCCGTAACGGGAGGAGGCCCGTCCCTGCAGTGGGACATTAGTGGGCTGTTGATGATAGTAGAATTGTAATAACATACGTAATCTATTCTATATAATACTATCAGAGTAATATATCCTCTATCATTTACACACAAGAAGGGTAAATTTACCCGAATACAAATAATGTTGTACGTGATATAGCTGTCTCATTCATACATATACTTGAAGACAGAGATGGCAGATGTGTGCACTATTGACTCATAGGCTAAACTTTTTTGGGCCATGAAGTTAGCGATACCTATTAGTTATTTTTCTAATTTCGTTTTAATTAGTTTACGGCACCGTCCTAGAATTAAGCTACCCGCACAGCTCAATCCGTGGGATCTCCCAGGTCCTCCGTTTTACTGACGTCTAGGCACTGGGAATAAAAATATATTAATAATAATCTTCACACATTCACACAACGCCATTTAGTCCCAAACTAAGCAAAGCTTGTACACTCAAGGAAATTAATTGCTTAGCAGTTTGCACAATTTTGAAATCGGTCAGGTTACTATTTACCGACTACAGACGACTGATGACGAACCCCGACATCTTGGCAGTCGTAAAATTGAATGGACAAGGTGTATATACCTAGCCTTGTCTATCTCTATCTATGACAGACAGGTATTTTGTGTTCAAGTAAAATTCTTTAATTTTATATTGAAGTTCGTGACACTAACCCCCGATTTCCAAATAACTGATCAAGTAAAAATCAACTAATCAAGTGTCAAAACTGTTATTTTCAGGAACTAAAATGACCGTTTAGACACTTGATTAGTTGATTTTTACATGATCAGTTATTTGGAAACCCGGAGTTACTCGAACTTTGACGTGTCGATAATACTGTCAAAATTTATTTTTTACTCTTTGGACAGAATGTAATTTTTGCAAGTTTGTAAACAAAGAAGTTTGTAATGCGATTCTTACATATTGGCTATTATCTTATGACTATTTTGAGGTGTAATATCTTTCAAATTTGTTATGATTATTTCGGTATATAATACGACAAAATTACGTAGGTTGTCTACCTGCTAATCAATTAATTTCCCTGACCGTACTATGGGTACTAGACAACGGATAAACATACTTAAATACTTTTTTTTTGTAAATACATTCATATTATACATAGAAAACACTCAGACCAATGCAAACAATCATGTTCATGCACACAAAGATTAGCATTGAGCGGGAATCGAACCCGAGACTTCTGCGTAGCAGCCATGTAATATACCGACTGCTCCATAGTGGTCGTCAATAGGACGGTAGATGGGGCTAGCTCTGGTGGGAGAAGCCACAGCTGTAAACAGCACTCCGAACAATCACTAATCCCACCTGATAAGGTTTTGGGTGGTTTAAACGGTGTTTGCTGAGAGCTTTCTTAACTGGCCTCTGGGATATGTAACCCGACGACAGATGTTTGGTAGGGCTGACATATTTCTATTTTTATCATACTTTTTATGTTGAAGTTTTCATCTGTCGTAGCTATGTTGTAGTGCGTCTTCTTTTGCAGTCGGTTTTATGGTCGGTCGGTCGGTTCACGCGATGACTGGTGGATGATATTCAATCAATCAATCAAAAACATTTATTTCCTTCACAAATATTACGGTGTTTTCTATGTATAATATGTATGTATTTACAAAAAAAAAAAAAAGTATTTAAGTATGTTTATCCGTTGTCTAGTACCCATAGTACAAGCTCTGCTTAGTTTGGGACTAGATGGCGTTGTGTGAGGAATATATATTTATTTATTTATTACAATTAAAGATATAACTACAAATTACAATAATATGTAAATAATAGCAAATTATGTCCGATGTAAACGATTGTTACCATTCTGGTTTTGCGCATTGTTTACAAGTTTAGCTGTTTTGTTGTTATGTAATTCAGGAATGTTTCTTAATTGGTTTTTATAATTGTTGAATGAAAATTGATTAAAAAAGAACTTCGAAGTCAAAGATAACGGCTCTTTTAATTTATCCGCTTCGTGCTATACCCTCCTGGGGGCCAGGATATTTTTTTTAAATTATGAAATATATATATTTTTAAATTTATTATTTATTCAATAAAAATTAAAAAAAATTAAATTATTATTATTTAAATTACTAAACGTTAGTGTTTAAATATTAAAAGTTTACACGAATTTCATTAAATGGCACTGTATTTTATATTTTCTGGTATGTATTATACACATGACATTATGTAGGTATATGACGCCAGGCCCCAGCAGGATACGACAGTATTTATAGTGTCGAGCGGCAGCCGTATGGCAAGATTTGTATGAAAACAAATCGATACCTTAAATCTCAAATGGCGTAATCACCATTTTGGACAAAATGACTTTTGAATGCTGTGTTACTCAATTTTTTTTTCTCTATCGATCTGTCTTATCAGAGTTTCAAAATTCGCAAAAAAGTGGTGATTACAGCCCACGTATTTAGCATCGCTAAACAAGGATTTTCTTATTTTGTAGCTGTACATACCTTTAAGAATACAATTCTTAAGAGTTTGGTCGATACACCAGTTAAAATTATAATGATATGAAAAATATTGACTATCGAGTTAGACGTATAGGACTAATATATTTAACAGTGGCGTTTACGACGCAAGATAGTTTAAGACTTGAAATAAAATAAATAACTGTTAGGGGGTATCAACCTTTTTGTATTTCATTTGGCGTTTACAACCCATGGAATCATAAAAATATGTTATTTGTTTTTGTCGTATCGACCATGATGCAAGAAATGTGGCGTTTACGCCAAAAAAAAACTGAATTTTAATTGTGTGGAGTCCATCACAGTGGCCGTCATTTTTTTCATCAGCTCGCAAAAGGCCAAGACCTTATCATGTTGAAGTCTTAGATCATACAGACTTCTTAGATTTTGAAGACGTGACTAGCTATAGTTTCACTCCATCTTTAATAAAAAGTCTTAAGCTCAAAAACATAAGAACAGTTACTTTTAAGAAGAAAAAACCCAATGTAATCTACGTAAAATATTCCATGAAAGCTGATGTACAAGAAGTTAATTTTACATTATGTGAAAAAGGAAATGTCAAGCATAAAGGGAAAGGTAAGGGAAAAGGAAAAGGCAAGGGTAATGGGACTGTCAAAGGAGTTGAAGAAGTAGGGCATGAAAAAGACTGTGAAAATGTAGAAAGCACTTCGATGTGCCAAGAAAGATATAATGTGAAGCCTCTTTACCTCAACAAAATACATTGTCAAAATACAAAGACCTTATGCAGCTTTGTAATAACGGTACAATACCAAAAATGTATCACGAAGAGTATCGTCGTCTGCCTTCAGATAAAAATGTACTCGACGTTTTAGAGGAAACCGATGAAGAGGACGAAGAAGAGGAGTCTACAGAAAACTATGTTTAAATACTTTTATTACGTCATTTTATTCGTGTTCATGTTAAACCGAATTTAATCGAAGTCTGTGATTTATAATTAAACTTAAAGAAACCTAAGGTTGTGATTTAAATATTTAAGTCTATTAATTATAGTAAAGTTATTGTGTTATTTTTTTACCTAATAGGAGGTAGGTACTCGTACCTATTGAAGATTGTTTGACATTAAAAAAAATAAAAACGTTAGTTTTACTTCTTTACACACAACTCGTAGAAGACAATTAAGGATTACTGACAGGAATCTTACTTAGTGCCTAACTAAGTAAGATTCCTGTCAGTGCGGATGTTAGTAGTCTTACTTCATGCAAAGTATAATAATATTGTTTCTCTTTAACTAAAAACAGAATTAAACATACACAAAACTTTAGTTTGAACTTCATACCAAAATTATTCTGTTTGTATAATTGAAATAATAAAACGAAATATTAATTTTGTAACAATTAAACTTTATTTTAATTTTCCTCAAAGTGTTTTATTTATAAAAAACCTAAAATGGCCATTTTAAATGCGTTCACTCTAAGCCAACTAGGCTGTTACAACGTAACTTTTTACAGAACAGCGTTTTTTTTGGGTCGTAAACGCAAACATATTAATATATTTTTGGCGTAATCACAAATCATTTTTGTAATTATTGGATGAATTTTTAATACCATAGAACTGTGTTATAAAGCCGCCCATGCCATATAATTATACCCAAGTTTCATTTAAATAACATTATTAGTATAAAAGATATGAATTTTAATTTATTTTATTTTTTCTGTTTTGGCTCTCCTGAAAAGTGACGATTTGGTGATTACGCCATTTGAGATTTAAGGTATCGAAATGAACGTTGCTTTTGCCGTTCGAAAAACGCACGGCAGCCGTACGGCACGAAACAGCTAGATTGAAAGAGCCCTTACAACTGAAATCCAATAGATTTAATTGTGGTGACAAATTAAGAATACAAAACAACGTCACCATCCTCCTCTTTCTATAGAAATTGTGGGCGTATAGGGAGTGTACGGGACAAAATAAATGATAAGTTTTGATATTTGATTTAAATGATTTATTGATATAATTGTTACAAAATGCTAATGATTAAAGTTATGATAAGAGTACACGCGGCGCGGCGAGTTAACGTGAACTGATACTTAAAGCTAATAAAATGTATGCGGTACAAAATGCTGACAAACATTATTCCATTGTGCGGTTGCACCGTACAGGGAGCGAATAAGGGATCGAAACCAAAATATTTTTTAGAAAATAGAAACTTGAAACAAATTTTGCGTGGGATTAGTAAGTTAAGCTTCCTTCCATCACTGGAAGATAGAGATGGACCCAAAAGGTCTTAAATAGGCTAATAAAAAGCTATATTTCTTTATTAGATGTATGATTAAAGTAGCATCAATCTAAGATGGCCGAATTAACCTTGATGTTCATTTAGAACTCCCTGTCTTACTTTAGAGTCAATAAAACGAATACTTTCGTTCAACATTTTGATTAACTTAATATACCTATTTGAAGTATTTTAAGTTGTTTCAGAAATGTAAATGGTAAATGATTAAAGGCCATTCAACTTAGTTTGAATTGATATCAATGTTATTTGCATTACTTAAATATACTTACTTACGCATAGAAATGAAGGAACAATGAGTGTTGAAGCATAGCTTTTATTATTTAAAATATATGGAATTGACATCCATTCTGTGTTTTAGAAATTTTCCTACTTATATAACAGTATTCAGTATTCATTTATTTATTCAAAGTAGTACAATAATATTGTATCTTTTTGACGTCATCTAACACTACTTAATCTAAGTTTATTAACATTTCAAAGTTTTGAAAACTTTACCACCGCCTCCAAAGCGCTAGTAGAGAAGAAGCGGCGCAACAAACTCTACTGCTGCATTTTCTTGACGTCATTTTTTTGACATAGGAGATAACTGTAATTAGGCGCTGCATACATAACCATAACCAGGGATTTATTTATTTATTTATTTATTGGTGTACAAACAGTTCACAATCATGTTACATATAAATTAGTACTATTGACATAATGTTCTTAATCTAGAATGTAAACCTTAAATAGCACACACAGCATGTACAAGTTGTCAAGCATTGCACTTATAAAATGCGAGGCGTACAAATGTTCACTTAATTAGTGTCTTTTCTTAATTTGGTAGATATAAATATAAACAGTTAAAAAGTTAAGTCAAAGAAAATATTACAAGCTATTTATTGTGTAGAGTCTATACAAATAGAAACGCTTCTACGAAAGGCAACGTAATTAGTATTATACAGGTCAATATCAACAGTTGTGTCTTTGCCAACACCACCAGATGTAACCAATTCATTGTAAGAACGACACATGCGGGTGATAGGGTTATAATAAGAGGTGTTATTTGTATAAATATCTAAAACGAAAGGTCTGGGATGTCTTGGATTGGGCTTAGAGTTAAAATTTATACATGTCAAAAGCGGGGAAGAAGAGACTCGTGAGTGTACTAATTTGTATAAAAATAATAAATCTTGAATTTTACGACGCGAATTAAGTGAAGCGGTTCTAAAATGGAGAACTCTTTCCTCACAAGAAGTCAGACTGCGACCAAGGTGGGCTCTGAATGCTATCATTTTTAAAGCTTTATTTTGCACTTGTTCAAGTCTATCGATATGCACTCTATAGCATGGTGACCAAACGACACTAGCATATTCCAAGATGGTCCTAATGAGTGTATTGAAAAGGTGGATAAAGCTGGATGGTTTTTTGAAGTCTTTGTTGCTTCTGAAAATGAAACCGAGAAGTTTATGTGCTCTATTAACTACATCATCATAATGGTCGCGAAAGGTGAGTTTGGAATCGAAACGTACGCCCAAGTCTTTCACTACGGCTCTACGTTGTAAGATTGTGCCCTCCAATTTGTAGTCAAAAGATATTTTGTTCCGTTTGTTGGTAAAGGAAATAGCTAGACATTTATCGACATTAAGATATATGTTGTTGGAATTGCACCAGTCGGCTATAGTATGGACATCATCTTGAAGAGCCTTACAATCAGTTTCACTTACTAGGAGACAAGGACACTGAAGCTTATCAACAAGGTCATTTATAAAAATATTGAAGAACAGTGGCCCCAAATGGGACCCCTGTGGCACGCCAGATGTAACAAATCTCGATGATGAATTGAAGCCCTTCATTGTAACAATCTGACTACGATTCGAAAGGTAAGACTGGATCCACCTCAGCAAGTCACCGTGCACTCCATACCAAGAAATCTTTTGACAAAGTATATAGTGGTTGACTTTGTCAAAAGCCCGGCGGAAAT
This sequence comes from Schrankia costaestrigalis, assembly GCA_905475405.1. Classification (NCBI taxonomy): domain Eukaryota; kingdom Metazoa; phylum Arthropoda; class Insecta; order Lepidoptera; family Erebidae; genus Schrankia; species Schrankia costaestrigalis. The sequence goes on along the minus strand of FR997852.1, from coordinate 11,354,663 downwards.
CGGTGTACACGGAGTCCACCTGACCACCCCTTGCGAAAGCTGAGCATAAATATTGTTTGTACTCTAGCAAATTGGTGATTGTGGATTTTTGTTTAACAAACCCATGCTGGCTTTCTGTTATATATGGCCTTACATGAGCGTAAAGAGAATCATATACTATAGATTCGAAGACCTTAGCCATACCAGAGAGTATACTAATGGGCCTGTAGTTCTCGCATAACTCGGAGTCCCCACTCTTCAGAATTGGCACGATGATCGCTGTCTTCCACAACGTCGGAAAAAAACCTGATTTAAGAGAGAGATTAAAAATAATATTTAAGGGAACGCAAAGTTGTTCGGCACATTCTTTTAAGAAAATAGGCGGCAATCCATCAGGACCAGCTCCTTTTTTGGGGTCAAGAGCTTTAAGTTTACGACAAATAGTTGACTCAGTTACAACTAAGTGTGACAATGTGCCATTGAAACGCTGTTCCTGACGTAGTTCGCAGGGTGCTGACGAGTCATCAAATACTGACACAAAATACTCAGAGAAAAGCTCACAGATGCCTTGACCATCAGAGGAGGATTTATTACCGAGGGAAACAGTACTAGGGACACCCGTTTTAGCTCTGCGGTTATTGATGAAGTTCCAAAATACTTTGGGTGCACTATCAAGTGAGTCCTCCGTATACGCCGTGTATGCATCACGACATGCTTTTAGGAGAGATTTTGATCTATCACGCAGCAAGCTAAAACTATCATAATCTCTCGGGTTACCATACTTTTTGTAACGTTTGTGATATTTTCTTTTTTCGGCCAGGCACTTCTTCAATGTGGGAGAGAACCAGATAGGAAATTTATCATTATGTAGTTCCTTCAAAGGTACATGCTTGAGCAAGGTGTTATTTATTATGGTGTAAAAGTTATCAATGGCAAGGTTAACGTCATCTGTGTTCAGTACATCTAGCCAGCTTACTTTATGTAGCTCGTCCCGAATGTTTAAATAGTTGCCTTTTCGGAAATTAAAACATCTCTGGCGATTTGGCCTTAAAAGTCTAGGTGTAGTTAAGTCATTTGTAAGATGAATTTCAATTGGAGGATGATGGCGGTCTTCACGACAGAGAGGGTGGGTTTGAGAAACTTTAATGTTCGACACAGATGCCAACACCAAATCGAGACAACGTCCAAGATCATTGTGCAAGTGATTAAATTGAAAGAGGTTGCATAGTAACAGAGAGTCACACAGTAGTCTGGCCCGTATGTCAGTAGGGAAAGGTAAAGTAGGTGTTAGATAAGGGTTGGTAGTACGCTGCCAGGTTAAGCTAGGTACATTAAAGTCACCTATTACAATGTTTATGTCATTAGCATCAAAGTTATTAATTGTTAGTTGTAGGTTATTATGAAAATTTGAAAGGTCAGATGCAGGCAGATCTGGTGGCAGATAACAAAGACATAAGTTGATGTTACGGGGATGGTTGGAATGTTTATCGTTAGGCAATATAGATATCCAAATATTCATACACCGTGGGCAGTTCCATCTACGACGCTTCACTTTGTACTCCTCCGTATAAATCTCTTTCGACATACAGCAACATTGATAATGGTAGGTGTCCCGACATCCAGAACATATAAGTACTTCTTCATCGCCTGTAGGACTGCTACAAGCGTTACAACAACTCATAATTGGTTCAATAATCGAAATCGAAGCGCAGAAATCAGATCAGTGAGGTGGTGGTATGGGTTAAATCCTTTGCCTAATTCTGAATTGTCAAGATGTGTCTATGAGAGCCAACTAAACGCTGCAACGCTGTCAGTGCCGTTAAATTTGATGCTGACAAATGACAAGTGGTGACATATCACACATGCATTGTTGATACACAAGATATTTATTGTGATGTTTCCGGAAAAGTTTTATAAACACCCTTCTAGTGCTAGAAGAAATCAACTTTGAAAAATAACGGCCACTGATGTTTATCAAAATTTAGTGGATTATGCAGCCAAACAATGTGTGTAAACAAAAATACGGAGAGGACTTGCCAATCTGAGGTACTGTGGTTCCGTTTCCAATTTGTTTACTGTCCGCCAAACACTTTAGATCACAAAAACTTATATTTGAACAGAGCCAGTGAGTGTACGTGCACTTGCTTATACGTCCAGACCGGAATCTATTCGGATTATTCAATTATAAAAGTAGCGTCGTGATGTAGGTAGTACATAGAAGTGGGAGCACCAAATCACATCCATAAACAACTATCCAGTAATAAAGACGTCGCTCAGCCAAATGAACCTTAAATAAAAACTCAGAAGTGTATTAAAATGTAAATTTATTAATGCCAGGGTCGACCAGCGCATGATTTATGTTCGTCTTAGGCTGAGTTCGTTTTGCGAAACTTCTATAACATTGTTAGTAGGTAAAGGAAACATTTTCAGAGCTGATTGTGCTAAGACATGGAAGAGCGGATGTTCATTTATGTTACACAGCGGCTCGTATCATGCTGCTGTCATCATAATGCGAAGCCGACTACGTTCAGCAATTAGTAGACAAGACTATCCAGTTGATTGCAACAATCACATTATCATTATTGCCATTACAGCCAAAAAGCCTATTGCTGGTAAAAGCGTCTATTTCAAATGTTTTCACTCTTCTGTTTTCGCAATGGCGTCGTATTCTGGTAAATGCTTTCAGCAATTTTTGGTTAATTTAATCGTCTCAGTGGTTTTTTTTGCAATCGCACGTTCGTAATGCAGTGCACCATATATGGTACACGTGCATTGTTTTAGTATTGTGTCTGCTGGCGCCACTGTGAAAGGGTTAACTTCCTAAGTTAAGATTATATATGAAGTTTTTTTTGGAAATATTACACTACCTTATATTATATTTATGATGGAATAGTGTACTAAAGAAAACAGAATTCTGTCCATCATCACAATACATCATAAAAAACAAAAAAAAAAGTTTAATTCTAATCTCATGGCCACACACTCCATAAACACGTATGAACTAAAATGGCCGTTAGGGTAGATACGGTATCGTATGTTTGCACAGCGATAAGAACTGATAACGTACAGCTTTCGGGCGAAACCTGTACCGCCCGGTGTACCTATACATATATCTACGGGGATTACGGAGCTTACACATAATATTATTTTAGTTTTTAATACTTATTCTAGGAAGTTATCCGTGTGGTGACGGAGTAAGAATACAATATGTCACCACTCCATATCATCCCATGGGTGTCGTAAAAACCGACTAAGGGAATAACCGTAACTACTATCTTTACGAAATAAAAAGAAGGAAAACTTGAAATTAAACCCTATACCAATCCGTCTGGCCAGCGTGGTATTACTAGGCCAAGTATCCCTCTGTCACGGGAGGAGGCCCGTCTCTGCAGTGGGACATTAATGGGCTGTTATGATGATACTAGAAAGTTTAGACTTTGGTACGAAGTTTTTCTCGATAATTAGTAACTTGCAGTATGCTTTACACTAAGACGTTGGACGATTCGTCTTAATTAGATTGAAAAGGATTTTCCTTTTCACGTGCGGACTTTTGCTCTGAGGTAAAAGTCTAATTAGAGTATTTATATCCGCGCCTTTGTTGAGTAATTATATTATTATGGTCTTGTCTCAGTGCCAAATACAGTGTATACAGTGTCTCAGGGCCCAATACACTCTGGGAGAACTTCAATAATAGCATGCATAACACAAACTGATCTGGGTTACATACTCGTAGTATAGGGTGTTTCGACAAGAACTTTGTGTTTTAATTGGGGCAATATCAAAGATGTTATAGTTTTGACGTTTCGTATTTGGCGGTATTTGTAGTAGGTGCTTTGGCGTTGGATTATTTTGAAGACAAAGTCCAAAGAGTATAGTATACTACGGAAACAGAGACTGAGTCAGACAGAGTGACACGGACCCAGCTGAATCGATTGCAGCCTTAAAACTCAAAATCCGTTATGTCATTAACGAAATAGAAAAAGTGATTAAAAATTTTGATGAAAATCATCATTTGCCAGATATATTTTTTATTTATAATTGCCAAGCCTTTCTTTTTGTAATACAATAAAAAAATTATTCGTTTTTCTCTTAATTCTTTGTTATATTTTGTTTTAAAAAACAAAGTTCTTGTCGAAAGACCCTATATAACCGTGGGTAGAGTCGGTAAACCGTATTACCCATTTTTTTTTCACCTAGGCTAGATGAGTGGATAGTCCAAAGTTTTCTGTTCCTAAATATACCTACTTGTGTCCAATACTCTTGGTAATTGGGAATTCTAAACATTAGAATATTAACCACTTCTTCCAAATCTGAAATCTTAGATGTTTATTTAAAGGAACAATTGAAGAAATTTGTCTACACTGTACTTAATTTATTTCTATACTTTAACTGATCCTTTTGACTCGTAAAAAGTATTTTCATTAGATCTTTTGCCAAGATATTTTGCAACCGCTTGTACAAGTACTATACTGTCAGTCAGTAGGATGTAATTTCTGAAAAAAATAAGCAAATTTATTAATTTTGTATATGTAGTTGAATGACTGGAAATTCACGCTACAATATCATTCCAATCTGGGTAAATATGTGGATAGGTTCTACAGTAGATGCACTGTGAAAATAGATTTTTTTTTAAAATTTTATACCTGAGGGTAGAAGCCAGTTAAAAAGTGTGTTATGTTAATAATGAATAAAAATACATGAAAGGAATATAAAATCAAATACTTATCTACTGGAAGCTAATTGGAAATGTTATGCACAGCAACTACGCAGTTAAGCCGCGAATTGGATCGGTATTATGTCGTATATTACGTGTGTATATCGTACAGTTTTATGTATACGACACGGCAACGATTCATAGCATTATGTGCAAGTAGCAAAATATGCACTAGTGCAAGTCGCAAAATATGACTGTATCAAACATGAATGAAGGCAGTCGATGGTAGTCATGACATGAACTGGCTTTACTCAGTCGCCAACCCGCCCTAGGTATCGGGCCCTGTGACGCGCGGACTTTTGCAGACAAATTAACAGACACAAAGGACATCCAGACTTCCAGAATTTGTGGACCAGTTAGATCCCACGTTTGTGCTGGAAGTGCTCTGTCCTCAAACACGATATGCTAGTGAAGTGAAGTGAACACTGAAGTGTTTGGTGAAATTTAAACCAAAACAAAAAAAGTTTTCAAATAAGTAAAAAAATAATTGAGTTCTGACGTAATAACAAACGTTAAAAAATCCAACTGAATAGAAAACTTCCTTCTCGTTTTAGAGTCAAATGTGTCAGTTCATTGCTTCATTCAAAAGGTTAAAAGCATATATCGTCAAACTGAAAATTCACTCTCAATTCTCCAGCTTCATTCAAATTGTGTTTCCAAATACACTGCGCAACGTTGGAGGCCAAAGACCTCTCTTGCCAAGGAAACGGAAGATAATACAGTAAATATATTTATGAAGCATGGTTCCGTATAGGATTATGTTGATTTTTACCGTTATTGAGATCGAACTGGACTTTGGAATAGTTAGTATTTTCCGGCAGTCAACCCATGGTGATTACGAAATGCTTTAGCAAACACTATTTTACCTCCTTTGGAGGACAACGTAATTGGGGTCTGGAAGAAAGTACATAGTCCTGAGTTATGCGATGGGATGAACTTTGTACAATTCCTTTAGTCGTTAAGTTTAGTTTAGAAGACTTTCAGGAACATGAGTTCTGCCTGTTCCTTTTTTTGAGCCCATTTCTTCTCGTCACCAAAGTCAGCAGCGCTTACATTTTGGTGCATTGAGGTAATATGTACTACGTACTAGAGATGACATCCCGAACAAAATTTTTGCTCCATCAACTGAGGTGCATGCACCTCAGTTGTCTCAGTCGACATTTGAACCTTGTAGCGAGAAGACATATTTACCATAGATCAACAAAATAAACATCCACACACAGATCTTTTACTATTGTACCTAATCTGTATTGTACAGTGGGTGACCGAAAACGTCCGCCAGTTTTCTTTTTCATTCGTTTGTGAAGCCTAAAACTCTTAGTACCTTTTGAAACTAAAGCATTGTATAGACAAAACACATAAAACTATACTCACACAGTATGATAATTAGGGTCAAATTCATTTTCACCTTTGGTCTACGTCTAGTTACATGTCAACATCAAACCTTTTTAATAAACTATTTAGTCTGTTTTGTTCTATTTTTTTATAATGGCTCCTAAGTTAATCGATAATTCTGCCAACAGGCCTGTTTAGTCATTACAAACTTTTAATTTGCTGTGTTATCCTCTGTTTCATTGTCAATGTCTATTACTGTTTATTTATTACTGTTTAAATAATAATTTATTATACCTATAGCCACAGAATATAAAACTTGAATATTAAATAAGTAATATTAAATAATAATAAATATTATTTCCGATTCACGAGCTGTCACGAAGGACTCATTTTGTATCCTAGGTAACCGATATTGTATTGTCATCCCTACTAGTGACAGGCGACCATTGACTGCAATATTATGTCATATTCAATTGGTAAAGCAGAGTATCGCTCATACTGCATAAGCACGCGAAAATAGGCCTTAAGGTGGCGGACCTTTAAATACCATGACTGTACTTTGAGTATATTAAAAATATTTATAATAACTCATTATAATGTGGTCGCGGCCACATGGAATTACTTTGCTTGATGCGCGAGAGTGTAGGTACTTAAACTGCATAGTTATGAAAAGCTCTTGGGGTCAATTTAGACCCCAATACAATTTAAGGGTTAAAACGTCGTGCAAACTGTATTGTGCAATGTAGCTTGAAAATTGGAGCACACATTTTTTTCGGGGTGTCTTCTCTAGTACGTAGTACATATTACCTCAATGTTTTGGTGACACGTTTAAAGACAGTTTAGTTTTTCTCTTGGACCTCTATCGGAACAATCTAGTTTTTGTTTCCTGACTTTTTTTATGGCAACTAAGAGACAAAAAGGAGATTTGCATCATTACTCTGTTCCGCACAGGTTTCAAATAGACTATATTTCTAAGATGTCAAGAAATTTCGATAGCCAAAAAAAAGAGTTCAAAGAATCGATGTAGGTATATCTTACAGAAAAAATAGTGTGTCTCCGTCCTAATCGATTTCGCAATGCTAGCGTGTGACTGAGGTACCCTAAAACGTTTCAATTTGTCAATGGCCGCTACACATTTGTGATTCTAATCTGTCGTCCCATTTTCTGTGTAAATTTCTTGTTTTACATTGCTAAACAATCGTTGACGAGTGACTTTATTTTTTGTACGAAACGCATAAGCTACCTGAAGTATTTTTTTTTATTGATAATAGAAATTAATGCAAGGGTGTGTCGTGTTGATTTTGTCGATGGCAATCTTTTGTTTTTAATCATAGTGACGTTTTAACCTGTCATTTTATTTGTCAATGTCAAAATTATGTATTAGTTTGTCTCGAGAGTGACACATAAAAATTGATAGTAATGTTTTTTGTGTAATGGATAATGGTTTAGTCTGGTGAACAAAGTCGTTGCCAATTCTTTTTTTATATATTTATTGACTGCTAAGTCATCCTACCCTAAGGGAACCAGCTAAGAACCATTTCCGGACTGATAGCTATCATCGTGCCAAATATCATATTTGCACTTATTACCATATAACGTTGCCGCGGTAACAAAGAAATATGCTGACACAAATACAAGGAAATACATGACGCTGTTATTGTTCAAAAAACATGTATTTACCTAAGTTCAATTAATCAATCAATCAACTAGCCAATCGCAGTCTACTGCTGTTCTGTAACAAATTGTTGCCTAAGAATATTTAATTTTTAGTCCATTTTTCATCACTTTATTGTCATTAAAGGTGACTTAGGGATTAAAAGTCTTTGTTATTTTTAGCCTATATGTAGAAAAACTAACAAATGAATGAATATAGTTTTGCAACGCCTCGATTATACATAGGTATTGCAACGGAAAACTGCAATTGGTTTCCATAAATAAAGTCGAGCACCAATAAATTACATGGCTCACAAAAATGTATTGTCATTGACGGTAAAAAAAAATACAGCTCCAGCCAACGACCAATCAGGTCTCTGGGATTTGAAATTCAAATTTGGTACCGATTTAAATGCGTACCGCCATTGGGTCAGAGGGGAATGTATTGGCATCGAATACTGTTTACGCATTATGTAAAGTAGGTGTTCTGTGTTTGACTTAAAGGTTTTCCTGTCTTGGGGAAAGTAGAAACTGTGTTTTTTTTTCTTTGTTGTTTCAATAAAAATTTTTTTTCGTTTGTGTCCTTTGTTTTTTTCCATTGGATACCTATACTGGATGAGCTTTTTAATTTGATTTTTAAATTATTTACGAGTATGTGTTGCCCACGGCTTCGCTTACATTTGTAAGCAAACATCCTTTGTTCTCTCTCAAGCTTTTGTCTATATTTTTAGTGAATTTTCTGAATCAAAATCTGTTTATTGGTGGGTTTTGCCTTGTTCATCGCAAGAAAAATTTGTAGGGATAAAGCGTTAATTTTGAAAGTATTTTTAGGAAAATCTTAGCTGGCATGATATCTAAAAAAAATTATGTATCTAATAACTTAAAACCTGAAAAGGTTTAACTTATTTTTTCTATATAATAATAACATTGTAACTAATATAATATGTTTCATCCCATCTGGTTCAGTAGTTTCGAGATACAGCGAGAACTGTTTACAAAAACGCCATAATTTGTTTTTTGTGTTAAAAAAACTTACTCCAGAGCTTTGACATCGACCGGCTTAAATACTGATAACAAATTACTTACTTAACCAATTTTTACGAAATTATTTTACCTATAACTTGTGACTTTAGGACTTTTTCATTGTATTGAGTTCCTCAATAGTTGATCTACAGTACATAATCTTAAAACTTTACTAAACACACACCCCCTAACTCATAAACGCCTGTTAAATTTTAGTCAATTGATTAGCTTAAATTCTTACGGTTTTGCTTGGTATAAGGTTGGTTTTGCTAATAAAAATCTCGCTAAACAGTGATTAAATTTAAGAGGCGTTTATGAGGAAGGGGTCAATAGTGACATTAAGTAAGTCAATTATTTGTTTGTTACAGAATGCATCACTTAAGAAGTTAGTGGACGAACTTCAAACTTCTTTGCAATCTGAGGTGAGTTTTGTCTTAATTTATTGCACTATTTAGGTACAAAATGTTATTAATATTAACTTTATTGAACAAAAACATTGAAATATTTAGGTACAATAATAATTAAAGCAATAAAGAAATATTCCTTAGATCTAATTTCAGGATTAGGTCGTCTAGGTATATTCTGCCCACATCCTGTAATACTTACCCTAAAATGAAAAACGCGTGTGATTTTTCCACTAAAGACTTGGTCGTCTCTTCATCTTTTATAAAAAAACTATCTGACGAAAAAGTGCCAAGCACATAAGTAACATTACCACGTTAAATGGTAATCATCATAACAGCCCATTAATGCCCCACTGCAGGGACGGCCCTCCTCCCTTGACGCAGGGATACTTGGCCTACTAATACCATGCTGGTCAGACGGATTGGTATGGGGTTTAATTTCAAGTTTTCCTTCTTTTTATTTCGTAAAGATAATATTTACGGATAGTCCCTTAGTTAGTCGGTTTTTACGAGACTTTGAGATGGGGTGGTCACAAATTGTATTCTTACTCCGTCACCACACGAAGGAGTGTAGTTTTCATAGATATGTTTGAACTTTCCTTTTGTCGGCTTTTACAACACCCATGGGATAGTAACATTACACGTTATTCATATACTTTTTTTAAACAGAACTTAGGCTTTGATTTATTTCAAAGACAATTAAGGATAATAGCACGAATAGATTGCACTGTGACAGGAAACGATAAATATTTATGACCTAAACGAATGTTTATTTAAAAAAGAAACATTTATTTAATGCGAAGGAAGTGATCGACATTGTGATTATGTCTTGTGTTAAGGTCTAAAGGTTGTTCTTGTATAATGTTAAGTAGGGACTGGAATAGTAATCTTTTTGAATATGGGTGTTTTGTTTGGTTTGGTAAATATAATCACCGATTATGTACGCTTCTGGCGACGATGGAACACGTAGGGTGGAAAGGTAAAGGTTAAGGAGACATATCTGACTTCGATTCTAGTTTTACACAATTACACAATATTCTCTTCGTGTGGTTACGGCGTAAGAATACAGTGTGTCATCACCCCACCCCATCTCATCCCATGGGTGTCGTAAAAACCGACTAAGTAACTATCCGTGAATATTAACTATACAAAATAAAAAGAAGGAAAGCTTGAAATTAAACCCTATACCAATCCGTCTGGCCAGCGTGGTATTAGTAGGCCAAGTAACCTTCCGTCACGGACAGGAGGCCCCTGCAGTGGGACATTAATTATGATGATGTACGCTTCTGGCGACGAAGGAAGACGTAGGGTGGAAAGGGAAAATTTCTAATTGTACACCATTACACGACATTCATTTTACAAGAAAATACTTTAATTTGATCTTTTCTTCTTATTCGTTTTATGACAAGATACATAGGGCTTAAGACATTTGTCTGTTTAATCTATACTTTATATTATAAAGAGGTAAAGTTTGTGTGTTTGTGACGTTGTAGGGGGTAATCTCTGGGTAATCAATGAACCGATTTTAAAAATTCTTTCTGTGTTGAATAGTGCATTTATCGTGGAGTGTCATAGGCTATATAGTATCACGCTATGACTAATATGATTGGAGCAGTAATGAAATTTGTTTAAAAAACAGCACGGGTACGGTAGTCTTTATATAAATTAACCTATAAAGCTAAGTTATAAGTTTAGGGACTAGAAAATTTACTAAAAGAGTTAAAAACAATGTTTTTTTTTTGGTTCTCGAGACAGGACCAGGATAGTTATGTTAAAGTTAAGTATGTGACAATTACGAGGGCTAATTTAATAGCTCTGTAGAAAGCAATCGACTAATTTGGTTATCGACTAGGACTCGAGTTGCTTAGTTGATCATAGCGACAGAAGCGGTTTGAGTCCCGTCTCAAAATTAAATGTTTTCCATTGTCTATTATTCTTTTATAAAATCCATAGGTATCTGATATGTCTGAATATCCTGGTATTGGAATTTGAAAATATGGAATATGATTGTTGAGAAATTGTATGAACTGTAAACCAAGGGACGTTGACAGCCATATTTACCTAAATTCATCATTATATTAGCCAATCAATAGTCCTCTGCTGGACATAGACCTCCTCTAAGTATTGCTACCTTGTGCGGTCCTGTGCCTCCCTCATCCATCGGCTTCCCGCCGTCCTACCTAGATCGTCAGTCCACCGTGTTAGGAGTCTCCCCACCCTGCGCTTTCTTTTTTTACCTAATGATTAGCTATGTATTATTCCCCACCGCGCTTTATGCGAAGCTTAATACATTTTTTATACATAAAATATTAGAGTTATTATCTTGAGATAAAAGTATTGATCGCGTAACAGAAAGGGTTGATAACGCTTCGGTTATAAAAGGTATGATAAGAGAATACCAGCTTTGTTTCAACCGGTGTGCGGGGGCAGATGGCTGTAGTACTGAGTGGTGAGTCCTTTTACATTTAATACTGAATAGATTTTGACTGCAGTAGATATTGTACGTAAATAACTGCTAAATTTCATGCTGTGATCATACATGACGACTCATCATAACAGCCTATTAATGTCCCACTGCAGGGACGGGCCTCCTTCCGTGACGGAGGGATACTTGACCTAATACCACGCTGGCTAAACGGATTGGTATAGGGTTTAATTTCAAGTTTTACTTCTTTTTATTTCGTAAAGATAATATTCACGGATAGTCCCTTAGTCGGTTTTTACGACAGCCATGGGATGAGATGGGGTGGTGACATATTGTATTCTTACTCCGTCACCACACGGAACACGGAACTCCGTGATCACACATGACGACTACAAATAAGATAATTTCTGTGATGTGGTGGCTGTTAGTAGTTGGCTGGAGAGGTTTTAGGTTTAATTCCCGCTCAATGCAAAGCTTGCATTGGTCTGCAGCTCGGCCCGCGTTGATGTCGTTTTCGGGATTCAGGGAGCAATCTCCATACGTATTTATTTATTCCATGCAAATAGTTTCATAAACTTACAATTTTATAATATAAGGAGGTATTTAAAAAATATATATATTTTTCATTCGAAAGTTTCAGAAATATACTCGTATTATTATTTTACTAATATTAAACACACAAGTATTTGACTTGTAATGATCCATAAACCTTAGTGTGGAAGGCAAATATACTAACCACTGCACCCTTTGATCGTCGCCGTCGCCGTCGTTGAGATTTACTCGTGATACAAAGTAAAATTGTAGCGGTGGCAAGTCTGTCGTGTACCTATGCGACTACCGTACACGAGGAAAAGGGGTTCAAATACCACGCAGGGCAGTTATCTATACTAATATTATAAAGAGGTAAAGTTTGTGTGTTTGTAACGTTGTAGGGGGTAATCTCTGGATCTACTGAACCGATTTTTAAAGATTTTGTCTGTGTTGAATAGTCCATTTATCGGGGAGTGTCATAGGCTATATAGTATCACGCTATGACTAATAGGAGTGGAGCAGTAATATGTTTAAAAAAGTGACGCGTTTTGTCGCCGCCTAACGAAGTGGGCACGGGTCAGCTAGTTTGTTCTATAAACAAATTATTTTCTTGAGTTTGGTTGAATTTTGTGTCAGTTAATTTTATATTTTTGTACCTAATCGCTACGACTCAGGACATGATCCCTAGTAGTAGTAGAGTTGTTCTTTATTCAAATTTTCACCTTCGTTTTTCTAGCGATCATTTTCCTTCATGAGCCCTAGTGCAAGAGTAGTGTTTTCTAATGAAAAAAAAAAGTTAGTGGCTATGATTCCTCAACCTTACCTTGGCAAGCCGATGTACTAACCACTGCACCGTTTGATCGTTATTGAGAATTACTAGTAATATAAAATATATTCTCCGTGTGGTGACGGAGTAATAATACAATATTACTAATAATAACTGCCGACAAACTGTTATACAGTTTGGCAGATAAAATATTGTATCCAATGTGTAACTTACTTTTAATAAAATAAAAATACAAAAAAAAAAAAAAAAAAAAAAAAATATGTCACCACCCCATCTCATCCCTGTCTGTCTGTGAATATTATCTTTACGAAATAAAAAGAAGGAAAACTTGAAATTAAACCCTATACCAATCCGTCTGGCCAGCGTTGTATTAGTAGGCCAAGTAGCCCTCCGTCATGGGAGGAGGCCCGTCCCTGCAGTGGGACATCAATGGGCTGTTATGATGATAAAATATCTAAACATTATGCCCAAAGGTGTGTAAGGTCGTCCGATTGTAAACCTATGCAAATTTCGTTGCATAATTTATCTTGCATTCTACTCTTTGTATATTTCGTTAATGAGGTTCAACACATTAATATATCGTTTGCATTTTAATATTATATTTATTGAAATCCTTTTTAGTACAGTGCATCTATTATATTAATTATTCGTTCCCTTTTTTTTTTGATGGGGTAATATTCATTGATTTCCTTCTCTATGCTTTTGTATAAATATAATGTCTAATATTTTTAAAATATTAATTGTATTTAGCTTCGATTAAAGCGCGCTGAGGAATAGTACATACCTAAACTTTAGCTGCCTGTCAACGTCCCATTGTAATTGCCGTGAACCGCGATTACCACGCTATTAAGCTAGTTCAACTAAACGCAAATGTATCCGCGGGTAGAACCTTGCCCTATATGAAACAAGTACCGTTGTGGTTTAATATTTGTAATGTAACATCTGTTCAAATAGAACTACCGAATATTTTTCAACTAAGTAAATTACTTCTTGTGACATAAATGTAATTTTAATATACTTAAGTAATTATTATTCAGACAGACGCCATCTAGTTCCAAACTAAGCAAAGCTTCCACTATACTCAATATACTTTATTGCGTTCCACAATCTTTATATACAAGATGGTAAAGTTAACAATAGTTCAAATTGTGGATGTACCCTGTCGGGGAATGCGGTCTATCTGACCACTAATAAACATACTTGCATACTTTTTAGTTAAAATTTTGTTAAGTATGACTGAGTTTTAAGACAACTAAGTACTTTAAATACTTTCGAATTGATAACCACCTCATCATGAAGACGATTTAGAGTCGTTTCAATTGAAAAGTTTTGGTGCTAATAAAGTTCCTAAATTACATTTTCCAGGGAATGAAAAATTTAGTATCGACTCTGAATCACTACAATGTAAGATTTTAATACTCAATACTCAGATTTTAATAATCACCAAAAGCTCGATTGTCCTAATAGTCCAAAACGTTTAGGTGGTTTACCCAGACAAGAAGCAGGTTCAAATATACTACCTTGGTGGCTCGACGGTCGCAAAAGTGGGTACCGTGCACAAGATCGCGGGTTCATTTCTTAATGTGATCCACAAACTATTGTCCTGAGTTTAGTTGTTTATTGTGTCTGGTTAATTGATGTTGGTAAAGTCCCCGCGACACAGAGCATCCCTAGTGCGGGAGAAGTATTTTTAATTATTTTTGGAGCTTAATATTTTTGATGACATAAGTAGCAAGATTCCCTAGTCTTTTTGATACCTTTTCTGGCGCAATTTTTTTGTTATTTTGCCGTTGTGTGAATATATTTATGTACAAATATTATAATTAAAGTATGTTTCTTTGCTCCCTTGACACACAGTACTTGCACGTTTGAACCGTACACATAAATGTCTAAATAATAATAATGACCATACCACATTGTTTGTAATATGCGTGCACGAGATTGTGTTGCATTCTATTTGTTGCAGTGATTGTTTAGTTACAGTGTAGGTCTTGGGTTCTTATCCTATAGCCTTTTAGAATACCTCAGAGGGTCCTCCTTGGGTGGAAAAGGGAGATAGGGTGAAAACCACGCCGACAAAACAGATGAGTTTAAACAAAAACACATAAATATATAAATAAATATATAAATATTCCTCACACATTCACACAACGCCATCTAGTCCCAAACTAAGCAAAGTTTGTACTATGGGTACTAGACAACGGATAAACATACTTAAATACTTTTTTTTTTGTAAATACATATATTATACATAGAAAAGACCCAGACTAATGCAAACAATCATGATCATGCACATAAAGATTTGCATTAAGCGGGAATCGAACCCGAAACATGAATAAAGCTATAAGTAGTAAAAGGATTCCTGCGCAAGATAATGACTTGTACAACCCACCAATAAATCTCTTGACCTTGTAAGTACTATGTGTCTGTTAGTTTCATGTCTGTAGAAGTTCCCGCGACACAGAGCTTGATCCCTGGTGCGGGAAAAACTAAAAAAAAACGGATATTGTTAAATCCTACAATAGAATAATTTACAACAAAAAATATTCATGCATCCGATGTATAAAATAACAAAACGATCGATCAGTTCAAAGTTCTAACCCCGATTATTTAAAAATATGCACACAAAAAAAATTGTGTATGTATTAATAATGAATTCATTGATTTTGTATGATCGCACCTTATTTCGTAGACAACGGTGCATTTTCATGCAGGCTTCGTTTTACGTGCGTGTGTGTTCCGCCCCTCCGCGTGTGGGTGAAGGCGTATCTCAAGCTGCGCAGGCGCCGCCTAGCCACTCAGTTACAGTGTGGACGCCGCCGCGAGCGGACGTGTCCTCGAACTCAACACACGAATGAGCACGTTCGAACTTAAAAAAAAATATTCAAGTGACGGCGGAGTTCAAATAAGGTTATCGGTTTATGTTTGCGGGTAGGATATCCGCGCCTGCCTGAGGTAAGCCTCGTCATATTTGCTTTTTTTTGTCTATTGTTTATTCTTTTTTTTTTAATATTTGCCTTTGATTAACGCTCCGTTTTCTACGGTTGCATAGGTCACGGAGGTATTTTTGTTTTTTTGCTTTTAATATTTTTTTCTGACTCATATTTGTATGAGTGACATCATATTTTAGCACTTCCTTTGTAATGTGTCAAATATACAGCTCGTTACCGCAGTCAATGGATTTATTATCTTACAATGATATATAATATTATAATAAATGATTCACATTAATATTTACACATGGCTCCCGTGTTGCGAACAATGGAAAAGCTGTTTTATGTAGAGGTGCATAGAGTTTTTATTGCATTGATGTCAATGGGTGTTCCGCAAGGGCTTATTCTATCACCACTTTAGTATTAAATCTTCATGGATTAGCTTTTAAAAGGCTAAATGACGTGTCGTTAAATAATGTAATTATGACACCCTAGATCTAATGTTTCTATTTCTAGTTTTAGTTCTCTCATTTACAAGGCTAGCAACTTAGTAATTGTCTGTAGAAAAACTGTGTAATTATAATTTTAATTAGGCGTTCATCAAGGTATAAGATACAAGTGTTTTGATTTAAAAAATGATTTTTATTTTATTATTTTGATCAATTTTAACAAACGTATTATTTTTTTTAGATTCTTTTAATGTTGAAATGTACTTATGTGCTTCCACGAGCATGCACTATACCGCGAAAAAAAAACTTTTATACTGACATTAGTTTATCGTGCGCAAGCTTTAGACTTCAGTAAATACTTTGTTGAATTCGATCAGCCGACCATTTGCTCGGCAGCCGCAAGTCTAACCCGCAGCCGCCGCGCCATCAAGGCATTTGAAGTCTCATTATTACGGATTAATCCTTACTAAGTATAGTACTACTAGATTACAAAATAAAATGAATGTTTCTGTACCACACTTTGCCTGAAAAGTTAGTTAATTTTCCCGCGACATTGGGTATACTTTGTCCTGTAAAGACAAAGTACAGAATCAATTATGTATGTCTTAAATTACATATAATTTTTAACTATAAAGCTTAGGTATAACTAGAAAAATCCGAAAAGAAGAAAGACAAGGAAAAAATTGGTACTCGATGCGGGACTCTCGAACCCGCGTCTCTGGACTATACGCGTCCTTTAAATAATAATCGGCATAAAACTTTCTTAAACGAAAACGTCTCTATTTTATATTAAGCTTTTACTCAACGTAACAGTCTATTAATGTCTCATTGTAGGACCTCCTCCAGTGAGAGATACAAACTTGGCACCACGTTAACCAAAATGTAGAGTTATCAGCCTTACCTTTCAATCTTTTCTTAGATAAAGTACATGCTAATTTGGTTTCAATCAGCTTTTACGACATCATCATGCCAGCCCGTTAATGTCCCACTGAAGGGACGGGCCTCCTCCCGTGTCGGAGGGATACTTGGCCTACTAATACCACGCTGGCCAGACGGATTGGTATAGGGTTAAATTTCAAGTTTTCCTTCTTTCTTTGTAAAGGTAATATGATACTTTTTCCGACAATAAACTAGTCTGGAATGTGTGTATTCAAAGTAATGAACCTAAGTTAAGGTGTAAGGTCTTAATGAGAATTCGTTTGAAATAAGCTTTTCTAAAGCAAAACGTCTCTATATTTCATTGGTTATGTCAGACAATATGTAGTTTAGTTTTAAGCGTCGTTTACTTAAGCGTCTTGTCTGCCTGGATATTACTAGAAATAAGCTTGGAAAGTAAACATACTTTTACTTTTAAAGTACATTTGAGCTTGAAAAAGGATTGTAATATAGGGAAGCATAGAGAAAGAAAAATACAAATCTCGATTCAAACTTGGCTTATGTGTGACTCTTTAGGATAGTTTGCTGATTTTATTATATTTCTGGGGAAACAAAAATCAGCATCTTCTGAAGCCGCCATAGTGGAGACATTCATGCCTCTACAAATATTGTAGCTGGCATGGTGCTCGCCATTCTTGGACTCTACTTGATGTTTAATATCAGACACCATAGAGTCATTCTGATAGGCCAATTAAAAAAAAAACTAAAGATATATAATCCTAAATGAAGTACAGCTTATACTATGTGTACTAGACAAGTAATTAAACATTTTTATTGGGACAAAACCTTGCACAAATCTTTTTGGTCAGCATAGTATTAGTAAGCCAAGTTTACTCTACCATTTAAAGCATATAATGATTAGAAAGAATAACGATAATAACTAGAAATTAAATATCTATAGTAATTAAATAGAAATACAAACAAATACTAAACAAGAAGTTGTCTTAATAATAATTAACTTAGTACTTAGATCCTTGACACGCTTGCTATAGGTTCGCAACAAACAACCATTACTGACTATGCAATGTGTGGTTTTATTCTCTCTATAAATTATTCCCTTTAAGGAGGCAAAGACATTTACTACTACTGGTTATTAATAAGATTAACGACAGGTTAAGCAATGCTAGCGTGGTTATTTTGTAGATGGGTGACCGGGTAGTGTCATTTTGTCTGAGGATGACGTTAGGTTTTTGGTATTGTTTTAAGAGCTATGACTGATACTGTTTTCTGTTTTCACCGACTTCAAAAAAAGGACCTCCTCCTTGTTTTGAAGTTCTCAATTCGGTTGTATTTTTTTCTTGTGTTTTTTACCTGATTTTCCAAAAACGGCTAGACCGATTTGTTGTTAATTATTTATCGTTTTGTTATCATAGAGATAATATCTAGAAATTTTCTGAGACTATGACATTTTCAACCACGGTAAAGCCATGTCAAATACAGTCAAGCTATACAACGGATGGTAGGCTCCTGTCGTACCGTTTTTTAGTCTAATTTGTCTACCGTAAGTTCCATAATTGAGCGTAGAGTACCTAAATATCCTTTCTTATCCACTGCAACTTCTATGGTTCCCTTCTTTGTTTTTTTCCCTACAGTAGGTATTTTCTTTATTTTATTCCTTTTCGCTCGTCTTATCTTATTGCCCCAAAAACCAGCCAGCAACATCCGTGCAGTAAATTACAATTAAATGCAACACAATTAAAGACGTACCTTCATATTATTATTTTTTTGTATCGACATTAACAATAGGAGCCTCTAGCTTTGCGTGTTTCTGTGTGGGTAATTTTATAACAAGTACTTATTATACACCAATGACAGTTTACAATAGTTAATATGTATGACGTTTTACCACTTTCAATGTCATTTTACGTACTCGTGTGACTGTTGCTTAATATACATTGATATAACAAGTAATAGACTTACCCCCGGTTTCTGAATGACTGGTCAAGTCAAAATCAACTAATCAAGTGTCAAAACTGTCATTTTAGTTCCTGAAAATGATAGTTTTGACACTTGATTAGTTGATTTTGACTTGATCAGTCATTCAGAAACTGGGGGTTAGAGTGTAGTAGAAAATTTACGTAAAATGTAGCCCGAACCAGTACCTACACAGGGTTTCAATTTATCAATCAACTAGCCAATTGCAGTCCACTACTGGACATAGGCCTCTCCCAACACGCAGCACAGGACTCGGTCCTGCGCCTGCCGCATCCAGTCCGACCCAGAGATCTTCATGAAGTCGTCGGGTCACCTAGCTGGGGGGCGTCCTACACTACAGAAGAGAGGTTTGAGCTTAGCGATGTCGCAAACATTCTAAATTTGGATTGCCTACTGGTGGGAGCTTGTTTTCTTGATTTATCCCTTCAGTATCAAACGCTGTCCCTGATAAGACATTAATAGGTGCTAATGATGATAGTCACATTAGTATGTTTTGTAAAACGTTATTACTTGACTGCCTATTCATATATTCGTTGTCACAGTTGACTTTAAAATAATAATAAGAATGACTTATAGTAGGTATCACCTTCAAAACCATTTTATTTTTAAATAATAATTCGACGACAATTGTACAATATATTAAACACATCGATACACGAAGCGACCGTAGCAATACTCATAAATAATTCATTGTTAACAATTAGCTATTCAAAATTACTTATTTATCGTAAAATACATTAATTTGTCCGTTTTCGCCATTTTATAACGCACCATTAAACCTCTTTAGTACATCACGCGTCACGAGGTTTGAAAACTTTTTCGAACGAAGAAAAAAAAAGTTGTGTATAGTTTTAACGCCATAGATAATGAAGAACGTGACAGTAAAAAAGGCGGGAAACGAGTAACCGTTATATTTTGTTATCGGCCACGATGTTCTTATCAGTTGTACATCGCCGAAGCATTACTTTGTGAAAGATAATTTTGTGATAATTTCCTTTTAGCTTACACATGGTTTTCAATGCTTTGTTGACTATGCACTTAACTTACTCATATGTAACCCTTTAAAAGTATAATCCGTGATGCTTTGTCATGCTATATAGGTGAATTGCCAGAAAAGTAATTTTCCCAACTGATTCATTTTCTTCGGATTAAATTCTCGGTTCCATGAAGTTTTAGTTTTCTGTTCCCGATATTCAGTTTTGATTAAGTCGTTTGTCCACTATGTGATTAAATGTCTACTCTGTTAAAGCTACGCGGAACCTTTTCAGACACCACAAGTCTATAGCACTTCTTCAGTCGGGCAGTCTTTACCCCTATCTTGGTCACTATAGTTCTATTGCGAATTACCTCACGTCTAATTGGATTATGCATGAAAACTCCTGATCGATCTCATCTAGGAAGATGTATTTTGTGGCAGTTAGTTTAATGAGGAACACATAGCTTCTTACTTTGAAACTAGATGGCGTTGTGCTTGAAGAATATATTCAGCCGACAAGTTTATTTTAACCGAATCTAAATATATTAGAAAATAATTAAAAGAATTAACGATAAAAGAGAATTACTTTTAAATATTTTAATGAGTTATCCATTCACCATTGTTATCGGTGGTATAAATTAAAAGTATATTATTTGCATATGTCTGACGTTCGTTCGTGTATGTTTGGTAGTGACTTGGTAAATAGATAATGGCGGATGTGGTTAATGTTAAAGGTATATTGTAATGTGCTTTTACTGTGTGTTAGTTTGTGTGAATTATGTCGGTAATTACTGGGATAGTTTGGCTTAAATTTCTTATAAGACACGGCAATATGACTGTTTTCAACCTGATGGAAAGCGCGAAAAATTCGGATGAAGGAGGAGAATAGTCATGAAAAGGCTTAACTTTACCAGTCTGGCCACACGTGTGCGTTAGGTTGCAACAAGTGCAAAGAAAGTTTGACTGTAAAGCTGACACACACATTCAACTTTACATACACATAACATGAGATTTTTCTTTAAAGAGAGAGCTTTTCACTAGTCATCTATACTAATATTATAAAGAGGTAAAGTTTGTGTGTTTGTGACGTTGTAGGGGGTAATCTCTGGAACTACTGAACCGATTTAAAAAAATATTTCTGTGTTGAATAGTCCATTTATCGGGGAGCGTCATAGGCTATATAGTATCACGCTATAACTAATAGGAGTGGAGCAGTAATGAAATATGTTTAAAAAAGGGACGCGATTTTTTTCCCCGGCCGACGAAGTGGCCACGGGTCTGCTAGTCTTTTATAAAAAAGGATAAAATGGCGTAGAAACACCATGTTCTTACACTCAAAAGTGTAACCTTCCAACAAAAACGTATCAGATATAAAGTTATGTTGTATTTGCAATCAATATAAGATATAAAAGTACAGATAATATGTTATCTATTACTTAGAAATGAGTCGTGTTCAGTTAATACTAATTGATATATTTAGTACTTCACCTATATCGTGTGTTATAATATCATAACTAATGTAAAATATTAGTTTGCCCTAGATATTTAATGTTAACGATAATATTTTATTGTAAAAGTGTAAGCATGAATTTTGTTTTTAATACTGTGTTTTTTAATAGGTACTTTAATTTAGTTGAGTTTATTTCCTAATCCTGCGTTAGTTGATCATAGATATTGAAGTTTTTTGTTTAAGTAATGGCCGCTTCTTGTCTATTATGTGTAGTTTATGGTACCGGACTTACGTAAAGACCATCTCTGAACTGATACTACCAACCTAGTTTCCCAAGGAGACCAGAATCGGCATATTTTATTTTGCAAACACCTTCCTAGTTCTAACCAATTTGTTTATGTTTATAACAATTCAATGTTTAATATAGTATTTGGCAATTTTTACGATTGACAAAGTCAGTCCCTGGGTCGGACTGTATGCGGAAGGCGCGGGACCGTGTTCTGTGGCGCGTGTTGTATTAGTATTATGTCCAACAGTGGACTGCAACTCGGTCTAAGTAGTCTGCCTTTAGTCATAAGAGACTTGTTTTCTTTAAAATCACTTTTAAATTGCAGTTTAATAAAGATATTGTGTTCAATAACTCTACAGCTGTTGTGGTCTGTTTAGAAAACGAGATAAATAATAATTATTTGTTTTCTAAAAATTCTAGTTAAACGTGTTCCCTAAAGGGAAGTATTAGAACCAGTTCGAATGAAAGGAGAAGAAGTCACATCTGCTTAGGTGTTGACAATAACGGTTGCCGTGTACGAGGTCGCGGATACGAATCCCACGCAGGATTATTGTTTGGTCGCACCGCAAATTCTTGTACTGGGTGTTCTTTGTGGCAGTTGAAAAAATGTTTGTAAAAGATCCCCGACGTAGGATATAATACCTACATTAAAAAGCCGTATTTGTACTTTTTTTTATTCTCAACTCTCTATGGCCAAGACGTGGCTCGCCTTTCCCGTTTTTGCAACATATCATATGATAAATACACGATTTTTAGTTCTCTTGCGCGATGTAGCTCTACCTGACAAATCCCATTTACTATAAGGAAGCGTCCTTCCGTATACACTGCCACTATGCAACAAATTTAAAAATTTATTTAACTTTATTCGAAATTTCGATTTAAAAAAAAAAAAATTAATCTATTCCATAGTTAAAATATTTTTGAAAAATTAAAACATTCCATATTTGAAAAAAGTTTGCCAACTAGAAACAAAATTAAATACAAATTTCGAACGCCTCTCATATTTATAGCAACAGCCGTAAACACAACATAAAGTCGGTCGGGGGCTCACGACAAAACTTACTTGGTCAGCAAAAACGTAAAGGTGTGAGAACGAACCGCGATATGTAACACCTTAGACTCAGCAACACTGGGAACTAAACGACAAGCTGACTTGGCACAAGGAATGTAGTGTTTTGCAAGATTCCCACTGGTGGGCCTGTGCTTTCTTTAGATTAAAAACATTTTTGTGACTCGCACATATAATTGTCCTGCTTGGAATTTAACTAGCGACCTCGTGCACGGCTGTCGCTACTGCGGCAGTAAATGATAATAATGAGGAACTTTATCGTAACAGCCCACTATTGTCCTACGACACGGATAGGCTTTCTTCGCTGAATAGATTTGTATAGGCTTTTTGTCATATTTTTCTTCTTCTGTTTTCATACAGATAACAATTTGGGAACTTTTTCTTAATCAGTTTTTACGTTACTCATTGAAAGGGATTTTGTAGTGACACCATATTGTATTCTTACTCCATCACCACACAGAGCGCATAACCGTGCAAGTAACGAATTTTTTGTTAAAAGGTAATTAACCGCAAGTTTATTTATAAAAACATTACCCGACCCTTATTATGTGTAAATGATATATCTGACTGACATACACAATATTGAATTACAATAACTAAACGGAACGGTCGTCGGCCATTACCGATTTTAAATTTATTCGAATTTTGGATGAATCGAGTGTTTGTCTATGCTTTGACCAAGATTTTTATTTTTCTTTTTTGTGACGTTTTGTTTTTTTTTAAACGTGTACAATGACTTTTGACCTGTATTTTTGGTGAATTATGTATGATGTATGTAGGCTTATTCAGTGTTTTTTACGTATTCTTACTACGCCATCTAGTACCAATGAAGGAGAATTGCCTGTTGTAGTTACCCTGTTTTGTATCGTTATCTTCATTGCTAAAATGTAATATATTTATGCTAAATGTTTTCACGAATATAAAGCCAGACCTCTGCGTAGCTGCTAAATTTTTAACTTTTACACCACATAGATTAGATTTTGATTAGATTAGATAGAGAAGCTTTTTTTTTAAAGCTTAAACACTAAGTACATGGTCCTAAAGACAACTGTTTCTGTGTCCTGTCTAGCTCATCAGTCTGGCCACCTCTTATTGCCCTGCCATGACGGCAATTTGATGATTCCAAGCACCAGTGCTAACTTACAACTTGTCAGGCATATGGCAAATGTGCCACTCTAACTATGTACAAGATCCAAAAAGTTGTATGACATAACAAAGATCCTACGCCTATCATCATAACAGCCCACTAATGTCCCACTGCAGAGACGGGACTCCTCCAGTGACGGAGGGATACTTGGCCTACTAATACTACGCTGGCCTAGCGGATTGGTATAGGGTTTAATTTTAACTTTTCCTTCTTTTTATTACGTAAAGATAATATTCAAGACACCCTTGGGATGAGATGGGGGGGTGACATATTGTATTCTTACTCCGTCACTACACGGAGAATTGCCCAACGCCTATATTGTTGTATTATTGCCTATTGACTATGACAGTTGGGAACGCCCATCTTTAGTGTTGCCAGTACGTTTTGGTCACATCATTGTGTTTTATGTGGCAACTGTTAATTTCTTATACATTGTTATAAAATAAAACGTTACGTTTAAAAATGTTTGACAATGATTTTGTAAAAATATTTGTATTTTTCTACTACTACTACTCTCTTCAGCCATCGTTTTTATTGTTAAAATTAATCCTTATTGCATTTCAACAGTATAACAAACAAATAATGTCCTATTGCTGGGAAAAACCTCCTTCATCACCGAAGGGTGACCTGGCCTATCGCTACCACGCTTCTCGCTTTCCTTCACTTTTGTTTTCGTAGTTCTTCTGTTTGCTTAGTTAAGGAATGTAATAGGATGGCGTCAACTTATCGAATAAAATTGAAGACAAAGTTGACACCCTGAATTACGTAGGCTACTTTTCACCCCAAAATAATATGAATTATAATTTTCTTGGATATGTCATTGTCATGTCAAATATTCTTTGATATAATGTCCTACTGCATGGGACGGGCCTCCTCTCGTGACGGAGGGATACTTGGCTTACTAATACCACGCTGGCCAGGCGGATTGGTATAGGGTTTAATTTCAAGTTGTCCCTTAGTCGGTTTTTACGACACCCATGGGATGAGATGGGGTGGTGACATATTGTATTCTTACTCCGTCACCACACGGACATATCGATATTTCTTGGATATTACGATAACGATGTGTATGCGGACTCGCGACTAATATCAAATAGACGTACCTACTATGTAATAGTAATATGTTGAATGTATGTATTGTTGATACAGTTGTCATTGTCGGTATACATATATACGCTTTTAAATAGCGAGTTTACCCTCTGTTGCTAGAGCCATCACGGACCTTTTTCAAAGTCAGACTATTTTATCTTGCTTGTCAACGTCGACTGTGTTATGTTATGTTCACTTAAATGCTACTGCATTTCCAACAGTTTGTATTTTAAATGTTGTAAGTACGTAAAGTTGGTCAGTTGTCAGTTGGCTCTTTATAATAGCTACAAAATTATGTAGTTAGTAGTAGTAGTGTAGTTTAATCACACAAGTAATTTAGATCTTATCATGGATCTAAACGATAGACCCGCATCTTTGGAAACTACGGTCCATAGGGGCTAGATAGATAGATACATTAGTACTTATTTTTGCATTTTTTTTTAGAAATGCTTCGTTCCTACCTCTACTAGCCTGGTAATAGTTGAGCAGGTTATTCCGGCCACTTTCATCCACATTCCAAAGACTTATGATTCTTGAAAGCACTGAACAATCAGGTATCAGGCAAAAATTGTCCTAGTTGAGTGACTGCTGTCATAAAACCAACAACCTGCTAAGCGTTTATCCATAGTGTTATATAACCTAGGTATAGAATAATAACCTCGCCTACGTTTCTTTACCTCTCATATTATTTATCGATCAATTAAAACGTCAATCAAGTAAACTTCTGTGACCTCCTCGCATATTACCTATACACACCTCCAGCACGTGCTTCAAATCTATTTTTTTAAACTTATCGACTAAAGCTTTGCTGTATGCACATTGGCTGTGAACTTTAGTGACGTAGCCTTTAATCAATTTAAGAACATCTGTTCCTAATTTGAGTTTTTGAAAGGTCATCGTAGTATCGAGTGATTAGTTAAGTAATCGATTTGGTTTCAATATCAGGGGAATCACGAGTGTTTGTGCACTGGGTCCCAAAATCTATAGATTTGTATATTACTGATGGTTTTAAACAACTTGTTTATGCATTCTTGTTTAAATCTTACCCAATGTAAACTGCGACTCTCCCTTGACCACAAAATCCTTTAATCAAAATATAATCTATCTCTACCACCTTATCAATTTAGTTCATCAAAATTCCGGCGTGTATGTAATAAATAAAATAACGTCACAGAAACAGTGCACAATAGCCCTAATCATCTTCAATAAAAACCTTGCCACCATTCTGTGCACGTCCTTACAATTTAAACTCGTGCTCACATAACCAGTTTAACATGACCCGTAATTTTCTAAAGCTGTCTCTATTCCGTGGATTAATTTATACTAGTCTTTGTAACTAGTGTATGTTGAACTACTATTGTTTGTAATGTGTACATAGTGAGGGACCTAGTTACGTTGGTAATGAGATGAGTTCTACGTGACTAGAATGAGACGAGTGATGGTACATTTTTTGAAATGAGAATGCGGGCTTCGCGCCTAAACAGCTGTCAAGTGTGATGCGTTTGTTTTATAATTTAGTTGCTATTGCCAGTGTTTACTCTGTAACTTATATAATTTTTAATTATTTTTTTTTGGTTTCGTAACACTGAAATTAATAATAATTTGTCGAATTTTGTGCTTTTATTTTAAAATAATTGTTAATATGATGATAGAGACTAGGTATACTGAGCACCATGTATTACCATGCTTATAAACTTGGTTTGCTTTCGTCTACATTCATACTCATCTCAATTTAAGCCCGTAGGTTCCCAATGCTACGTACTTTCCCTTTCTTACGGATATCACAAATTACGTTTCTCTAAATCTTATAATTTCTGGTATTATAACTTTTTATTATGTCCTACTAGCTTGTGCCCGAGACAATTTAAGCAATATTTTTATAAACTGTAGCCTAATTGTTATTCTGATGTGTAAGCTATATTACTGCAAAGTTTCATCAAAATCCGTTCAGTAGTTTTTGTGTGTAAGAGTAACATACATCCATTCATTCATCCTCACAAATTTTCGCATTTATAATATTACATAGTAGGATAGGATAAGCATTATCTTCTAATTTTGATAAATGATACCTTAACAAAACAAAACGAAAGTCTATTTCACAATGATAAGGTTGTCAAGAAGACCTTTAGAAACGATTTTGTATTAGTTGACCATTTGAAAGTGTAGAATATTCGTCTCTGTCTGTCCCTTTTGTTAAAGCGCGTAAGCACAGTTACCTTAAGTCGTCATGTGAGGAACCGTTTAAAATTCTTCATATTTTATGTAAATTTATTTAAGTCATTATTATTTCTGTACGCTAAAGTAATTTATATTCGAAAGTCGTTTGCTTTAGATAATTTATTTCATGGACGAAATGACACTTTTCAGCACGTTTTAAAATAGTATTATTTTTAAATTTTGTTTTTATAACAATTGAATTAAATAAAATGTGAATTGTTAATTAGTGAATAAAAGTAATTGAAAACTTGTTTGCTTTCGTTGTCGCAGATAACGTTTAAAATTTATTATAATTGACGTTTGACAGTGTCGCTACTGTAGGTTATTTTGTAACCTAACCCCTTTGTAACCTCGTAGCAACAATAAAGAAATATTTTCCAAGTAAATACGTAGGTACATAGTCATTGTAATTTAAATAAATTCAAATTAGCTATACCGCCGCCTTCGTGTCGCAACCATAGACTAAAAGTATGACTTACGTCTATGTATTATGTAATCGTCTTTTGTCTGTGGTATCTTCGGTCGTCTGTGGATTTCTTTTTTTTCTTGTTTTTGTTTAAAAAGCTTGTGGTAGGTCGTTTTATTGCGTTTAGCGTTCTACTGTCATATTTAATGGGTCGAGTGCGAATAGATGCCGGTTCGATATTATGTCAATACTAGCGTAAATACTAGGCAGGTAAAATATTTGTATTGTATGGTATATTGTATGATTAATTTTTAAGTTTGTTGTTTTTTCTTCTTCTACTTAAAATTACGTGTTTCTCATTATCTTGACCTTGTCTAACATACGATGAATTAAGGTTGCCAGTAGGTAGGTATAGTCACAATCAAGTATCTTAAAAATATGGTAGGCTAAGGAAAAGACTCGTAGAGAGTAAAAGGAACTAGGAAAACTTCCACTTCTCGCCATTTAGTTCTAAAAATGACATCTGCGCAGTCATTTGCTACAACTTCAAGCCGGCCAACTTAAGTTGCGCGTACTGTCATAGTCTCACATTCGGAGCATACTACATCCTACGATGAGAAAGGGTGGTATTATTATAGTTCTTATTCCGTCCCCATAAAGATAGTATTTGATGAATAATTATCGTATGTCATAAAAAAAAGGTAACACAAACTTTTGCCAACTTCTATTTGCACGATGATTCGTTTGCTCGCGCCTGGCTGTGTGTGGGCCCATGCCTGTGCCCTTTTTTTTTTCTTTTTTTATTTGACTTATTTAGTCTCACCGGTCGTTGACATTAATTTATGAAAGAATTATTAAAAGATTCCGTGTTTTAACGTTATTTTGTAAGCCGCTTATGTATATTAACGATTCCTGATTATAATTTGTCAATTTGATGTTTATGTATGTACTGAGCTCACAGAAGGTTTGTTTTTTTAAATAACTTTAAACTATCATCATCATCATAACAGCCCATTAATGTCCCACTGCAGGGACGGGCCTCCTCCGTGACGTGACTTTAAACTGTGATCTGTAGTTTTTGTGGAATTTGGCAGTTATGGTTGTTGGATAGCTATTTAGATGCTTTAAGGCAAAAAATGTGGCGATTCACTAATAAATTGACTAGAACTGGGATGCTAGCTAAATATATAACTATCGCTTTTATGTAAGACTGTCAGTAATTACTAGCTCGTGTGTTGACTGAAGACTCATGAAAGAAAAAAATTCTAGCCACGACTTTTTTCTTTTTTTATTAAAGTGTGGTAAAGCTATTACCGAATGAGCACTGCTTACATTCGCATGTGCGGGTTCCTTTTCACATCATCGGCAATTTCTAATTATTAAGCTAGGCACTTAACAAAGGGTTATTACCTATTCCCATAACAGAAAAAAGTAGCATAGAAAATATATTTATTTTAATGAGTTCAAGTACAGGAAGAAGAAAATTGAACCTCCATGCAGTTTCATATAACAACAATTCCATAGGGAAGTAATAATTTTCTCCAATAAAACTACTCGTCAAATCTACCGTGAACTATGTGCAGGCTTTATCGTTCAACAAACCCTTTTGTATACCATTTCACTCGCACTTATGCTTTATGTATATATGCCTCTCTCTCTTGGGCCTGTCATGGCCGCTACGGTTGCTAGGCAACGGGTGTTGTTTACACAAGCGCGGGCACAAGTTGAACGCTCGTTCCTGAGGCCCGTGTATTTGTTTAATGTTCTTATGATGTATGTAAGCTGCTCGTATTTAATTTTGCCTTTGATTTAATAGCCTTGGTACAGACCCTTATGTTCTTTGCCCATTGCTTTTGCCCGTGCTCGTGCGTGATGATTTTAGCATGAAGGAGTAACTTTAACCTAGCCGCTTACTTAGTGCTGGCTAAAACCGATGTAGTTTAAGTTTTGATTAGTTCATTGTGAGATTTCAGAGGTTTATATTCTGTTGTTTTTATTCTCAAAACTCATTATAAAGCTTTTGCCTTTGTAGGTATTTCGTCTACTTGCTGAGCGTTTGAAAACAGCGCTACATATTCACTGCTCAGAAACTTCTTAAACACTGTTTTAATCAAATGTTTTGGTACTTATAGCTATCAATACAAATAGTGTATATTCACAATATTTTCTTAACTTAATAAATATTTGGTGATCTCTGTTGGTACAGTTGTGTACAAAGTAGAGATTTTTGTTAATGGTTGATATTTTAATATCATAATATCAGCATCCACTTCTGTACATAGGTCTCCCCGAAATTCATCATAATAGCCCATTAATGTCCCACTGCAGGGACGGGCCTCCTCCCGTGACGGAGGGATACTTGGCCTTCTAATATCACGCTGCTGGCCAGACGGATTGGTATAGGGTTTAATTTCAAGTTTTCTTTTTTTTTATTTCGTAAAGATAATATTCACGGATAGTCCCTTAGTTGGTTTTACGTCACTCTTGGGATGAGATGGGGTGGTGACATACCTATTGTATTCTTACCCTGTCACCACAGGGATAAATTCAACTTCCACTCCTCGCAATTATTCGTATACATATAATTTAGTAAACTTATTCCCGTGTTCTAAACATATCTAACAAAACACATAGGTACTACACAAAATATGTTTAAAACTACTCGACGTAGTCATATTATGTGTTGTATTTGAATGGAGTCTCCTCTCGATAATTGCACGTCTAAACACAAATGACCTTCTGTGACGTTGTATACTAAGATCTGTATGTTATAGACGCATAGTAACAGTTATATGTTTGTGTATGTTTGTTCAACCGACTTCAAAAAGGAGGAGGTTCTCAATTCGGTTGTATTTTTTTTTTTTTTTTTATTTTTTTTTTTATTTTTTGTGTTTGTTACCTGATTTCTCGAAAACGGCTAGACCGATTTGAAAAATTTTTTTTTTGTTCGTATTGGTATGCTTCCCATTTGGTCCCATTGTCACCAGATCTGGATCTGGATGAGGGGATCCCAGAGAAATCGAGGGCATCTCTTGAAAATTGTAGAGACGCATTGTGTAAAATCTTGTCATACATGTGCATCTTTGACGTCACTACCAAATAGTCAAGAATTTGAACTGGTCAGATCCTGGAGACCAGAGAGAGTCGAGGGAACACCTTAACGGCATATAGCAGCTACCTTGTGTTTGGGCTTATTTTAATTGTATTGATGAACACTTTACAAAACTTTACACAAACATGATCTGATGATGAAGAAGATTGAGGGTCGAGGCAACTCCTCAACGGTATATAGCAGCTACCTAGTGTTTGGGCTTATTTTATTCGTATTGATGAAAACTTTACAAAACTTGACACAAACATAATCTGATGATGAAGAAGACTGAGGGTCGAGGAAACTTTTTAACGGTATATAGCAGCTACCTAGTGTTTGGGCTTATTTTATTCGCATTGATAAAAGCTTTACACAACTGTACACAAACATAATCTAATGATGAAGAAGATTGAGGGTCAAGGGAACTTTTTAATAGTAAATAGCAGCTACCTAGTGTTTGGGCTTATTTTATTCGTATTGATGAAAACTTTACACTAACATTATGACTGTAATTGAAGGTATGGTTTAAGACTTAATAATGAAGTTCTTATTTGAATTTAAAATAGGAATTAATACCGGATTATAAATAGACTATAAACAAATTTTTGAATTGCATTTCATTTATTTTAAACTTATTCTTTAGGTACAACAAATTGATAATAATAACTATTATAAGTATTTATTTGATTTATTTTTATGTCAATTTATTTAAATTATCAATTTAGTGTGCATGTCGCACAATAAATTAATAATTTTTATTACTAATTAACCACGCAGAGACGGTGTGGCTACGCTTTTCGATGTTCTCCCTATTTAAAACGTTTTTCATGTAGGTCCTTTTTTGTGAAAGCTGATTCTTACGTTGTTCACTAGTCTCTTTTGAAATGGCATTGGAGGTAGATTTCCTACTTCGAGAATGGCGTTTCTTCCTTTCTTCGGTTGTCATCGAATCGAACCCGTGGCGGGCGCGTCAAGTCTTGTGACCTGTGACGCGCACCAATGAACATACCGCGGCGGCGCCCGCGCTGCACTCCCCGCGACCCGACGGTGACCGGTCCGCCCGCTACCGCTCAGTCGCGAGCGAGCGACAGTGCGAGACGTAGACCGACGGCGAATGCACGTTCGCCCGCACTTCATGCGTACGCAATTAACTCGATCTCTAGATTCTAATTTACATCTTGTTTTCTACTCCTATATACTCGTAGTCTAAGCTACGTCTAGCTAATCTACATCTTGTTTTTTATTCTTGTATAACTTAACTTAACTTCAGTGCTGTGAACTTAACTAACTTAATAACTCTGTATTCTCTTTCATTCTGTGTCATTAAGTAAATAGTCTTGTAAATAACCGTCACGTTTTCTTTATCACCTCTACAGTCTCATACAATCAGCGCTGTCTCATGAGCAGCGCGTTTCGTAGGTCTACCCATATTTAGACAAAATAATGTCCCACTGCAGGGACGGGCCTCCTCCACTGACGGAGGGATATTTAGCCTACTAATACCACACTGGCCAGACGGATTGGTATAGGGTTTAATTTCAAGTTTTCCTTCTTTTTATTTCTCAAAGATAATATTCACAGATAGTCCCTAAGTTGGTTTTTACGACACCCATGGGTTGAGATAAGGTGGTGACATGCATTCTCACTCCGTCACCACACGGATTTATAGAATTGGTATTCACTAAAAATTTGAAAATAAAATTGATTTTTACAAAAAAAAAAACCGACTTCAAAAACACAAATTGCACTAAAAAGTAAAAAATAATTAGTTGTATTTCGGTTTTACAACATTAAATCAGCCATTCTTTCTACTGAATTTTAATCTAAAGAATAGGTTATTTTAATTATTGTAAAAAGTATTGTTTAAGATATTTCTTGAAGAGTCTGTAAATATATTGATTTGTAGATTCTTTAAAAGATAATCAAATTATTACAAATAATGTAATATTATTGTTATTTTTGGAGTCGTATATATGCCTCTCTCTCTTGGGCCTGTCATGGCCGCTACGGTTGCTAGGCAACGGGTGTTGTTTACACAAGCGCGGGCACAAGTTGAACGCTCGTTCCTGAGGCCCGTGTATTTGTTTAATGTTCTTATGATGTATGTAAGCTGCTCGTATTTAATTTTGCCTTTGATTTAATAGCCTTGGTACAGACCCTTATGTTCTTTGCCCATTGCTTTTGCCCGTGCTCGTGCGTGATGATTTTAGCATGAAGGAGTAACTTTAACCTAGCCGCTTACTTAGTGCTGGCTAAAACCGATGTAGTTTAAGTTTTGATTAGTTCATTGTGAGATTTCAGAGGTTTATATTCTGTTGTTTTTATTCTCAAAACTCATTATAAAGCTTTTGCCTTTGTAGGTATTTCGTCTACTTGCTGAGCGTTTGAAAACAGCGCTACATATTCACTGCTCAGAAACTTCTTAAACACTGTTTTAATCAAATGTTTTGGTACTTATAGCTATCAATACAAATAGTGTATATTCACAATATTTTCTTAACTTAATAAATATTTGGTGATCTCTGTTGGTACAGTTGTGTACAAAGTAGAGATTTTTGTTAATGGTTGATATTTTAATATCATAATATCAGCATCCACTTCTGTACATAGGTCTCCCCGAAATTCATCATAATAGCCCATTAATGTCCCACTGCAGGGACGGGCCTCCTCCCGTGACGGAGGGATACTTGGCCTTCTAATATCACGCTGCTGGCCAGACGGATTGGTATAGGGTTTAATTTCAAGTTTTCTTTTTTTTTATTTCGTAAAGATAATATTCACGGATAGTCCCTTAGTTGGTTTTACGTCACTCTTGGGATGAGATGGGGTGGTGACATACCTATTGTATTCTTACCCTGTCACCACAGGGATAAATTCAACTTCCACTCCTCGCAATTATTCGTATACATATAATTTAGTAAACTTATTCCCGTGTTCTAAACATATCTAACAAAACACATAGGTACTACACAAAATATGTTTAAAACTACTCGACGTAGTCATATTATGTGTTGTATTTGAATGGAGTCTCCTCTCGATAATTGCACGTCTAAACACAAATGACCTTCTGTGACGTTGTATACTAAGATCTGTATGTTATAGACGCATAGTAACAGTTATATGTTTGTGTATGTTTGTATCTTATACACTACACAGTAAGTTTCGGTAGTCAAACTTTGTACACTATGTTGCTTCTTCTCTACTAGTTGGAAGCGGTGGTAAAGTTTGAATAACTTTTAATATGTAAACTTAGAGTGACGTCAATAAGTTTTTATTTTGTAACATAACATATGAACTGAACTATAAACTTTACTTCTATGTCCCTGTGAACCGCGGTGCGGTAGCGCTAAAGTTGTTAACTTTTACATGTGTATAAAAGATCGTGGTATTGACACTTGTATTTATTTGTTTAAATTATTGTTGTAATTATACTGGAAGAAAGAAAATTACCAGTATTGTTGCATGTACCACAACAGAGTACTGATTTTCAGTGAAGCCGGCTGTAAATTATCTTTAATTCTTGAAAATTCCTATATTTATACAAACTCTGAACTGTGAATCAGTGACAACAAATTCGTTATATTACAAATTTGTCATTCATCAGTTACAAATTTGTAAATAAAAAAAGAATTACTTCTAAATGTTATTACAAATTTGCACGCTGCGCAGATTGACTACTGCACATTTCTCTGTAATGTGTCTTGTACTTGTTCGAGCGGCTACATCAAAGCAATGCAACATGTAACTGTGTGTATATTCTAGTTAATACTATGAAGGCGAAAGTTTGTGTGATTGTGTGTTTGCTACTTCTTTGCGCTTAAAGAGCTAAACTAGTTTTGGCGTAAAATTTGTTATTATTCCGGGGGGTTGGTAACGTAAAGGGCGTTATAGCTAGCTTACTGGCCAATACCCATAAGCGTAGTGGGTAGCACCCCATTTTAAAATACCCATTTGATGGTGATGGTGACATTAAGTATTGTTATTATGTCACCATATAGACACCACCTCCGTGTGGCGACGGAGTAAGAATACAATATGTCACCACCCCATCTCATCCCGTGGGTGCCGTAAAAACAGACTAAGGGACTATCCGTGAATGTAATCATTACGAAATAAAAAAAAGGAAAACTTGAAATTTAACCCTATACCAATCCGTCTGGCCAGCGTGGTATTAGTAGGCCAAGTATTCCTTCGTCATGGGAGGAGGCCCGTCCCTGCAGTGGAACATTAATGGGCTGTTATGATAGACACTAAGTTTTTGTTGTATTTTAAGTTGTCAATAAGTGCACATGCGGTTACAGTTTGGGACAGGTCAGTGGCATTCAGTAATCTAAGAAGTTGAGGTCGCAACTGTCACTTCGATTCTACATACAGACCTCTGGTTATGGACCTCTGGTAAAAAAATATATACCTACATTTAATTTTAATAATTTGTTCATTATTGACTTTTGTTCCCTCTTCAAAATATTATTTTTTATGAGCGGAAGTGTTGTAGCAACTAACGAATTATAATGGCAGTACCATCAGTCTTGAGATATTCAAAACAACTGTTTAACCCCGCCGAAAAAATAATTTAAAGGACAAAATAAATCTATAAATTATTATACATACTCCACTCTATTTCAAATTTATTCTACTGTATTTACATTACATCTACATTAGCAACTTATTATTATGATTTCTTTTTTAAAAGAAACATGTCTTTGTAAATTACATTAATAATAACCGCTTGTAAGTTCCCAAGCCAGTCGCGTGTGACCTCTAAGTTCACATGAAGCCAGTTTGTCACAAAATGACACCACCGAAATTATTGTTAAACGTTTCTAACCGCGACTGTACACACAGCAACTAATCAACCTAGACACTCATGTACCTTAATACCTTAAAATAAGACACAATTTCAAATGAAAATGTTTAACTTGACGTGTTGCTGTGTATACAACACTTTGACGTACGCTATTACGTTCGGGAACAATGGCTCGCTCTTGACGCAATGTCCCTTCGTTGTGAAACGGCTAAGCTTTACTCAGACGTGACTTTTTCTGTGTCAACCTCTTCTATTGTGTAATGTATGTGTTTTTTTTTGTCTAACCGTTTGTACCGCTAAATGGGTAGTAGGTATATGGGGTTAGGTAATGTCCTTAAGTGAGTACAGGTTAAATTGTTGTAAACGACGAGTTTGCTCATGCCTTTTAGTGTTACTTTGTCATTGTACTTTTGTTTTGTAGTGCTATGATATAATGTGGAGGTATTTTTATGATTGGATTAAATTGACCGGAATCTATTATTTTATTGTATTCTCTTTATTTACATTTTTTACAATCATTTACTTTTTTAAATAAATAAAAACATTTAAAAATATAAAAAATGACCCACCAGCATCGGGTACAAGGACCAAGCTACTGGTGGTTAGGGCTCCAGAGATAGGAACTTCCTCACAATGCGTGCTCAAATTATCTATCGATACTTACATCAAATGATTGATTTAGAAAATAATTATAGGTATATATTTTTATTAGTTATTTACTACCCATATGCCATGCTCATTAGTTTGAAAGTGCCTAATACAGGTATACTCAGGTGTTGATGGAGATTCTAAATATATTTTATTTATTGTGTATTGTGGTATATTATATTATTATTTCTGCAATGTCATTGCGGTTCCAACATAACAATAATGATTTATAACCTAGAACTTGTAACAGCGTATAAATATGAAACGATGCGTTAAAACATATACCTCTGCCCACTGTGCAGTGGAACCTTGTGCCCAATGCGACGATACAACTTTATTGACTATTATTCGTTAAATATTATGCGCACGCGCGTACACGCAAGTATGATTTACTGAAAAAAAATAATGTGAATATTGTATATAGTTGCGGTGGTGGATAGATAATTTTAATTTAATGGGGGGAGACTATCCTTGAATATTATCTTTACGTAATAAAAAGAAGGAAAACTTGAAATTAAACAATATACCAATCCGTTTGGCCAGCGTGGTATTAGTTGGCCAAGTACCCCTTCGTCACTGGAGTAGGCTCGTGCCTGCAGTGGGACATTAATGGGCTGTTAAGAAAGAAATCTAAAATATTTAAAAACCCTACTTTGTATTTATACCTAAGTATTAAAACACTTACTCAATTTCGTATCATCATATCTGTCAAAGGATGTCCAATGCTGGACATAGATCTCCTACATATGTTTATACCTTGTGCGCTCCTGTGCCTTCCTAATCTATCCTCCAAATATGATAAATAATAAAAATTCCATATTATTTTAAAATAAAAACGTAATTACATAACCAATTGTAAATTAAACTTCATATAATTTCCTTTTAAAGAAAATTTTCTTATAAATTGGTCACCAAGACATGACTGCGTTCTGAGGTTATAAACATAAGAAGAAAAACCACTTAAATAAGAAACTCCTCCTCTTTTTTGAGTCTGAAAAAAATACTGTGAGTTCGTCACATTTCGACGTTCTTCTATGTGTCATCATAATAGCCCATTGCTGTCCCACTGCAGAGACGGGCCTCCTCCCGTGACGGAGGGATACTTGGCCTACTAATACCACGCTGGCCAGACGGATTGGTATAGGGTTTAGTTTCAAGTTTTCCTTCTTTTTATTTCGTAAAGATAATATTCACGGTAGTCCCTTAGTCGGTTTTTACGACACCCATGGGATGAGATGGGGTGGTGACATATTGTATTCTTACTGTGTCACCACACTTCTATGTGTACTCTAGAGTAATGTTATTATGACAGTGTGCTGTGTGTTCTAAACTGTAGGTACTTTTGTGGTTACCTGTAGGTATTACCGTTTTGTGGTTAAGCTTATTATTTGTTTTACACAATACATATTATATATTTTTGGATGATTACGAAACGTTTTTATGTCTGAATAAATCGGGTCATCATATCAATTAGTAGACGTCCACTGATGGACATGGGCCTCCTCCAAATAGCTACCTTGAGAGGTCCTGTGTCGCTCATAGGGCAAACCGCATGCCCTAACTAGATCGCCGTTACTAAGTGGGTTTAGTCAGTAAGAGTCATTTTACGAAAAGCTATCTTTACTGCTCCTCGTCTAAAGTTTTTGACCTGCTCTCCTCCATTACCAAGAGGTTGACTGTGTTAGGGTACCAATAGTACTAGCTCTGCTTAGTTTAAAACTAGATGGCGCTCTGTAAACATTATTGCTTACAATATTCGTCGACCTCTGTGGCATAGTGGTTATTTAACATGACTGTTACGCAGAGGTCTCGGGTTCGATTCACGCTCAATGCAAATCTTTGTGTGCATGAACCTGATTGTTTGCATTGGTCTGGGTGTTTTCTATGTATAAAATACATATTATACATACATGTGTGTATTTACCAAAAAAAAAGAATTTAAATATGTTTATCCGTTTTCTAGTGCCTATAGTACAAACTCTGCTTAGTTTGGGACTAGATGGCGTTGTGTGAAAATGTGAGGAAGATATAATTTTTTTTATATTAGTTAGACTTGATCGAAAAAGTCTGTAAGTAATTGTAAGTTTACAAGTCACAGTAGCGTGATGCCAAGGTTGTTAGCTACCCGTATGATGTGTGTTGAGGCGCCATGACACAGTTCCGGACGATTTGACGCCACTGTGCATGCCGGCGACCATGCGGCAAACATTTTCGTTTTGAAGCGAAATTTATATTTTGTTTAAATATACATTATAGTAAAAAAAATAGTCTTCTCCGTGTGGCGACGGAGTAAGAATACAATATGTCTGTCATTACCCCATCTCAACCCACGGGTGTCGTAAAAACCGACTAAAGGACTATCAGTGAATATTATCTTTACGAAATAAAAAGAAGGAAAACTTGAAATTAAACCCTATACCAAGCCGTCTTGCCAGCGTGGTATTAGTCAGAGGAGGCCCGTCCCTGCAGTGGGACATTAAAGGGCTGTTATGATGATACATTATAGTATTTCAGTGTATTTCATTTACTTACTATTCTTAAAAGGGGTAGGCAGATACTGCTAACTACTTTGAATGTAGGTACTGTTACTGAATTACGAAATTATTGTGTGTTTATCTTCAAATAATGGCAAAAACCCAATAAAAAAATTGTTGTCCTTAGCATGTTACTATTGTTTGATTATGTGTCCCACTCCCAGCCTCTTATGGAAAAACTAAGTAGTACGAAGTATAGCCCCCTCTCTCGCGTCTCGCCAACTTAACTCGCCAAAAAATAGGATGGAGATCTATTCAAATCAACTTAATCAACAACTCGCTACTGTACTTGTCGATGTGTAAATCGGACTTTAGAAAATTTGCATATTTTTTTTAACTGCTTTTTTAGACAATGTCCACTAAAATCCATTGAAAAGATCCATGGATCTTTTTACACTCAAATTACGCACTTATGTCCACTTTAATCCATGATCCGAAAATATTTTAAAAACGGATCTTTTTAAAATCCATTATAAAGCTGCATCTACAGTAGCCATTTTCTATAGGTAAATAAAAGACTAGAAAACCGATCAAAATTTTAATAGTAATGTAAGTATAAATGTTTTTTTATTATTTATTTGAGATGGGGTGGTGATTGATTGATTGGTGTGAGCAATATTTGGTCCGTATTTGGTGAACGGATGTTGATGATTCTCCTTGTGGAGACGGAGTAAGAATACAATTTATGTCACCACCCCATCTCATTCCATGGGTATCGTAAAAACCGACTAAGGGACTATCGGTGAATATTATCTTTACGAAATAAAAAGAAAGAAAACTTGAAATTAAACCCTACTAATCCAAGGGTAGGCCAAGTATCCCTTCAACACGGGAGGAGGCCCGTCCCTGCAGTAGGACATTAATGGGCTGTTATGATGATTTATTTATTTTATTTTTATTTTTACATGTTTGGGAGGTTTACAGCTATGATATACATGGACTTAAAAATAGCAAAAAAACGCCGATAACAAGCTTCCACAGATATGATGATGATGATTTGGTGAACGCCACCGGACAAACAATTTTATTTGAAAGAGTGGCATACAAGACTTAATAAAAAATTGGACAAGAGGAATTTAATATTGCATGTGTCACCTGCTTTATTTTTTACAATGGATCATGGATTAAAGTGGACTTATGTGTTTGATTTAAGTGTAAAAAGATCCATCAATGGATCTTTTCAATGGATCTTAGTGGACATAGGGCTTTTTTAATTTATTGGTGTAGTGCTCGCGATATTCTGTTACGCACGAGGTCTCTCGAGTCCCACGCAGGACCATTGCTTGTGGGAATAAAGTCATTTCTTCACCAATTCAAATAAACAGGTCCTATAAGAATTTCATTAAAATTAATTCAGGGTTATGTAAATAAAAATAAATTACAAGTTCCGCTCTAGAGATCATGGCCTGTGGAACTTAACAAAAATCAATTTAACGGATACAAAGTACATCCAGGCTCAGGGTATTAAATATGTAAATATAAAAATTCCTCACACATTCACACAACGCCATCTAGTCCCAAACTAAGCAAAGCTTGTACTATGGGTACTAAACAACGGATAAACATACTTAAAATACTTACATATTATACATAGAAAACACCCAGACCAATGCAAACAATCATGTTCATGCACACAAAGATTTGCATTGAGCGGGAACCGAACCCTCTACGTAGCGGTCATGATATAACCATTACGCCACAATAATTTGCGAATCGCACAAAAATTGTCTTGCAGCCACTTTAACTAAAACTTTTAATAACATCATCATCATATCAGCCGATGGAGTCCACTGCTGGACATATACCTCGCGAGGTCCCGTGTTTTATATATTAATTTAAAATTAGTAGTTTTAAATGAAATTGCTTATTGCGGTTTTCTGAAACTGCTTTTAAAAATTAAAAAAAATATTTTGCAATTTTTTTTCACAAAATGTTACTTATCCAAAAAGCAAGGCCTAAACTTAAATATAAATAATATTTATTTAAATAAATAATGTAATAATAATAAATAAGGCTGTTACCAAGCTTTGTGTGTGATGTTGAAGGTTGTCCGCCAGTTCTCAAGACATGAATGGTCCATAATATGAGTTTCTCACAGCCTTCTAACACTCAATCATACACTGACATTGGCCTCATGACAGAAAGACATAATTTAACCTACCTACTACAAGGAAATTGGGACTCTTTTGTTTACTGTTAAAAGCTTAAATTTAAATGACATAAAAAAAAAATATTTTTTTATTTTGTGGGATTAGAATGATTGTGGCCTTCTTGGGTAGGTAGCCTTTGTGGTTTTGACGTATAAATGTTATATTCTATGTTTAAAAAATCCGGGTGCTGACTATTAAACAATGTCACTACCTACCCCATCTTATCTTATGGATGTCGTAAGTCAGTCCATTTGACTAGTTTAGGGTCCTTTTTCGCGGGGACTTCACAAACATCAATTTAACAAACACAACGATCATCAGACTCAGGATTCTAATTTTTGGATAGCACAAGTAATTGTTAGGTATGTGTGGGCTTTGAACCCGCAACCTCATGGACAGCAACTGAACGCTTGTGGCAAAGCGAGGCAGTTCAAAGTGTATATGACACAGTTAAGCATCGCGGTTCACACTGCATGACAACTATTCATAAAATTTAATGCCCATTAAACATAATTATGTTTTGTATGAAGGTCTTCCTATAGGTACCTATATTGTGTATTAGGTACTGTGTTAACGGTATCTGTGTGGTGACAGGCTAAGAGGACAAGGTGTCACCAGCCAAGTTTCAGAAATGTCGAAAAAGGCCACTAAATGACTACTTACTTGATAATCTAAGAAAGAAAGGCAATTTGTCTGTAGGATAAGTTTCTTCATATATATTTCTGCAGTCGGTTTTTTAGGTATGTTAGAAAACTGATAAACATAATAATTGTATACCTCTATTAATAAACCACCCAACCCAAACGATCCTATAAGCCTTCCGGTCGTCAATGAAATTTGTACTTAGGCAATGATATTAATATCATTGTTCTTAGGTATATTATTTAAATATTACAACTCTTAAGACTCTTGAAATATTACGTTTATAATTATCAGCGATAGTAGATGGTAGGCTATACCGTATAAAAAGTTGTGGATTCGTATAGCTCA
The DNA here is from genome assembly GCA_905475405.1 of Schrankia costaestrigalis. Lineage (NCBI taxonomy): Eukaryota > Metazoa > Arthropoda > Insecta > Lepidoptera > Erebidae > Schrankia > Schrankia costaestrigalis. The sequence continues at coordinate 11,312,696 of FR997852.1, read as the reverse complement.
TAAGACAAGAAGAGCTATTTGCGAAACCCACGAACCTAGACGATATTTCTGTTCGTTAATTTCATGTCTGTAAAAGTCCTCGACAGGGCTCGATCCCTAGTCCGGGATCAATATTTTCGAAAAGAAGTATATTAATCCCAATATTACTTATATTCATAGATTATCAAATAACATTTTGCACATCAGTTAATCGACTAGAATCAATTTCACATGACCGAATGTCCTTCGCAAACGCAATCATAGGAACGCGTCGCGTGCGTATACGACCTTTACAACTACATACAAACAATAAACAACCTTATTTACCACATTATTAAATACATAATCCATTAACGAGCTTGTAACATTACCTAGTCAATAAAATATAAACTTTATTTTCTAAGATACAAGTTTGAATTACGCTTTGATGAGAGATACATTCCAATTCATGGCAACTTTCGTCTTTATGCATGTATGTTTAGAGTAGGTTTTTGATTGTAGTTTCATTAAATAAAGCTATGTAATAAAATTGTGCATGTAACATAATTTTTTTTCTTAAATAACTTGTAATAAAGGTTATTATTGAACAGGATTTTAAAAGGGAAAATTGTAAAAGATTGCATTCTCGATGTTATTCTTTGTCTTTTGAGTAGTAAGAAATAAACCATGTTTTTGGCAGCATTTATGTAGGAGATCACAGAAAAAAATAAACCTCAATATAATATTAAAACAGTATAACGCTTTTTTTGTCTATTCAGTTCTAATGCTACTAACGTTGTTTTACTCGTAGTTCTTGAGGTACTATTCTTCAAAAAACGATTGTCATTTTATAAAATAATCTCCCATCGTATGAATTATTAGATATAACATAATATAATAGGCCTTTACCTATGAAATTGCTGTTTTGTATGATGATTTTAACAGCAGTTTGTTTTTTTTCCATACTAACGTTTTCTTAGTTTTTTCAATATTATTAAACACTAGCTGACCCGTGCCCACTTCGTTGGGCGGCGAAAAAATTCGTCCGTTTTTTAAACATATTTCATTACTGCTCCACTCCTATTTGTCATAGCGTGATACTATATAGCCTATGACACTCCCCGATAAATAGACTATTCATCACAGAAAGAATTTTTAAAATTGGCTCATTAGATCCAGAGATTACCCCCTACAACGTCACAAACACGCAATCACACAAACACACAAACTTTACCTCTTTATAATATTAAAAGTATAGAAGTATACTTAAAAAATTAGATAAACTGTTTCACTCCTTTTACAGAATTGTTTTAGATCCTTTTAATCATTAGGGAAAATAATTTACTGATTCACTGTACAATAACGTCATCAGTTGTAGCACGGGACCTAGCATAGCAAGTCCCCGTGCTTCACCCAGGTGGAGAACCTAGGTGGAGCACGGGTCCGGACCCTAATAAACCAACACCTTTTTAAAGACAGAACTTTAAAGACTGCTTTAAAAGTCATACTGGCAGACATGTGCGAAGGTTGTTCTTTCAAGGAGAATCTTAACACCGCGATACAAAAATGACGTCACACGTACAACGTCATCTGTTGTCAAATTTATAAGTTAGAATTAATGACATGACATGAATACATTTGGACGTCACGTTATGGTAGAATTAGATTTAAAAAAAAATCTAAATTAATATTACTGACTAAATTTAAAAGGCGTTTATGAGTAAGGTGGTTAATGTTTAAAAAAATATAGAGTCTAAAGACTGCGCAGAAATAAAACGGGAATTTCTTAGGTAAAGACCTATTACACACTGTTGGCATGTCCATTGATAAATAAATAAATAAACTGCCTCGATGGTGCGGTGGTGGCATTAGCTGGCTGGCGTGCATGAGGTCACGGGTTCGGTTTACATGGAGAACAATACTTTGTGTGATCCACAAATTATTGCTCTGAGTCTGAATGTTCTTTGTGTCCGTTAAATTGATGTTTGTAAAGTCCCCTGCGACACAGGGCTTGACACCTAGTGTGGGATTCGTCTTTTGTCTATAAAATCAATTAAGTAACAAATTATTGCTAATATTAACATTAAAAAAATACATAACTGACAATTACATATAGAAATACAATTACAAAACATTAAACTATTGTTAAATGTGTTTGTGTTTATTTTATTTATTCAAAAATACTGCACGCAGCTTATCTCAAAATATATTGCAATCTAAGTTCGTAAGATGGCGCTGTTTAATATTTCACTTAGAAAACACTCCTATAACTAAAACTATTCTTGAGCACTTATAAATATCTTTTGATAGACTGAACCGATTGCAATTAAACAAAAACTAAATGAAACTTCAAGTTACCCTCAATCGTTGTGTATAAAAGTCATCTACATTGCTTACGTACATTTTACGTTACATTTAAAAATATTGCACGCAGTTTAACTCTTGATGTAGTTCAGTCTAAGTTTGAAAGATGGCGCTGTTTAATATTAATTAATTAAATTCAAATATCTTTTATTAGACTGAACCGATTGCAATGAAACAATGACTAAATGTAACTTCAACTTACGCTTAACCGTTGTGTATAAAAGTCATCTACATTGCTTTCGTACTTTTTACGTGATGCCCGAAATAATTTTCAGGTTACAGATAAACAGACAAACATACAAAAATTCTAAAAATGCCGGAAATGGGTTCAGTTTGTTGTCCTTTAACACCCTGGCTATTTTTTTTTATTTCTTTTTAATGTACAAAAACGACTTTTCTACAGTTTTATTATATGTATAGATAATAGAATTAATTTTGGTATAAGTAATAGCGCACATTTAAGCTAACTATTGTGTTTAAAACAAAGAAAAAAAAATATCAGGAAAGAAGTTACAATTAATCTGATTTAATGATGGATTTACTATCATTCATTCTCACAATATATTTAAACCACCTTAGTATATTGTTGTTCTTCACATGATTGCTAAGTTAAAGGAAAATACTTCATTAAAATAAAAGTTTGGTATAAAACGTTAAGCACTCTCACCACATGTGTATAATTACGTAAATAAATAATATTATGTATGACTAAGTACTGAGACAATGGTTATAATACATTGCATAATGTACTTATACATACATATACTGTTCTGCTGTTTCTGCTATACATAAACATCCTTATAGCAGGGTACGGAACGCCCGGAGAAAGGCACCTTTACATACAACTCTTGCACAAAAGTTTTGACTTTTTTATATATTATGGAAGGTTAACGAGCCAGCAGGTCACCTGATGGTAAGTGATCCCGCCGCCCATGGACACCCGCAGCACCAGGAAGCACAGATGCGTAACGTCGAATCTAAAGCCAAATTTTCCTAATTTGTTAGGGATATTGAGGGTAAAGTAAAAGAGTTGGGATAGGTATAATAGGCAATTTAGGGATAGCTAAGTTGCCTCTTATCCCTACAGCACACCACCTTAAATTTTAGTCCTATTAGAATGAAATAAATTTTGATTTACATGGACCCTTACGTATAGATATACTAATGCCCGATTTACACATCGACAAGTACAGTAGCGAGTTAACTTGCCTCATTGGCGAGTTAAGTCACTTTTTGCGTGTGGACGGCAAAAGCGAGTTAAGTAGTAAGTTGCCGATTAAGTTGATTTTAATACAGTTCGATCCTATTTTTTGGCGAGTTCAGTACGAAGTAGCCTCCTCTCTCGCGTCTCCTTCACCCCGCCGGCACGGCGCTCGCAGCGCCCGCCGTGTAGACGGGCGAGTTTAGTACAGTTCACAAGTTCTAATATGTATTTATTTTTATTTTTGTCTGTTTTTCTATGTATAATGTGTACGTATTTACAAAAGTATTTAAGTATATTTATGCGTTGTCTAGTACCCATTGTACAAGCTCTGGTTAGTTTGGGACTAAATGGCGTTGTATAAAAGTGTGAGGAATATTTATTTTTTTATTATTCTATACTTTTCTATTAAAATTTTATTTTCAATGTGTTGTGCAAGTGTTAATACTATTTCTCGTATAATAGCGCGTAAATTGGTTTTCAATTGTTCAATGTCCATTTTATCGATTAAAATAACCGTACCTAAACAATCTCAGGCGACGCACGCCGGCACGCACGACGCGACTGGTCTTCGTCTCTGATCGGCAAGCTTATGAGCTGTACTCACCTACATGTGAACTGTACTTACTACTTATTACTTACTACTTAACTGTCTTTTTTTTTTAACTCGCTACTGTACTTGTCGATGTGTAAATCGGGCATAAGTCCATTTGCGTTCTACCGTAATGACAACAGGCATGTTTATCTATAGGCCGACCGTTTAACTCAGACCCCGCCTGCGGTAATAGAGGTGCGCGGGGGGCGAGGACAAAGGAGAGAGCTATCTCTTGATTTTTTGCCAAAACGGCGCCATCTCAGATACTGTGACCCGAACTACATTACATCACAACACACCTCTAATTTTTAGCTAGCTTATTTTTATGAAATAAAAAGAAGGAAAAATTAAAATTATACCCTAAAGCAATCGAAATACCTGAAGAGGTTGTTTTATTTTTCTGGTCAGGCTTTAAATTGTGTAATAATTTAGATTGCATAATTTTTTCTAAGAAAGTACTAGTTTTAGAGCCAAGATGACGCCACCATCTTTGACAGTTGTAAATTGTATAGAAGACGGACTAGCATACTGCACTAATGTCATACTGACATACTGACTAAGTGTCCGTTATGGTAGCGTGTAAAAATAAAAAAAGCTCTTATTATTGTTCTTATTATCTGTAAATATTTTCTAAGATTGATTCTTACAAATTAATATGTTTAAATCATACCTGTTTTAATGTAAACTGTGATTATTGTAATGTGATTATACTGTGATTTAATATATATAATTAATGATTGTACAATTGTTATTATTTGTAAATATTTTCTAAGACTTTAGTTATAATTATATTTATAGTTTAAATCAGCCATTCTTATAATAACAAATATATTTATTAAAGACAAAGATTTATTGCAAAACTGTGTATATCAGGTGTTAGTGTATGAATACATTATTCTCAACAGTCTATCCACATCGGATATGCAAATTATAGCAATATAATATCTTAAAACTACACAAATTAAACAAAAACTTATTTATGTAACTAAATGAAATGTTATTTTTTTCAAAACATTCTTATTCAAAATATTTGTAGATTCTTTAAAAACTAATCAAATTATTACAAATTATGTAATATTATTGTTATTTTTGGAGTCGGTGTCAGCCAACGAAATACGATAATACATAAGCTAATGGAATGGCGGCCATGAATTACAGATTATATTATTATATGACTTCGACATTAACCCCCTTACTTATAAAAATCTCTAAAATTTAATCACTGTTTAGCGAGTTTTTTGTTAGCAAAACCAACCTTAAGCCAAACAAAACCGTAAAAATTTAAGCTAATCAATTGACTAAAATTTAAGTTGCGTTTATGAGTCCGGGGTTTGACATAAAGTTGTTGATTGTTTATGGATTGGTTTAAAAAGTAAACAAATATTAAATAACTATTTTTATCATATTTAAATAAATATATTTTAAAATACCTGTGTCACTTTCAAACGTTTTAATATATCTATTTAGTAACTGATTAAAGCTTTCCATAACTTATGGGCGTTTACGGGGCTAAACAGCACCGTCAATTGAAAAAAATCGTAATTCGTGAATAGGATCAATAATGCAAAATGTTGTCTACAAAGTCGTTAGAAAAGGCAATAGAGTTTTGTCTAACACATTCTGATCACTTTAAATAGTTTTTAATTTGATAAATATTTTATTTAAAACAAACATGGCCGTTTCATTTTCGCATGAGAATTTTAAGTAATTGTCTTTGATTCGTAGTACTTATTTCTCATCTTAGTCTTTAGTCAGTGTATAACACGACATCATATTTCTTTAAATTTATAGTCAGGAATAAAATATAGAATATAACTATCGTGGCTGTCACATTACTCCAAAAATAACAATAATATTACATTATTTGTAATAATTTGATTATATTTTAAAGAATCTTCAAATAAATATATTTGTAGACTCTTCAATAAATATCCTTAACAATACTTTTTACAATAATTAAAAGAACCTATTCTTTAGATTATAGTTAAGTAAAAAGAATGTCTGATTTAATGTTGTAAAACCAAAATACAACTAATTATTTTTTACTTTTTAGTGCAATTTTTGTCTTTGAAGTCGGTTTTTTTTTATTGTAAAAACTTATTTTATTTGGCATAGTAAACAACTCGATATAGCTCTTGTGTACGCTACCATAACGGACACCGCTACCCCGCTCCCTCGTCCCTTTCATACCGCAGGCGGGGACTGAGATAAACGGTCGGCCTATAATTTCTCCATATTTTCTTCTGGTGAAATTCGGTGCGTCTAGTAGCAATAGAAAGAGTCTTTTGATATTTATGGAACAGATTTTTTAAATACCTACTATTCTTCACGTGGGCTGACTTTATAATATAAGACGTAGACATCTACAGCTAAGTACTTACTACTACTTCTAAGAATCGCTGACTTCTGGACTTTTACTCGTTGACACAAAAGGAGAAGTAGGTACAGCTAAAAATTATATTCCCAAGCACATTGTACGATTACGAATAGCCATTGTCTGTCTAGTTTTAATTAACAGAGGTTATGTCTATTCAATTCACAATACTGGAAGTACATCTATGTTTTGAAAACATGTCAGTGCCCGGTTTTAACGGCAGTGCGGTTATGTGTAAGCCACGACGTTGACGCCATTTGTAAAAACGTAATTCAACCGCCAAATTCATTAAATCAATTTCTAAACGAACGTGTTCGATTTTTAATTTGTGATTTTTTAAATAATCTTTCCGAGTCCGGAACGATCGTGTTCTTTTTTTAAATTTATATTTGTGTGTTTTTAAATAGTGTTCGTCTTTTTTATTTTTAATTATTGGTCGAAGGTCTAGTGTTGTAAACTTTTTGTGTTTATTATATTAGGAATAGTGGTGTGACTTTCAATTGTTATATAGAATACATTTAAATGGTCATTGGTGATCAAAAAGCGTACTACCGTTCGTAAAGTAAATTACGCTGAGCTATGCAGAGCGGAAAATGATCAAATATTGAATGCTCGTATTAATATTTTGTTCATTGCAATGTACCAAAAATTATAAGGCCATGGAATTTTAACAGCTTGTGTACCAGAGCGACGAACACAGAACCATTCTGCTTTATATTTGTAAAGTAGGAAGAGAGTTGCTCTATGATCCCTTGTCTGTATTTTTTTTTTTGCATTCTTATTTATTGAGGATGGTATTTCCTTTTTATTTGGCTTCTTAATAAAAGGTTTCATGGTTTCTATGTCTCCTCATTATAGTGACAAAACAAAAATGCCCTTCTGGTATAAATTTAGTTCCACACTGGTCCAAATTAAGCCCGATTTACACATCGACAAGTAGAGTAGCGAGTTAAGTAGTAAGTTGGTGGCTACTGTACTTGTCTATGTGTAAATCGGGCTTTAGATACAGAAGAATTGAAGTTCTAAGCCGCAAGCTTGTAAGTTTCATGGCCCTGCAATTTGTAGCTAAAGTATACTTTCATTTAAACACAGTAAGTTTTATACACTTGGAGTTAAGCGAACACTGTGTTGGTACCGACCGAGATCTAGGTCTCTCGCCGAAGAGACCTATATTAAGTAAACTAACGATAATATTATGAATAAATATTATCTTGAAGACGGAAATGTATTAAAACTCATTACAACTATGAACAGCTGTTTCACGTTCGTTGGCCTCTTTCAATTGTTCCGTTTGGTCGGCACCGATGTATTGGATAACGAATATTTTAAGGTAACTACTAATATCTTTTGAATTATCTTCTTAATGTTATATTTCATGATTAGTAACATCCGTCTTCTCCGTGTGGTGACGGAGTAAGAATACTATATGTCAAGGACCGCAGCTGACCAGGCGGATTAGAATACAGTGTTAGATCAAGTTTTCTCTTGTTTTGTTTTGTTTTTTAGTATTGTTTTCGTAGAGATATCTGCCAAATATGACGGTTTTCAGACACCTATAGTAAGTGACATCATGTAGATATTATATTGACGGCGATACATACACTTTTAGATACTTTATTATTTTTTTTACTACCTACTACTTTCTTTTGTTTTTATTTTGTTACAATAGTAGAAGCTATTGTACAATATTTTACAGCCACAAAGGCAGTTGAAGTTCAATAGTTAATGTGGAAATGTTCTCAGTTCATAGGTCCCAGCTTCCGCCTCGATATCAGCAGTTTAGTGCGAGCCATAAAACGTTTTATGTGCCATTGTGACTAAACGGACACTGAACCTGTGACACATGAGAAATATTGCTTCTAAAGTACTTATATCGTTCGTTATTTCATCATAACAGCCCATTAATGTCCCACTACAGGGACGGGCCTCCTCCCATGACGGAGGGATACTTGGCCTACTAATACCACGCTGGCCAGACGGATTGGTATAGGGTTTAATTTCAAGTTTTCCTTCTTTTTATTTCGTTAAGATAATATTCACGGATAGTCCCTTAGTCGGTTTTTACGACACCCATGGGATGAGATGGGGTGGTGACATATTGTATTCTTACTCCGTCACCACACGGAGAATATTATTAATTGTTACCTAATAGTTCAGCGAGGCTACTCGCTCGGTCAGAGGGATTAAGATAGTGTTCTTATCAGATGTTATCAGCTAACTATGCTATGGACCTGGCTATCAAACAAGATTTAGTGTGGTCAAATGTAATTGTTGTGGTGTGGTTATGTTTTATATTTTGTGGTGAAAATGAGTAACGAAATATGAGTCACCGCAGTTCTTTTTAAAGCACTTTTACAGCAATTTTAGATGAAATTTAAACAGAAAATAGTCACATTACTTCTGCTTGTCTATTTAAAATAACATGTCCAAAAATGTCAATGTTACCTCATTTTCTTATATTTTTTAGAAGTAGAATCAGAAATATTTATTTGTAAAAAGATAACTCTTGGGTTAGGCCCCGTAGAGCGAAAAAATTACAATTTTATTAGGATTCCTAAGTGCTGCAATGCTCAGAGTTGGGCTAAGGCAAGTAAATAGCTTAATATATTTACCACAATGAATAGAAAACTGTTCCTTGTCGCAGGGATTTTTACACAGGTATTTGACGAAGACTCAGATAAATAATTTCTGGATTCTTCAAATATTTTTGTCTTCTTTGCCTTTAAAGCCGCGATAGCTACATCATAACAGCCCATTAATGCCACACTGCAGGGACTGACCTCCTCCCATGACGGAGGGATACTTGGCCTACTAACACCACGCTGGCCAGACGGATTGGTATAGGGTTTAATTTCAAGTTTTCCTTCTTTTTATTTCGTACAGATAATACTCACGGACAGTCCCTTAGTCGGTTTTTACGACACCAATGGGATGAGATGGGGTGGTGACATATTGTATTCTTACTCCGTCACCACACGGAGGTTATAGCTACGCTTCTAGGCATTTAACCTTACAATTACTGAACCCTAAAAAAAGTTTAAAACACCACATTTTAGTATCTTACGTCCCCCATTTAGTAAGTGACGCGTAAAGTCATGATAAGAGAAAACACGTTTTGTGACAGCACACGACAATTATTTGTCCGCCTCTACTTATTTTTAACTTTAAACTGTCAACCGAGTGATAAGACTTTAGTTTCTAATAATTTTCTAAATGTAAAACTACTTCATTTAGCATATTATACGTTCATTTTCAAAATGGAGGATTTCTATTTTTAAATGTTTCTTCCTCACACTTTCACACAACGCCATCTAGTCCCAAACTAAGCAAAGCTTGTACTATGAGTACTAGACAACGGATAAACATTCTTTTTTTGTAAATACATACATATTATACATAGAAAACCTCTGCGTAGCAGTCATGTTATATAACCACTACGCCACAGAGGTCTTCGTATTGCTACAGCCTATTAAGGTTTCCCCTATAGTGATGGAGGGAACTTAGCTTTCTGACTTCAGTCAAACGAATTGGTTCGTGAATGTTATCTTTACGAAATAAAAAGAAGGAAAACTTGAAATTAAACCCTATACTAACCCGTCTGGCTAGCGTGGTATTAGTAGGCCAAGTATCCCTTCGTCACGGGAAGAGGCCCGTTCCTGCAGTGGGACATTGATGGGCTGTTATGATGAATTGGAAAAGGGTTAAGAGTGTGTTAACATTTCCATCTTTTGCTTCCGTTCCGAGATAATTGGTGTGAGATTGCGTTTTCATATTCTCTCAATACACGGAGAAAAGATATTAAAGTGTCAAACAAGAATAAATAATTATTGAATAAAATGAAAACACATAATTTCATTTAGATACACTCCTAATATGAACTTATTTCTCAAATATAAATTTTAAATAACCAAATAATAATACATGTCGTCGCACAGCTCTGTTGACTATGCGTCGTCGTATAATACACATTCGTAGTGACTCAGGTGGTGAGCCATAAAAACGGCCAGATAACGTATCGTGTGTTTAAACAGACTTACCTATATGTAATAAGTGTATGTACAAATGGTCTCGCCGATCCGGTACATTTTCTGTTAACACACCTTCATTTACGCGTTTTAGATTACTAATTTACGTCATCATTACTTTAACATCAATTTTCTTTCTTTACAGAGGTTATCCGGCAAAAATGGCGTTAAAGAAGAAGAGGCAAACTGGTATTGGGACCCATCCCCCCAATCTTCGAAACTACAACATGAAAAATATTTCGAAATGCAAATACGAGCTCTTAATGAGCAAATATCCACCTTAAAAGATAAAAATTTATCTGATCAGAGACGCGATGAAGAACTGCTAAGACTTAGAGAAGAAAATAATAATCTTAGTTCGAACTTAGAAGACTTAGACAGTCAAAATCAGGTAGCTATGGAGAGATTGATCGCATTAAAACAAGAGTTGCAAGAGAATTTTGAAATATTAAAAAAAGAACATGAAGATCTAAAAAACACAAATGAAGAGAATGCTAATGAAATGAGAAAATTAGCAAATAAAATTAATGAGAAAGATAAAGAATTAGAAACTATAAAATCTGTTAAGAATGATTATGATACGCTGTCCCATAAATATAAGAATTTAGAAAGCATCTACGGCTTGCTTCGGGAAAACGCCGAGAAGTTTCAGGAAGAAAATCAAGAATTACATGAAGAAGTATTTAAACTGCAAGAGTATGTTACCAAACTGGAACACGACCTTGAATTAATAACTAAAACACATGAAACGTCAGATATGGTATCCAGATCGTCCTATGAAGAACTTGTAAAACAAATTAATCTGCTAAAAGACAGATCTAATACAAACCAAGTTCACTTGGATGAAATTAACATAGATGACAACGCTAAAAGTGTTATTGATTCCTTAAGACGTGATATTAGTGAACTAAAACATAAATTGGCTGAAAAAGAAAATCAAGGAAGTGGTGATAAAAAAGCTATTCAACCTGAAAAAGTCATGCAGCTATACAATAAATACGTTAACTTCGAGCTTCCCATCGATTACGTTGGTGAAATACCTTCAACTGGTGATAACATAGTACTTTTTAAACTAGAAAGTGTTTTTAAAACAGTGCATTCATTTAAAAAAGAGTTAGATATTTTAGAACATAAACTTTCTGAAAAAATTCTTAATGCTAGCCATTTACAAACACAAATAGATGATATTACTACTGAAAACGAATTTCTTACAAGTGATATTCAACACTTAGAGAGAGAATTGAGTGAAATGAAGAAAAATAATGATTTTCTTATACTAGAAATTGCGGCCTTAAAAAACACGTCCAAGTTAGAACCAATCATTGAAACACATGAAGATAACTTAGCAAAACTAGAAACAGAATTAGCAGATAGTAACAAACTTAATACAAACTTTAAATCAGAAATTTTAAGAGTAGAAAAAGAATTAAATGAAGTTAAATCTGAGAAAACAGCGTTAAAAGACAGTTTAAATGACTTAAAGAATAAATATACAACTATCTTAAGTGAATTTGACATGTATAAAAATCAGTCAAAAGCTGTTGCAGAATTAGAAATCAGTGCCAAAAGTGTCGGTGCTGATGATTTAAAAGATGCTATTAAAGAGATTAGTGATTTAAAGAAACAATTAAATTCATCAAATTCTAAAAATGAACAGCTGTCTATTGACATTCATGTGCTTGAAAATGATAAAGTCTTACTTAAAAAGCAAGTTGATGACATTAAAATAGCATTAGACGAAAAGTCAATACAGTGGACAGATCATTTAAATCTCAAGACTATTTTGGCGAATAAACTGCTGGAGTTTGCAAATAGTCAGCGTGGAGTTACAAACTTAAAAGTAATAGATGCTTCTCACGACGTCACCCAAGCAGAAAATGACAAGATGATTATTGAAGGAGTAGATGAACTCATTAAGGAGAATTTTAAGTTATCAGAAACTGTGAGTTCCTTGAACACAGAAATTACTGAACGTAAACATAAGGCAAATGCTATTGATTTAGAAAATAATGAATTGAAAAATGAAATTGAAAATGAAAAGCAAAATACTTTGAATCAAGAACAGATACACCGCAAAGAAATTGCTGAATTAAAATCTCAAAATAAAAAAATAATAGATGATAAAGTGCACGTAGAATATGAACTGGCTGCTAACGATGCTAAAATTAGGCATTTAGAAGAAGATCTTGAGAAACTAGTATCAGATCTTAATGATAAAGATAATACAATACACGAACTTAATACTTCCGTAGAAGAAAATAACGGTACAATATATAATCTTCATAAAAAAATAGAAAACTTGGAAAATAATCTTGCTTGTAGAAATATAGAAGTTGAAAACCTTAATAAAAGTTTGAAAGAGGTAACGGCTAGGTCTGAATCTAATTCTTTCTACGCCAACAAAAGTCAACAAGAGTTACACCTATTACAAGCAGAAAAAGAAGAAGCAGCAAAAACCGTTCTTTTATTGAATGATGAAATTCAGAATAATCAAAATTTAGTGTCTAGTTTATCAGAACGTGTAGACATATCGGAAAAAGTATGTAATGAATGTAAAGCTATCATAGACAACAAAGATAAGGAAATTAAGGAATTAAACCAGTCTCTAGTTGAGTTAACTGATAAAATTAAAACCTCAGAGAATGATACAACCATCGAAGAGAGAATTAATCAAGAAAAACAAGTTTTACTGTCCCAAATGTCTGAATTACGAGATAATCTGTTTTTGAAGGAGAGAACCCTTGAAGAGTTTTATGAAAAACAAGAACTGTTTGAAAAGACTAAAGAAGAATTGAATACTTTTATTGAGAAAACCTCTAGTGAAAAGAATGAGCTAATAAACTTAGTTAATTTAAAACATAATGAAAGCATACAATATCACAATGAAATACAGAGATTAAATCATGTAATACTAGAGCAAAATAATGAATATAAGAGATTAATTGAAGAAAAAGATTCGATGATGCAACGAAATAATGATACTTGCAATTCTTGTGAAAATTTGAGAATTACACTTAAAGAAAAAAATGATATAATACTTAATTTAAATGAAAAATTAAATGAATATGATAAATTAAATGCTGAACTAATAGTTGCGAGAGATACGGTGATGCAGTTGAAAGAGCGATGTGAGAATCTAGATAAAAGTTTGGCAATTCAGTTAGATACTGTAAAGGCACTGACAGCACAAAATTCACAGGTAACTAAACTAAAGTATTATAGAATATTGTTACTGTAGTCACTTATTTTGTCGTAGTGTACAAAAGGATGTGAAAAAGGTTGTCATAAGCAACCATTTTTTGCCTAAAAAGAAGATAAAATAATTCGACCAAACTTCTTTTCTGGTACTAAAGTAGTGGTTACAAAAACTTGTCAATCAGGATAGTATTGCGTTTTATGACGAGTTAAGTTTGAATTTGAAGTATTCCTTTCTTAGTCTTTTTATACGACAGCATTGGTAAAAGATAGGCTGCTGAAAACCTGTATTTTGTAGTCCTTATTATTGCAACAATTTTATTTGTTTTATTGTCACCATTTTTTATTTATTTAATTATTAGTTGTCAGACGAAGAGAAAAACATGGAGCGCGAGTTAGAAAGGCTACGGCGCCATCTAGTAGAGACAGAAGAGAACTACACACAAGAGTTGATGGTGTCCGAACAGAAGTTGACTGAATGTCAGACCAGGCTTCATACTATTGAGGAGAGGGCTAAGCAGACAAGCACCGTCTATACTAGTAACAGGTATAGTTGTTTTATTAAAACTATCCATACTCGTGAGTTATACATAATCTGATTAAGAATACATAATCTTTTAGTACCATCTAGTAACTTGATTGATTTATCATGATGTTTTGAAAAGAAAATTTCTGGTCTTAGAAATGTGCCCTTGGTCGCGGCTTTCCAAACATCCAGTTCAAGCTACAATTATTTATTAGGCTTTTTAAAAACAGTGTGTAATGGTTAGCGTGTTTTTCGTGTATCAGCCTGCCATGTCGAAGGTCGCGGGTTCAATTCCCGAATAAGTAAAAAAAGATTGCATAAATATAACAGTTTGATTGGGTCCGAATGTGTCTGTGTATAATAAGTATCAGTTGTGTAATAACCACAGTACAAGCAATTAGATACCGTTATTTGTCTTCATCATAACAGCCCATTAATGTCCCACTGCAGGACAGGCCTCCTCCCGTGACGAAAAGATACTTAGCCTACTAATACAACGCTGGCCAGACGGATTGATATAAGGTTTAATTTTAAGTTATCCTTCTTTTTACTTCGTAAAGATAATATTTACGGTTGGTCCCTTAGTCGGTTTTTACGACACCCATGGGATGAGATGGGGTGATGACATATTGTATTATTACTCCGTCACCACATGGACTTTATGTGTCTTAATTCATGAATATTTATCACAATCACAGCATCAGAGCAAACCAAGAGGTGGAAACCCTTCGCACTCAGATCAAGTTGCTGGAGAAACAGCGTGACGAGGTGCAGGCCAAGCTGAGCGAGGCTGAAGATGAGCGGAGTCGAAGCGAGGCGGCTCTCACCAACCTTCAAGTCGTGCTTGAGCAGTTTCAGTTAGGTAAGTAGTATCATTAAAATACACCTTTTTTCTTCAGTAAGTAAGCCCTGTGGTATCGTTCATGCGATATCTGGAACAACTAGTCTTAAGGCAATTCATCAGGCATTCTAAGTTGGCCGGCTTGAAGTTGTTGCAAATGACTGCGCAGATGTTATTTGACAAGACGACCTCTGTGGCGTAGTAGTGCTACGCAGAGGTCTCTGGTTCGATTCCCGCTCAATGCAAATCTTTGTGTGCATGAACATGATTGTTTGCATTGATCTGGGTGTTTCTATGTATAATTTATGTATGTATTTACAAAAAAAAAGTATGTAAGTATGTTTATCCGTTATCTAGTACCCATAGTACAAGCTTTGCATAGTTTGGGACTAGATGGCGTTGTGTGAATGTGTGAGGAATATTTATGTATATTTCTGTAAACGCGCGAACATTTCTGATTGCTGCAACGTGCACGATTGACTTAGGACCGTTTGCTCTTTTCTCACTGCTATATGCAATAGAAAAAAAATCACTCAAAAAAGTCTCTCATTTAAAACTTACAGATAAAGAACGCGAAATCGAGACCGCAACAGAAAAGATACGCAACAAAATAGATGAAGTCTCCCAGCGCAATGTACACCTGCACAAAGAGATAGAGACTCTTAACACTAAGTTGGACGAAGCGTTGCAAGGTCTACACGCGGCTGCAAGACTTGGAGACCAGCTTGAGACTAAGACTGCACAGATAAACGATCTGAAGGAGCAAGGTAAATAACAAAAAAAAAATGTGGGTAGATGAAAAAAATAGTTAAATACAGTTAAAAATACTGTTAAAATCATTTTTAACTAGATCTTAGCTATAATTTTACCTTATACGATATACCTATATCTAATGCATTAAGCTATATTATTCCTACATTTTAGAACAACCCGTCCTGTAGTTTTTGAGTAAATGAGTGACAAATATGCATTATTGAAAACTTTTTGCATTTACTTGTAAAATTAAATTAATTTTTGTTTGAATTAATTACTTATTTTTATAACAGATTCCTGGTATCTAATTTTTTTTATAATTTAACATACTCTAATATGAAAAGAAGAAAAACCATAAAAACCGATCATTTAACTACTAAAACGTTTCATACATTATTATTATTAAAGCAAAATAGTTTATAATAATATCAGGAAAGTGTTTTAAAAAATATAATTTTTGTATGCGAATGATAGTACCTACCTATTAAACTGTAACATTTTGTTTTGCATGATCTGTAATATTAAATATTTCTAGTGGTAAAATTGAGATATATACAATTATACAAAATCGTATATATAGTTTTTACCGCCTTATATTAATGTTACAGATGGCAATTGATTACGTAGATGTTATTTATATTGTATTGTATTTTACTGGATATTACTTCTGTGTAGCTCTAATACTACAATATTCTACCAAGCGATGTACAATATATAAACCTATAGACTGAATATTTGATTTGCTCGTACAACTTTAACTTATTTTTTTTTTTATAATATCCAGTAAAGTAACTAAATGAATGAATAGTTATTAGATTTCATTTGCTAGTAAATTTGTATACTAGACGGAATGTATAATACAATAATGTTTTCTAATTGCAAACCGACTCCAAAAATTCAATTTTATCAGAAACTAGCAAACCCGGTGAACTCCTTTTCGCCACCAGATGGCTTTGTTTTATGTAACATTTGGTTTGGTGATTAAAAGACGATTTTTCTTTGCTATAAACATCACGGAGCCCGATACCTTTCCAACGAATGCAAAACCGTGGAAATGGGTTTTTGCATTCTGGAGTTGTAGCGTCAGGAAGGAAAACCCGACTTATTTTTATTATCAGAAATTAAGACATGTCGTTTGATAAAATTTCTATAGGACCAACTTATGATTACACAGTTATAATATTTTGGTTGTAGTGACCAAAATATTTTTATAATTGGTCCACAAATAACTGAGTTCTATAATAACATTCCAAAACAGTACACCCGCATCAACAACCGCCTCTATTTGGAGTCGGTTTAAAACAACATTAAATTGTATTACCGAAATTGTAATTCCTACATCAAACCGCTGTCTACTGATCTAACATATTATAGAACTAATAACTCGTAAAACCAAGCCACATACCGGTGCCTAGCTAAATATCAGCTGGTAATTCTGGGGTGCATTGACCCAGAGTATCAGTTGATATGAAACTAGGGTCGGACAACACGATACAATATCATCTAGATAGAAAACATGTAAGTTATGTGTTGAATGTCAAGCTTAGATTTGTTTTACAAATGCTGTATCGTGCCGTCTTAGATGTTTTTTTTTGTATTTGTTGTTAAAACACTATAGCCTATAATTTTTTGTTTTTTTTTTAAATATTTATTTCACATTTTAATGATAGGTACAAATAGGTCATTAAATAAGAGCATTACAAAAATCCACTAAGGTTTGTAAAGAAGGCTAGATCTACATCAATTTTGATTTTAGTTAAGTACATAAGTAATTCAGGAGGTAACTTTCAAAAGTGGTCATCTCCAAATTCATAAATTTTGTAAAAACTTTACTAGATGTCTCTACTGAAGATTATCAACGATTCAGTAACGATCATTAATGGTCAAATACAAAGAAAACACGTTAAAAATTCATTTTATTTTGACTTTATTTTCAAAAGTAGTCTATTACATACAAGTTTACTTTCAAACGTAGTCAAATCCAAATTGACCAATCACAGCGCATTTAATTTCGTCCACCATATTGCTATCGTCATACATTCACCGAGTCGCAGGAGTGTACATTACGTCTGGATTGTCTAACGAAAATAAGTGAAATTCAAGGGATAAAACCAAGTAAAAGTATATAAAACATGGAAAAAAACGTAGAAGAGGTACCAAGCAACCAGGCACGTAAAAGAAATCTTTTGGGTCGGCCGACTGATCGCCGAGAATTGAAGAAGAAAACGTCGGTATTTTTAGCACGTGTTGCTTACAAAACAAAGCTTAGGGATGTGCAATTCGAATGTTTGATTTTTATATAATTAATAATAACAATTACTGATGCTTCCTCCTTGTGCCCAGTCCTGCCAGGTAAAATAATAAAAGGCGCAACCCTATTAGTTGTTTTTTTTATTATTAGCAAAAATAGTCAAATCCCAACAGCTCTTTAACAAAATTAGCCAAATCCATTCCCTTAATATTCATATCTAGCCATATCCGTACTTTAGAAACAAAAATGAGCAAATCCGCAAAAAGCAAATCTTTAACTTTGTTTTTTCAATTGAATATCAATTAAACATTACATTTTTATCAGAAATTTGTAATTTTGATTATTACATCCATCTGCTTAAACTATTTAATGCCACGCATCTATAAATAAAAACTCTATATACAAAATGCATGATTTCTCCGTTTGGCCAAAAGTGGAGATGACCGCTATTGAAAGTTACCTCCTGAATTATAATCTACATAATTAGGCCAAAATTAAATTGTTTGCCAATGTGATTAGTTCATCATTACAGCCCTTTTATGTCCTACTGCAGGGACGAGCCTTCTGCTTATTCCACGATAGATTGGTTGTAGGGTTTTGTTTTCGTAAATATAAAGTATAATAATGTATGAACTTTCCTTTAGTCGACTTATACGACACCCAACACGAAAAACTAAACGATACGTAACATAATATATTATTTGTACTATATGATTAGGCATAGTTAATTTTATAATTGATATATTAGATACACGAAAAGCGCCTTAATTTGGCACCACAGCAAACATCTTACTAAAATCACAAAAAAAAGTATTTTAATGTAGTTTTTCCCTTGCAACTAGCTTAGGCCCAGCTCTATAATTAACTAGTATACATATTAACTCCAAAACAAACTGATATTAATATAATCTTTAGGTAAAATCGTAATAGCATCCAAGAATCAAGATCTGCGCTTCTGCCTACTTCGATTTAATCTCATTTGGTAACTGTGAGGTTTCCGAACGAAGCGATCGCTGTCACCTGTCAATCTGACATATGTCACGATGACAGGTGCGGTGACAGCACGACGCTCAGATTACCAGATGGGGTTTGATTGAGGGTAACGGCTTCACATCGTGACGTCCTGTGTTCATTTTTAATTTGCGCTTTTTGATTTTTTTTTCATATTTTTTATATTGTCTAAATTCAAAGATTTTGTGAAACATTTTGAGAATATTTTCGATATGTTTTAGTAACTTTTTTAAATTATTTAGACAATATAAAAAGTATGAATAATTGCATTATTTTTGGCTAAATCAATTAAGTATGTCTTGCAGCACATTGTTTTGTTTTAGCGTTTTATGTGATTGTTGTTGTTTTATAGTTAATATGGATACATTTTATAAGTCACAATAATATATAGGTACTATTCAAGTATTAGTACTATTCAATTATTTGAGTAATATTATCTTGAGCGCAGATATAATCTGTGCTTGTTAATTTCACGTTTGTTTTGTCATAACCTCTAATTGAGAAATGGAATGGAATTGTCTTTTAAAAAAAGAAAATAAAATGTATCCAAATTAAGTAAGTTTTGTTGTCAATTTTGAATGTTTCCCGCTATAGAGAAGTAGTGATTAGAAGAATCCCTGTACTGCATTGTCCCTGAGTATTACTTCAGGTACTGGTGGATATAGAAAATGGGAGGGCGGTAGTCGCTCACACTTCCGAAAAGTAAGAATGACATTTTGATTATGAATACGTTGTAACTTTTCAAAAGGTTTCTGGCAAAACATTATTTTGGTCAATTCCATAGATGTCTATCTAAAACTCAAAAAGTCTTACCCCGGTTTCCGAATGACTGGCAACCAAAAAAATCAACTAATCAACTGTCAAAACTGTCATTTTAGTTCCTGAAAATGATAGTTTTGACACTTGATTAGTTGATTTTTACTTGATCAGTCATTCGTAAATCGGCGGTTAGTATCTGTATTTTGCTACAGAATATGAGTGAAGAGAATTTAGACGAAGGCGCTGATCATCATCTAATCAACAAATGGAAGTCAACTGTTGGACATGGGCTTCCTTCAGATACTTCCATCTTAATACACGTTTAATTCTCGAGAAAATATTATTTTTTAAGTACTTGTTTCATCTGAACTACAAAGATGATTTGATCATTTTCAAAGTACCCTAGAAATCTTTTGAAAAATATTTTTTTAGATCTTTTTTTTGACTTGTAAAGTGTGTGAGCGTCGATCGCATCCCTGCCCAGTGACTGAATAATACTTTGAGATCGTGTATGTAATAGCAACGTGTTACATCTTGAAGATTATTAGCTGCATGGTAAGATGTTTTATGTTTTACGGTCTCTGCACACAGCCGGCGTGGCGTGGCGGGACGGGACGGCGACGTGACAAAATGTACTAGAGCGACGGTTACCGTTGCGTCGAGCGGCTCTGTGCGGCGTCGTCCGTAATATCTAGTACATTACAACTGCTCAGCGTCGCGTCGCCGTCCCGTCCCGCCACGCCCTGCCCGCTGTGTGCAGAGTCCTTTAGTTTTTGTTTGATGATTTTTATTAGATTGTATGTATTATTTTTAAATGTTTTCAGATGTGTAATATTTATGATAAAATGTGTTCGTAAGGACACGTTAATTCTTTAGCTGTACCGTGTACCATATTTATATGAACTATGGTGTCTACCTGCCGTAATTAAAATGCCTAGTTTAGGTCACTGCATTAAGTACTGTCTAATAGGAGCCAGTTAGAATCCCTGTCAATAAATTTTAAGATAGAGTAAAGCACATCGAATTGATAATTTTATAAATTTTATTTAAAGCTACCTATTGTTGTCCTACTAAAAGATTTTAACGAATCTGTCAGCAGGCAGCAATGAAGGCATGCCTACAGACAGATACAACATCTCTTACATCACCGACTCAGTCAAGACCTGTATCTCCCTCACCCATTGGCTTTCTTACCAAGTCGTCAGTTTATACATTACTAGCTGACCCGTGCCCACTTCGTTAGGCCGCGAAAAAAATGCGTCATTTTTTAAAACATATTTCATTACTCCTTCACTCCTATTAGTCATAGCGTGATACTATACAGCCTAATACACTCCACGATAAATGGACTATTTAACACAGAAAGAATTTTTAAAATCGGTTCAGTAGATCCAGAGATTACCCCCTACAACGTCACAAACACACAAACTTTACCTCTTTATAATATTAGTATATTAATATCTAACTTATATTTATTTACAAATCAGTGCGCACATTACAATTGTCGGTGTCGGCGGCGGAGGAGAGGTACTACAACGCGATATCGAACCAGCAGGACAAGGTTGATAAGAACTTGGTCAAGAATCTCGTCGTCAACTACGTACTCAACTCTACAGGGAATAATACTAATAAGTAAGTTTAATCTTTGGAAAGAAAATTCAAAATACATTATTTTTGTACATGAACATTCAGTTAAACAATGAAAGGCACTCCCCATGTATTTGGAAAACTTGGTCCTACATATGAGACGCTAAAATTAGTATAGCGGTTTTTGTAAAGTTTTGTCTCATTTTGGAAGGTATTGACGTGAAAGGCGACCTATACACGACTACTTAACGTCGTGTTTTAGTCGCCTTTCACGACACTCTTGTTATATGAGATGGAAAGGTACAATTTAAGTTGCTGCCAAATTACATTGGTTCAGAATACTACGCATGGAAATTATTTGTGTGATCGATGTTGTTGTAATGTGTAATGTAATGTGACGAATTATTTGTTTTTTATCCTGAGTTTAAAAAGAAAAGTGTGTATGACCGGCCGTAAAATATAGCCACAAACTATTAGCAGCATGTGAAAGAATAAAACATGCTGCGCCAACCCCAAAAGAAAGATCAAAAAATTGGGATAATGGCAGGGGAATGATGATGTGTGTATGATTGTTAACTATGTGTGCTGTGTCATTTTGTCACTCCACATTCACGTCTCTTTTTGTGCCTAATGTGACTAACATTGACATTAGGCAATTCACCAAAGGTAGATTCCAATCCCCACAAGTCACTTTTTAACCATCACCTCTCGTTCCAGGATCCAAGTCCTCCGCGTACTATCAACAGTGCTGGACTTCAACCAGCAAGAGTGCGAGCGACTAGGTCTGTCCCGCTCAGCGAACACGACCGACAGTCTCGCGGCAGAGTTCGTCAAGTTCCTGCAGAACGAGTCCCGGCCGCGGGCCTCTATGCCCAGCATGATGGGCCTCGCCATGAATAATAGTAGGAGCACCACGCCTACGTCTAGGAAGAATTCTACTATAGGTTGGTAAATTATACATTATATTTTTTTACCTATAAAGCTTATGTATAACTAGAAAAATCCGAAAAGAAGAAAGACAATAGAAAAAATTGGTACTCGAGGCGAGACTCGAACCTGCGTCTCTGGACTATACGCGTCCAGCGCCATGAGCAGTAGGTCACCCGAGTACCCGTCTCGACTACCAAATTTAACCATTGCTTTATACGGCGCCGGGCCGCAACTTGGAACTCAACTGTACAACGTCATCTAGGCGCGACAGCCGTATATTTAAGTTTGGAAGGTGGTAGTACTGCTTACAGTATGATAGTACAAAACATAGCTATGTACAGTAGGGTTGTGTAAGCGGCTACCGTGCACCATGTCGCGGGTTCTTATCCCGTCCAAGAGACTGTATAAACATTGAGTTTGATCACTAAAGCCTGACCAGATAAATAAAGAACCTCGCCATATTGCGGAATTTTTAAGAACTAATTTTCGTCATATAATTTGGCAGAAGACTGACAATCAAACACGAAAGCGCCCTCCTGTCAGGTGTTTATATTTCTGGTCAGGCTATAGGGTGGGAGATTTCCTTATAAATACGGGGCCCTGCCAGAATACCAGCGCTACTACGGTTAACAAGTCGTAGTAGCAAAATGCTGAGGCAAGGTCCTTTTGGCCAATTTTATGTGTGTATTACTACACTCGAGAGCAAAAGTTCCGGGTCACTAGCATTTACTTCAATATCTTGAAAACGAATAAAGCTATCGTATTGAAATAAATTGAACTTTATAGACAATTTAATGTTACTAAAATAAAATGCATTACATTTACTACTGACCATTTATTTTATTAAGTTTAAAAGGACAAATTAAAAATGACGCCATTTTGCTTGTAAAACCAAAACTGAAAATATTGAATTTTTTATATTTACAAGTAGTTATAACACGGTTTAGTACTTGGTATTACCCCCACGTGCTGTCTGGACTGCTGCAATGCGATTTGGCATGCTGTACACCAAGTTTCTGAAACACTGTTGGGGAATGTTCTCCCATTCCTCTACCAATGCATGTTTCAAGTCACTAAGCGTAATTAAAGGAGGATCTTGTTGTCTTACCCGTCGTCCGAGCTCGTCCCAGGCGTGCTCGATTGGGTTGAGGTCGGGGCTACGTGCTGGCCACACCATGGGACGAATATTCACCTCATCAAGGTAGTCTTGCACTACACGAGCAGTGTGGGGACGGGCGTTATCCTGCATAAAGATGGCATTCTCACCAAGTCTTGCCATAAATGGACCGACGTGCTCGTTGAGGATTTCATCCACGTATCTTACGCCATTAAGAGTACCGTTTTCGATCAGTACAAGCTCTGTTCGGCTTTCCGCAGAAATTCCAGCCCACACGAGTACCGAACCACCACCGTATGACACCTTTTTTTCAATACAGGCTTGCATAAATCTTTCTCCTGGTCTTCTGTACACCTTTGCCCTTCCGTCGTGTGTATACAGCATAAATTTTGATTCGTCCGAGAATATGACATTTGACCAATTTTCAATCGTCCAATTCGAGTGTTCGCGTGCATAAATTCGTCTTGCTATACGATGGTGTCTCTCGAGTTTCGGACCATTTGCGGGTCTAAATGGTTTCAAATTACCTTCAGCAAGTCGCCGTCTTACAGTCCAAGCAAAAGGGCTGCTTCCACCAAGTCCTAAAAAATGATGAGTCAGTGCTGTTCCCGTAAGAAACCGATTTCGTAGCATAGAGTTCACTAAATATCGATCTTCCCGTGCCGTCGTACACCTGGGTCTGCCTGTTGTTGGTCTGCGTAGGTTCAAACCAGTTTCTAGAAACCGCTGGCGAACACGCTGAACTGTAGACAACGATACACCGACTATTCTTGCTGTTTCTCGCTGACTGCTCCCATTTTCCAGGATCGTGAGGATTCTCGTACATTCCTCAGGTGTGAGTGACATAATTACCACTTTAATAATGACTATTGGATACCTGGATGACTCCTTATAAATACATTTTATGACAGAACAAAAACACAAGCAAAAACAGTAGTGAAAATTAGAAGTTCTGATTTAAAAAAAATGGATCTTTTTTTTATAACTTTTTTAATGCCGTTACTTACCGCCAATCAATAAGTTTTTATATGTTTAATGAAAGATTATTAAATTGTCTATAAAGTTCAATTTATTTCAATACGATAGCTTTATTCGTTTTCAAGATATTGAAGTAAATGCTAGTGACCCGGAACTTTTGCTCTCGAGTTTATTTGTTTTTTTTTGCTTCTTGTTTTTGTATATATATTTTTTTTAATTTTTCTCTTTTTCATTTAATGTATGTGACTTTTATTGGCCAATAAATAACTTTTCTTTCTTTCTTTCTTATAAAAAAACATAATTTTATAACGTATACGTAGACACCGCTCATCTGGACTATATTTTAGATCGGTTACAATTATCGGACTCGCTTTAGACACCGATTCTGTATCTCTTTTGTCCAACAATGTAACAAGAACATGGATTAAATAAAACTAGGATAATGTAAAAATTATTACATCTAAAAATATAATAAGAATAATAATATTCAGTAACCGCATACAATTTTTTCTCATGTTCAGGTCAACACCCAAACATCCAACAACAACCAGGCCACAGCCGCAACCCGTCAACAGGTTCAAACAACCTCTTATTCACCAACATAGATTCCATAGAAACTTCATCCCACAGATCGAGGGATTCCGACAGAGAACCCAAAGTCTTATCCCCCAGTCTAGACACGGGCGTCAATCAGACTAGGAACACGGAAGGAGCCATACTAAAGTCTGTACTAAAAGATATGTGATTGTAATACTAAATATATAAAGCGTATTGTTTGCTTTGCTGAAAATTTGCGGCGTAATTTACGCCTTTGTTTTTCTCGACGTTATAATATAAATCACATGTGCCAAGATTTTAACTGAATTCTAATTTTGACTCTGGCTCTGATTTACAGGCGTTTTGGGTAAAATTCATAATAGTAGTAGTATCGATTAAAATGACTGTTTTAATTTATTTGTAATAATTACGGTATAAAAATTATACTATGGTATAAAGATAAACGCATAAAAACTATTGTATTTTGTTAAACAGAAAAAGTATAAAATGTGTTCTATTACTGATATGGATTTATTCAATTAATTATTTTCAAAACTACTATAAAATCAGCTTGCATTCAGTCGTCAAGAACATTTGTGTTGTTTCTTTAAATCGTTAGCAAATTTTCATCCATTTACAAAATTTTAATCAATATTTGGAATCAAATTATAGTTTTTTCGTCTTAGATCTGAATGCCATTTGATACCATAGATTGATGAAAATTTTGTTTCGATATAATTAAATGTAAGTGTAAAATCTTCGGCAAACTTTACGCTAAATGGTGATAATGCCCTTAATGTATAAAATAATACTAAATACTATTAATCAGCAATAAAATAGATAAAATGATGACTAATTAGATTTAATAAAATTGTGTGTGACATTACTAAATTAAGATTTTAAACTGATTTGTTCAATATTTTAAAATTTAGGCCTCGTTCACATCTGCCAAAGTAATTAATTTGAACATTTTTGATTGAAATTTTAATTGTATAGAAACTTTTTTGTTTTGTTTTGAGTACTTGTACAGTAGTAGATTACTTTTAAATAATACGACGATTGTTATTGTGAACTGAAATAATTTTCTTATATAAATTGGCTGTAAAATTTGCAATAATATTAATCTTGGGCTATTAGACACTAAACTGGTCTTAAAAATTAAATTTATTTCAATAATTTTGTATGATATTTTTTTCAATTTACAAAATATCTTAATAATAATATTCTTTACGTTTTATGTTTTTACTGTATGTTAATTCGACCATTTTGAATCAGTAACAGAAATCCAAATGGCGTCCTAATGGCACTAACAATACTTCGCATTTAATTTCTTTATCTATAGTTATTTAGTCGTAAATAATTGTATAGTTTGTTTTTTGGTGCCTTATTATTATTATTTAGCTGATGATCGATATAATAAAAGAACATTTTAGCAAAATTGCGGAATAATTAAATTCACTATGGTTGTGTACCGTCCGGAATTCTAGAATTTATAGCTTTTTCTAGTTATTGCAGCTTATGAGAAAAATCGATTAATTTTTATTTGACGACCAAATAGCGAGTGGTTTATACATATTTTTGGCCAGCCTTTGGTAGCTAGTTTGAAACCAACAACAAGTTAAAAGTTGTGTCTGAACCTAAATTATTTTCTAGCAAAGGTCTCCTTTAAACACAAGGTAAATTTCTCTTGTTGTGTGAAGCTTTATAAAATCCCTCAGGTTTTGAATTTCCTCTTCTTAAAATGTCCCTAGGTCTCAAATAGCCCCTTTCCCGAAATGTCTTTTTCCCAGAATGTCCCGTTCCCAAAACGTCTTTGTATAGGGTTTTATACGAGATCATCAGCTATTAAGTTTAATGTTAAGTTGTATAGTATTGTACATTGTGTAATTAAATAATAATTTTATTATTTTCTTTTAGCTATTGTGATTATAAATATGAAATTATCGTATTATTAATTAATAATAATAATAAATGTTATTATTGTCATGGTTTTGTACAAAAGTGTATTTAATAAAAATTATTGATATTTATCCTGATATTTGATTATTACGTAATCCAACAAAAAAAAAATACAGTACATTTTTTAAATTCTCTAAAGGATACAATTATACTTATTCAGAATATTGTATATAACAAAAACTAAAATTATGCTTTTTATATCCCCTGCAAAGGAAAACCGGATATCAACTCATATGCTTAGCTGGTAATCCCCAATCTTGTAAATCCCCATCCTTGCAGTGGGACATGATTAATCAGCCATAATACTTGCAAAATGAATCTAATTTCTTTTAAAAATAAATGCTAGCACTTTTGTATTTGCCTTTTTTATAATTAGTATAAATTGTAAATTATAATTTTGTGAATATAATTATAATGTCGCCGCCTACGCTTGCCGTGTAGGGTTGAAAACAAAATGTATTAATTTCATAACATGGAAATAAAATTAATAAAATTGAATATTTATCTGATGTTTTATTACATTTTACTCTTTTTATTATAGACAAGTACCCCATCTCAGCCCATGGGTGTCGTAAAAACTGATTAAGGGACTGTTCGTAAATATTATCTTTATAAAGTAAAAACAAGGAAAACTTGAAATGAAACCCTATAACAATCCGTTTGGCCAGCGTGGTATTAGTAGGTCAAGTATCCCTCCGTCACAGGAGGAGGCCCTTCCCTGCAGTGGTACATCAATGGGCTGTTATGATGATGATTATGATGAATGAATATGATGAAGTCCCGTATTAAGGATGGAACCTTGTATCGCGGGAGTCGTTACAGGCATGTAGTTAACCGACACAAAGAACATTCTCAGACTCAGGACAATTATATGTGGATCGCACAAACAATTAACCTGCGTGGGAATTGAAGCCGCGACCCCATAGACGACAGCTGCAAAAATTTCACTAAGATCCAGTGTTTTTTAAAATTTCATGTCCACTTTAATCCACGATCCGAAAATATTTAAAAATGTTTTCTTCAAACGAGTATATCACACCCATACACATGGGAACATAGGGAAACCGTCCGACAGATCTGAGATACATTCGACAGATCTGAGATACATCCGAGATACATCCGACAGATCCGAGATTTGTCCGACAGATCCGAGATACATCCGACAGATCTGAGATACGTCCGCCAGATCTGAGATACGGACAGATCTGAGATACATCCGATAGATCTGAGATACGTCAACCAGATCTGAGATACATCCAACAGATCTGAGATACGTCCGACAGATCCGAGATACATCCGACAGATCTGAGATACGTCCGACAGATCCGAGGTACGTCCGACAGATCTGAGATACGTCCGACAGATCTGAGATACATCCGACAGATCTGAATAGCTTTCGACAGATCTGAGATACGTCCGACAGATCTGAGATACGTCCGACAGATCCGAGATACATCTGACCGATCTGAGATACGTCCGACAGATCCGAGATACATCTGACCGATCTGAGATACATCCGACAGATCTGAGATACGTCCGGCAGATCTGAGATACGTCCGACAGATCTGAGATACGTCCGACAGATCTGAATAACTTTCGACAGATCTGAGATACGTCCGACAGATCTGAGATACGTCCGACAGATCCGAGGTACCATCTAACACATCAGAAAGGTTTAGCCTAAATGCCTAAAAGCCTTTTTAGTCTTTATCACTTAGAAGCCACTTAATTTTTAGGCTAGCCTTAAAAACAAGCCTAAAAGCTTATAGGCCCCAGGAACACTACGCAGGAATCGATTTACGTCGAGACTGCTTTTCACACGGCCAACAATATGTAGCGATGTCAAGATCGGGTTGCGGGGAAAATTAATTTGTTCTTCTGCCAATAAGAAAATAAAACTAAAAAATATAATTCACGCAGAAGTACTTTGAAATGTTCTACTAAAAACTTAAGTTTAAATCGTCTAAATAATATGTAACTGAAATTGACGCGTGTGAAGTGGTTCCCGTACGTACAATTCGAATGACGTTGTAGCTACTCTCTAGCCAAGAATAATGTAGAATGGGTTTTTCTTTCCCTCTTTGTTAACTTTTGTGATAGCTAAGAATATAACAGCTAAGCAGAAGTTACGGGCTCTATTTATGTTCAATGCAAATTATGTAAAAACATAAGTACAAGCTCATCTCAGTCAACACACTGAATGACACATTGTTTACTACGTCCTTATAATTAAAATCAAAGTTGTAAAGAGCACAGTCGTTCAAAGTAAGTACAACGTTTGGCTGCAGTGTGGGCTCGGTCTCAATACTACGCCCAGATATTGCAGGCGTGCACACTTTTACATTCTACGACTAGGTAAGTATAGCGGGTTCCCTACTTGAGATATAAAGACGTTTGATACAATATCAATTGCTCGAAGACGTATACTTACGACGTTAATAGAGTATACGTCTTCAAGCAATTGATATTGTACCAAAAGTCTTTATATCTCAAGTAGGAAACCAAAGTATAGCCAATACATAGTAGGTCTTATAAGCAAAGGAGAATGAAACCTTCACTAAGAGTTTTGGGCCAAGATTAAACAGAAATGAGAGTATTATCAATTTATAGCTTCACACTTATTAGTCTCGTGCTAAATCTTTTGTTCGTTTTGGCAATCTGAAATCCAAGATAATTTTTTTTTGAGTAGGTAGATGGAAACTTCTGGGCTAAAGCCTGTACATTACTGTACAGAGTAAGGATATGCCCTAAAAATCTTTCCTATTTTTTTCAAGTTCGAATCTTAATAAAATTGAGTAATTTTATTATTATTTTATTAAAAAATAGAAAAGATTTTTAGGGCATATCCTTACTCTGTACAGTAATGTACAGGCTTTAGCCCAAAAGTTTCCATCTCCTTTGTATTTTATTATCTAACAAAGAAAGCGTATAAAATTTACCTAAGTATATTAAATGAACTAGCTGATGCCCGCGGCTTCACCCACGTGGTATAGGTAGCCTAAATGTTATTCTACACCCTAAACTACCTATACTCCAAATTTTATCAAAACTGTTCAGTAGTTTTTGCGTGAAAGAGTAACAAACATCCATCCATCCTCACAAACTTTCGCATTTATAACATTATTAGAATAACTAAGAAAGGCGTAAAAAACATTTTTTTTTAATTTAAATATTCCAACATTTCCCTCATATACCTACATACGTCCAATGCTAGAAATAGGCCTTTGTCAAATGTTTCCACCACGCGCGATCTTATGCTATCCTCATCCTCCTTCCGAAATCCGCCGGTCCGCAGTTTTAAGATCAAGGCTTCTTCTTCTTCTTAAAGTGCCTCTCCAACTAGTAAAGGTCAGCTACCAGCTTGGCAAAGTCCTCTCTATTCTTAGCTCTGCGGAATAGCTCAGATGCACCAGCTATGCCGGTCCACTCTCTAATGTTTCTCAAGAAAAGATCAAGATCGCAGTGATTCAAGTTTTAGTTTTTTTATATACCCTCCTCCTCATCTCCCAAGTCTCTCCGTCTCCATGGTATCAGTAGACCAAGTGCACCCTCTATCGCTTGAGGAGGGTTGATAAAATCGTATCGTATCGTATAAAAGTGTCGGATATCGCTAAAACATTAAAGTAATTGGTTATACTGTAAGCGCAAGAGGCGCGGCACTGAATTAATAACATGTTTCTTATCCACAAAATTTATCAGGATTGATTAATACAATTAGCCCTTCTGTAGAGGCCTAAAACATGGAAAAGCCTGGAAAACACAGGGGTATGTGATGTGACAATATGTCCTCTTTTTTTATTTAACGAACCACAAATTATAAAGTCTTGGGCCCAATTCAATGCCATAACGTTTGGGACAGTAAAAAAAATGGTTTTGTTTTTTTTTATACTTAACAATAAACTAATAAGTAAACTTACTTATTTTTTTATAATAAATTGCGTTGAAAGAGCACAGAAATATGACCTTTACCTTAATAAGTAGTGAGTATTGTTACAAGAGTCTGAACATGCCACTTTACGGGTCTGGCCAAATTCTTCTACACACTACGTTTGAAGAAATCATAGGAAGAACAGAACATACTAAAGTTTGTACCTCTATCTACCTGTTAAGCGTTTAAAAACACTTATCAGGTAGATAGAGGAACAAATTTTAGTATGAAGCACTATTATTATATAATACACATTATGTATTGATCAACTAATACATAATGCTGTTAACATGCTTTGCAATATATAAAAGTATATAAAACAATATAAAATAGGCAATAATTTAGTCGTAAACGTAACTAGAACGATTATTAAAGGAGAACCAATTGGGTTTCATTTATATTGCTGTTTTAGTGGTGGCAAGTACAATAACCTAAGTAATATTATTTAGATTCATTATAACTGCTTTTTTTATGTAATGTGAGGCAAACGAGCCAGCAGGTCACCTGATGGTAAGTGATCACCGCCGTCCATGGACACCCGCAACACCAGAGGAATCACAGATGCGTTGCCGACCTTTAAGAAGGGAGTACGCTCATTTCTTGAAGCTCCCCAAGTAGTAACGGTTTGGAAATATCGCCCCAGCGAGCTTGTGCCACAAAACAGCTGATGTTCGCGGTAGGAATCTCCAATCCTACGTATGTTATTAGTTCTTTTATTTAAACTTACGGTAAACAGCATTTGTACAGACAGGAAGTTTTTATTGACTAAGTAGTTTCTGTTCCCTATCCCTATAAAATGAAAAGTACCTAAACCTAAATTAAATTATCAGTGTGGTTATAGAGTAAGAATACAATGTGTCACCACCTCATCTCATCCCATGGGTGTCGTAAAAACCGGCTAAGGGACTATCCGTGAATATTACCTTAACGTAATAAAAAAAAAGGAAAACTTGAAATTAAATCCTGTACTGACCAATCCGTTTAGCCTTTACTTTAATATCAGTAGGCCAAGTACCTCTTCGTCACGGGAGGAGGCCCGTCCCTACAGTGGGATATTAATGGGCTGCTATGATACCTAAATAAAGAGGAATAAAGAGTAAATATATTTGATTGGTATAGGTACCTAATCGTAGCGATCGCTTTAAAAACATTTAACCAAAACTACTTACAGAATTCAATGAACTTTCTACTGTAAGTCTTCAAACCTTGACTATGACCATCGAAAACCTTTCCACAAGTTATTCAGTTTCACCATTATGACGTAAAATAGTTTTTATTTAAACTCTCTGGCGTCTCGAGCATCCTTCATGGGCAAGGTCTTCGTATTTGACCATGAGAGCATACAATAATTATAATGTTAACGTTACACGGCTACTATTAGCCTTGTTTTAGCGAAAATGGTCAACAATTTATTTGGTAATTTGCTTTCTAGCTTTTGCCTACACATTTTTATCAAGCAGGAAACCTATTTTTTTTAGGACCTTTTTTTAACATTATTATTTTGCATTTCTTAAGAACATAAATATCCATTTATGTTTTAGATGATGTGAGTGGTAGAGTCACGGCGTTTACAGCATGAATGGGACGACTCTACCGGGACAGTATAACCATTTCACAGAAAACCGATGTAAATTAGCAGTATCTTTTACTACTTATGTTACGATCGGGGAGTGTAAAGTACCGAAGGCTTATATACCCTTCACATTTTCTCCTCGGTTAGGTAGACAGAAGATGAAGTTGCAGAGGAGGAGGAAAGGTAGGCAGCGGCCTGACTGTGCCCTGGACGGCATGAGTAACGGTGGAAAATCCTTCCCTGCATTGGACATTTATGATCTGGTATAATATGTTTGTGTGTCACCATATCATATTTTGAGCCAACAGACGTCCACATAGGCCTCGTCCTATTATTTTCATTTTCACTTAAAATATTATAATATTTTAATTTCCGAAACAAACTATAAAGCCAGTGTTCAATATAGGTATAATTTAAAACAGGGACATAACGAAGGCACGGTGCACCGGTGTTTCACATTGAGTCGTGCGGTGGCATCTAATTAACAAAACATCTGATTTAAAACGAACGAACGCTTTTCACTTTACTATGGTGGAAATTATCAAAAGTTTTGATTCAATTGTTAAATGCAGTACTTATGACATCAATGTCTCACTGCAGGGACGGACCTCCTTCCGTAATGGAGGGATACTTGGCCTACTGATACCACGCTGGCCAGACGGATTGGTATTTTGGTATAGGGTTTAATTTCAAATTTTCCTTCTTTTTATTTCGTAAAGATAATATTAACGAGTACTCCCTTAGACGGTTCCTACGACACCCATGGGATGAGATGGGGTGGTGACAAATTGTATTCTTACTCCGTCACCAAGTCACCACACGGAGGTCCACCACGGTCCACGGCGAAAATCAGTGTCTCATTAATATCTACTTATTTTATATACTTAGATCTATTTGTGTCACTTTTAATAAGGAATTCCATTCCTTGCACACCCTAATTCTAGATCTGAAGAATGTTTTGAACATCGTATACTGCGCCACTTAATTTAACCTTCACAGCTACCCCTCCGCATATTATTTCGCACGTTTCTTTGCCCTCATTTCCCAATCCTTGGTGGACACAACCAGCTACATACCAAACCTGACATCCTAACCCCGAATCGCGTCAATAACACTAAAATCAGGCTACCGAACGCACCTTGACGTAATTAAAAAACAAAATTATTCCACCCCATGTGATTAACAGCACACCCCATGCGCCGCCACCCTCAACCCCCCCTTTTCTTCACACAATGGTCAGTTGTAACACAGCTGCCTTGTAAGACATATCGTAGCCTTAGAAACTGAAAACAAAACAATAATAAACAATACTATTTTACTAATAAATAAAGAATAAAATCAAATAAATAATTAATTAAGAAATAATTAAGAAATGTTTTATCTATGAATTAATAATAAATTAGTGTTAAAATAAATGATTAAATAATGCAAATAAAATTCGCCATGGTCAAGAAACTGAAACATAACCTTCATAAGTTTTTTCACAAGGAAACAATATATAATCTGAAGTAATAATATAAGTGTGTGTGGAATTAATTTTCAAAAATGACAGTTATTATCCGTTTTCGCGCCAGACAATTAAAAATGGTGGAAAATAACGTGATATATTATGTTTTTAAAATAAAATTGAAATGATAAATAAATAAATGTGTATTTAAATTGAAATATTTGTTGCAAAAATGTGATATATTGACTTTTTAAAGTTAATATTTGTAAACTATAAAAGTGTGATTAGTGTAAATTATTTTATGGATTTAATTCTTTAATAAAAGTAAGTAAATTTATTAAAAAATAATTAGTAATTAAGCGCTCGCGACTGAATACATAATATTATATGTTTATCCTTGAAATTTCACGTCATGGTACCTACCTATTTGCATTGAATTCATAAACGTCTTAAGACTATGTATAAATTAAAACTGTATGAAACAACGTGGTTAGTTTTAATATGTCTGCATTCTTTGCTTCTCTTTATTTTAATTTAGTGTTTTAGGTCAAATATTTCAATATTTATTTATCGTAAGTATCCCTACGCCACGGGAGTAGGCCCGTCCCTGCAATGGGACATAAATGGGCTGTTATGATGATATTTGTACTATCAACACCAGCTTCATTCTATTAAACAAATGAGCTCTTCAAAAATGTTTTTTGTGTCCGTCATGTAGGGGTGTACACTCTTGTCGTCACCTTGAAGCTGTTATTGAAGCCATCATTAATCACAGACGCCACTTGTGGAAAATATGCTTCTAATAATGTTTAAAACATGGCCGCTTTTATTATGTAGTACATTTTTGCTTAATATCTAGGTCATCTGTGAAGTAGCTGTCTGTTGTTTTTTTATATCTATCAATCAACTAGCCTATTGCAGTCCACTGCTGGACATAGGCCTCTCCCAACACGCGCCACAGAACTCGGTCCTGCGCCTTCCGCATCCAGTCCGACCCAGAGACCTTTATGAGGTCGTCGGTCCACCTAGCTGGGGGGCGTCCTACACTACGTTTGCCGAGTCGCGGTCTCCACTCTAGGACACGTTTGCTCCAACGGCCATCGGTCCTTCGACAGATATGACCAGCCCATTGCCACTTCAGCCTGCTAATACTACGAGCTATGTCGGTAACTTTGGTTCTTTGTCGGATAACCTCGTTTTTTTTTTATATATGGTACGGTAATTAATAATAGTATGGAACTTAGTTCAGGAATTAAGGCAAGGGATGGTAGTCAAGAGATAGCTTTAAGTACCACGTCTCCATCAATTTGTTGATCTGACCCTAAGCTAGGTACACCGACTGAGGCCCGAAAATGGTATGCAAGTGCAAAGCTTTTTGGGAAGTTTATCGTTTGAGTTTACGCTAAGGGGGTCGCTAACCAGGCGGATATTTGGTTCGTTTTTTACTTTTAGAAACGAACAAACATATTACTGTATTTATCAAATAAAAAAAAACAAACAAATAATTTGATAAAGCGAAAAAAGAGTACGTTAAAATGCATAATGTCAACAGACCATTTTCTCATTTTATTGGTGTCGTAAAACCTGCATAATATATCTAACCAAACATTAAAAAATATAACTTGACTTAAAATCCTAAATTA
The DNA here is from genome assembly GCA_905475405.1 of Schrankia costaestrigalis. Lineage (NCBI taxonomy): Eukaryota > Metazoa > Arthropoda > Insecta > Lepidoptera > Erebidae > Schrankia > Schrankia costaestrigalis. Next base: position 11,277,144 of record FR997852.1, on the reverse strand, counting down.
GTCTACTCAGCGTGGTATGAGTAAGCAAAATTACCTTAAATTAATCATGCACTCAGTGTGTTCTGGAAGAGGCTGTTCTGTTTCTGTGCCTTAAAACCGTATTATTAATTAAATTCAAAATAGTTGTAGAAACTTTTCTCCTGCCAATTCAGGAAACGAACTTAATACTAAAAGTAAATAAGTATTTATTTTACTAATATTTTGCGTACATAAACACTACAACATTATTCATTTAAATTGTTCAGTTATAAGTATTAAAATAAGCCCTCATTTTACAGTCTACAGAAATAATAGTAACACACTTTTCTAATAAAGGGATAATTAATATAAAAAATTCTTATTGTTTTTTATCAAGGTGAAGTTTGTGCAGAAACACTAAGCTTACGCGACAAAACCGTAAAATAGCAAACTGGATTATACACAACAAATAGGTTAATTCTACCGGATATCCGGTTTTTGAGGTTCATTTCTACAAAACGATTAGTGATTAAGTAATCGTTAATTTTGCACAATCACTATTTGGCGCATCGTTAATACTTAAGTACTATGTTTTCCGAATTTTCCTTTAGTCTGTAGTTATAAAAAATAACTTCATAATAGTCATAACAGCCCATTAATGTCCCATTGCAGGGACGGGCCTTCTCGCGTGACGGAGGCATACTTGGCCTACTAATACCACGCTGGCCAGACGGATTGGTATACTTAGGGTTTAATTTCAAGTTTTCCTTCTTTTTATATCGTAAAGGTAATGTTCACGGATAGTCCCTTAGTCGGTTTTTACGACACCCATGGGATGAGATGGGGTGGTGACATATTGTATTCTTACTCCGTCACCACCACACGGAGAAATAAAAAATAACTTACTTTGTATTTAAAATTCGTTTCGCAAAATATGCAAAATTATTTTTCAGCAAACAGCATTTTAAAACGAAATATTTAGCGTTTTTGTCATACTTACTTGTACAATTCGACTGCAGTACAATGCAATTACTTTTTATTATAAGTACAAATATTACTTAGTATACCTTTTTGCATGCAAACTCCTTGTGATTAGAGATTTAGGTTGTTAAAAACTAAGTAATTCATCAATACATACCTATTTATATAAAACACTCTGACCCGTGCCCACTTCGTTATGCCGCAAAAAAAACGCGTCACTTTTTTAAACATATTGTATTAATGCTCCACTCCTATTAGTCATAGCGTGATACTATATAGCCTATGACACTCCCCGATAAATGGACTATTCAACACAGAAATTAAGAATTAGAATTTTTGAAATCGGTTTAGTAGATCCAGAGATTACCCCCTACGACGTCACAAACACACAAACTTTACCTCTTTATAATATTAAGTATAGATAAATAAATAAATAAGCGTCTTTTTATAACATCAAATAAAGTGCACCTACTATATAATCCTATTAATATTATAAATGTGAAAGTTTGTAAGGATGGATGGATGTTCATACTCTTTCACGCAAAAACTACTGAATGGATTTTTATGAAATTTAGAAGGTAGTTTAGGGTGTAGAATAACATTTCAGCTACCTATACAACGCGGGTGAAACCGCGGGCATCAGCTAGTTTATAATAATTGTATAATTATTTATATCAAAATAATTATCATAACATTACACAAATACCAAAAATGTTATTAAAAAAATTGTCGGCTGTTTGCTGGACCGATTTTGATAGAACTTCCACTGGTAGATTGCTAATTTTACGGCGTGTAACACGGCCCATACTACACACATAATTGACTTTGAGTTTAAGTTTTCTGTCAATCTCTGTAGCAGGCCAGTCCCCTACATTCTGAATCAATCACTGCAAACAACAAAATTAATCGTATTTGGTTGAACGCTTACCAATCAACTGTACGTCACATTACAAGGTACACTGGAGGTTAATTAAGTTGAATGATTCGACTGACTCAGCACTTGTGAGTCACTGAACTTGGTGCAGGTCGTTAGGTACAGTCAGCAAAATATCGAATAGTTTACTTGTGAAATAACTAAGCTAATCAGGGTGATGATGTAGATTTTAATACTTTCGTGATTTATTAAATGATTTTTCTAACCAATTTTTATAAAATTTTTGGTATCGCTTTTATTTCAATTGATTAAGAAATTGATACACCTATTGACTCTTTATGTAATTCAGGTATGATCTTGAATTTTGTATTTGCATACACGAAGTTCGTAAACATAAAAAATAACGGTCAACATATTTAGCAACGAAGGCACATTTGGCACAAAACCCTATACCAACCTTGTCCTGGGTACAGTACCTATAAGAAAAACATTCTCCATCCTTTTACATAGAGGAGGCTCGTCCCTGCAGTAAAACATGATAGCTGCGTAGCTATGATGAATATGAGTCAAAAATAAACTTAAAATATGTTCTAAAATTAGTGTTACTTATAAGAGTTGCTTGCCACACTGTGCTTTCTTCAGATTCATTCAATGCTTTGATTTCACGGGGGTAGGCAAAGACTATTTACCCCATATAGGTGCTACAATCATTACAAAATTGTTTTGTTTCCTCTACATTTTTACGTATTTTATACATTAGGTATAATGAATAAATATACTTAAATAATAAAAAAATATTAACGGACATCTCTACACAGCGCCATCTGTTCCCAAAGTAAGCTAGGCTTAACCTGTTTGTGTTATGGGTAACAGAACAACGGATATTATAGTCTTTATCAGACAGGAAAGGTACGGTGACATTTGATCTTTTCCATGTTACATAATTTACTTTTGTAGAATTTAAAAATAAAAGCTATCAATTTATGAATCCGAACTGATATAAATTAAAAATATTATTTAGACGTTATATACAATTAAATTATATGAAATATTTGTTTTATATTCCATCTTCAACCCTAATATGTAAAATAAAAACATATAAATTTTAAAATCGTATGCGCGACTCGGAACGAATTTCAATAGAGATTGACACAATAAAATTGTTAAAATCGAATGGTTTTTTATAAAATCTATTAAATCGATTAATTTTTTTTTTATAATCATAGAAATTAATATAATAATTTCAGTTATCTTATAACTCAATATTAGTTTTTACGAGGATAGGCAGCAAGTTTTTTTTTGGCGGGATTCGTACGTCATAGCGATAAAATCTTGATGATGTCATTATTAAAAGAGGCCTGTAACCTATGACCACGTAACTGCCGATGATTGGAAAAAACAAAAATCTAATACTTCATGACTGTGAGAGGAAGAGACATCAAATTAGACAATTTAGTAGATTTTCACTTATTATGTCATGTAAGTGACGAATTAAGTAATTCATCAAGCTGTTCATCAGATGAATCACGCATTGATTCGGCATAGTTAATAAATATTTAAAAAAAGATTAGTTTCTTATTTTGTACCCATAATCGATTTATTCTTGTTTGTCAATTATATCGGTTAGATAATATAGAATCGATATTTTTATAAACGATTTTAGTGTTACTACATCTCTAGTAATGACAAATACTAAACGTCACCGTACCCATAAGATCTGAAATACAGTATAGTACTATATACTTTCTTTTTTAATACATACATATTATACATCCATAGAAACACTCAGACCAATGTAAATAATCATGTTCATGCACACAAAGATTTGCATAGAGCGGGAATCGAACCCAAGACCTCTGCGTAGCAGTCATGTTATATAACCCCTACGTCACAGAGGTCGTCAAAAACAAATGTCACAAATTATGTTCCTGTAAGTCCTTGTCCTACATCAACTAAGTCCAGTCTAAAATGAAGTTAAACTATTTTTTGTTGTCGACGTTACAAGCATGGCACACGATCGATAACACGTGCTGCACTGCTTCGACTATAAAATACATAAACATGTCCATAACTGGACTTTATTGAAATGCTAATGCCTCTACAACTGATTACAAGTATATTACGCTATTACTCTTGCGGTATAGGCAGAGATCATCCTATACCTAGGTTTTGTATAGGTAAGGAATATTTTGCAGGTATCCTGCAAAAGGACATTCATCATAACAGCCCATAAATCCCTACTGCAGGGACGAGCCTCCTCCCGTGACGGAGGAATACTTGGCCTACTAATACCACGATGGCCAGACGGATTGGTATAGGGTTAAATTTCAAGTTTTCCTTCTTTTTATTTCGTAAAGATAATATTTACGGATAGTCCCTTAATCGGTTTTTACGACACTCATGGGATGAGATGGGGTGGTGACATATTGTATTTTTACTCCGTCACCACACGGAGTTACTCGTAGTAAGAAAAGGACATTATAGTAGGCATTAATTCTAGGTAAATGACGATATTTGTTTATTTAAACTGTTCATAGTTAGCCATCGTCGTGTGTTGTTGAACTACAATACTACTAACTCTTAGATAAAAAACAAAACTTACTTCTATCACGGCTTTACAGTCGACGGTTGATGATTGCTTACTTGCGGCACTCAGTCTGGCTGGGTAGTCCCAACAATGAGAAAGTTTAGGCAGCGCTTGAGAGGCTACAATGTAGAGCCTGAAGACAAATGTCTTTGACCAGGCAAAATATATAGAGCTGAAACCTGCTCGCTCACTATGGTTCTTCGCAGAAGGCTAGTAGTCACCCAGATAGCAATGGCGAGAGCTCCTCTGCAAAGCTGCTTACAGCTTACAGAGTAGTTAATTTAAAATTTTTATTGTTGTTGTTAATTCAATTTAATTAGTATTTAAGTTAGTCCCATAAGAATGATGTGCCCGTCAGGGTCCATATTTTTTAATTTTATTTTCTTATATTAATTATTTCATCTATGTAATATACCTATGGAATGGCAATAAAGTATTGAGTATTGACCTAATCGTTGATATTTCCCAAATGTATGAATGAGTCGCAATTTTTGTTTATCCATATATTAACCAGAAATCCCTTTAGTCGCTTTTTACGACACCCTAGTGATCAGATGGTGTCACCCTGTATTCTAAATCAATCATCATAAAATACAAACGCTAATGAAAAACCAAAATTATGATTTTACAAAGACTTAAATATAAATTCTGAAGCCACCTGATCAGTTTAGGGGTTCCAATGGCCTTGTAAATACAAAGTCGGTCAGTAGGCATCAAAAGGTCTGAGAATAGAGCTCATACAACAAAGTGTTACAAAAGGCGGCCCTATTTGATGTAAGTTTGTACCAAATTGTAACAGTGACCGTATCTTTATAGCTGTTTAACATGAACCTATAGTACTTTAATGTCACCTTTATAATATTATACGTAAGTATAAATTTAATGAGAAACTATACAAGTTTTGATGAAAAGTTTATTTTGAACTAGTGATGCGTTCTCCGTGTGGTGACGCAGTAAGAATACAATATGTCACCACCCTATTTCATCCCAAGGGTGTCGTAAAAACAAACTAAGGGTCTATCCGTGAATATTATCTTTACGAAATAAAAAGAAGGAAAACTTGAAATTAAAGTAGGCCAAGTACCTCCTTCGCGGGAGGAGGCCCGTCCCTGCAGTGGGACTTTAATGGGCTGTTATGATGCTTATTCAAACCCTCATGGGGCAAGTCGGACTTCTTTGGTTTTTATATTCATAAATAGTTTAAAATGTAGTTTTTTAAATTAAGCAATGATGTTAAAGATCTACCTCCGTATCGTGTATCCATTAACTGCCTTGTCTTGTGTCTGAAAATGTTCGTTTATCATTTAGTTGAGCGACGTTTTTATTACTAGAAAACTTAATAAATGTGATTTGGTGCTCCCACTTTTATGTACTACCTACAGGACGATTCTTTCTAGTTTAAGATATTAAAAATTTAGATTGATCATTTAGTACAATCCATAGTTTTTATATATACAATGGTCGCAGCACCTTATTCAATCAATCAGCTAGCCTATTGCAGTCCACTGCTGGACATAGGCCTCTCACAACACGCGCCACAGAACTCGGTCCTGCACTTTTCGCATCCAGTCCGAGTTCCGACCCAGAGACCTTTATGAGGTCGTCGGTCCACCTAGCTAGGGGGCGTCCTACACTACGTTTAGCACCTTATTACAAAATGTAAAATTATAGAGACGTCCAAAAAATGCAGCTATAGAGTTTGTTAAGCCACTTCTTCTCTACCTGTCTGCCTGGAAGCGGTGGTAAAGTTTGAAAAACTTTTACTTAATATGTCAACTTAGATTAAGTAAATTTAAAGTGACGTCAATATATTGTTTTTTTTTTAACATTACATTGAAAAATAAAGAAACTGAAACTATAATGTTTGTAAAAGTCCGCGGCACAAGGATCGAATCCTAATGGGTAATGTGTTTTTCAACCGACTTCAAAAAAAGGAGGAGGTTCTCAATTCGGTTGTATTTTTTAAATATAAAGGTACTTACATGGCAAAGACCCCAAATAAGAGAAATCCGTTGAGCAGCATCCATTTCATATACCTCCAGTGTAAGAGTGGTACTGTTTGTACTTTCAGTGATTGTAGGAAGCTTACTCTCTGTTTATTATCTTCTAGTACTATTAACTTTTTTATCTGAAATATATTTTCATTTATTTATTAATTTATTTGAAATTTAGTTTACTTGGATAATTTGTACACAGTAATTCCGCTTTTAATGAGCCGAAAATTTGTCAGTGTGGTGACGGAGTATGAATACAATAAGTCACCACCCCATCTTATCCCATGGGCCTCGTACAAACTGACTAAGGGACTATCCGTGAATGTTATCTTTACGAAATAAAAAGAAGGAAAACTTGAAAATAAACTCTATACCAATCCGTCTAGTCCTATACCAAGCCCATTAATGTCCCACTGCAGGGACGGACCTCCTCCTGTGACGGAGGGATACTTGGCCTACTAATACCACGCTGGCCAAGCGGATTGATATACTTAGGTTTCGTTAAGATAATATTCACGGTTAATCCCTTAGTCGGTTTTTACGACACCCATGGATGAGATGGGGTGGTGACATATTGTATTCTTACTCCGTCACCAGTCACCACACGTCGTTGTCCCTTAATCAGCTTTAAATACACCGTCATCACAATATGATGTCGTAGTTTTAATACTAATACTTACAGGAAAGTCTTCAGGCCTTTTTTTCTTATTCCCCGCGTATATCTTTTGTAACACTTTTAAAGCTTCGTCATAGAAGCCTCGGGAGACCAAAAACTTTGGACTCTCTGGTCCAAGGGCTATCAGTATAGTGGCTATTATGAACATGCTGGAGTATACGATGGTTAAAAGTCTCCAGGATCTGAATACCAAACTGCCAAGTTGTATTCTGAAGTCTAATGGAATTATACCCCAGGCTAGAACTGGAACAAAAATATTGAAATAAATCAAAAAGAAAAACAAAAAATTATACAGAATTTAAACTTGCATTTTTTAAATAAAGGCATTAGACGGCTTGGAATGCTAGGCTTGTTTATCCAAAGTAAACATAATTAACTCTCATAATAAGATTTAAACTTCACAACGCCATCTAGGTAATCTAGCAGTAAGCTTTTAATTTTACAATTACAAATTATTTTAGTAGGTATTTAAAATATAATTTCGTTGAAACGATAATTTTGGAAATAGAAATAGAAGAACCAAATTTTATCCGAAAAAAATTATGCAAAACTAAATGTCGTTTATAATGATATTATATTACATGTTTATTTGCGAATAAGTAAGAAAGATTTATTTTTTATTTATTTACTTATTTTTATTTATTTATTATAGTAAACTTAAATCTATCTTTACAGGCAGGCCTAATGCGACAGATAAGTTGAGCTTATTATCTAATAACTTTTTATGTACTCGTAACTATATACTATCTTATAATTAACTTATTTTATATATTATAATACACGGTAAACAATTAAAAAAAAAAAATATATATAATGGAAAGTTAACTGTACAAGCTATAGTTACAATAGACTTGAACTTACCTGGTGCTATCCCAGCTCCTGATATCTGTGTGGCGGTGACGATAGATAGAATCAAATCTCTGTACTTGGATGGTATTATTTCACCGATGTAGGCATACGGGACTGACGTTGGACTTGCCAAACTAGAATTAAATAAGTATAGTTACTTCAGTTATTGTACTGTTGTTGACTGTATGTAAAGGGGGATGTACACGGGTCGATTTTTGCCGTGCAGCTAGTCGCTTGACTAATTGCCTCACCAAACCGCCTTGCAAATTCTTCCTTGCTGCCTAGCCAAAATGCCATTTAGATGGTCGATTTATGCCAGCAAAAATCGTGCGGCTTTAGTCACCCGTGTAAATCCCCCTTTTTTTGACTAAAGATAAAAAGTAACTTATTTCTTTTCCAAGGGTGTCGTGATGGTGGGCATAGGAAAAACGTAATGAAAGGCTACCTTGTATACATGACAGTCTAGTCTTTTTCTTGAATATTCTTGGTGTCTGTTACTAATGGCCTACTAATACCACGCTGGCCAGACGGATTGGTATAGGGTTTAATTTCAAGTTTTCCTTCTTTTTATTTCGTAAAGTGAATATTGACGGATAGTCCCTTAGTCGGGTTTTACGACACCCGTGGGATGAGATGGGGTGGTGACATATTGTATTCTTACTCCGTCACCACACGGCCTATTGCAGTTTCTGTATTTCAACTCTTTCAATTATGTAGCACGCGAATTTAGTACTCCATAAAATATTGCTAGGGTTATAGTTTCAAAGTATTTTTGTTAGTTAAATGAATTGATGAAGTTATATTAGAAAAATAATTTCTTATATGTTTAGTTTTAAAATGATAGTAGTATAGATTAGTATAATTCTTACAATAGTGATGTGAGAACTTTACAAACAGCATAGCTAGTTAGATCAGGCATCAGTCCAGACAGAATACTGAACAGTCCCGCTGCTATGCCGCTGTATACAACCATCTTCCTTCTTCCCCGCGTGTCTACCAGGTATCCCCATGGAAATGAGGTTGTTATTATACCTGCAAATAAAATTGTACTTAGGTAGGTTTAAATAAATATTCACGGACATCTCTACACAGCGCCATCTGTTCCCAAAGTAAGCTAGGCTTAACCTGCTTGTGTTATGGGTAACAGAACAACTGATATTAGTACTTATAAAATATTACATTGAATACAATTATTATAAATATGACGTACTTTTTTGTTTTACGATTAGTTTATTCGTTACTATTATAAACTTAAAAAAGATGTCAAAGACAGCCGTACTCTTGAAACAGTTTATTTGCTTATTTTAGTAGTTAACGTAAATCTATGTGCCTTTAAAAAAAACCAAAAAAAAAAAGAACTTACCTATAAAAGGTATAGAGGCGACTAGTCCTCGTTGTCCATTAGACATATCCAAGTCGCACACAGCTGCTGGTAACACTAGGGAGTAGCTGATCATCTCTATGATGGCCACCACCAGCATCATGGCGTACGCTGCACTGAATTTTAAATTGTACCATCCGATGCCTAGAATAAGAACCATATTTCGTACCTAAATGATTTATCGTAAGGTCTCTTTTAAAAAGAATGCAGGTACTTCTTCTTTTGTTTTTGGACAGGACAATTTAGACTAGGTTCGGTCCCTGTGGTAAAGGAATTTTTCATACATGAAATTACCATACACAAAGAACATCGCGGATCGAAGGCAATCATTAATTTTGCGCGGGCACCCGCAATACACCCGCATACACCCATGCAAGATTTTGGAGATTGTCCTCAAAAACATAACTAATTATCTTAAGACTAGGTTTAATTCAACTTTGTTTATTTCATGACTGGAAAAGTCCCCGCGAGGCACACGGCACTCAATCGGCAACAAAAATCAAATCAATGTACCTAATCAATAAGATTTTAAAATGAAATATAATGTTTGATGTGTTGTTTATAGATGGCGTTGTGTTAATAACTTAAGTAACATAGGTACATACCTGCTACATCGAGAGCTTCTTCCAAATCAGCTTCATATTCATCGTCTTTTACTGCATTTGATTCTTTAGTTTTCATTTTGTTTTCTTGATAAACACAACACAATAAAATAAGTATTATCTATTTTTCTTTTATTAAATCGACTATACATAGGTTCTTTTTAGCTCTAGTGCATTGGAGATTGTTGGAAGTAATTTGATATTACTTATCCATATAAATAAACTGAAAAGAAACGGAGCACATGTCAAGTCAAAGCCAAAATAAGAGAACATTTTAGAAGCCTATCTATCGACTCTATAATATAAGGACGCTGCTTTACTCGCTACTCCGACTAGCAAAAGCATCCCATGGGTGTCGTAGAAACCGACTAAGGGACTATCTGTGAATATTGCCTTTACATAGAAAGAAGGAAAATTTGAAATTAAACCCCATACCAATCCGTTTGGCCAGCGTGGTATTAGTAGGCCAAGTATCCCTCCGTCACGGGAGGAGGCCCGTCCCTGCAGTGGGACATTAATGGGCTGTTATGATGAATACGCAAGAAGACCTACCGTCCTTCTTCTCTAAGTGACAGATTCCAGCAGACCTTCGCGATGTGTGGAGAATATTTGTGGACCTACGAGCCCAAGGATATTACGTCTAAGTACCAAGAACTAGGGTGGCCTTGCGATCAAAGCGGTTCTAAGACTAAAAATTTTATTCATTGTGTTTTGTTATTTTCGAAATCTTTTAGTTTTATACCTGAACTATATAGGTAATTTAATAATAATTAAAGTTTTATGTTTATTTTGTGATTTTGTAGCTGTAAAAATCTTCAGAAGATTTCGAATTTGACTAAAAACACCATCAATGTATTGTTAATGTAATATAATTAACATTTCTATATACAATTTATCCTTGCCACATCCTGGTTAAAAATACATCATTAAAAAAACGTTTATCTAAACTTATACGTTATTTTTTGAATTTCAAAATTCAAGTATTTAATTTTATTATTAACTTTTGAAAGACAAATTCCGCACTAGAGAACAAGCCATAGTGGACATGGACATTGACAGATATAAGAGTAATTGAAACAAAAACATCCCACAAATTAACTTTCCTAGGATTCGACGCGTTAATTTAGTAAGTCTGTTTATGCACTTAACTGTTGTACATGTCATACGATCCTTACATTCCAACTAAATCAGGCTTTAAAGAATTGCATAGCCATTTGGAACTGCTTCAAGCCCTTCAAGTATTTTTATTAGTTACTAGCTGACCCGTGCCCACTTCGTTGGGCGGCGAAAAAAACGCGTCCCTTTTTTAAAAATATTTCATTACTCCTCCACTCCTATTAGTCATAGCGTGATACTATATAGCCTTGTTACTCTCCATCCCTTCAACTATCTCCACTTATAAAAATAACGTCAATTCGTAGCTTCGTTTTGCCGTGAAAGAAAGACAAACAGACAGACACACTTTCCTATTTATAATATTAGTATGGATTTTTATTATTTAAATAGACCGGACAGGGATCATGCCCAAAGCCGCGGGGAACTATTCAAATATCAATTTAACGGACACAAAGAACATCCAGACTCAGGACAGTAATTTATAGATCACACAAAAAAATGTTCTGTGGAAATCGAACCCACGACCTTAAGCACGGCAGTTGCTTCTTTGATCGTCGCGCTACCCGCCTAAACTTGTCACACTTATGACTTGCATCAATTCAGGAAACAATATTAATATAATCTAAGATATCGTATCGCAAGCAGATATCGCTAGCGCTTGCACTATTCCCAATCCGTCCAAGATATTATATACTAGCTTTTGCCCGCGGCTTCGCTCGCGTTAAATTCGGGGTAGCACTGTTCCCCTTTCGTGGACAAGGAAAAAAAAGTAGCCTATGTTACTCTCCATCCCTTCAACTATCTCCACTTAAAAATCACGCCAATTCGTTGCTCCGTTTTGCCGTGAAAGAAAGACAAACAGACACACTTTCCCATTTATAATATTAGTATGGACTATGGATGCACATAATCTATCCGTTACACGAGCGTACTTTTTGTCTTTTCAACCTACGAGTAGTTATGTCCTTTACGTGCTGTTACAGCGACAATAAGACTTAAGGTCGTAGCAGATATATCAAAACGTAAACGGATCGGCACCGCCTCCCCTTGTCTTCGGTGTCAAACGTCAAAAATCCGATTACGTTACGATTTCATACAAAAAATACTGAACGGCTCGAGTTAATACGATGCCGATCCGTTTATGTTTTGATATATGTGGTACGACCCTTAACCATCATCATCGTATCAGCCAATGAATGTGCACTGTTTACATAAACCTTTTCAAAATATTTGCCTTTCATAATCTATCAAATTTGTGCCACCTTAACTTGGTTGCCTTTTCACCATGTAAGGTATGATATAAAGGTCATTAAACTCCGGATTACCAAAACTTTACCTTGTGAACCCTATGAAAAGCACGTATAAATATTAAATATTCACACAGCGCCATCTAGTCCCAAGCTAAGCGGCGCTTGTACTATGGGTACTAGACAACGGATAAACACACATAAATACATTTTTTTTAATACATACATATTATACATAGAAAACCCCCAGACCAATGAAAGCAATCATGTTCATGCACACAAATATTTGCATTGAGCGGGAATCGAACACGAGACCTCTGCGTAGCAGTCACGTTATATAACCACTACGCCACAGAGGTCGGTCAAAAATATCTTCGATCGAATACAATCAAGAAGTTAACGGAAGACAGTAGAAAACTAATTTCACTCCGTCGTCATCACCATACCAGTCTAGCCAAATGTTTCCTTCTTACAATACAACATACATAAACTCACGCCCTATCCCGTCCGGGCTAGGCAGAGACGACAAAACATGCTTCTTCTTCTTTCACTATTTATGAGACTTAAATTTTCGAGACTTTACTTACGAATAGGTATACTTACTTCTTTCAATTTTCTACATAAGTATTATGATCTGTTATCACACAATAGAGGGCACACATGAACGAACAATTTTATTAAAATTTCTTATTAAGAAACTTTCTATGTAAACTTAGATTTGAAAATTGACATCGATCCTTATTATGGATGGATGTTTGTTACTCTTTCACATAAAAACTGCTTAACAGATTATAATAAAACTTTACGATAATATAGCTTACCTATACTTCAAGCAAACGTGTCCTAGAGTGGAGACCGCGACTCGGCAAACGTAGTGTAGGACGCCCCCCAGCTCGGTGGACCGACGACCTCATAAAGATCTCTGGGTCGGACTGGATGCGGAAGGCGCAGGACCGAGTTCTGTGGCGTGTATTGTGAGAGGCCTATGTCCATCAGTGGACTGCAATAGCCTAGTTGATTGATTGATAGATATTTCAAAATAACACTTATGTTACAATTAAAAAGATATTTTATTATGTTTTTAACGTGAAATCGCGGACACCGACTTGTAATTTTATAACTATGTATTTTACATTATATATTTTGAAAAATAAATGAATTGACAAGTAATATTAAGAGATTTATCTGATGTAATGCGTATTGTGTTTTGTAATGTAACATGTTTAAGATAAATTAATTAAATATATGTTTATTGATAATAATTGTGATAAGGATCATGTAGAGGAAACTAGAAGTTATGTTTACAAGCTAAATTCATGGTCAATGGTAGGGCTGCATAATAATAATAATTTTAAATTATTTACTCTTTATTTACATTTTTCACACAAATTTACATTTTTAAATATAACTAAGTATAAGAATAAAAACATTTAAAATATAAAAATAGGTAGACCCACCAGCATCGGGTACAGGGACCAAGTTACTGGTAGTTAGGGCTCCAGAGATAGGAACCTCCTCACAATACGTGCCGTGTCAAGCAGTACTGCCTTCTGCATCAGATCTATGATCCAACGGTCAAGCGAGAGTCTCCGGAGATGTTGATAGAGACTCTTTGGAATAAGTCCATTCAAATTATATATTATATAAAAAACAATTTATTCATTTTTAATTAATCTTTAGCCAATAGAGGTCCACCGCTGGACATGCGCCTCCGTCGTCCCTCCCTCGCATATCTTACAGTACCCGACCGTAAATATTGCACATCGACTTTTGTAAAGAGACAATCGGCCAATTTCGTCTTCGTAGAACATCATCTCTGTCGCACGAAATACAAACAGTACGGTATCTATTAGCAACTGTTAAGGGTAAGCAATCCACAGACACGAACTTGGTAGTGGGCAGAGCCTAACAGATTGTTGCCGGAAACGTGCACGCTAAAATTTCCCAAAATAACGGGGAAGGGGTATTACCTACATAATATCACGGTATCACGCGGATTCGACGTTCTTTGTCTAGTTTTCCTTTTTTCTCAACCCTAATAGGGTAAATATTACATCAATAAAAACATATGTTATCCTATTTCTTTACTAACTAACTATAATCATCATCATCATAACAGCCCAGTAATGTCCCACTGCAGTGACGGGCCTCCTCCCAGAACGAGGGATTATTGGCCTACTAATACCGCGCTGGCCAGACGGATTGGTATAGGGTTTAATTTCAAGTTTTCCTTCTGTTTATTACGTAAAGATTATAAATCACGGATAGTCCCGTAGTCGGTTTTTACGACACCCATGGGATGAGATGGGGTGGTGACACACTGTATTCTTACTCCGTCACCACACGGAGAACGTTCGTTATATACACTTATCTAATAGAAAACTTAAAAAAGTTTTCGCGAATTCTAGTCTTTTAGTAAGTTGTAGACGAAAATAGGATAAAAGTATTTTTTTTAATTTTCTTTCAATAAATATAGATAGACACGACCTGAACAGGAAATCCCACGTCTCGCTTTCAAGATAAACATTATCTAAATTCACTTACGTCCTCTTTCTATTTTAATATCGTAACGTTCAATTATACTATGCAAATCCCCTTCGTGGGTTAGTATGGTATGAGTTTTAATTATGTAATACATTTCTAAGACCTATTATATTGTAATGCTTAAATTATGATTTTTTCAATATACTTACTTTTTGACATTACTTATGAGAACTGTAGTTGACGCCCTCGGTGACTAAAGCCCGATTTACACATCGACAAGTACAGCAGCGAGTTAAGTAGTAAGTTGTTGATTAAGTTGATTTAAATAGATCTCTATCTTATTTTTTGGCAAGTTATGTTGGCGAGACGCGAGAGAGGGGGCTACTTCGTACATAACTCGCCAAAAATAGGATGGAGATCTATTTAAATCAACTTAATCAACAACTTACTATATACTTAACACGCTACTGTAATTGTCGATGTGTACTCGTAAATCGGGCTTAATGGTGTTTAGACCAATCAATCAATCGTCAATCGACGGAATCAATTTTTTTACCCAAAAAAATGTATTCATTCAAAAGTAGGTAAGTATAACTATTTTGATAGATTTTTTACAAAAACTTTTTTCAACTCAGATTAAGGGCGCCAGTTATAGAATCGATTTTATAATTAGAAAATTATCTTAAAACTAGCTGACCCGTGCCCACTTCGTTAGGTCGCGAAAAAAACGCGTCACTTTTTTAAACATATTTCATAACTGCTCCACTCCTATTAGTCATAGCGTGATACTATATAGCCTATGATACTCCTCGATAAATGGACCATTCATTACCGAAAGATTTTTTAAAATCGGTTCAGTAGATCCCCTCCAACGTCACAAACACACAAACTTTACCTCTTTATAATATTAGTATAGATATAGATAAATCACTATATCTACCAAAGACACAAATAAACCTTCCATGAATCCAACATAAATAATAGTACCAAACTCCCATTTATAAACTTATATAATTTTGTATCTAAATCAAAATTAACAAAGTAATAAAATGCGTAGTTTGTCCGTGCCACGAGCACAGGGCGAGATGTAGGCCCTGATAACGATGGTACTTAAGGAAACGGACCCAAGGCCCCGCGGTCCTTGCGAACTTAACACGAAAATACAAACATTTTATAATATTAGAAATTAGGTGAATAATGTTAAATAACAATGTCTATTTTTAACTTATTTGTGGTGATGGAGGAAAAGTACTTACATTGTGTCACCAAGTCACCACCCCATCTTATTTTAGAAAAATTGCTGTTTTTCTTTACGAAACAAAAGATTCAAAACTTGACCTTACAACCCTTTAGGTAAGTTTAAGTAAGCATTTGTCCCCGAAAAGAAAACACCTACACTGCCTGTACAAACTTCTATTTTATTAGGTTAATTTTTTCGGGGTTTTTTGCTTTTTAAAGTCGATATTAGGGAAGATTTTATTGAGTTTTGTTATCACTTCAAACTATGTTCCTGGACCTCTCAGGTAGATGTTTCGATATTGCCTAATAACCTCTTCAAAGCAATCTCTCGAAAGGTAAGAAATAATTTTGAGATGATAATATAGACAAGGCCCATAGTAGCGATTACTTTTTTACTAGAAACATACACTGGTCAAAGACTTTCGTCTTCAAACTCTGCGGCAATCTAGACAAGTAGGAATCGCCGCCTCTATTTTGAAGTTGGATTTATTGAATGTCCGAGGTAAATATAGGAACTTGTAAACAACTTCGAATTTGGAGCCTCCAACCGTGATTTAATTACTTAGTGGTAGCACCTATTTGTGAGCTTTTAAATAGGATGTACCTATGTTATTTTATACTATTGTATGTTATATGTTCATAGCAGGTTAAATTTTAACAAGAAACTTATTATATAACAAGAAACTTATTATATGTGGAGACTTTAATGTTAATATTTTAGAATGTAGCAAATTGAGTCTTAGATTGATAAATCTATTTAAATCATACAACTTACTTAATATGTTTATGGAACCTACTAGAATAACGTCAACTAGTGCAACATGTATAGATAATATTTTTACAAATATAATTCCTATTCAGAAATGTGTTATTAACAAATTAAATTCAGATCATAGTGGACAATTAATCCAATTCCATAATGTTAATAAAATAATATCAAAGAAGTATATTACTTGTGTACCGGTAACTGCAAACCGTTTGAACAATTTGAAAACAAAGTTACTTAGTATTGATTATTCATTTTTATTAAATATATCACATCCAAATGAAATGTATATCTCTTTTTTTACTTCATTTCATAAATTATTTAGTGAGATTTTTACCTGTAAAACATTTGCAGTTACTAATACATTGGTATTTAATGACTGGGCAACAGCAGAGTTACACAAAGATAGGCAATTATTATATAACTTATATGCAGAAAAATCAATTAACACTAGTGATGAGTTCAAAGAGTATGTAAAAGAATTTTCAAAAAAATTTAAAATCAACTGTAAAAATACCAAAGCACAATTTATAACCTCTAAGATAAGAAACAGTAATAATAAAATTAAGACTACTTGGAATATAATAAATGAGGAAACAGGTCGGAAAAATCAACAACACAAAGACCTAAAATTAAAAATTGAAGATAAAATTATTGATTCTAATTTAGATATAGCGAATACATTTGAAAGATATTTTACAAACATTTCTATAGATATTACTAAATCTTTGAACTCCTCATCCAATGCAGCTATCACTCTCTTAGCAGAAAATGTACCAGAATGTAACAAAACTCTTAAATTTAGCCATGTTAGTCCACTTGAGATTATTAAAATCTTTAATTCAATAAGTGTTAAGAAAACAGCTGATCTATGGGGAATCTCTGTTAGCATTTTAAAAACAGTGATAGATGTTATTGCACCAGAGTTAGCTGTCATCTTTAATAATAGTGTAGACTTAGGTATATTCCCTGATCTTATGAAACCTAGTAAAATAACACCTCTGTTCAAATCAGGTAGTACTCTAGATCCTACAAACTTTAGACCAATATCTGTGTTGCCTACGTTTAGTAAGATATTTGAAAAACTAATTCTTAATCAATTAATTAGTCATTTTAATGAGAATAAATTACTTCACGATAAGCAATTCGGATTTACACGTGGTCGTTCAACTACCGATGCCGGAGCTAATTTAGTAGAACATATATTTGAGGCCTGGGAAGAATCACAAGATGCTTTTGGCGTTTTTTGCGATTTATCTAAGGCATTTGACTGTGTCGAACACGAGACATTACTGGGAAAACTAGATCACTATGGTGTTAGGGATTATGCTTTAGGAATTATTAGATCATATTTAAGCGATAGAGTACAAAAAGTAGATGTAAATGGTAAGCGTTCGCCTGGATCGGTTGTTAAAATGGGGGTACCCCAAGGCTCAGTACTAGGACCATTTCTATTTCTCATATATATAAACGATTTGCCATATTTAGTTAAAAAGAACCCCGAGATAATTTTGTTTGCCGATGATACATCCTTTATTTTTAAGATTAATAGACAACAACCTGCGGTAGACTACATAAATAATTCTGTTTTGGAAATAGTGTATTGGTTCAATTCAAATAATTTGTTATTAAATAAAACCAAGACAAAATGCGTAAAATTTACCTTGCCAAACGTACTTAATATAAATCCAATTGTTAAGATTAGTGATGAGGAATTAGAAATCGTTAACACTACAGTATTCCTAGGTATTACTTTAGATAGTAAATTACAATAGGGCCCCCAAATAGAAAACTTGTCAGGTAGGCTTTCTTCAGCAGCATACGCAGTGAAAAAAATACGTCAGTTAACAGACATAGAAACAGCTAGGCTAGTTTATTTTAGCTACTTTCATAGTGTTATGTCGTATGGTATTCTGTTGTGGGGTAGTGCGGCTGATATCAACACAATATTTGTATTGCAAAAAAGAGCGGTACGTTGTATATATAATATGGGCCCAAGAGAGTCTCTTAGAGACAAATTTAAAGTGATTAAGATTATGACGGTGCATTGCCAGTATATATTCGAAAATCTAATGTATGTACACAAAAATATAAACAAATATAAAAAAATGAGTGATATACACAATGTTAATACAAGAAATAAAAATAAACTTGCTGTTCTCCACACTAGGCTTCATAAAATAAGTAATTCTTTCGCTGGTAATGGTATTCGTTTTTATAATAAGCTCCCTATGGAAGTTAAAGAATTGTCAATTAATAAATTTAAATCTTTCATTAAACATAAGTTAATATTGAAATCATATTACAGTGTAAAGGATTACTTTAACGATAAAAATGCCTGGATCTGAATTGTCCTGTTTTCTTAATAAAATATTTGTGAAGTGATCACCTAAAAGAGCGATAGGAACCCAGCAGAGTTTCTTGTGGGTGTCTTCTCTGTCATGGTAGTGTTCCGAACCCTCAGTAAACTTAGCCGTTAAGTTAGACGTGCTGTGATTACTACACACTGACACTATAAAAACTCCGACGTTCATAAGTGTCATTGATTTGACTTATATGAAATAAAATATTTTTTCATTTTCATTTTTTTTTTTCAAATGTTCCACTGCAGGACCAGAGTTTTCTCATGATTGAAGGGAAACTTGCCCTTCAGATTTAGTGTTAAGTTTTCCTTCTATACTAAAGATACAGATACTACTGTAAAGTATAATTCTCTAAGGCACCTTTATGGCACCTTGCTTTTAATGATAAACCTACTCTCTACTACAAATATAGGAGAAAACTTATTTAAGAAACAAAGTAACTATATCAATAACGAGGATGAAACGTCGCCCCTTTCTTTCATGGCGTTGGTCGGCAGTAGGTCAAATATTATTATTCATAATATAATAGTCGAAATAGTGCCTTAACATTGTATGTATATGACCATGAAATAGGGTCAACAGTAGCGAGGAACTTTACGGTAAAAGTAATCAATTCTTTAGGTGGTGTAACTTGGTCGATATGGTGTCTTACTTAAAGTGCTGCTCTCGGCACCAGTTAACTGACTTTCTCTCTGTATCCCCCTCCTTTTTTTTCTCCATAGTTGACTTCTTCTTTTCTCTCAAGTATCTAAAGAATGATAAGGGAAGGGCTTTCTATCCGGGGTTTTTGTGAGCCAAAATTGATACCAATAATAAGTACGGCAAAAAGTTACCAGTAGCTCTAGGCCCCCCGCTCACTGGGCACCCTGGTTACGCCGCCAGTTATAGCAGCCAATCAACGGCTAGTCTAGATCTAAAAAAACATTATAATAATATATTATCTAATAAATACTACTACTTACTCCGCGTGGTGACGAAGTAAGAATACAATATGTCACCACCACAACTAATCTCATGGGTGTGGTAAAAACCAACTAAGGGACTATCCGTGAATATTATTTTTTCGAATTAAAAGAAGGAAAACTTGAAATTAAACCCTATACCAATCCGTCTGGCGAGCGTGGTATTAGTAGGCCAAGTATCCCTCCGACACGGGAGGAGCCCCATCCTTGCAGTGGGGACATTAATGGGCTGTTATGATGATGATGATCCAATAAATACTTCTGACTGCTATAACTAGTGCGCGGATTCTCACGGCAGCCACATAACATTCGCCTACACTCGCTCTGGCTGCAGTGCAATCAGGCGTGTTGTGTTGGCTGCCGCAACCAGGAAATAGTGCGAGGGCTTCTATACAACGGTCATACGTTTTACTGGCTGCCGCAGGCTCCCTTGTGCGCGGGGACCCTTAGTCTGTGTTTGTCAATGCAATATATTGAACCTGTCAAAATGAGTTTAAAAAACAATAAGTAATTACTATTTTTTTATTAGGTAGGTACTTAAAACATAAGTTAAAAATAAAAAGATATTTTTGTTATGAGATCAACTCATTGTTGATAAGATAATAACTGTTAGCTGTTTATTGTAAAATACTTTTATATTTTCTCCATGTAGTTTTCTCTTCCAAGTAATGTTATGAGTAGACAACTACCTTTGTCTTGTGGTATTCATTGACTCGATTTCCATCCAAGACTATTACTTCTACGATCCACAGATAATTGATTCGAGCCTGGAGATTTATGTTAGGCCATTAAATTTTCTTGTCTAAAATTCAACGGTGTCAATTCAATGTCACCACCCCATCTTATCCCATGGGTGTCGTAAAAACTGACTAAGTGACTAACCGTAAATATTATTCTTAGGAAGTAAAAAGAAGGAAAACTTTAAATTAAACCCTATACCAATCCGCCTGGCCAGCGTGGTATTAGTAGATCAAGTATCCCTCCGTCACGGGACGAGGCGCGTCCTTGCAGTGGGACATTAATGGGCTGTTATGATGAAATAAGCGATGTCATTTATTTTAACTTACAAATTTGACAACAGATGGCATTGTGCCTGTGACGTCATTTTCAGTATCGCGGTGTTAAGTAATTCTTTATCGTTTCCTTGAAAGAATGACGTTCGCTCATGTCTTTAAAAAGGTCTTTATGGATCTGTCTTTGTAAAGGTCTGTTTTTGAAAAGGTTTTGGTTCGTTCGCTAATTTTACAATTCGTTCGTAGGTATATCTGTTCGTTATAAGGTTTAAATAACGATTTTTCAGTATTAAATCTAATTGCGAACTAAGTAACATTCACCACGCGAACGAAGTCGCGGGCACAGCAGCTAGTTCTTAGGAATAAAAAGAAAACCAACGACTGCTTTAATTCATTTCTCGTGCCAATAACATAAAATACTTACTTATAATATAAGTACTTATAATACATATAGTTTCTAGTATCAACGACCTCTATTAATGGGTCATGCGATATAGAATGCATATCAAAGACTTGTTGTGAAAAAGTTAAAAAAAACCTCATATGCGTGACGTTTCTACTTGAAAATAACTCTAGCAAGTTAAAGTTATTTTATTCATAACTATATGAGGGAAGTCATAGTGAGAGCGACGCGATATTGATGCTATGTAAGGCTATATTGTATTCCTTGTGTACCCGTGACACCACCGTCTTGCACCACCCGGTGGTGTAAAGGGTATTTTTTAATACCCATTACACTACCAAAAAGCTACACCACCACCGGGTGGTGTAAAAGGTATTTTTCATTACCCATTACACTACCAAAGAGCTGTACCTACGTTACATTTATTCTTTGGTTTATGTACCTATTAATTATTTATTTATCATTGTACGAATCATTACTTTGCCAGCAATTTAATGACATTGAATTAACTGAACTAACTAAAAAAATGAAAAATAAGAACCTTTTAGAATTATAAACTGGGGCATTATTAGTATTTTTTTACGCGGGAACATGTCCTTCAAATTACTCTGTTTTGACAGTTTCTTATGATCGTAGGTAAGTTCAGGTTTTTTTATTTTATTTTATTTTACATGTTTTAGATATTTTTTACTGAACCTTTAGGTTTTATTCATGTATAAAATGTTTTTTTTTGGTTTATGTTCACATGAAATGAAAGTATTGTTTAGTTATATGTACTGATTTGATATTAAATTTTGTTAACGTATTATTATTTACAAGAATAGGCTACAGTTAATGGTGGCACAGCACTATGTTTTGGTAGTGTAATGGGTATTAAAAAATACCCTTTACACCACCAGTGGTGCAAGACGGTGGTGTCACGGGTACAAAAGGTATTGTATTGACATATCTTTTTTTTTCTTTGTCCCTTTTTAACCAATTTAAAAAAAAGGAGGAAGAGGTTTTCAATTCGATTGTATTTTTATATAAGTAGACAATGTAAATCACGGTAACAAAATGCGGTATATTGGGGACTTTTACTACTTACTACTTCTATAAGACGCTGTTATCTATCACTAACAGAGAAAATTCAAGCTGTCCCCCATACTTATAAACGCCTCTTAAATTTTAGTCAATTGATTAGCTAAAATTCTTACGGTTTTGTTTGGTATAAGGTTGGTTTTACTAGTAAAAATCACGCTAAACAGTGACTTTTAGCGACATTTTATGAGTTATTTTTTTTGGCGTTTATGACTAAGGGGGTGTTTGCACACTACTGTTTGGAGGCCCATTAAGCGAGCACAGCCGTGGTACCGACCTAAATGCCCACTTGCTAGAGAGACTTTCGTCTTTAACATCTGGTAGGCAGGAAGACTATTACTTTACATGAAATTTAACGGATACAGACAACACGATCCTGAGCCTTTCTCATTTATAAACGTTTAAAAGGAGAATTTAAGAAGCATCTATTTCAAGAAAATAAGAAGTTCCAGCCTTAAAAAAAAATTATTGTCCTTCTATTCAGCGATCTACATATTTGCTTCGAAACAGTTAAATATATTACCTTAAAAGCGTCCGCATATCTTTCTGTATACACAATCTTAACATAAAAGTATGTAAAATATTATGTATGTAGTGTTGTTCCACATTACTCTAATGTACGTAATACTACTTTGTTAGAGTGGGTACCAGTGTAATTGGTATAGGCAGAAAGGTTTTCTTTTATATGACATGTGCACGAGATAAATCACTCATCAGATGTTAACCTCCCGCTTATCTATAACAAATGCAGTATAATAATATATTATACGCCGCATAAAACTGCCCTTTTTGATAAAACCTTTTTTGGAATGGCATCAATTTTTTTTAATGAAATACCATCATACATTATCAACACTCCAGAATTACAAATGTTTAAAAATAAATTGAACAATTGGCTAATAGATAAGACGTATTACTCTATCCAAGAATTAGAAAAGTATGGAAGAAGAAGACATGCTGCGCCGACCCCAAATAAAATTAAGATAAGGGCAGGGGAATGATGAATAATCATAGTGCTTACAAGCTTTGCTTAGTTTGAAACTAGACATCGTTGTATGGATGAGAAAAAATGTTATGATAAAAAAGGGCCACCATTTTTTGGAATGTAACCTATATTTATATACTGCCAGTATTAGTTTCATTTAGATAAGTAGTTCAACCTGTTTATAAGTGTGTAAGCTTCATATAAAAGATAATAGTAAAAATGTCGGTCATAATGTTCGAGCACAAATGTAACATTCCAAGATTCGATTCCCGTTACACACTCAGTGTTATGTGCGTCGTAAAGATAAACATGGGCGGGAATCAAACCTGCCGCCTCACACGACGATTAGCTTTTTTGAACTAGTTTTTTGACGATATCTGTGGTTTAGTGGTTAATTTCAATTCAATTATTTTAACATAATATTATATGTATATATTCCTCACACATTCACACAACGCCATCTAGTCCTAAACTAAGCAAAGCTTGTACTATGGGTACCTACTAGACAACTGATAAACATACATAAATACTTTTTTTTTGTAAATACATACATATTATACATAGAAACACTCAGACCAATGCAAACAATCATGTTCATGCACATAAAAATTTGCATTGAGCGGGAATCGAACCCGAGACCACTGCGTAGTAGTCATGTTATATAACCACTACGCCACAGAGGTCGTCATATTATAACATAACTATAACTTATTTACGTAAATTTTAAGTTATAACGTAAAGTTTGCGTCAATATCTCATAACGTGAGCTAAAAATAGCCCATGACTGCTATCTCGGGTTTAATTCCCGTTCAGTGCAATTCTTTGTATCCATGTTGTTCATTGGTCTGGGTGTTGTCTATTTATTTATTTTCAAATTGAAATTGAAAATGAAAAAAAAATGAAATTAAGCATGCATAAAAATAACACCAAAAGTTATACAAAACCAAAAAAAATTATAATAAGTATGTATGTATTTGCCAAAAATAACGTATGTTTATTCGTTCACTATTACCCATAGTACGTACAAGCTCTGCTTAGTTAGGAACTTATTCAAGTTCTTGTTACTTCTCTTATTCGTGTAGTCAGATGATACATAAAAAATATCCAAACTCATGCAGACATTTATGTTCATTTACAAAAATTTGCATGAAGTGGAAATCGAACCTGAGCTCTTTCCAAGCCACAATCGTCAATTTTTCTGTTCAAGATTTAAACCCGCGACCTTGGCTATTAGTACCAATCTAAACAAAAGCCTACATAAACAAATAGCTTTCTTTAACAATAATGTAATACATTGATATGATAGTTCGTGTAGGCGTTTCGTATATGTAGTTATTGTGTCGTGGGCGCAAGGCTAACTAGCTTTGTGATGATTACTATCATTTTAACTTGTTATGAATCATGTTGTTAAATAATAGTTTAGTGATGACACGAATTGTGAGGAGATTCCTCTAACCGCCGAGTATATATTAAGTGCATGATGAAACGAGATTGTTTTTTATTTTCCAAAATAATAACACTTAATGAAATAATTACTCGTCCACATTGATGCGTGGCAAAATAATTGTATTTATTTCTTCACTCTCACTCATGAGAGGTAGGTACGCTGCTGTACATAGTGATGCCCAAGTACTTACCACTTCTTTCGGTACCCTGTCCGTCCCATCCAGCCATGTCTAGCTACCCTACTGAGATCGTCGTTTTATATCCATCATGAGCTAAGGTATCACAACCCCTTCTTATCCCGTGGTTTGTTTAAATTTTACAGACGTCACCTCTACCCATTTTCTTTTAAAAACCTTATCCCAATTCATCTGATCAGCGTGGTATAAGAACGTAAACTTCTCCTCCGTCACTGGAGAAAGTGTCCCTTAATGGGTAGTTTCGAAGTAAGCCAAGTTATAATCCATTCAAGACAATTACTGTTTGTTACACACAATTTACAACCAGTTTTTTTAGTAGAAAAAAGTTATTTTACTACTTACTAATAAAAAGAATAGGGGAAAAAATAAATAAACTTAAAAATAAAAAGTTATATTTTTTTTGCGTATTATGTATTTTGAATCTTTCCAGAATAATAGAAAAATAATTTATGTTTTATAATTTTCAGCAATATATTCTAAGAATATAATGATGAGGAACTATAGAATGTGTCTTACTTGTTACAGATAAAAATGCCAACATAAACAATGGCGCTAAAACTAAAATACAAGGACGAGCACGGAGTAGTCCAGATCAACATGAGCCAGCCATCCAGCCCCAAGGAGCCAGACAAAGAGCTCACGGACCCCAAGTTCGACACCATCAACAACAGATTCGCACAATACGACCTCTTCGGCGCTAAATACGACATAGACTCGAGTGGGGAGACGCCGCGGTCGCTGTTCCGAAGCCGCTACAACAGTATCGAGGAAGAACTAGCCAACACGCCCTACGCATTCACCACCGAACGCTCATTCCGACTCAAGAGCGCAAACAAACTAGACATTACGATACAATCGCGCTTAGACGACATATCACCGTCGAAAGACATCGAAGACGATCGATTTTTCAAACGGAAATTAAGTCTCGAATACGATGAAACTTTATTCGGACCTCCAATCGATTTTAAAGTGACAGAATCGGATGCTCAAGATCCGACTCCGTCGTTTACGATTACGCAGTTGATTCATGCGCAGGATCGATATTTCGATTTATCGGGAAGACACTCGGTGAGCCCGCGTGGTGTTGTGAATTCGGAAGTGAAAGTGCCAACTCCTCGAAGTGCTGATGGAGCGTTTAGGGTGCTAGACGGGAATAAGGAAGCTGCTACTAGTCCGTGAGTAACTTTTTTATAATTTAATTTTAGTAAAATGTTTTGCAACTAAAAAACTAAATGTCATATCAGTTAAATCGAAACGAAAATATTTCGTTTTCATTAAGTTAATAATTAAGGGGGCTTGATTTTTTTATATACCTACGTTTTCATAAATATGCCTAAATCCGTAATGTAGTGTTGAATTGAGAGTAAAGAGAAAAATATTTCAGACTATAAATTATTATTATTAGCCCTTCACTGCAGGGATGCGCCAGTTTGGTATAAACTTAGTTCTAAATATGTAAAGCCACATATTTCATTAAAAAAAAAAGTATATTTAAGTAGAGTAGAATTATATAGAAATAAAAGTTTTGGATTAGGTGGCGTTGTGTGAATTTGTATTTTTTTAATTTTTTTTATAATATTATGATGACATATATTTTATAAGCTATTAAGTAATTCAAGATTTTTTTTATAAAGTTAACCTCTAATGTAATAATATACATTATAATTATTGTAGACTAATAATATACCTAAATCATTAACACAACAGTCCATTAAATTAATTCCATTAGTCCCAAACTAATCAGAGCATTTTACACTGCCTCGATGGTGCAGCGGTTGCGGTAGCGGTTAGCGTTCACGAGGTCACAAATTCAAATCCCACACTGGACAATTATGTGTGCGATCCACAAATTATTGTTCTGACCCTGGATGTTCCTTGTGTTTGTTAAATTATTGTTTGTAAAATCGGCGCGACACTGGACATAATCCCTTTCTCGCGAGTTGTTTTTTCTAAAATAAGAAAAACAGATTGTATAATTCCATATAACCATGCCAAACCGGTCATCATATTGCCCTAATTATCAGTTACATTTGTAATAAAAAAAAGATCTGTTGTAGTAAATAGTATACTAACCATAGTCAAAGCTACAATTACAATATAAACGTAGGAAGTGACTTAACAAATAACAGATTTACAAAAACTACAAACAAATTGTCTTTGTTTTTGCTTAATGGCGTCGTCGCGTCTACTAATCTGTCATGGTCGTAGTTAAGGAAACTCATTTCCTTACATTATTAGGTTTAAATATTAAACTTAAGCGGGAGCTTAACGTGGCATAGGTAAGTAATATGTACCTATTTACTTGACTTTTGAAAGATAATGTTACCTTTCTTCGCTTGACGTTTCGCCACAAATTCTACTAGCCGTGGAAGTCAGCAACCTACTAATTGTTACTGTGTTAACAAACTCAAATCAATTAAGTTTATTCAAGTAACCATATTGTATCTTTTTGACGTCATCTAATACTAATTAACCTAAGTTTATAAACATTTCAAAGTTTAGAAAACTTTACCACCGCTTCCAAAGCGCTACTTAGTAGAGAAGAAGCGGCATAACAAACTACTGCTGCATTTTCTACATGGAAGGGTACAGTTGCTAGTGACACTACAGGGCTCTTAGACTTAATAGGTTGCCTCTCAGCTTATTGCAGCACACTACATGGGCAGTTTGAGCTTTAAAATTGTAAAGCATATATTTTTCTGCATCTTAAAAAAACAAGCGTAGAAATCTATTATATAGATATAATAATATAGGCTGTATTTCCCAATTCAGTAAGGTCATTGTCGCCTGCCAGACCGATGTCTGTATTTGTAACATTAAATATATTATCACCATAATATTATGTTAAAAGGAAACTTGCTTGTCTGAGCAAAACTAAGTGATGTCATATTTTGCAAAAATAACAATATTATTTATATTTTTAGGGATTCACACACTCCGTGTGGTGACGGAGTAAGAATACAATATGTCACCACCCCATCTCATCCCATGGGTGTCGTAAAAACCGACTAAGTAAAGATAATATTCACGGATAGTCCCGTGAATATTATCTTTACGAAATAAAAAGAAGGAAAACTTGAAATTAAACCTATACCAATACATCTGCCCAGCAAGGTATTAGTAGGACAAGTATCCCTCTGTCACGGGAGGAGGCCCGTCCCTGCAGTGGGGCATTAAAGGGCTGTTATGATGATTATGATTTATATTTTTAAGTACAATTTATAACAACAGCCTATTACTGTTTGACAACCTTCTTTCTGTAGTGATTATGGTCCATCGAGGCTACGAAAAGGTCTCGAGTTTGATTCCCGCTCAATCCAAATCTTCGTGTGCATGAACATGATTGTTTGCAAAGGTCTGCATATTTTCTATTTCTTATGTCGTATGTATTTACAAAAAAGCATTGTTTAGTACAAGTAGGTACAAGTTCAGCTTAGTTTGGGACTAGATGGCGTTGTGTGAATGAGTGACAAATATTTATTTAAGTAATTATTTATTATACTTTTGTATACCTATATTGTAGTAAGTATACTTAGTCGGTCACCACAAGTAAAGTGAATGAGTATATGTTACAGGGAAATGAGGTAACCAGGGATTTCACGAAATCCCTAGTGATATGACGAAATCTCGTATCTACTAGAAAAGAAATGCTCATATTTTTGTTAGTATGTTAAAAAACATGAAGGTTCCAAGTTCTGTAGGTTAGGTTAGGTTAGAACTGTGACCATGATGCACAAGGCGAGCGAGCGAAGCGAGCGTGCATCGGCAGCGGCCGCCGAAGTGCAAGGCATTTTCGACATTTACCGGGATTTCGTGAAATCCCTGGTTTCCTTATTTCCCTGCGACATATATAGATAAAAATATATAGCATGAACATTTATATTTTACTACCAAGCTATTAAGTCATAAGTTACTAATTTATTATAGTTAGATAGTTAACTTCTCGCAAAAAACTCTTCATTATCTCGGCCAAGTAGAGCGTGATACAATTTGGTGGCCTTTCTTCGCTCGTTTCCTTAACAATAATCATTTAAAACTATTAAATATTGTTATATTTTTTATTAAATTTATTGACAATAAATTTTATAAGTAAAGCTATAGCAAAAAGTTAGCTTTAAGTGAGTTTTTTACAGAACTTGCTGTTGTTAAATAAGGTAATTTTGTCAATGTCCGGTGTTTTTTACGTTTGTTTTAATTATGTTGTGATATAATAGAAGTATACAACGCCATCTGGTACTGCTAGTTCGAAAAATGTTTAACGAATAGGTACGTTTTTTTTTTTTTTTTTTTTTATTATCTTTTTTTATTTAGAGGCTTGTGGTCATTTATGACCAAGTCAGCCTCATCATATCCTATAACTAAATAATAACTTAAGTGCTAAGAGTCTTATGAATAAACTTATAAATTCTAATTGCCTCATCACTGCTAGGGTGAGTTAAGAAACCCTGGAATACGCCAATATCTAAATTATTTATTTTCAACTCGCGAACCAAGGTCTCTCTTTCAGCTTTGTTGCGGACACATTCCACCAACAAGTGATAGACATCTTCGACCTTGTCACACAGGTCACAGTTAGGACTGTTTACTTTTTTCATGAGATGCCCAAACTTGTTGAGTGGTATGTGTCCTGTTCTTAATCTATGGGCTAATATTATAAATTTCCGATTTAAATTAATGTCGCCAAACCAGGGGACACGAGGAGGTTCTGATTGCATCGTACGGTACCAAATACCCTTTTCTTTAGACTTGACATCAAAATATTCTTTCCACATATCGTAACAGCTAGTTTTATATTTAATTAATAATTCTGAGTAATGACTTTTAATATATATAGGAGAACCATCAAAAACAGATTTTTTTGCTAGTGAGTCTACCTCCTCGTTACCTAGTATACCGACATGGGATGGTACCCACTGCAATATAACTTCAATATCTCTAAGAGTTAACTGGTAAATTTGCTTTAATATGTCATAAGCTGTCGAAACCCCTCTGAGACCAGAGGCGCATCGAGCTATATGTTGAAGAGCACTTTTACTGTCAGTAATTATAACTATTTTAGTAAATTTTGAATTTTTTATATATATTAATGCTTGTGATATTGCGGTGAGTTCCACCGTCATTATTGATAAATGCTTATTGCTAATCTTAAAACATCCCTTAGCTTTACTACTAGGGTCATAATATGCAGCACCGGTCCCATTGACACTCTTTGAACCATCAGTATATATTTTATTCTTAGTTCTTCAAGAATATCATATTTCAGTGCGGTGTAGTTGTAGTCTTTTTTGCTCTTTAGTACAGATTCTAGTTGACATTTAATTATGTTATTGTTACAAATATTTGTGATCCAAGTATCTAAAGTGAACATTTCTAATATAAAACTATTACTTAAAAGTTCTTCTTTTGTGATATTATATACCGTTACTAACAAAGGTATTTTTTTATTTTGCCAAAATCTGTTGTTACAAAGAGTGCCAAGTTCGTTTAAGGATTGAATTATTTGACTGTCGGACCATGATTGTGCTTTTAACATATACTTAACAGCTAGGTAGTGTCTACGTACATATAGGGGTGGGATACAAATCTCACTCTCCATGGCATGAATTGGAGTACTTCGTATAAACCCGCCTATAATTCTCAAACTCTGGTTTTGTACTTTGTCTAATTTTGAGATGTGGACATTCGCACTATTATCATACATAAAACTCCCGTAGTCTAGTCTACTACGTATGAGTGCAATATATAGTCTACGGATATGTTTTGTATGGACACCCCATTGACACCCAGATAGTACTTTTAATAAATTTAAATATTTTTGGGTTTTTTCGTGAGTTTTATTTATGTGTGTAGACCAACGAAGTGACCTATCGAGCCACATACCCAAGTACTTTATATATTCTGCTTGTTCTATCCTAAACCCTTTTATTTCTAAAGTAGCTTGTTGCTTACAATGTCCTCTGCTAAATATACAGTATTTGGATTTAGTATTGGATATTTGAAGTCCAATATCTTCTAACATTATAGACATTGCATATAAAGCATTTTGCATATTATTAACGCTGTCATTTAATCTTTTAGTGTAAGAATATAGAATAAAGTCATCAGCATATTGACACATCATAACGTTATTAATGTTAAGACAGATTTTATGGGTTACAATATTGAAAATAAGGGGTGATAATGGGTCACCTTGAGCAATCCCTGTGTGTGTCCATCGACATAACTCAGAATCAACATTTTTTATAAACAGTCGCCTTTCACTAAGAAACATCCATATATATTTAGATATTTTATAGCTAGCTTTAATTTCTTCTAAAGTGTCAACTACCTTATCAATTAGGACATTGTTATAAGCATTATCAATATCAATGCAGCACGCTAATGTAGGCACGTTTTTAGAAAAATTTATTTGAATTTGGCAGATTAATCGAACTAATGCATCCTGACTTGATTGAGCTCGCCTAAAACCTATAGTTTTGTGTGACAAAAAATTGTTTTTCTCAACATACCATTCTAGTCGCTTATTAATCATAGTGTGATATATCTTACAGACACATGACATGAGTGCAATAGGTCTTAGTTTAGGTACATTGTTTGCATCTATACAAATTTTGGGTATCGGAACTATTTGTACACATCTCCATTGCAGGGGCACAAAGCTGTATGTGAAAATATCGTTATATAAATCTAAAAGATACATTTTAGCTATTCTTGGTAAATTATACATCATCGAGTATGTAATAAGGTCGTTACCAGGAGCAGTGTCCTTTTTTTTAATACACTTCTCAAAGATGTGTTTGACGAACTAATGGTGGGTATTATTGGAATAACAGAGTCAGGAGCTAGACTAGATAGTAACTCTTCTATTTGACTTACTGTGGGTTGGAAAGTAGACTTTTTGTATCCTTTCATCCATCGCATTCGTCGCCACATCTCTGGAGCCGATACAGATTCATCTATATTACTACAAAATTCTTTCCAGCTCTGCTGCTTCGCTTTTCGTATTGCCTTGTATGTATCACTAATACGTTGTTCTAATATTGTGAGGTTATTAGGGGTTGGATTACGACGAAACTGTTTTAAGGCAAGTCGTCGCAAAGCAACAGATCTGGAGAGATCGGTATTCCAATAATGTTTAGGTCTAAATTTATTTACAGGGTTGTTACAGACTTTAATGAGAGGAATGCTTTTGTTGGCAGCGTAATTAACAGAGTCGATAAAAAAGTTATATTTGTTTTGTATATCATTTGAATCAATAGGTGTTGCAAAAAGGTCATTCAAAGTTTCTCTATAACACGTCCAATTAGCTAATTTGTAATTCCTTCTTTTAATGTTAATGTTGTTACTAAGATAATCTAATTTTAATTTAATAATTAAGTGGTCACTGCCTAAAGATTCATTTGAAACATTCCAAATAAATTTAATAGCTGTGTCTGATGAGGCAAATGTCACATCAGGCGAAGACCTTTGAACAACACCATTAACTATTTTTATTCTAGTCGATTGACCATCATTTAGACTTACAAATCCATTGTCTAATGCTGAATTTAATACTTGCATCCCTCTAGTGTCTGATTTGTACGACCAATTGGAGTGATGTGCGTTAAAATCACCGGCTATTAACGATTTTCTAGAGAATAAAGAAAACAAACTATCCCAATCAAATTGCGTCGCTCTTACACTCGAGGGGCAGTATAGGGATACTACATTTTCTAGGTTACTACAATTTAGAACTTTAATATGTATTATTTCTATACCTGTGTTATGCAAAGTAGTACTTAGTCTTTGTACCTGCAGTGAGTTGTGTACTATTACCGCAACACCGCCATACGAGTCTCCTCTGTCTCTCCTATAAAAGGTGTACCCACTTATAGAGATATCTGCTCCAATTTCTAGCCACGACTCACTAATAATCGCTAAATGTATTTTATCTTGAATTAACAGACTTTCCAGTGTAAGTAATTTGGGTCGCAGGCTTTGTGCATTCCACTGTATTATGTTTAAAATGCTTTCTTTCCGTGTGTTATCCATTTATAAATAATTTTAAAATACTGTTAAAACAATCAGCTTCTTTAAATACTTGTACCAAATATATTGTACATTCCTCTATTATAATCTTCACTATTAAAATAATTTTCTCCTTCCAGTTATTGTCAGATAACGCAATATTTTTAATTCTTCTACAAAACTTTTTAATTTTAGATTCCTTTCTTTCGCAACTTTCGCTCTCTATTTCATTTATTTCTTGTTCTTCATTAGCCTGCGATCTAACTTCCAAGAGAGGTTCGAACATATTTTGTGAGTAACTTTTGTTCTTACCACTTCCAGAGGGTATTGATTCGTCTGCTTTTTTGTTTCTATCTTTTACCGTATTACTTTTATTCTTTTTAAGCAGTATATCCCTGTAGCTGATGTTACTATCATTTATTAGTAGTTCGCCAGGAGTCTGCGATTCCGTACATTGAGTGTCGCGTCCCAAACTGATGTTTCTAGAAGGAGTTTCGCTTATACTATAGTTTTCCACAACTCTTTTAATTAAATAAATATCTAAAGCTTTCCTGTAAGTGCAGTTTTCTTGGGACATTATTAAACGAATTTTTTTCTCTTTCAAGAATACAGGACATTGTTTATTTAGGGCCATGTGTGGCCCTTTGCAGTTAACACAGCAATATTGTGTGGTTTCACAATTCGCATGGTGATTTCCACATTTAGGACAAAT
This sequence comes from Schrankia costaestrigalis, assembly GCA_905475405.1. Classification (NCBI taxonomy): domain Eukaryota; kingdom Metazoa; phylum Arthropoda; class Insecta; order Lepidoptera; family Erebidae; genus Schrankia; species Schrankia costaestrigalis. The sequence goes on along the minus strand of FR997852.1, from coordinate 11,243,222 downwards.
AATTTTCTTAGTCGGACACTGTCGTTGTATATGTCCGTACTTCCAGCAAACTGAACATTGCGTCACTGGGAATACATATGGCTCCACCTTGAACCTGCAGCCGTAACATACCACATAAGGAGGCAATGTAGGTGCCTTAAAACATAGGCGAACTGTTTCACAATTTCTCCATTCATTTTCAATGAATCGTTTCATTCTTTTAACAGAAATAATTTCTACTTGGCAACTAAATAAATTCTTCATTTCTTCTTCCTCGATTTCTAAGTCTATGTTTTTAACTAAGCCATACGAAAGACTGATATTTTGTGTAGATTGACATCGAAATCCTAATTCTTCTATACGTTTAGACACGCATAACTTTTCCGCCTCTTCCTCACTTGAAAATTGAATTAATACCTTATAAGGGTTTTTGTATTTAACTGCAGTTATACCTCCAATATTTTCTTTTCTAAATATTTTTGCTAGTCCAATCTGTTTCGGTAAAACTTCCATAGCTGTTATGCAAATCTCATGTTTTATTTGTTTGTATAAACCTGTATTGGCAGAGTAGTTTACTTCAGACTCGCCATTATTGGATGGTCTTCTATTACGTTTTTTTGTTCCTCTAACAGTCATAAATTCCCCTTCTTCATCAAAGCTCTCACTGTCGTCCCTCAAGCGTTTTTCACTTAATTTTTGTGTTACAGCTAACCTCTCATTTTCTCTGCTTGTTTGTTGCTCCATAGATTCACTTTCTTCATCATTTTTATCACTATTTACACTCAATATGCTTTCAACATCGTTTTCATCCATTTTTTATAATAAACACTAGGGAGGGTAGGTTAAGAAAAAAAATGACATTGACGCGATAGGATAGTCTTGTATACGTGCGCTCAAGACGGTGCGCCGCACGCGACTGTGAGGTACGTTTTTTTATCGTGGAGAACCTTTCTGAGCCAGCGCCTTTGGCCTAGGCGGACAAGCTTATCTGAGTCCCGATATGATAGTGATACGGTGTACCGACTGAAAACCACGGTGTTCCTTTGTCATCGATAAAGGGCAAGGCACAGCGGGAATCCAGCTGAAGTACTTACTGCTATTTCAATTTTATCTTTATTTCTATTAGCGATGAGTGTATGGCTAGAGGTTAACCGCTACAACCGGCCCCGAATGTTATCATGACCTTGTCAAAATGCATTTGAGTATTCATGTTATGTTGTTCATGCTAAAATACCAAGATCATCATCATCGTCATCATCATATCAGGCAATCGACGTCCACTGCTCGACATAGGCCTCCTTCAAGTATTGGCACCTTGTGCGGTCCTGTGCCTCACTACCTAGATCAAATTGGATAAAATTTGCTTTGGTAGTAGCCGACTTAACATACCTACGTAAACGTTTGGTAACCGACTGCATCAAATAGTATCTATAATAGATTTTAAATTATCGCGATTTGTATACATAATACTATTTTTACGGGTCTTACTCGCGGTGTTACTAATTATCCTAGATACTAGTTATATAAATACCTAGGTTTTTCTCTTCTCCGCGACCACGGCCCTTGCAAGTCGGCCGAAACGTCGGAGAAAAACCTAGGTATTTATATAAATAGTATCTAATAATAACGTTTTTTAATCACGTTAAATAAAAAAACGTATATTTACGAAACATAACAACGAAATAGCTCCAGTACCTCCAGTCTCCTTGCCACCATTAATCACTTTACTAATTTAATTGTACCACATTATGTAAGGTTTCGCGCCTCATTGCTTCTATTAGGGTTGCCGCAGTAGCTAAAATTACATGTTTCCTTTTCGTGCTTTCTAACTGAGTTCTGAGATACCCAACGCAGTTAGGAACGTTCTCCTCGTTTTGTAGACGGATAAAACTTACTGTACATTATTTTTTTTTAATCATTCATTTAATGCCATTTAATTTCAATCTAAACAGAGTAAGCATTTCATAGGCAGATCATCGTAGATACGATTGGCCATAAAACAAAAACTTTGTGGAGGTCGCGGTGACGTAACAGCACCACGCCTCCAACGAAAAGGGAGGATCCTCCGACCAGGCGAAGGTGATCACGCCTGGTGGGCCAACTGCCCAACAGTTGTTCGTTGGACGTTGTATATATGCGGAATCGCTGTGCGAATGCTGATATCGCGATTCAGGATGTAGTGTAGGTGTTCGCTTGAGTTGTCGGTAGATGACGCTACACCACTCCCCCCGGAAGACCGGAGGTCGAACTTGCTGATGTGACTTCTTGTGGAGCTGATGCCAGAGTCCCAGTGAGTCGGAACTGAAATGCCGGTCCAGTGAGTCGGACTGCGGTGTCCACCTTCCCCATTTTCCCCAGTGAGTCGGGGTGTGTCCAGTGAGTCGGATGATGGGTGATGAGGTCGCAGGCTTCCCCAGGCTTGTCATGACGGCGAGCATATGGAGTAGTCCTGTTCAGACCGAAGGTGCTGGTGCGCTCCGAGAAGGTTGGTTTCATCACGTCGGGGTCACCACTGTGGAGGTCGCGGTGACGTAACAGCACCACGCCTCCAACGAAAAGGGAGGATCCTCCGACCAGGCAAAGGTGATCGCGCCTGGTGGGCCAACTGCCCAACAGTTGTTCGTTGGACGTTGTATATATGCGGAATCGCTGTGCGAATGCTGATATCGCGATTCAGGATGTAGTGTAGGTGTTCGCTTGAGTTGTCGGTAGATGACGCTACAACTTTAACTACCTAAAATCTTTATTTATTATTTTTTCTTTCTTTTTAGGGTTCCGTACCAGTTTTGAAAAAACGGAACCCTTATAGGATCACTTTGTTGTCCGTCTGTCCGTCTGTCCGTCTGTCTGTCAAGACCACCTTGTTGCCTCTTAGTGCTGTAAAAAATTCAAAGTGCTAATCCAAGGCAATCAAGAGATATAGCCGTTTTTGTCGCAAAATTTAGAGGGGTAAGGGCAAAAACCTACAGGGTACTTCCAGACTACCTACAAACTTGAAATTTGGCATGGAGCAAGGTCTTGTAGTACATGTAATGGGAAAATTCCGAAAACCTTAAATTTTTACTTCAATCACATTATATTTTGATTTCATAGAATTTTGGCGGGAAAGCTGAGACACGTGACCAGTCACTTTTGACAGATGGGACGTGACGTCATAGAATTTTTGACAGATGAGTTGTGACGTCACAGAATTTTGGCGGGAAAATATTTTTTGACAGTTGTGTCTTGACGTCATTGAATTTTTGACAGATAAATCGTGAAGTCACAGAATTTTTGACAAATGAGTTGTGACGTCATATTATTTTAGCGGGAATATATTTCAGACGCCCGTCACTTTGACAGCTGTCTCTTTTGACATCTGTCACAGATGGGACGTGACGTCATATAATTTTTGACAGATGATTCGTGACGTCACAGAATTTTGGCGGGAAAACAGTTTTTGACAGGTGTGTCGTGACGTCATTGAATTTTTGACAGATAAGTCAAATTTTTTTGGCGGGAAAATATTTTAGACACCCGTCACTTTGACAGCTGTCACTTTAACAGCTGTCACTTTGACAGCTGTCACTTTTGACAGATGTGCGTGACGTCATAGAACTTTTGACAGATGAGTCGTGACGTCACATAATTTTTGACAGATGAGTTGTGACGTCATAGTATTTTGGCGGGAAAATATTTTTTAATAGAGCTGAGTCGTGCCGCCATTGAATTTTGGCGGGAAAAATAGTATTTAAACAGCTGAGTCCTGACGTTATCACAATTTGGCAAATAGGTTTGTACGGAACCCTCGGTGCGCGAGTCAGACTCGCACTTGGCCGGTTTTATTTTATGTATGTATTTACAAAAAAAAAGTATTTAAGTATGTTTATCCGTTGTCTAGTACCCATAGTACAAGCTTTGCTTAGTTTGGGACTAGGTGGCTATGTGTGAATGTGTGAGGAATATTTATTTATTTATTTATTATAAAATCAACTTTCCAAATTAAAGATAGTCATTTATTTAATTCATCCCTGTAATTTGTAAGTTTATTTCTTTAATAATTCATTCATAGTAACCTGTGATAAACTCTTCAGCTTTATTATACTACTAACTTACTAGGTACTTATTATTAATAAGTGCCAAGTGTCTTAGTTGCGTTTTATGACACCACATGGAAAGTTATGGGGTTGTGATACCCTTTATTTCTGGTACTTTAACACTTAATAGTCAATCTCTACTTAGTATAACATTAAAGACAGTAAAATGTTTAAGTGACAACCCTGGACATGAAAGAATGGGGTTAAATTGTTTTATGTGTGATAAAGAAATTCAACCGTAACTATATTTTAATGTTTTAGGTTTTCCTTGTGTTAAGTCAAAATCAAAATAATTTATTCATATGTCACAACGTAAAGTCTATATTTAAAAAAAGTATTAAAGTCGAGATAAAAAAAAGACAAAACCTGTACTAGGGAGAACTTTTGCAAACATTAATTTAACGGACACAAAGAACATCCAAACTCTCAGGAGTCTCTCTTAACTCTCATCCAGAGTCTCAGGACTATGGGTACCTAGTTTATGGATGGCCCAAAGAAACTGTGCAGCGTAGAATTCGAACCCGCTACTGGTCACGGCAGTCGCTACCGTTTTCCACGCTTTTAAATGACATGTGTTTACATAATTTTCTTAATTTTTCCTCAATCATAATATCTCACAGACTTAGGATTGACTGAAATAAATAAAATTTATGTACTGCACATAAAAAAAAAAGTTTTATTTAAAAATTTTGTTGTCAACAATGATTAAGCAAGTACTTATTTGATGAATGTTCTTATACAACCTTGTCACAGACTAAAGACGCCATGTTTCAATTTTTATTTAACACAAAAACACTACGTTTTTGTGTCAATCATGTGATTATAAAATGGTTGTTTGTGGTTTTTTTATTGTTTTTTTTTTCATGACTGCTTGACTGATTTTACTGTTTGAGGGACCAATTGATTCGAATTGTTATTGCCTCGTTAGCAAAGCGTATGAACCGCTGCCAAGCACGAGGTCGCGGGTTCGAATCTCACATAAAAAAAAATCGTGTAATCCATAAATTATTGTCTAGAGCCTGGATGTTCTTTGTGTATGTTAATTTCATGTCTATAAAAACACCCGTGACTCCCTAACAAATCCGTGTGATGACGGAGTAAGAATACAATATGTCACCACCCCATCTCATCCCATGGGTGTAGTAAAAACCGACTAATGGACCATCCGTGAATATTATCTTTACGTAATAAAAAAAAGGAAAACTTGAAATTAAACCCTATACCAATCCGCCTGGCCAGCGTGGTATTAGTAGGCTAGGTACCCCTTCGTCACGGGAGAAGGCCCGTCCCTGCAGTGGGACATTAATGGGCTGTTATGATGATTGATTAATCACATACATAGATATCAGGTGTTCACATGCCTACGTTTTTTATCGTATTTTGTAAAGCAATCAACCAGCCCTAAAGTTACCAACATAATTCGGCGAATCAATGCCTTTGGTAAGAATTACACTTAATAAATATTGAACAGTTACAATAAAAACAACCGACATAACGTTTATGATTGCCTAATTAAAGTGACGATAGGCAGGGCATACATAATATTGCGAAGTAAAAAATGGTTGTGTAGAGCAGTCATGTACCGAAAGATATTATTTTCATAATTTATTTTTATTATCATCATAAGTTAAAATACGTCCTTTGCAGGAAGAAGACCGGCAAATTTATTTATTTTAAAACGGATAGACCAATTACATTCATTTAACAAAAAAACTCAAACTCAAATTGTTTATTGCATTCCATAGATAGGTAGGTACATGTGTTGAATATAGGTACAGAGTACATTAAGTTTCGTATGGACCCTGTCGGGCACAACATTATTTAAAAAGTTGACAACATCTATTATTACACATAGATTAAATCACTTAAGAAATAGCTTACAAAATAGGACACAGTATATAACTAATTAATCAAATATAATATAGCAACAATCAAATATATCAATAGGAAATTAATAGTAACAAAACTAATAGATAGGTATCATTCATAGTTCATACGTTTCGCTCGCAGTAGTAAGCATACAGTTAATACACTCTTCCAGTCATCATCGAACAGGTCACATTGTGGGAATCAATCAAATGGTTCTCCTTATACAGACTTGTGCTTTGGTCATCTACACGATACCTGCCGCCTTGACTAGGTCGTCGTTCCACCTTATGATGTGTCTTAGGCCCACCCTGCCTAAGACACATCTTAAAATTCAAAATGTATATTAATTTATTCTATTCCCAGCTTTTATCTATCCACAAAACCCTATACATTTTTACCTAGCGTGGTATAGTCCTACAGTGGATAGTTAAATATAAGTTGACTGTTAAAGGTGCATAACGAATTATTCAGTTATAAGTAAGCAATATCACTCAAGGTAATGTTAAAAAACTGTACACACGAGCCACTAGAGCGTGGCAAGTTCTTTCGACCGATAACTTGATTGTAACTTAACTGCTAACTTATGTACACAAGTTGGAAACGCAATATTTTTATATATTTTGTGACTAAATTTCTTTTGTCGTCACCAGATATTTAAAATCTCATATTGCATGTTGTTTTTTAAAAATAAAAAAGTAAATAAAAACAAAACTGCATTAATTTGTTAATTTTACCTAATTTAATTGGTTTTATGATATCATTTATTATTTATTTTACTAGAAAATCAGGGTTTCGGATAATATGCAGTTTTCTAAACCAAATTCATGAATCTGTCTATTTCTAGGTTATTCTTATAATTTATTGTTTTTATGATTAGTTGTGTGTAGTATGTTTTATTTCTAATGTATTGCATTTTTTAACGGTGTGAAACAAAAGGCTTTTTATTTTTATTTATTTATTAGATATTTATAATCTCATATTAATAAAAAAATAAAATGTTTATGGGCTATAAACACTTCTCTAGTCTTGTAAAAGTTGGGTACAGTAGATTTGTAAATAAAAATAAATTACAATATTTAACTACTTGAAAATAAATAAATAAATATAAATATTCCTCACACTTTCACACACCACCATCTAGTCCCAAACTAAGCAGAGCTTGTACTATGAGTACTAGACAACGGATAAGCATACTTGGATACTTTATTTTTGTAAATACATTCATATTATACATAGAAAACACTCACACAATTCAAACATTGGGCGGGAATCGAACCCGAGACCTCTGCGTAGCAGTCATGTTATATAACCACTACGCCACATAGGTCGTCAAATGTCTGACCAGCCAAATTAACTTCTCTACTTGACTGGACGCCCGTCTCTGCGTCTAGTGTCGTGGGTTCGAATTCCACAAGAGTACCAATATTTTTGTAATCCACAAATGATTTTATTTGATGGTCTTTGTGTAAGTACGTTAATTTCGTTGAAAGAGTTGTCTTATTAAAATAACAAAATATAAGCTTATGATACCCCCTTACTCATAAACGCATCTTAAATTTAATCACTGTTTATCAAGATTTTTATTAGTAAAACCAACTTTATACCAAACAAAACCGTAAGAATTTAAGCTAATCAATTGAATAAAATTTAAGAGGCGTTTATGTGTAAGGGGGTTAATGACTAGGTTTAATTTAGTCAACGGCTTAGCTGTGATCTTGCATTGCTGACGTCTTGCGGAAGTTATCACTTACCACCAGGCCACATTATATAACTAATAACATTTTTAAGTAATTACATTTTACTTGTTACTAAGATTAACTCTTAACGAGTAGAAAATAATCTAGATTTAATTAAAATTTAGATTGTATTAATGTGCTGTGTGCATTACGTGTGACGTTTTGAGAGTAACACACACAGTACATTGTAATTAGAAATATACTGTTTTGGATTGCCAACAGCAAACTGTGTCTCAGTGCCAAAGCGGTAGTTTATGGTTCGAATCCCAAGCAATATTATAAAAAAACCTTTCCTAATATCTTTGGTAACTAGTCTCTATAGGAGATCGTTTTATCAGAGACTTATTTACGTGCAACGAACTGCAGCACAGAATTTAATATGGCGGCGGTGGTCATAGCTGGCGATATTACCTACCGAGAAGTTAACTGGACGCCATGACGAGAGGTTTTACAAATTATTTATTTATATTGACGGAGTAAGAATACAATATGTCACCACCCCATCTCATCCCATGGGTATCGTAAACACCGACTAAGGGACTATCCGTGAACATTATCTTTACGAAGTAAAAAAAAAAGGAAAACTTGAAATTAAACCCTATAACAATCCGTCTGGCCTGCGTGGTATTAGTAGGCCAAGTATCCCTCCGTCACGGGAGGAGGCCCGTCATTAATGGGCCCGACATTAATGGGCTGTTATGATGATTTTCGAGGTAATCCTCTTTTGTTGTTTAGTTCAAGTCTAGTTTTCTCTAACTCTCAAGATACCCAGAAGGTGCGTATAAAATTCTATTCCATTTTTAAAAAATCTTTTCACTATTTAACCTTAACTTCTATTTTCTTTATGGCTATGCTAATAGCCATACCTCATAACAGCAACCATTTCTGACTATATCGTGTCTCTGTAGGCATTATTGTCATTTTTACCACTAATCCGCTGTACACAAGTTTAATCTCATCATTATGGTTTGTGGTTGATCAACATGATATAGGGTGGTTCAATATCAGATGTATCGGTGGTTATCGAACAAGGGTTGGTTAGGTAAGTCTGGTTTTCATTCGTCTACTGATATGGTCGACGAAATATTGTTTTTTTTACACTGTTCTGTCTACTGGCGGGACAGGCGGTTAATGTCTTTTTACGACAGTTTTTCCGTAATATTTACTTACAGTATTGCTAAATGGTAGTCCACCATTGTCTGCACAGACATTAAATTGTGTGTTGGTATGTACGTTACGTCATATAGTCGTTAAGCGTAATTTCCTTCTCTTCACGTTGCGTAAATATAATAAAGAATTATATCATTCTATTATATTTTATACTAACTGTTATTTATTTTGTGAGTTTGTTACGAAAAGTTTATTGAAGTTAGTAAAGGTTTTTCTGCGTAACCATCATCATCATTCTCTGCCCTTATTCCAATTTTATTTGTGGTCGGCACAGCATGTCTTCTTCTATACTTTCCTATCGGACGTCATCTCACAAGTAACACTCTTTGCAGCCATATCGTCTTTCACACACTTTTTCTTTTTTCTGCGTAACCTTTATGTTAATTAGACAAGTAAACTAAAAGAAGTTCACAGATTTCTTTTAAAGTAAGCGAAAAAAACATTAGCTTGGTATTTGTCAGAAAACACCCCATAAAAACCAAAAATTGATAATTTTTTTACGGTTGAATATTTTTGGGGCACCCTAAATCTTTCCCTTTTTATCGTATCCAAAATTCGTAAAATCAGTAAAATTAGTTCATTTGTTTCTGAGATTACAATAAACAATTTTTTAATTGTTTCTACTATAAAATCGTTAAAAATATCCTTTTCATTGTCTTTCATTCAGTGGTGCCTATGCTTGCGATGTTCGCTTCGACTTTTTTAGTATAATTGATTATTTATCTTCCTCCAAATACTCTTTGTGGCACTATTTTCCACCTATTTCCCGTCATACCCACCATGTTGTCTATCCACCGTGTGAAGTGTGGACCCACCCTGCGTCTTTCCGTACACAATCGCAAGCCCACCGCCGCCATATTTAATTCTGTGTTTTTTTTTTAAATTGGCCTACCAGAATGACTCTATGGTGCCTGATGTTAAGCATCCAATAGAGGCAAGTGTGCTGCAGTTCGTTGCAAGTAAGTCTTTGATAGAACGATCTCCTATAGAGACCAGTTACCAGACATATTAGGAAACGTTTCTTTTACTTTTTACATTAAAAGAAAACTCTAGCGAAACACAAAATGTACAAAAAAGAGTCGATATTTGTTTGCATCTACGAGTATTACGTACAACAAATCGATTTACAATTACAACATTTACTTTACATAATATAAATTCTTTTGTAAATTCTAATAAAGCACGAGTGCCTTGAGTAATATGCATGTTAATTGTCAGAGCCAAATTTTTCATGGCGTAAGTTGAAATCTATTAAAATCGTATTTTTATTGTTTTTGTATAATAATGCGAACTTTATATATTACGAGTATGTTTACTAGTGGGTGGCCTACAATACAAGGGTATCTAATGGTGAAGTAAAAAACACAGAAAAAAGCCATACGCGTTATGTCGTCAGTTTGATTAATGTGCAAGATACATCTTTATTTACATTTTTCACAATTAATTACATTTTTAAATAAAAACATTTAAAAAAATAAAAAAGGTAGACCCACTAGCATGGGTTACAGGCACCAAGCTACTGGTGGTTAGTGCTCTAGAGATAGGAACCTCCTCACAATGCGTGCCGTGTCAAGCAGTACTGCCTTCTGCATCAGACCTATGATCCAACTGCCAAGGTCGAGTCTCCTTAGATGTTGATCTTTTATATTATTAATTTATTAATTGAAATCTAATTTTGAACTAACGACAGTCAGTCTCTCTTGCTACCAGGTAACTATCTAACTAGAAATAAAAAGTGTTCTGTGTGGAAGGGTACTGTAATATAGCTAGTGAAATAAAAGGGATATGAGACTTGACATTCTGGATAAGGCAGGGCTTGGCTATGCTCTAGCATTGCTGATGTCCAAAAACTATAGTTTCCACTTACGACCAAGTAAGTAAATAAATAAAAAGAAGGAAAACTTGAAATTAAACCCAATACCTACCAATCCGTCTGGCCAGAGTGGTATTAGTAGGCCTAGTATCCCTCCGTCATGGGAGGAGACCCGTCCCTGCAGAGGGACATTAATGGGCTGTTATGATGAAGCCGCTTTCCTGTTTGGGTACCAAATATGTACAAAAAAAACTTTAAGAGCGTACAACATGTACAGCAGCATTATTGTTTTATGATTTTAAAGTCTAATCAATTAAACCTTAGATGAAAACAATTTTTATTTCATAGCGGATAAAATTATTACAATCATTATTAACCTTCAATTTAGAAACATATGCCTGCCCCTACTCTGTTATTTATCAATCATATGTTTTAAAATTACTTAAAAGTATCTCACCATAGAGTCTTGAAGAAATAATTGCTCATCTATTAAACCTCATTACACCAGAGACAAGGACCGAGGTCGGCCATTACTATCTATCTAACAGTTAATTAAGGCGGGAAATCGGCTGTCATTTTGTTGTTGGCATTATTCAATTGTGACTATGACTAATTTGGTTTATTTTTTAAAAGCTTTTATTTAACTTTTGCAATGTGTTCGGGTGGAATCTTGCTACCTACTCAGTTTTTAAGCAGATATCATCAACGAATAAAGCTGAAATTTTGTATACTTACACGCTTCATCATAACAGCCCTTTAATGTCCCACTGCAGGGACGGGCCTCCTCACGTGACGGAGGGATACTTGACCTACTAATACCACGCTGGCCAGACGGGTTGGTATAGGGTTTAATTTCAAGTTTTCCTTCTTTTTATTTCATAAAGATAATATTTACGGATAGTCCCTTAGTCGGTTTTTACGACACCCATGGGACGAGATGGGGTGGTGACATATTGTATTCTTACTCCGTCACCACACGGAGATATATACCAACAAATATTTCGTAAGATAAAGTATTGTGCATAGATACAAACAATCAAACATTTATTTATAAACTCGAAGGCCACTAGATTGGGCCACATAATAAATGTCTAGCAATCATTCAATTAAAACTTGAATCATTTTGTTTATTTTTATGACTTTTTAGTTAAGAAATAGATATTACAATTACACAAGTAAGTAATACTTAGTTCCTGTTTTTTTTTGTAACTTTGTTTTGAATTTTATTTAAAGAATTTTGTTTTTTTTTGTTTTTTTTTTAATAATTGAAGATTCCCAGCAATAGTTTTTAGGAGATTTATTTATTAACAAGTAAATAACTATTATAAAAACAAAAAATACTATTCACGGATTGTCCCTTTGTCGGTTTTTACGACACCCATGGGATAAGATTGTGACATATTGTATTCTTACTCCGTCACCACACGGAGTAATCATTGTTATTATGATTATTTAAGTTCGACAATGATTTCGCAAAACTTTGTATCATTTACTCATCAAGGGTAGTCCCTTTCTTCGCCGAATATCGATCGTCCGAAAATCATAATCCCAAACAAGTTTACTATAATCATCACTTTCCATAATGTTCGCGTATACGAAATCGTATATTACCTAATCGTCTTTACCTATAATACTTGTGTCATAAAATGGGGTACTATACTTATTACATATTCTATTTTTTCTTGCTATAAAGTCACATGTCCTAAAATAAATTTAAGGGCGAAAGTCAGAAACAGTTGGTTAGGTTAGGTTAGTATGGTGACCACAACGCGCACGAGCCGAGCGAGCGTAGCGAGCGTGCCGCGGCAGCGGCCGGCGAGTGCCAGAAACATTTTTTTATGTAAAACTAGAATATAGTATTTATGTTTTTTTAATATTATAGATTGTGATGGTTATAGCAAAAAAAATTAGGTCATGTTATGTTTAAGGATTTAGGTTTTCGGACAAGTGATTTTATATGACATGAATTTAGGGCTAGCTACCATTCGGACATATGATGATTAGGACACAAAAAGTTATGACACCTTAGATTATGGATAAAAAAATTATGAGACAAAATAGAGAACCACTCATCAAGAGATCCCACCCACCCCATAATCAAAACACTATCACCAAATGACAAGCAACCTTGAATATGCATTCGACCCACGTCATGTAGGCACTACTGGCCCTGTACTCTATAATTGTCTATTCATATCATAGTATATATTCGTATCGTGATATGAGTGGTTTATTTATTTGTTATGTCTGTGATAATTATATGTACTAATTTGTTGTACTATCGTCTTTATTTCCCTGATTTACAGGAGAAAAGGTAATTTTTTCATGTTTTTCTTACTAATAAAAAAAAACAGAATATTGATTAATTCGCAAAAGCATCTTCTGAAGCCGCCATAGTGGATACATTTATGCCTCTACAAATATTAATGTAACTGGCATGGTGCTCGCCATTCTTGAACTTTATTGGATGCTTAACATCAGGCACCATAGTCATTCCGGTAGGCCAATTTAAAAAAAAAATCCGTAATGCTCAAGTGGTTTGAGCAATTTGATCTATTTTCAAGCAACGTCCTGACGAGATAAATAAGACGCTTGATTGCAAGCGGTAGCTTATCTAAGTGCTTAAAGTGACCCCCACCACAGGTCACTTTGAGACACATGGTATTTAGTTCCATAACTTTGTACTTTTCCATATTTTCCATATCAGCCTATGGACGTCCTCTGCTGGACACAGGCCTCCTACAAAAGTTTCCATCCTGCACCGTCTTGTGCCTCCCTCATCCATCGGCTTCCCGCCGTCCTAACCAGGTCGTCGGTCCACCGTGTGAGGGGTCTCCCAACTTTGTACTTAACAGCAACAAATTACTTTTTACTAATACACATTGTATCCTGAAAAAATTTGGCTTTCCTGTAAGATCGGCATACTTCTAGCTGGACTTCTCGGAATACCGCATTTCTCGCGATAAAAAACCAAATAAATAATTAGGATGAAATTTCTATTGAAGTAACTTCTACGTAACTTTTTGAACCATAGAGTTTTAAACAGATGTTCTGAAATTGATCAAGACATCAGCATCTCAATTCTCGTTCCTTAAAATCGTTAAAAATTCGGTTAAGTCATCTTTTAGTTGTTAAATTGTCACTCAATAGGTAAGACAATTTGACAACTAAAAGTTAACTTAACCGAATTAAAAGAACGATTTTAAAGAACGAGAATTGACATGAAGGTTAAAATATACAAACAACTTTAAAACCTTTTTATTTAAGAGTCGAGAAACCTTATTAAATATTAAAACTATTATATTATTTATAAACCCACACAGCATGTCAGAACTGTATGAAAAGTGACTTTCTACCACAAAGTCATTGGCGACCACAAGCATCACAGTGCTTACCACAAACTAATTGAATTGATAGTGAAACTTAATCTTAGGGAAAATGCGTTTATGCGTAATGTTTTAGAGTTGTTTCTTTGACCTATTTAAATAAGAAATAAGTTATTATTATAGTAATCATCATAACAGCCCATTAATGTCCCACTGCAGGGACGGGCCTCCTCCCGTGACGGAGGGATACTTAGCCTACTAATACCACGCAGGCCAGACGGTTTGGTAAAGGTTTAATTTCAAGTTTTTCTTCTTTTTATTTCGTAAAGATAATGTCGACGGATAGACCCTTACTCGGTTTTTACGACACCCATGGGATGAGATGGGGTGGTGACATATTGTATTCTTACTCCGTCACCACACGGACATATTATAGTAATAGTTAATGAATTTTATTTTGATTTACTTAGTGTCACGCTCACAGTAAATAGGGCTCTATCGACACCTCTCAAACTAAAATCAGTCAAGCTGTTTAGGGCGTAGAACGTGCCAAACAATTATACATAGGTACAGTAGATATTCTCTAAAAACATAACACTCCTTGTTGCGCGCCCGGGTATAAATTAACTTTTAAGGGTCTTTAAGTGGCTGTCTAGCGCCGCCAATAGAAAAAAAATCATAATTCGCAAATAGGATCAATAATGCAAAATATTGGTAACGAAGTCTTGAGAAAAAGCAATAAAGTATTTGTATAACACACTCTCAACATTTTAATTAAATGTTTTCCAACATTTTGCATTATTCATCCGATGATTCATCATTTCGAATTATGATTTTTTTCAATTGACGGCGCTAGTGAGCCCTATAAACGCTCTTACACAAACTTTGAATACCTAATTCAATAATAGGATATATATAGACACACACTTACACCTTTCATAAGGGTCGGCCTAGGCAGCGATTACTGACATCTTTTATGATTATTAAAAACGCTGTTAGAAAATTTTTGTATTCTATTATTTTCAAAACCGTTATAACGGGATAGGTACAATCCAAACCAAATTTATCAAAATTACTTCAACAATCAATCCAAAAGCCAATATCCACTAACCAATCTAAAATACCAAAAAGGACAATACCAATCAAACCATTATCCCAACACCACAAAAGAAATTAAAACCCAATTTTCTGTTAACCCACGTTACCTTTCCTACACGCAATTACAAATTGGTGTTAGTCACTTGGTTGATTACTTGGTTGCGACATAACCCATCCCATCCCACCTTGCACCCACGATAATGTGGTGCTATTGTTCTTAGTAACATTGCGAAATTGTGCATTGTGCATATAATTACTTATTTGATGTCCTAAGAGACTTGGTTTTAGTAAAATGTGTGGAGACGTTATTTAGCGGGATGTCAAGGATTTTAACGTGTTCTATTGCATATACTCCTTTTTTGATGACCTCTGTGGTGTCATGGTTATATAACATGTCTGCTACGCAGAGGTCTCTGGTTCGATTCCCGCGCAATGCAAATCTTTGTGAGCATGAAAATTATTGTTTGCATTGGTCTGAATTTCTGAACTGTATTTGCGCTTTCTTGATAAACTTTTGAAGTGAAAATCTTCTTTGGTTCCACGGAAATATTATGTATTAACTATCAGACACAAATCAATTTGTGGATCGCACAAACGATTCTCCTGCTTTTGGTTTTAAACTTATATTTTGTGAACGACAGCCCCATAATACCTGCTAGGCTACTGGGGCACTCAGCTTATACAGAAAAAAAAAAAAAATAATCCTCACAATATTCACACATTGCCCTCTAGTCCCAAACTAAGCAAAGCTTGTACTATGGGTACCTACTAGACACGGATAAACATACATTAATATTTTTTTAATATTGGATGTATAACATTATTATGTTGCACCATTTTTGCACAATATAAACACTGTTCCGGCGAGAAGAAAGTACAAAGTAGAGTTCTGAGATAAATAAGAATAAAAGGACATTTTACGTGCAAATATTTGTGTATTATGAACATGATTATTTGCATTGGTCTAAGTGTTTCTATGTATAATATGTATGAATTTACAAAAAAAAGTATATAAGTACTAATATCCGTTGTTCTGTTACCCATAACACAAGCAGGTTAAGCCTAGCTTATTTTGGGAACAGATGGCGCTGTGTAGAGATATATTTTTTTATTTATTTATTGTTGCAATTTCTAGTAGAATAAAGATTCTTAAGACGAGCATCCTTATTAGTATTAGTCCTAATTATTTTAACAATTCATTAAGTAGATGAAAAGTATTAATAATATGGCAAATTTGTCACTTCAACATTCTACTACGACAACCAACAGATAAAGCCAGCTAAAATACACCGACATAATATCATTAAATATCACATTTATAAATCTAAAAGTTCAATGACTTGACAGGGTGCGTGGGATGCTGTATTTTGATTACTTTATCTTCTTTAGCTAAGAAATATTGTATGTCAGATAAGATGTATGAACTATATACCTAAGTGATTGTGTAAACTATATATTGTATATATACAGTAGTCACAAAGTAGACCCACCAGCATAGGGTGCAAGGTTCAAGCTACTGATGATTAGGGTTCCAGAGATAGGAACTTCTTCACTAGTTAAAAATCACATTAATGGTTTACACTGAACATATTGTAGTAAAGTAAAGAAGAAAGAACCCGCCTTTCTGCTGCAAACTCGTGACCTAATTCTCTAACCCGAATCTACTATGATTAAAGGCTTTTTAAAACCTTTTTCAAGCGAGAAAAGCCCTAAAGTCTAAGATATGCCAGCCAAGGTACTGGTAAGTATAGGACAAAGGGACATATCTTAGTTTATGCAACCTTTACTTCCGTAATAATTCCTGGCTTTAGTTGGCTTTTACATGACCAATTTATAGGCAAGAAGAGATGACATGGTAAAGGACCTATTTTTAGATAACCCAGTAATAGTGTAACA
Organism: Schrankia costaestrigalis; assembly: GCA_905475405.1. Taxonomy (NCBI): domain Eukaryota; kingdom Metazoa; phylum Arthropoda; class Insecta; order Lepidoptera; family Erebidae; genus Schrankia; species Schrankia costaestrigalis. The sequence continues at coordinate 11,226,259 of FR997852.1, read as the reverse complement.
TAACATTGAGAAATAAATACAATACAATAATGAATATAAAATATAAATAAATATTCCTCACACATTCACACAACGCCATCTAGTCCCAAACTAAGCTGAACTTGTACTATGGGTACTAGACAACTGATAAACATACTTATTCATTTTTTTTTAATACTTATATATTATACATAGAAAACACCCAGACCAATGCAAACAATTATGTTCATGCACACAAACATTTCCATTGAGCGGGAATCGAACCCGAGACCTCTGCGTAGCTGTTGTACTTATAACTATATTACGCCACAGAGGTCGTCAATAAGGTATCATCATTGTAGACCGTACAGATGGGGAGACCCCTTACACGGTGGATCGACAACCTAATTAGTACGACGGGAAACAGAACAGAACATACGAGTAAGGCACAGGACCGTGTAACGTGGCAATATTTGGAGGAGGCCTATGTCCAGCAGTAGACTTCGATTAGCTGATATGATAATAGAACGTAGACCAAAGTGTTTATTTATTTATTTCAACATATAACCTACTATCTTTACAGGTAGCTTCCTAATACAATAGCGGCGAAGTTGAGAAATACAATTTAAAAAACACAACATACTTATAAACCTAATCTTAAATAATAACGTAACACAATGACAAAATATAAAATAAAAATCTGTAACAACTTAAAAAAAACTATTATTTAACAACATACTTTAATCTTATTATTATAGTAATAGGTATATGAATACGAGGTCACCAATAATATACATTTTGCGAGCTCACTCTTCGAGGCACAGTGATAGCAAACCACTACATATTTAGTTAGCATAATTTTCACGTCTAATTTAATAAAATTATTCATAGAAAGTGAGAGTCATGTATAAAAACTTCAGTGAATGTTATACATACATAATGATTGTAATATCAAATAATATTATCTTAGTATCGTGAGTAAGTCGTCCTTGCAATGACGGTTATTGCTTAGTTGTTGTGTTATATGACTGTTCGAGAAAGGTCACGGGTTTATTGTCCGCTCAATCAAAAATAATTGTGAGTGTAAAATTGTGTTGTTTTCGTGAATCATGAAATTCAGGTTTGTTGTTAATATGGTATACTAGTGCGTTGGCTTAGCAATCATGATGTGCGGTTGTGGCGTATAAAGGCATAGGTTAAAGTAGAATTACCGGTTAAATCGCATACACAACAAGCTCAAATTGACGACCTCTGTGGTGCAGTCGGTATATAACATGGCTGCTACGCAGAGGTCTCGGGTATAATATGTATGAATTTGCAAAAATAATAATTAAGTATGTTTATCCGTTGTCTAGGTACTCAAAGTACAGCTTTGCTTAGTTTGGAACTAGGTGGCGATGTGTGAATGTGTGAGGCTTATTATATTTATTTATACATTAAAATCTCTGGTCTATTGTCTCTTGGGTTAATTTCTGGGATTTTATGATTTGTAGGAAAAGGATAAATTAAGATGTCAAGTGCAGAGACAAAAAAAACCCTGCAGTGGGACATTAAAGGGCTTTTATGAAGATATACCTAGTATACCTACTAGGCTAGGCTCTATAGTTCCCATAGAGTAAAATATCTCTTAGTCTGGAGGCATAGAGCGTGAAACAATATGTCGTACTCGCTCGTAATTAGTTTGCACTGTGTTTAGACAAGTGCGTGTGGGGTACAAGTTATGAGATATTTATTTAACAAAATGAAAATGAAATGAAAAATAGTTTATTTGTTCAATAAGGGTTTATTTACAATGCATTGTGTTTTGAGCCTCTTTTTAGACAAACAATGTCTGTGTTAGGAGATTCCGCTCTTCCATAAAAAAAATTAAAATGTTATAGAAACAAATAAATAATAAACAATCTTTTTATTATATAATAATTAAAACTTAAAAAGCTAAAGGTGAACTTGAAAAAGGGAACTTATATAAGTGTAATATCTAATTGTGTTAGGATGAAATAATAATAAACGGTATAACCAACACTTTAGTTTTGTTAAGCCCTGGAGGAATATTCCCACCACAGAAATTCCCACTTAGCATTAAATCTAACTCTGCAGCCAGACGCCGGTTATTTTCTGATGTATAAGTGTCAAAGAACATAACAAGTGGGAGATGGATTTAATAAAAAAATAGCATTAGATTAAGAGATAGCATAGCAGCATAAGAAAAGCAGTAATTTTTTAAATTATTTAGTTTGAAAAAGCCTTTTCAAACTAAATTATTTTCAAAATAAAATATTGTAAACTAATTTAACAAAAGTTCCTGTAAATTACTTCCAAATTCTTCCATGGCAAAAACCTATTACCAAATCTGGTGGCTCTAGCCTTTTCCTTTCGATAATTATAAATGCTACTGTGTCATCATCATCATGGTCATCATAACATCCTAGGGTTTAATTTCAAGTTTTCCTTCTTTTTTATTTCGTAAAGATAATACTCACGGTAGGCCCTTAGTCGGTTTTTACGACACCCATGGGATGAGATGGGGTGGTGACATATTGTATTCTTACTCCGTCACCACACGGTTCCATCGTGCTTCTGTGTATCCCATGTTATTAAACCGTTTAATTTAAATTGAAAGAGACACTCTTTTTACCAAACTCGCTCCCGCTCCTAACTCATCCACAGCAACAACCGTAGCGTGTCAAATAGAAAGTAGTGCTGCGTAGGTGGAGTGCAGGCCGCTACCACTTTGTGACTCGGACCGTATACTCAGCCTTATCAACTAAAGGGATGATTACTTTACGTAATGTGGAAAGTTAATAATTTGGATGTTGTTATGTAAAGCGGAAAAAATGACAACTGTTTTACACTATTGGTTTTGTGAAGGAAGTTAGGTGGATGGTTCCGTTTTGTCTGATGATTTTGTAGAATTCTCTTGTCTTTATTCTCGTTCGTGCTGCAAGCTATCAATGGGTTACAATGAATTAAAATTAGCAAAGATGTTACCAAAAAAACTACATCAACACAAACATGTTTTAACTTGAATAATTTTGCTAATTTAAATACTGTTTCCAAAATTATTTTCCCAAGTTTACATTGCCTTGTTAAAATAGAGCTTGTACTATGGTTTTAATAGACAAAGAGTAAACTTAATGTAATACATAATTATATTAAAAACAATAAGACGCACAAAGACATATAGGGAAAGAATGGGAATCGAACCGAAATATATAAGTAATATTGTAGACATTTTACCCTAGAAAAAGACATTTTGTTACAAACAAAATGTCTTTTTTCTTTTTTCGTGCTTCTTCGCTACGTGTAATAAATAATAATTATTTAAATATTCCCCGTTTAGTGACGGAGTAAGAATACAATATGTTACCACCCCATCTCATTCCATGGGTGTCGTAAAAACCGACTAAGGGACTATCCGTGAAAAATCTGAGACGCAATAAAAAGAAGGAAAACTGGAAATTAAACCCTATATCAATCCGTTAGGCCAAATATCCCTCCGTCGCGGGAGGAAGCCCGTCCCTGCAGTGGGACATTAACAATAAACAGGAGAAGAAATATAATTACTACTAACTTTTTGGAATTAGATAAAAACGTGAAAATCAACATTAACTTTCACGTATAATAACCGTAGTTATGTATAATGTTTCAGCAACATTTTTACATGAAATAGTTCGCGTACAAAGATTACATACTTTATATGAACCGATTAATCTTTCATAGTATAACCACACATTCGGTTATTAATGAGACTGACTTATTTTCATAACAAAATCTTAGGTTAAATTACATTTTTTTTTACCTAGAAAGCTTAGGTACAACTAGAAAAATCCGAAAAGAAGAAAGACAATAGAAAAAAGAAAGAAAACGGGTACTCGGGTGACCTAGAGGTTATGGCGCTGGACGCGTATAATCCAGAGACGCGGGCTCGATTCCCGCCTCGAGTATCAATTTTTTCCATTGTCTTTCTTCTTTTCGGAAAATCTTAGATTTATAAAAGTAAATAACATTACTACTTTTATGAGCCAGTTACCTACAATCACATGTACGGTAATGCTGGTTAAGCAGCATCGGTCAGGTCATTATCTAGCTCAGTTGTGTTCTATCTAAGCGTCTCTGTGGTTTTGAAGGGCACACGACGTAAAAAGTCAAAGTCGTTAAGCCATTATGTCTGTGGCATATGGGCCTAAACTATTCTCGACACCAGGCTGGCCACTAAATAAACTATTAAGAAGAGACTATAGAAAACTACATATACCTGCCATTGAATTTATCAAAAAGAAATCAAATAACACAGAATTGGAGTAGACTATGCAATCTCAGATAATCAATCAACTAGCCTATTGCAGTCCACTGCTGGACATAAACCTCTCCCACGCGCCACAGAACTCGGTCCTGCGCCTTCCGCATCCAGTCAGACTCAGAGACCTTTATAAGGTCGTCGTTCCATCTCAGATAAACTCACTTGTAAATGACCACAGACACACAAGGCGCTTACGAACTACATATCCTTTCCACGTTTGAACCTTCTATTTTATGTTTTCCAATTTATCAACATCCAGAGATCGCCCTGTCCCATAATACTCGCAAGTCGCTTTAATTTTTTTTCGAATGCTTAAAACATGAAAAAAAAAACATTTAAAACTTATTTTGAGAAATTTAACAGAGTATTGAAATACTATTTTGATAACATTATCTAAGGTAATATTAATAATAATCATTAATAAACATTAATTGTATAGATAAGGTTTAATTGTAAAGATTAAATGAATTTGAATTTGAAGGGCTAAATACTAATCTAACTTTTAAAATTAATCTACAAAATTAAAAAGCTTGGCCACACTACCGCTAATTTAATCAATTAACCAACAACCGGATTAACACACACGTTAATTACATTCAAACTGGTTACTGTTTTTCTAAGATCTTTTTTCGTTTGGTTATCTCATAACAGACTATTAATGTTAAATAAATAAATACATAGAAAACACTCAGACCAAAAATTTGCATTAAGCGGGAATCGAACCCGAGACCTCTGCGTAGCAGCCATGTAATATACCGACTGCGCCACAGAGGTCAAATGTTCTACTACAGGCGTTCTTTCGTCGTGAAGAAGAGTGGCCTTCTTCTTACGACCACGACGACAGGAAACTTGATCTACTAACACCACGACGGTCAGACAGATTGAAACGGCATTTTATCGTGTGGTGTTCTTACTATCTCATAAGTGGTTCTCCGTGTGATGACGGAGTAAGAATACAATATGTCACCACCCCATCTCATCCCATGGGTGTAGTAAAAACAAACTAAGAGACTATCTGTGAATATTATCTTTACGAAATAAAAAGAAGGAAAGCTTGAAATTAAACCCTAGACCAATCCGTCTGGCCAGCGTGGTATTAGTAGGCCAAGTATCCCTCCGTCATGGGAGGAGGCCCGTCCCTGCAGTGAGACATTAATGCGCTGTTATGGTGTGTATTTGACATATTTGATTGGTATACTTATTTGATTTCACAAACGGCTGAGCCTCTCTTCCTGGCTACGTTTGACTTAAGCGGGGATTCTACCCGAGACCTAGTAGGTTGGCATACACACTAATTATTATTACTCTACTCGCAAATATATAAATTAATATAGTATGTACTTGTATAATATTGTTAATCTCCGTGAGAATAATTGGTGTCATAAAGTCATCTCATTGCACGGATGTAGTAAAAATATAGGAAAGTTCTCAGGTATTGTGTCTATGATAACAAAAGAATTAAAATACTTCATACTACTACAAACTACTTACTCATAATAAACCTATTTAGTATTAGTCCATTTTATGTTACTATATAGTGTCTTACTCCGTGTGGTGACGGAGTAAGAATACAATATGTCACCACCCCATCTCATCCCATGGGTGTCGTAAAAACCGACTAAGGGACTATCCGTGAATATTATCTTTACGATATAAAAAGAAGGAAAACTTGAGATTAAACCCTATACTAATTCGTCTGGTCACAAACGGGGAGGGGGACACCGTCGTCTTTTAAAAATACTGAAAAACATTAATTATTCACAAAGATTTGCATTGAGCGGGACTCGAACTCATAGCCTGTACGTAACGGCCACGGGCTAAAACCAATAACTACGGAGAACGTTGAAAAGTATTGCAATTCCACCAACCTACTGTACCTGTATTTTAATTATTTTAAAATGGTAATGTTTTTTTCTCTCGATTCATAAGTAATTATTAATTTATTCTCTACTGTTATCATTTATAAATCTGTAATGTGCATGCTGTGTTTATCTATAAGTGACTGTACAATTAGATAAATCAACGATTATATTAAACTGAATATATGATTGTAACAGTTATTGATAAACCTTTTATATTATAAATAAACCTACCTTCAAAACCGATAAGTGCAAAAACCGTTTTTTTTTAATAGATGCCTACCCTATAATGTCACAAGCATAAAATTGTAGAAATTATTTCACCATTAAAAACAGAGAGTTACATTAACTCTATTCTGAAAACATTAGCACACGGGCGCTATATAAGGTAATAATAAGCAACTAAGGCGGTTATCACACTGCCACGCACCACGCTGCATCTTGCGTGGATGCGTGTTCTAACGTTGCTTGTAAGTACCTCCATTTGTATAGAAAACACGCGCAGTCCAACACACAGAAAATGCATCTGCATGAACGCACGTGGATGCATTTTCTGTGTGTGTGATAACCGCCTAATAACTATACGATTGCAAAAACTCATTATAATCGCTCCAGTAATATCGTAGCAAGGACGATTACAAAAAGCTATTATGACATTTAGAATTATTATTTTGTTTTACAATATTTTTATCAAATTCATTAATCAGCAAGTTTTTTCTTGTATATCATTATTAAATGACCCACTGCAAGGACAAGGCTCCTTAATTAACGTAGGGAAATTTGGCATACTGAAACCGCAGTGGTAGACAATAACTTTGTTTTAATATTTGACAGCCATCTAGTTCCAAACTAAGAAATTGACGATCTCTTTGGCGTAGTGGTTATATTACATGGCTGCTGTACTACACAGAGGTCTGGGTTCAATTCCCGCTCAATGCAAATCTTTGTGTCATCATCATCATAACAGCCCATTAATGTCCCACTGCAAGGACGGGCCTCCTCCTGTGACGGAGGGATACTTGACCTACTAATACCATGCTGGCCAAACGGATTGGTATAGGGTTTAATTTCAAGTTTCCCTTCTTTTTATTTTGTAAAGATAATATTGACGGATAGTCCCTTTGTCGGTTTTTACGACACCAATGGGATGGGATGGGGTGGTGACATATTGTATTCTTACTTCGTCACCTCACGGAGACCGTCACCACACGGAGACTGTGTGCTGAATGTAACGCTAAACCCTGAACAGGATAACCAAATGCAACTTGTTTTTTCAGTGAACTACTATTTGAAATGTGTCAAATAATTATGGTACTTATGATTTTATTTCCATCTTTCCCAGTGTGGTGACCACTCCTAAACGCACGAAGGAGACATCGTTCGCGATCCTAGCGGAGGCTGCTGTGTCCAGGCCGACCAGCCCCAGGTCCTTGCCGCTGGACAGCAAGTCGCAGAAGGTCTCACCTTTCAGAGGTAAATATCCAACAAACTAAAAGATTTTGATACATAGATACTGAAAACATAGAAAATCTGCATACTAAATTCTGTGGATAACAAATAATAATGAGTGACTCCATCTATTTTTTTTTACACTTAATAACTTACTCAACCGATTGGTAGTCATCCGGGGCTTATATGCAGGATTTTTGATGTTTGACACCGAGGAAAAAGGCGAGGCGGTGCCGATCCGTTTACGTTACGTTATATGTGCTACGACCCTATTTCGTAAATGGCAGTGCTACACGTATTTAAAATACCTTTTTCTTTCATCTTCAGGTCGTGGCTTCCGTGAAAGCAGATCACGTCACAACACACCAAGAACATCAGCAGCAAACTCCAGAGCCAACTCACCCCCACGAAGAAGAACCAACTCTTTATCCAGAATAGACACGATGGCGCAAACAGCAACCATGCCTATGTTACACACCATACCTATACCACATTCACCCAGGAACTTTCTCAAAGAAAATATAGAAGAAATTAGAGAACTGAGTGAATTGAATAGAGAAAAACATGAAGCTGAGGCTGAGAGGAAGAGAATAGAAGCAGAAGAGGCTATATTAAAAGAAATGGGACTCTTGGATAAAACGAAATCTGGCTCTAGAAGTGTTGTTGGCTCCAGAGCTACTTCCAGAAGCAGTTCACCTTCGAAATTTAACTTAAGATCAAGATCTAACTCCCCTTCTGCGATTTTACATTACGAAAATATACCAGCTGGCAGTAGAGACTTTATTAACGAAGACGATGGCTTAAGGAAGCCTGTAGTACACAGATCGCGTTTTGGACCTGTCTCCAAGTCACAACCACATTCTAATGATGGATCACCGAGACACTCTAAAATACCTAAACGTCAAAGTTCAGTATCACCAACAAGGAATGACAATAGACGGGAAACATATACGCCAAGAAATTATGTGGAAAATAGTTTACATAGAAACCAGAGATTCATTTCGAACAGCACAAGTAGTATTAACGACTCAGTCAGAATTGGAAGTCAAGTTCACGATAAAAGAGCAAGTCAAAGTACTCAATACTTGAGTATATCTCCCGCAGTTATTAAAGGAAAGCCACCGATTTCTCCCGGCAGAGGAGGCCCCCCACCGTCAAACAAATCTGTCAATGCTAAACGCCTATCTCCAATAGTTGGAACGCCAAATAAGAGTCCTACTGATAATAAGCCAAGTTCTGCTAGATCCACTACAAAGCAGTCAACGCTACCAAGAAAAACCGTCAAAACCGCTGGTAATACCCCTGCAAGAACAAGAATAAATTCTACTCAGAACAGTCGATCCGTAAGCAGGGAAACGAGTCCTGAAAAAGCTACTCAACGTAGGGGTAGAACTATTACGAAACCAAGTTCTGTAACCAATAAGCCTGCTAACAGAACAGGTACAGCCAAAACAACTGGGAAGCCTTCTACTGCAGCATCTAAGACAGATAAGCAGAAATCTATAAGCAGAACTAGTAGCGTGAAAAGTTTAATCAGAACACCAAGTACGAAGAACCTTAATGAAAAACCACCTTTAAAGAAAATTGCCAGTAAAAAAGATTTAAATGAAAAATCTCAATCAAATAATAAAGTAAGCGAAGCTGGTAAAACTGACTCGGCGAAGGAAACTAAAACATCAGCGAAAGGAAAAAATGAAACTGAAAAACCAAAAAATAAAGTTGCAAATAAAAACACAAGCACAGATTCTATGAGCGATGCTGATGTACCGAAACAAGATAACGAGACTCAGTACGATAAATCAACGAACGAACAAAGCGATCTCGTAATATTAACTAAGAAAAATATAATGTCTATGACTACTGCTGCAATTACTTCACAACCACTCGAAATTGTTACTAAAGTGACTAACCAACTACCTGCAACATTTGAAAAAGCTAGAGAAAAAGGTATTTTCGAAAGAATTAGCTCCAAAGAGTCTTTAGCAGAAAAAGATGACTCATCCAAAGAAAAGGACCTCAAAAAACTAGAACTCAAAAAAGATGATGAGAAACTTGAAGGAAGAAGAACACCAAGACAACCCAGAGCAGCCCACGAAAACAAGCCTATATTCGATGACAACATAAAATTGCGTCCTTTACAACCACCATATGATAATCCACAAGTAGAAAGAGCAAAACAAAAAATAGAAGCAATTCTAAAAGAACCAGAAGTTTCAACAGAAAACATTTTAACAGCATCCGCAAAACAAAAACCATTCAGAGATTTATTTAAGAAAGTAGCAGATAAAACCAAAACAGATGTAAAAGATAGTAAAGATGCTACGGCAACAAAACTATTTGATCTAAAAGAACAGCTTTTGAAACAAATACAAAAAGAAAAAATGGAAGAGGAAATGCGTAATGAAGCCAGCAACATTGTGGACAGCATCATAACACCAGTCCAAGATATAAAAGAGGAACCACGTCAAAAAACTAAAGATAAACCTGATAAATGGAAAGAAGTTTCTGAAAAAAATAAAGAAACAAAAGCACAGTCCAAAGCCCTTACCGATAAATGGAAAACTGTTACTGATGACGCAAAAGATGTACCGGATAATACAAAAGACGTACCGGATAAATGGAAAACAATAACCGAAAAAACAAAAGGGAATAATCCAGCAAGACTAATAGCTAAACTTAGTTCTGATTTATTAAGAGAAGTGAGGAAAGGTAAAGATAAAACAATAGAGCCGATAGTTACAGTTGTTAATGAGAAAAAGAAAAATGGAGGAGCGGAGAAAATTAATGAAGCGTTGGTGAAAGGTGATGCAGAGTTTGAAGTGCAGAGTTCTAATGTTTCTACTAAAGATGGCGGTGAATCTGATTTGTCTGCTCAAAGCAATGGCGGGTAAGTCTTTTTGTTATTACTCGCATAGATTTGAAAGTTTTGTCAGTAATAAGTGTGAAGTAAATATTATAATAATGATATTATTCAACACACATTCACACAACACTAGATGGTGTAGTATATTATATTGTGTATTAGTCAAATTTGAACTATGGATTCTAGACTGATCAAATTTTGTTTTCTGATATTTCGTAGGTACCGGCCTCCGAAGTAAAACACAGGTTTAATATAATACTTTAATAAAATAAATTATTAGGTGAAGTTTCCAATCAACTTGAAAGTCACATTTATTTTCTAAAATATCTAAACAGATGCTAGTCTGAAAATTAGTTGAAATTAGTTAACTAATTTTGACATTAAGTTAACTTAAATTAAGTAATTTTTTATATACTTAGACCTGCAAAGTTAGGATATTTAATAAAAAATATTTTATATGCCTTTACGTATGCTAAAATGCTTGATCTTTATCAAAGACTTTTATTTAACTTAATTGGTAATTTGCCTGAGTGATTTCTATACTCAGAGTTTAACATTTTCACATAAACGTTGACTTATAGGGGATTTTCAAAATCAAGGTAAGATAAGATTTAAGCTTCTATAAAACTTAGTATTTTTTTACAAAATGCTATCAAAGCAGAACTGTATTGTTCATTTATTAGCAGCACAAATCAACCTTAAAATGACCAGGCAATATTCTAATATCTCTTAAATTAAACATTACCTACGGGAACCAAGCCTCGTGCTCCATAACAATCAGTACATGAAAGTTATACATCTATTAAGGAGTACCATGCAACACCCCTGAGAAGCACTTTCACTATTCCCAGACGAACAAAGGAGTTTATAGAATACTTAGTATAGAAATTATATCATAGTACTTATTATGCATATAAGATAGTAATTATACTCTTGAGGGACTGAATGCTAAGAGACTACTGTCGTTAATTATGGACTATGTAATCTAAAGAGTTGGTAGGTGTGTTTTTTTTTATTTGTTTAAGGAAACTCTATAGATTTTTTATAAGAACTATTTTCTTCTCTTAACAGCCCATTAATGTCCCACTGCAGGGACGGGCCTCCTCCCGTGAAGGAGGTATACTTGGCCTACTAATACCAAGCTGGCCAACCGGATTGGTACAGGATTTAATTTTAAGTATTCCTTCTTTTTATTTCGTAAAGATAAAATTTACAGATAGTCCCATAATCGGTTTTTACGACAGCCATGGGATGAGATGGGGTGGTGACATACTGTATTCTTACTCCGTCACCACACGGAAAGAACTAGTTATTTTCCAATATTGTTCCAGTACCCTAATGTTGTAGAATTCCATAGCATTGCCGACTCCTGTGGTGTGTTTTTCTTTGGCTGCTAAGTAGAGGTTCCGGGTTCATTTGCGCTCTATTCTAATGCTTGTGTGCCTGTCTGCCTTAACGTGAATGTTTGCTTTGGTCTGGGTGTATTTAAAAAAAATGTATAAAAGTATGTTTAGTATCCATGGTATAAGCTCTACTGAGTTTAAAACATGTCAGAAAATATTATTAATTAACTATTACAATTCATTCGCAGTAGGAACACGTGCCACGAATCAATCAATCAATCATCTAGCCTATCGCAGTCCATTGCTGAAAATAGGCCTCTCCTAACACGCGACACAGAACTCGGTTCTGGTCGGCACATAGAATAATAAGACAATATCAAAATCCTCGTTGTTTTGTACTTGCACGCATTTCTCTTTTAAATCAAGAATTTTTCTATCATTCTTGTCAAAAGAGTGGTACTGGTAGGCGTACTTTTTGCGCAGATGCAGTATAAAGAACTCTACTTTAACAACGACATCTAGGCTGCACAGCAGTAAACTTTCATTTGCATGAAAAATTACTGTATTATTGAAATATTTGTATTAAATCTATACTTAATATTATAAAGAGGTAAAGTTTGTTTGTTTGTGACGTTGTAGGGGGGTAATCTCTGGATCTAATGAACCGATTTTAAACATTCTTTCTGTTTTCAATTGTCCATTTATAGGGGAGTGTCATTGGCTATATAGTATCACGCTATGGGGTATAGGAGTGGAACAGTATATGTTTTAAAAAAGGGACGCGTTTCTTTCGCCGCTGAACGAAGTGGGCACGGGGCAGCTAGTTACATATAAATTAAGTTATAAAAAAACTTAGGTATAACTAGAAAATTTCGAAAAGCAGCCTAGGAGTTGTGTAAAAATGACTAGCTCTTATAGGAAAGCAAAGGACTAATATAGTTAAAGAGATTAAGGACTAGAATGACGTAACTGTCAAAGGCGTCTGAGGAGTATTAACAGAAGATACAGGTTCAAATACTGTCCCGTGTATGTTTTTTTTTTGTTCTTCTCGTAATTGTCTTCATCATAACATCATCATAACAGCCTATTAATGTCCCACTGCAAGGACGGGCCTCCTCCCGTGACGGAGGGATACTTGGCCTACTAATACCATGCTTGCCAGGCAGATTAGTATAGGGCTATTATCAAGTTTTCCTTCTTTTTATTTCGTAAATATAATATTAACGGATAGTCCCTTAGTCGGTTTGTACGACACCCATGGGATGAGATGGTGTGGTGACATATTGTATTCTCACTCCGTCCACCACACAGATTATAATAATTACTAAGATTTTAATATACATATTCAAAAACGGGATTAAATAAGTATTTCGTTGAAAAATAATAATATTCTAAGACATAACCGTAATTTAGTATTATAAAGAGGTAAAGTTTGTGCGTTTGTGTGATTGTGTGTTTGTGACGTTGTAGGGAGTAATCTCTGGATCTACTAAACCGATTTTTAAAATTCTTTTTGTGTAGAATAGTCCATTTATCGGGGAGTGTCATAGGCTATATAGTATCACGCTATGACTAATAGGAGTGGAGCAGTAATGAAATATGTTTGAAAAACGGACGCATTTTTTTGCCGCCCCTCGAAGTGGGCACGGGTCAGCTAGTAACAATTAAACAACTCCTATGAATGAAAGGAATAGTCCACATATCCTAGGACCACCAAACTTCCTAACACACTAATCCGTAAACATAACACACCTATATGATGTTGTGGTTAGTTACAAGAGGGTCAGTATCGACCCGCTAAATGGCGTGCCCGGTGCCTTATTAGCATACACAGTTCAAGCGGCCAGATTTTATATATTTAAAAAAAAAGTTAAACATTATTTTCATTTTTTTATTAGGGCAAGTGCGTAGCACCGACGTGTATGTATGAATGTAAGCCTAATTAGTAAGAGGAGTAACGGAGTAAGAACACAATATATCACCACCCCATCTCATCCCATGGGTGTCGTAAAAACCGACTAAGGGACTATCTGTGTAAATTATCTTTACAAAATGATACCCAATGATCATAAAAACCGAGACCCAAAAAAACTAAGACTCCACCACTGCAACCCCAGGCACGCTCTCAACCCAAACGATAAAGCTCAGAAAATAATAACTAAGAAACCTTCTCCAAACATTGTTACAATCACCATACTTTATACAAACATCCAATCTGTGACCTCTAAATTAGATCTATTCATTGCAAGAGTTACAACTTTGAATCCTGAACTCATCATAATTACTGAAACATGGCTTAAACCAGATATACCCGACTCCATCGTAAGAATACCAGGATATGACTTATACCGAGATGACAGAATCGAAAAACGAAGTGGTGGAGTTGCAATATATGCGTCAAATAGCACAAAATTTATGAAAACTAAATTGAGCATTAAACATAATATCAAAAATGAAGCTTCAGAATGTTTATGCCTTGACTTGAACATTGGAACCCATGCATTTCTTTTATGTGGATTATATCGTGGTCATGACTCTACACTGGAACAAGACGAGTCCTTATTAAACTATTTAACGAGCATATCTGAAACTAATACCGCGGTTATAATAGGAGACTTTAACTATGGTGGAGTGAAATGGCCGCTCGAGGATAGTACATATCTCTCGCCAAAAGAGAATAAGTTCGTAGAGTGGTATAAAGATAGTAACCTCAAGCAGTTAGTACATAAACACACCAGATTTCGACAGGGAAACCAACCATCTGTTTTGGATCTAATATTGACAAATGATGATGCATTGATAGCTAGTGTCGACCATCAAGCACCGATTGGAAAGAGTGATCACACTTGTTTGGTGGCTACTATACAACTTGAAGCACATAATCGAAATAGCGAACCAACATGGAGACTTGATTATAATAAAGCCAATTTCGACAAAATCTATGAAAGTGTACACACCGCCTTACTTGGAAGTATATCGAACTTAAATTGTGCAAACAACCAATACGAGTCTTTCCTCAGTACACTCCGAGTTGCAGTCAATCTATACGTACCTAGAACAAAACGTACCCATCATACCGCCACAGACAAGCCTTGGATTTCACATGAGTCAAAACAACTGATTAAACAAAAAATGGCATTATGGAATAGATACATCTTGACTGGACTTGATGAAACTTACAAGGAATACAGAAAAATAAACAATAAGCTCATAAATCAAAACAGAACAAAACGTATAACATATGAAAGTAACATATTAAAAGCAGGGCCAAAAAAATTCTACTCATATATAAGACAACAAGTAACATCAAAGATAAGTATACCAACAATTTTGCATAACAAACTAGGCCAAACTGTGACCATGTCCAATGAGATAGCAGAAGCATTCGCAGATCAGTTTGCAAGTGTTTACCAGACAGAACCACTTAATAACTTTCCTATAATCGATCCACTACTACGAGTTGAGGACTCTATCGAAGAAATCCTATTCACAAAAGATAAAATTAAGTTGGCCATCAAGGAAATGAAAACAGATTCCTCACCAGGACCGGATGAAATTCCTGTAATAATATTGCAAAAATGTGACCTCACAAATTATTTAGCATTATTAATGCAGACATCCTACAACACAGGCATCCTACCAGACTTGTGGAAAACTGCTATTGTAACCCCTATATTCAAGAAAGGAAGTAAACTAGAGCCCTCTAATTATAGACCTATCAGCTTGACCAGTGTAGTTTGCAGGGCTATGGAGAAAATCATAGTGAAACATATTAGGCATTTCTTCATGAGCCATTCAATAATTCCTGACCAACAACATGGTTTCTGTCCGCATCGTTCTACCGTATCTAATTTGCTATCTTGTCTATCGTCATGGACAGCAAATTTCAATAAGAGAGAACCTATCGATGTGATTTACTTAGACTACGAAAAGGCTTTTGACAAAGTACCAATTGAAAGACTTTTACAGAAATTGGAATTTGTAGGAATAAGGGGAAAACTGTTGAACTGGATCGAAGCGTTCCTTAAACAAAGAACTTTCCAAGTGAGAGTGGGTAATACTTTGTCAGAACAACGCATAATACGAAGCGGTGTGCCACAAGGCTCCGTATTGGGACCGGTACTGTTTATTATCTACAGTTTCGATCTGCCTCACTGTTTAAAATGTAATGTCAGTATTTTCGCGGACGACACTAAACTTTTTGCTGACCCACTGATTAATTATGAAGATCTTCAAGCAGACTTGGACCAAATAGCAAACTGGTCAAAAGAATGGCTCTTGAGCCTAAATGCTTCAAAATGTACTGTACTGCACATAGGCAACCGAAATCCTCATCATACATACACAGTAAACAACACACAACTTGTGGCGGCAACAGTGCAGACCGATCTAGGAGTGAAGATTGTAGAGGATCTGAAGTGGGAGGCCCACATAACATCTATTACTAAGAAAGCTAAAAGCTTAATCTACCTCATCAGGAAGGCTTTCGGAATCTTAACTCCCGACATGATGCTGAAAATCCACAAAGCATTCATAAGACCGATCCTAGAGTATGCATTCCAGGTGTGGAGCCCCTACTTTGCTAAAGATATAGAACTCCTGGAAAAAGTACAGCGTAGTTTTACCAAGGTACCTAGAATACTCAAATCACTAACATATGAGGAACGTTTGGAAATGGTAAATCTCACAACCTTAAAGGATCGTAGGGACCGTGGGGATTTGATAGAAACTTACAAGATACTGAATGGACATTACAATCTAAAAAACTTTGAGCAATTATTTATACGCAATGACAATGTACACCTGAGAGGACACCACCTGAAGTTGTCCACAACCTTTTCTAACAATAATCCTCATAAACATTTCATCAGCAACAGAGTGGTCAAAGCGTGGAACAAGCTCCCGCAATATGTAGTCTCAGCCGAAAACACAAATCAATTCAAAAACAGACTAGACAAATATCTCACAAATTAACAAAGAAATTTGAAGTAAAGAAGCAGGATACAGGCATTCATCAGTTGCACGTCAACTGCCTGCCTGATAACTAAATAATAATAATAATAATAATAATAAAATAAAAAGAAGGGAAACTTGAAATTAAACCCTATACCAATCCCTTTGGCCAGCGTGGCCACGTATCCCTCCGTCACGGGAGGAGCCTCGTGCCTGCAGTGGGACTTTAATGGCCTGTTAAAATGATTATTATATTAATAACTTCACAAAATTGCTAACCCGTCGTATCAAGTAGGACAAAAACATAAAAGTACTTACATAAATCGATCGTATGTACAAGTACCAAAAACTACTTCAACCTATATTAGCATTAATTTCCGCTGCGTAAAATACGCCACATGAAATTCGGTCAGCGTTATTAATGTCAGTGTGTGATGCGGTACAAAAGTTTCGTAACCATTGTAAATACACATTCATACACAAATTCAGACCGTATTCCAATGGGGTAGGTATAGACTATTCAGGGCCATGAACTCATTCATACAAATTTCAGACAGAATTTTATATATTCATACGATCACAGTAGGATCCGAGTGCTACGGACAAACGCCGTTACCTTAATTCTTACTTTACAAAATAAAATTATTAAGGAATTCTGCCAAAACACAAATAAAAATACCCTATTGTTGTGTGCTACTGTGCATTAAGAAAAAAAAATACATCTATATTTAATAGATGTAGTTTTTACTAAGCAGATTATTTATACATTGAAAACACCTAGATCAATGTAAACATTAAGGTGACCTTAACTTTACACATAAATATTTGCATTGTCGGAAATCAAACCTGATATCTTGGCGCAGCAGTCATGTACTAACTATGTAAAACTAGGCACCAGAGGTCGTTTTTAGAAGATCTTTAAAGATGTCTACTTTATTTTTATCTATTGACTTAGAAATACATGGATACAATTCAAAGCCGAATAATAATAATTATAATATTCCTCACACTTTCACACAACGCCATCTAGTCCCAAACTAAGCAGAGCTTGTACTAGTATGTTTATCCGTTGTCTAGTACCCATACTAGACAACGGATAAACATACTTAAATACTTTTTTTTAAATACATACATACTCGTACATATAATACATAGAAAACACCCAGACCAATGCAAATAATCATGTTTATGCACACAAAGATTTGCATTGAGCGGGAATCGAACCCGAGACCTCTGCGTAGCAGTCATGTTAAATAACCACTAAGCCACAGAGGTCGTCATGATATTAATTAGGTATGTGAGGCCTCAAGGGACCAATTGATGAATACTTTTTCCAATAGTATGACAGTGAGTAAATAAGTTTTTTTTTTGCAAAAATCGTGAATCAAGTAACTTAATTTCATTCCTCATGATCACTTTATATGCAATGACTTGTAAATTTTGTTGCAAATACAATGACGCTTTATTCCAATACATTACTCAATTATTTCTATGAAAAGCATCAATGGACACAATAGAGTTATTGTATGACAATAAATTGTTCTAATTCAGGCTAAATTAGGCGGACTTACAGAAATTAGTTTTAAAAACTTAATAGTAATAATTTCCTTTCCTTTCCTTAAAAACTGACTTCAAAATAGAAAGGATGATAATGATTATTTTTATATACAATTCACAGGGGTTCATTTTTAAGATAAAAATATATTATTCATAATACTTCTACGTGACTAAAGACTAGACAAAAGTAAGTACATAATTTGTCAAGAAAATCCAGTCTCAAACCAGTCACTGGCGGATCATGCTAATAATTAACTTACGTGGGATTCGATCCCGTGACCTCTTTAATAAGAACTTCAGCATAATTGCGACGTATCAAACGGTAGTATCACCATTAGACCGTTGTTCTGTGTATGTTTTACCCACAATTGTATCATAAACATAAACTATATAACATACATACATTATAATAAAGATAATTTATGAGAAAATGTTTTCACTTTTATTGTACAAACAAACAAACAACTTTTGACATAATATTACGTTATAGCATAATTGCTGACATAAAAAAAAATCTGCTTGTAATGGAAAATTCATGGTACTGCGCACAACGTCACTTAGAAGATAGTTTCTTTTTAACCGACCTCAAAAAAGAAGGAGGTTCCCAATTCGGTTGTATTTTTAGGGTTCCGTACCAGTTTTGAAAAAACGGAACCCTTATAGGATCACTTTGTTGTCCGACTGTCCGTCTGTCCGTCTGTCCGTCTGTCTGTCAAGAACATTTATCTCAGGAACGCGTGGAGGTATCAAGTTGAAATTTTCACCAAATACTAAGGCTTGTTGCCTCTTAGTGCCGTAAAAAAATCAAACTGCTAATCCAACGCAATCAAGAGATATAGCCGTTTCTGTCGCAAATTTAGAGGGGTATAGGCAAAAACCTACAGGGTACTTCCAGTGTACCTACAAACCTGAAATTTGGCATGAAGCAAGGTCTTATTGTACATGTAATGGGAAAATTCTGAAAACCTTAAATTTTTACTTCAATCATATTATACTTTGATTTAATTGAATTTTGGCGGGAAAGCTGAGTCACGTGACCTGTGACGTCATAGAATTTTGGTCACGTGACCCGTGACGTCATAGAATTTTGACAGATGAGTCGTGACGTCACAGAATTTTGGCGGGAAAATATTTTTTGACAGTTGAGCCGTGACGTTTTTGAATTTTGACAGATGAGTCGTGACGTCACAGAATTTTTGACAGATGATTCGCGACGTCACAGAACTTTGGCGGGAAAATATATTTTGACAGCTGAGCCGTGACGTTTTTGAATTTTTGACAGATGAGTCGTGACGTCACAGAATTTTTGACAGATGATTCGTGACGTCACAGAATTTTGGCGGGAAAATATATTTTGACAGCTGAGCCGTGACGTTTTTGAATTTTTGAAAGATGAGTCGTGACGTCACATAATTTTTGACAGATGATTCGTGACGTCACAGAATTTTGGCTGGAAAATATATTTTGACAGCTGAGCCGTGACGTTTTTGAATTTTTGATAGATGAGTCGTGACGTCACAGAATTTTTGACAGATGATTTGTGACGTCATATTATTTTGGCGGGAAAATATTTGAGACCTCTGTCACTTAGACAGCTGTCACTTTTGACAGCTGTCAATTTTGACAGATAGGCGTGACGTCATAGAATTTTTGACAGATGAGTCGTGACGTCACAGAATTTTGGCCGGAAAATATATTTTGACAGCTAAGTCGTGACGTCATTGAAGTTTTGACAGATGAGTCGTGACGTCACATAATTTTTGACAGATCAGTTTTGACGTCATAGTATTTTGGCGGGAAAATATTTTTTGACAGCTTAGTCGTGCCGTCATTGAATTTTGGCAGGAAAAATAGTATTTAAACAGCTGAATCCTGACGTTATCACAATTTGGCGGGAAAATAAATAGGTTTGTACGGAACCCTCGGTGCGCGAGTCAGACTCGCACTTGACCGGTTTTATTTTTATATAAAAACAGCTCCCGATCATATCCTGTGTCGCGGGGACTTTTACAAACATCAAATTAACGGACACAAAGAACATGCAGACTCAGGACAATAATTTGTAGATCGTACAAGTAATTGTCCTACGTGGGAATCGAACCGCTTGCGCTATAGTCGCGTCACCGTAGCAGTTGAGATACTTTTTTACTGTTTCGATGGTACAGCGTTCGCTTATGATCTGTGATGTGAGAGGTCGCAGATTTGAATCAACAACTTTTGGATCACTCTAAAACGTACATATCTTGTTAATAAACGAACTATCGGGATATTGTTCTTAAGAAAGAATAACCGCAAGTACTTCAAATCCTCCATGATCATGGCGCTTGTACGTCGAAATATCGGAAACTCAACAACTCTAAACATGGTAAATATCCCGATAGTTCGTTTATTAACAAGATATGTACGTTTTAGAGTGATCCAAAAGTTGTTGGCTGGAGACTGTTTAGTCTTTGTGTCCATTAATTTTATTTATGTTAACGTACCCGAGATACAGGGCTTGTTCTCTAGTGCGGGAGTAGTATATTATAGAGCAGTAACGTAGAGAATTTTCTCTAGGTCGGCTTTTGTAAGATAAGATGGGATAGCAAATGTATTCTTACTCCATCGCTTCACCAAACCCTGTGCTAATGTGTTATACAGTTGATTTTTTAAAAATCTCTGACTCAGCCAGTAAACTTCCCCTAATGGGAATAGAACCCCTGAATAGGATTCCTCTAAATATCAACCTTTTGGTCTCGTGCCACTCTCAGCCATCGGTATCTAACTGCCTAAGCCCGATTTACACATCGACAAGTACAGTAGCGAGTTAAGTAGTAAGTTGTTAATTAAGTTGATTTTTGAATAGATCTCCATCCTATTCCTCTCTGGCGTCTCGCCAACTTAACTCGTCAAAAAATTGGAAGGAGATCTATCAACAACTTACCTACTACTTAACTCGCTACTGTACTTGTCGATGTGTAAATCGGGCTTTAGCCACTTTCTTAGCTAATCGTGTGTAATATGGTGCCTTATCTTATAAAACATTTATTTTTAAAATTAAATAATTAGTCATAGCTACGTGACCTAAACAATGAGCTAGGTTGTGATTAGGCATAAGGACATAATTAGCACGAAACTAGGTATAATGTTACAATTTTTTTTTTGTATTATGTCATAGACTAATTTTTGTCTATGGCTTTGTTATTCTTTTTACAAGATTTTTAATGTCGGTGACCAAGGGGTAGTTGTTTGGCTGTTTTATGGAAAGCGGATTTTGGATTCTACGCAAAAGGAATATTTGTCCGATCCAAAAATGATTGTCTTGATACGTTAATTTCATGTCTGTAAAAAATCCCGCGACACAGATTTCATCCGATCCCTAGAACAGGGACTGTCTTTTTATAAAAATTAACAAGTGTTAAAGAGTCTAGGGATTACATCAATAGTAGTAGTATTTTTTAGTCCTTCACCACTCCAGACACCTACAAAATAATGTCCTCGTATTTTCCAGTTTTTCTTAAATAAAAGCTCTACTACTTTTCATTTGAGTCCTCTAGTAACGCAAAGCTGAATTCTAATCGAAACAGATATTTTTGAGATCAACGTGTTTCATCTAAACAATTAATTCAGCAATCACATATAACTAAAGTCATAGATTTAACGACAAACCCCCTTACTCATAAACGCCTCTTAAATTCTAGTCAATTGATTAGCTTTAATTCTTACGGTTTTTTGGGTTTAAGGTTGGTTTTAAGCAGTGATTAAATTTAAGAGGCGTTTATGAGTAAGGGGGTAAATCTTAAGTAAAACAAAACAAATTAACAATAAAAACCACATAAAACCTTATAATTCTGTTCTTTGAGTAGTGTTTATGAAAGACGCCATCTTGAATTTAACATGCAAACTTCTCTAAAACATTAAATGTAAGAAAACCAACAAACATTAAAGTTATTTATTTATGACATAATTTTTTAGTCCTATTTCCAACATTGTTGAAGGTCAAAGGATTTTAACCAATAAATTAGTAAATAAAGGCTAAATAAATAGTACTTATCGTCTGCGATACCTAGGTACAAAAACTATGAGTGCAAAGGTCCACTTTTGTACATTTTTTCTGTCCAATGCTCATTACAGACTAACACGCTATGAACAACACGTAATTCTTGGCATTCGATACTGTTAGCCCTTAACTTGTTTAGCGTACAACCCCCTAGTTCGCCCTCGAACGTCGACGCGACACAAAACAACGCCATGGCGGGAAATATACCATAAACATTAAAATGTGACAGTTAACCGTGTTGCTTTTGTTTCTCTGTGAAAAAAAAAGATGAGAGTAATTTTAAATTAAACTAAAAACGCGATGAAATTCTGCGATTGAAAATACTAAATAGTGCTTCCAGTTATGAAAATTTTAGTCGATTTTAAAAAGAAAATAGTTTGATATTATTTTATATATTTAATAATAATGATACACAATAGAACAGTTTATATATTGCCAAACGAATTATTACCAAAGAGATATAGCGACGAAAACAGGTAAAGTAAGCATGTAAAATTGTTTTAGAAATGGTTATTTTACTTTTTAATTTGGCATAATGCCAGCGAAGTTGTTGCATCTATCACTAAGAAAGTAAAATTATAAGTAATGCGACATTAGAATATTTTGCTCGTACCTAAGCATTAGGTATTAGTGTTTATAAATTCTAAAACTTTAAAAAGTTTTTTGTAATTATTGCATTCGTAGAACTTAAGGTTTAATAATGAATACCTTTTTAAAAGACTTTGTTTCTCAATCGAGAAGCTTTTTTTATTTCTTTTATGTAGTAAAAGATCGTAATTTAGAAGGTTAAATATCTTGACCTACTAATAAGAAACTGGCAAGTTTTTATTCTCAGGTAAACGTAGTTTTAGTCGATATTTACGACATACATACGATAGCCCTCCTCCTTTCCGTGTAGTGACGGAGTAAGAATACAATATTTCACCACCCCATCTCATCCCATGGGTGTCGTAAACACCGACTAAGGGATTATCATCTTAACGAAATAAAAAGAAGGAAAACTTAAAATTAAACCCTGTACCAATCCGTTTGACCCTCCATCACGGGAGGAGGCCCGTCCCTGCAGTGAGACATTTATGGGCTGTTATGATACGATAGCCCTGTGATGAAATATTGGCGATACTTTGTATTTTTAGACCATTATACATTAAATACTTACTTATCATGACTATTTCTGTTTGCGGATCACGCAAATAATTGTCTTCCGTGGGATTCGAACCCCCAACTTTGCGCACGGCAGCTGCGTATCCTTTGCCCCTTTGCCACCGAGGTAGTTAAATTCTTTGTGCTTGTTAAACTGAAATCAATTCGCAGTCCGGTAATCTTAAGAGGTCATCGATCCACCGAGTTAAGGACCTCTGCACAATTTGTTTACCGCGCTAACACTTCTACTTTGTATAGTATTGTTCATCACGGACTCCTAACGTAGCTTTCTAGTTTTGTACTTTTGACTGTCAGTATTCTGGGTCAGGAGGCAAAGAAAGGTGGTGGTCATGAAATAACTTCAGTTATTTGTTGTTTTAATTGCTTTGGTCACACCTGTGCGCTGGATGTATCGGAACTGATCCACAAACACTATTCGCTAGTGCAAATGTTTGAAAGCTTTTAGTTTGAGTGTATAGGGTCATGAATCCGACGGCCATTATATGACCCACCATAAACATCTTGTCAAGCATTGTCTCCAGTTTTAATAAGTTTATATTTCTGTAGCTATATAAAAAATGAAATGCTAAAACTTTGAGAACCACTATCTAAACCTAAACTAATTTTATTTCTTGTTTACATAAAATTAGTACCTTCAAAACAACAGTGCGGTACAGACTGCATTACACTTCGTAACGGTGACCCATTAACAAAATGACCTCGTCAACATTGCTTAACGTTATAATGTGAGCTAAATAGCCCGCACAACGCGGAGACTTATATTTTTTGTGGTGTTAAGTTTCGTGAAGCGGATACGGAGACCTTGCTTTGGCTACTTATTTCCTGTCGCCGATGACGGGTAAATATAGCAGTAGATTCTTGACTAAATTGTGTTTTTATGTAGAGGACACAGTGGACAGATGACCTAGTTAGAACTCCGGGGAACTGAGGGGTGTGGGAGGCACAGGAGCCCGTAAAGTGGAAATATTTGGAGGAGGCCTATGTCCAGTAGCGGACAACCAAAAACAAAACAAGCAAATAAATAAAAAATAACACTCACTCATTTTTAGTACAAAAGGCATTTATAGCGATTCCATCAATTCTTAATCGTTAATAAACTTCAAACTTCAAAATGCTTTATTTCATTAAATTTATCACAAATTGTTTGAAATCGTCTTTTAGAATTTACTTGAAATTGAAGCTATAGTTAAAATTATAGATCGACACAGACAAACGCCACAGCACTAAAAAAACCGCGTTGTATTGTCCAATGTAAATAAGAGAAGAAAAATAAAACCAATCTACTACTCAAATCTACTTGTCTGTCTGTGTTGATCCATAAATTCCAGTTTCCAAATGGTTGGGCCAATGAGAAGAAACCTGGCCAAGAAACTCATGGCAACTCTTTTAAAATTCGGTTGTTTACAATATTTCTTTTAACATAAATCATATACACAATTAAAATATTTGACAGTACCAGACAGGATAATATACCATTTATACATTATAAAAAATAATAATCAAAGAAAAGAAAAGTAGAAGACATGAGAACAAGCAAGACAGAAGAAGAAAAGAAAGGGAAAAAAAAGATAGAAAGTATACAATAGTACAATTAGAACTTAGAAATAAAATAATACAGTAGCACATATAATTATAAAAAGTGCATAAACTAGCATTATTTGAAACAGCCTGAGAATAGAAGCAGTTAATCCCAAGCCTTTTTATCATTCGTGTAATCTACAATAGTATAATATCCCTTTAGGATAAGTTTTTGTTTTACTACATTCTTAAATTTATTAAGACTTAGATCTTGGATATGATTCGGGATTTTATTATAGAATCGCACACATTGACCCTGAAATGAATTGTGTATTTTTTTTTTTTTTTAATATAGTATTTTTTTTACAAAAATCTAGCTAAATTGTCAGCTCTTAAGGGCCTTTACGTGGCTCACTAGCGCCGCCAATAGAAAAAAAATCATAATTCGCAAATAGGATAAATAATGTAAAATGTTGATAACAAAGTCTTGAGAAAAGGCAATAAATTATTAGTATAACACAGTCTCAACACTTTAAATGTTTTTCAATTAGTTCAATTTCACATTCGAAAAAAAAACGGCCGTTTTTGTTTATAATGCAATATTTATTTAATTGAAAAACATTTAAAGTGTTGAGACTGTGTTATACAAATACTTTATTGCCTTTTCTTGCCTTCTCAAGACTTTGTTATCAACATTTCACATTATTTATCCTATTTGCGAATTATGATTTTTTTTCTATTGGCGGCGCTAGTGAGCCCTATAAACGCTCTTAAGCTTTCCTTACAATCATGGTCTACCTGTAGATCAGTGATAGGGCTTGTTACCTATTAAACTCTATGGCACACTGGTTATAGTAGGTGACGGCTACGTAGTGGTTTCGGGATCGATTCCAACTCTACAAAAATATTGTGCATTCAATTGAATGTATGTAACTAAAACAAAAGTTATTCTATGTATAAATTACGTATGATTTTAATCCACAAAAAATATAAGTATTTTATCCAGTTGTCTATTAAACTTAGAACGCTGTTACTACCTACAAGTTCTGCTTTGTTCGAAACTAGAATACTTAGTGACAAGTATCATTAACAAACAACTTCTACCCTACAGATTTCCCCAAAGCACGAGCACAACTCCAAAACCGCCAGCGAGAACAAAGAAGCAAAAATCCGGGACCCCTGCATCAACAGAACCTTCCGAACCAAGATCTGTGGAACCAGAGGAGAAACCAAGAGACCCTAACTTTTGCCAACGTCTCATAGAAAAGTGTAAGGCGAAATGTTGTACTTGCTGTTCGAAAAAGGAAGGTAGTGAGGAAGAACAAGAAGCAGAAGTGGAAGAAGAGGAGGCAAAGGAGAAGAAAGGAGGTTTGATGAGTAAACTTAATTGCTGCAAAAAGAAAGTAGACGAAGAAATGGGGGAAGAAGAGATTAAAGACATAGAAAGGGCTGCTGGTAAAGTAAGTTAATTGTTTTACAAGTTGTATTTATACCACATCATAACAGCCCATCAATGTCCCACTGCAGGGACGGGCCTCCTCCCGTGCCGGAGAGATACTTGGCCTACTAATACCACGCTGGCCAGACGGATTGGTATAGGGTTTAATTTCAAGTTTTCCTTCTTTTTACTTCCCTAAGATAATATGGGATGAGATGGGGTGGTGACATATTGTGTTCTTACTCCGTCACCACACAGACTATTTATACCACATGGTAACGAGAAAACAGACCATCTAAGATGTGACGCGAGATGAGCTAGACAGGGCACAAAAACACTGGTTTGTTATTTATTTTTACATACCACAGTAAATAAAAATAAACGACACCTTTGAAGCTAAAATCCATAGCCGTTCAGGCTGCATAGTACACCAAACAATCATAATACATACTTTTTAAAAACATAACCCTCTTGGTGCAGTCGGGTAATACCTAGAGTAAAAAGATTGTTTAACTAAGCTAGCATTCAAATGCTAATTTTCATGATCAAGGTAACAACGTAAAGTATTTGCCTGAAATAACGAACTATTCCGCTTTCGTTCTTGGTTCTTAGAACTTAAACAATCTTGGAAAAGGAATTTTATGAAACACCATGTTTTCAAGGTCCTTTGCAGAAACGGTCTTCCGTATTTGGCGGGTTTACGCTAGCCAAATAGGTTGGTATTGGGTTGTGTAAAAGATTTTCTTCTTGACTAGAGAGACTGTCTGTTAATAGGTAGCTTACTAGTCGCCTTTTAAAACACCCATAAGATAGTCACTTTTAAGATAATCATTAGATAAATGGCTCAGTGGTAAGTCGGTCGCAGCAATAGTCAATGTTGTACCTTGTGTACACAAGGTCGCAGTTATGAACCTCACGCAAGCCAATTGTGTATGCGATGCACAAGTTATCCTAATCCTCTATGATCTTGTCTCCGTTAAATTATTGAGCCCTAGCATTGAAGAGCCTTTTCAATTTATTATTATTATTTTTTAATTTCTACAGGCTTCAATAGAATATGAATCAGAAACCAAACAGACCAGAAAACTTCGCGACATCTTCTGCGGTTGCTGTGGACGTCGGCGACGCGTTGCCGACACCACCGTGATGCCCCGGAATGTTGCTGAATCTATGTCGCCGGCTGCAGAGGAGACTGGATGCTGTGGGAGGAAGAAAAGGGTTGAGAGGAGGGATAGTATACTTAGTGATCGACCACCGGCCAGGTTAGGTTCTATTTCTATCTTGGGTCGTAGCTTGAAATACAACGAGCTTATAAAGAACAGTTACATAAACTTATCTGATCAGGTATCCTCGATATCATACCCAAAATCCATATATCAGTACAGAAGCGGTCCACTATACCGAACCGACTTATCAAGGCTTATGACATTGAGTATTTTTGACGACCTCTGTGGCGAAGAATTGCTGCGCCGAAGTTTTATGTTCGATCCCAGTGAACGCTAATGTTTGCCCACTTTGATACGAGTATATCTATGAATATATGTCCAAAAAAAGTAATTTATTATTAATAACCGTAGTCTCAGTCTAATATGTCACCACTCCATCTCATGCCATGGGTGTCGTAAAAACCGACTAAGGGACTATCCGTGAATATTATCTTTACGAAGTAAAAAGAAGGAAAACTTGAAATTAAACCCTGTACCAATCCGTCTGGCCAGCGTGGTGTTAGTAGGGCCAAGTATCCCTCCGTCACGGGAGGAGGCCCGTCCCTGCAGTGGGACATAAATGGGATGTTATGATGACGATGAACCGTAGTCCAAAATCGCATAGCACAACCTGAACTTAGTTTTCATCTAGATTTCTTAGTGGAATTTCTGAGGGTTAGCGTTTTTGTGTACACAACACGTAAACCCCTGTGTATCTCCGCAGTTGTTGCTCGCGCATGTGTTCATGGTTCCGCGGCGCGTGTCGACGCAACAACGACGGGTCTTCTAGCCGCCGCACCAGCATGTTCTCCAAGAACAAGAGCATGTCTCCTACTCTACCACCTGAGGTAATTATTGCTTTATCATTTTCCATTGCTTCATAATTTACAGCTTTTTCGAGAGATTTCCGAGAAGACTAATCACACATTACTTCTACTTTAAAATTGGCCGATTGTCTCTTTACAAAAGTCGATGTGTAATATTTACGGCCGGGTAACTGAACACAGGTTATAATTACATTAGTATAGGTACATGTGAAAATTATTACCCTACTAAGTAAATCAGCCAAGTACAATGCAAAATCTTTTGTTACAAAGAAAACAATCCCTCTTATAAATAAGTCGTAGAACCGTGTGAAGTCGTCGATATTTCACAGTTTGTAATCACAACCCTGTCACGCAATGTTAACCGGACCACATCAGCATATGACTCAAGGACTTACAACAAACTTATGAATAAGAATTGTAGGTCAATTGATGACCTGAAAAAATGTGGAAATATTTGGAGAATGCCTGTGGATAGCAGTGGATGTTTAATGGATGATATGGTGATGATTACCTAAGGGTGGCGCCGGGGCGTAGTGGTGGAAACTGAGGGTCACATCCACAAGTTAAATTATTTTTGAGCATGAATATAAATGTATGTTTAATAGTAAGCTGCTTGTTGGCATTGGGACCTCCATTACCCACTCAAATGTGGCAACAGGTGAGGAGAGGTTCTCGATGATGAATTAAAGAGACATGTTATCTGTCTTAAGTTCGTATATTGAATGTAATCATATATTCTTAATACTAAAGTACAATATTATTATATTAGGCTTACTAGCATATTTGACAGAGCGCGTGTAACCTAATTTATAATGTTACTGAGTAATCATTGCGAAATGTGTTTAAGGGTCTATACACACTACAGCTCCCCTGAAAAGAGGTGGCTACACACCCTCCTTTTTTTTTTCATAGTTTTAGTTTTGTTACACGGCTGTGAGAAGTATGCTCTTAAGTGCAAATGTTGCTTAATCTAAGAATTTTAAAAATTACAGTTAGTACAGGGTAAATTATGAAAAATAAAGGAAAATAAAAAAATATTTTTATTACTTATAAAATAATTTAGTATTATTCTTATGCACTAAACATTCATTATTTTTTTTTTTTAATTAAACATTGGGAGCTAAATCTTGTATTACTTCATATGGACCGTTATACAGTTTGTCAAATTTATTTCCGATTTCATTTTTTAATAATAATAAATCTCCTTTCTTATAAACTATTGGGTTACTATTACGATCATACTTTAATTTTCTTATCATTTTATTTTCTAACAAGTTATTCTTAGCATCTAAATGTGCTTTTTGCATTCTATATTTTAATTCTTTATAATAATCATCAAAGTTATACAAAGGTTCTACTTCTAAAGTTAAGTTACTGGGTAATTTACACACTTTACCAAAAACTAATTCAAATGGAGTGTACTGTGTCTCAGAGTGAATGCTTGTATTAAATGAAAAACACCAAAATGGTAACCAATCGCTCCAATCGACTTTGTTATTTTCGCATTGAATTCTAAGATATGCGGCTAAATGTTTATGTGTATTTTCAAGAGCTCCTAAAGTCTCATGATGATATGGCGTAGAACAATGTTTTTCTATGCTTAATAGTTTGCATGTTTCTGTCATGATAGATGACATGAACTCTGTACCTTTGTCGGTTAAAATCTTTCTGGGTACACCGTATCTTAATATAAAATTATTGACGAAACTTCTAGTTACAGATTCCGTATCTTTACGTGGTAAGGGGTATGCTTCAACGTATTTCGTTAAGTTACATTGAATGGTTAAAATATACTTATTACTATAGTTGTCTATGTCTAATGGTCCCATTAAATCTAAACTAATTATTTCGAATGCCGAGTTGGCTGTTGAAGTTATAGTCATTGGTTCTTTAATATTCCTACTTGTATACTTTTGTATTTGACAAGGTTTACAATGTTTGACATAATTTGATACGTCATTGCTCATACTAGTCCAAAAATAATATTTTTTAATATTATTTAACATTCGATTTATACCTGCATGTCCGCTAGTTGGCAAAATGTGAAAGTCATTAAGTATTACTCTTATTTCTTCCTTATCAGTTACTTTTATTATATCTCTAGTAACAAGAAAACGTAAATGGTTTTCAAAATGTTTCCTATTGCTCAATAAACATTTAATATAACTTGCATTGTGCTTATTTTTTATGATTAACAATTCGTTAATATCTACCTTTTGGCATAATTGTACTAAATCCCTCGCTAACACCTCATTGGTTGATAACGATCGGGTATCTAGACATATCGCGCATTGCGATGGCACAAAAATACATGAGCTGTCGTTTGACATAATATTCATTAAATTATTTTTATATTTTCGTATACTATTTTCCTCACAAAATATTAATTCTACTACGTCTTTTGGTTTTTTGAGAATTTCTACTACCGTAGGTTGATCAAGCCTATGGGTCGTAGAGCTCTCAGAAGTCTGTCTATCAGGGTAATCTTCAGTTACTCGTAACTTCTTTGATTGAGCACGGGTTAAGACTGAAACTTTCTTGTCTTGTAATTCTTTTAAATCTTTACACGTCCACAAGATTCGGCTTAATGCGTCTGCAGCTGCATTATTCCGACCTGCAACGTATTCTACTTCAAAGTCGTACTCTTCTAAATATAAACGAAATTTCATCAAACGGCTAGATGGATCTTTAAGGCCAAATAAATAAACTAATGGTCGGTGATCCGTAAAAATCTTAAATTTTCTACCGTAAATGTAAGGTCTAAAATGTTGTACCGCCCAAACTATAGCTAAAAGTTCTAGTTCTATAACTGGGTATCTAGTTTCAGCTGGTTTTAAACTGCGGCTAGCATAAGCAACAGTTTTGCCATTACTATTTGATAAAATAGCGCCTAAACCTATCTTAGATGCGTCTGTGTGCAATTGAAAAATGTTATCTTCGCTAAAATTTGGATAATCTAAAACTGGTGGATTCATTAGGGCTGATTTCAAATTAATAAAAGCAGTTTCGCATTTTTCTGACCATTTAAAAGTGACATTTTTCTTACATAATGCGTTTAAAGGATAAACAATACTCGCAAATGAATGTATAAACTTACGATAATAATTTGCAAACGCGACGAATCGTTTGACTTCGTCGACACATGTTGGTCGGGGAAATGAACTCATTACGGCAATTTTTGCTGGATCAGGAAATATACCATCTGATGTAATTTTATGCCCTAGGTATACAATATCTTTACGTAAGAACTCACATTTTATTGGATTTAGTTTTAAATTAACTTCTCTTAAACGATTTAATACGCTAATAAGATTGGAATTATGCGTTCTAATACTGTTTCCTATGATAATACAATCATCTAAATAAAGAAAACATTTTTCGTAGTTAAGGCCTGACATGGCTACGGTCATCAGTCTTGAGAAGACGCTGGCACTGGTCTTTAAGCCCATAGGACAGCGCTTCATTTGGTACTGTTTACCGGCTGTGAATGCAGTACATTTACGCGAATCTTCATCTAAAGAAAGTTGATACATCTTGTTTAAACAAAATGACGTGTATTTACGCGAATCAGGACTAAGTGACAGTTGATAATAAGATTGAGAAAGATCTAATTTCGAAAAATAAATGCTACCAGATAAAGAATCTAAAATATCTGTTATATTGGGTAACGGAAACTTGTCGTCTTTTATTTTGTTATTTAATTGCCTGTAATCAATTACAAGTCTCCATTTTTTCTCATTTGATCTATCAGCTTTCTTTGGAACCAATAATACAGGACTGGACCATTCTGAGACGGTCTCTTCAATAATATCGTTGTCTAACATTTCTTGAACTTGTTTTGCTATCTCACTTTTTAATGACTGAGGGATCCTATAAGGTTTGACATACACTGGAGTCGAGTTGTCTTTCAAAGTTATGCTATGTTGCATTAAATTTGTAACAGATAGTTTATCTCCTGGTAAATGGAATACATCTGAGTATTTAGCACAGATTTCTTCGATACTAAGTTTTTCCTCTTTGTTCAAATAATTTAAATTAAGTAAATTAAATAAAGTTTTGACTCGTTCAACGTTTTTGTTGTTTTGTTGATTAAAGTGGCAAATATCAAATCTAGATATTGAGTGAACTTCAACGTTCGATAAGTTAATTGTTATATCTATGTTCTTTGTATTTAAAATTCTGACAGGAATGTAACCTTTTTGCGGTTTTGCAATCATTCCGGCTACAAAAACTCCTTCTTCAATCTCTTTCGCTAAAATGACACTATCTTCTTGTGAAGTACATGGTATATACTTAATTATTTCGCAACGCGGCGGAATAGAGTATAAGTATTTATCTTCTAATGGTGAAAAATGAATGTATACTGTATCACTCAGAGTTGATAATCGTAGTGAATTACTCTCATAGTCAATTAAAGCTTTATAACGCTTAAAAAAAATTATCACCTAATATACCATTGCTAGAACATGACATGTTCTTGAAAACATAAAACTTTTGTCGAAAAGTAATACCTTCGTATTTTAAATTCAAGAATAAATATCCTTCGGAAGTTAATTTTCCACTAACACCTTTAATAACAGTGTTATAAACATTTAAATGTTTCATATATTCGCGATTATCGCATAACCACTCGTATTTCAAAACACAGAGGCTAGCGCCGCTATCTACTAATAAAGATATCTTATTATTACTTCCATCTAAATTTAAACTAATTATACTTCTACTATTACAACTAAGTATAAAGTGTTCGTTATTACTCAGTGTGGGCACGAAAAAACTCACTATCCGGTGCATTTTCAGTACGTTCGTTTGTATTATGAACTGTGTTCACTTGGTTGTGCGACGTTTGTGAACGGTTTGTGTACGTACGTGGCGAATGAAATTGCGAATTATGATTAAATGAGGGCCGACGATAGCCGTGGACACCGTGACCACGACCTCGTGAAGGTGGAGGTCCTCCTCTAGCATTGTTAGAATACGGTCTAGGATTATTAAAATTGTTTTTATAACTAAAATTATTTTTATTATTGTTTGACATACCTCTATTATTACGAAAACGGTGATATTGCGAATGAGAAATTCTCATAACCTGGCGGTCATTGCTTGGTGATAAGCTGTGTTCGTCTAAAGCTGTACGGATAGCTTCTGGAAGGGAAAGAAATTGACGAGATGCTATAATTGTACTGAGGCGAGAGTCGTTCAGTCCGTCGGCAAAACGTTTTATAGCTACCTTTTCGTTGATTGGACGAAGTACTTCATATTTACTGCTATCTCCGTCAGTTTGAGCTATGGTTAGTTTGGCAAATAAATTTTCTAAATCAGAGCCAAAATTTTCAATAGACCTATGTCCTTGACGTGCTGATTGTAACTGAGATAAAAGAGCTACAGTTGATTTTTTGGGGATTAAATAATTACGTATATCTTCTGACAAACTAGACACAGTTATGTAGGTAGGTTTTAATCGGAGCTTTGCACTGGGAGAAAGTCTTGTTTTTAATACGAATTCTATTAATTGTTCTTTGCCTGAGTCGTTTAACATCTTACTGTATAATTCTATACCATCTAATAATTGCATTGTAACCTCTTCTTTACCTGTCATAATAGGAAGCAACGCAATAGCGGATTTTATATCAAAATTCGACATTTTTGTAATATTTTCTGAACTACAACTAGAATCAACGCTAATCAATACCTTAATTTGCTTATATGTTTTATTAATTTCGTCTATCAGATCTTGGATTATGGTTACTTCTTGACTACTTAACTTAGAACTTTCAAATTTACTATTAATCTGTGACACAATACCCTCTAATTTGCTATATTCAGATTTAGCTTCGTTATATTTAGTAAATGCTAAATCGGTTTGACGTTTTTCTGGTCCAAGTTTGACTAAATACTGTTTGAAATACTTTAATTTATCTAATAAGTCTAATAAATCTTGGTGCATGGCTATACAAAAAATTCAAAATTAAAATATTAATACATGACCTACTTGTTACAATTAGCATCGCGGCTATGTTGGCTTGTGTGGAGTGCTGATGTGACGTAATCTGACGCGGTCTGACATGGTGCGTCGCGTGGAGCGCTGGGCAGCAAAGGGTACGATGTGGATAACAGCCTGCTGGTGATGGATGACACGATGTCTTGATTGGGCCGGGCGTTTCCCTGGACACCTCGAACATGGGCCGGGATTTCCCTGGACACCTCCTAGTATGTGGACCGGGCTATACCCTGGATACCATCCTTGTCCCGTACGCTTCTTTCTTGCAATTATTTCTGGTTTATAAAATCGTATGGAAAATAGTCTTCATTTTTCTGTATTTTTTTGGTAAAAGGATGAATGTAGTCTTCGTTGTATCGGTAAATCTTAAGTCTTCATAATGGTATTTTCTTAGTTTTTCTTCATTTGTGCGGCATTGTGTCTTCATAGATTGTTGAAGGCAGGGTCGCCATGTGGCAACAGGTGAGGAGAGGTTCTCGATGATGAATTAAAGAGACATGTTATCTGTCTTAAGTTCGTATATTGAATGTAATCATATATTCTTAATACTAAAGTACAATATTATTATATTAGGCTTACTAGCATATTTGACAGAGCGCGTGTAACCTAATTTATAATGTTACTGAGTAATCATTGCGAAATGTGTTTAAGGGTCTATACACACTACACAAATAATACCATTGAATAACTACTGTTTTATTATTTTATTATGTTCTCGTGTGGTAACGGAGTAAGAATACAGTGTGTCACCACCCCATCTCATCCCATGGGTGTCGTAAAAACCGGCTAAGGGACTATCCGTCAATATTATTTCTACGTAATAAAAAGAAGGAAAGCTTGAAATTAAACCCTATACCAATCCGTTTGGCCAGCGTGGTATTAGTAGGCCAAGTATCTCTTCGTCACGGGAGGAGGCCCGTCCCTGCAGTGGGACATTATTGGGCTGTTATGATGATGATGATGATTATGTTTTTTAATTACTGGAGTTCCGTAATTATTTAACAAGCGGCGAACTAACGTTTTCGCATAGTGAAAGACTTATACAGAGGGTGTACAAAAACAGAGTTAAATGGAAAAATAATTGCAA
The DNA here is from genome assembly GCA_905475405.1 of Schrankia costaestrigalis. Classification (NCBI taxonomy): domain Eukaryota; kingdom Metazoa; phylum Arthropoda; class Insecta; order Lepidoptera; family Erebidae; genus Schrankia; species Schrankia costaestrigalis. The sequence continues at coordinate 11,190,698 of FR997852.1, read as the reverse complement.
GAACACTTAAAGCTAATGGGGTCACTCTTACTTAAGTACTACTACTAAAAAACCGTATGATTATTTTTCTATTATTTATTTATTTAAAAACTTTATCTATACTAATATTATAAAGAGGTAAAGTTTGTGTGATTGTGTGTTTGTGACGTTGTAGGGGGTAATCTCTGGATCTAATAAACCAATTTTAAAAATTATTTTTGTGTAGAATAGTCCATTTATTGGGGAGTGTCATAGGCTATATAGTATCACGCTATGACTAATAGAAGTGGAGCAATAATGAAATATGTTTAAAAAAAGGACACGTTTTTTTCGCCGCCCAACGAAGTGGGCACGGGTCAGCTAGTGTATTTATAAAAAGGTACAAAGGCAAACTTAATGCCACAGGCTTTCTCAAGCCAACCTGCTACATTGTAAAAGAAAATAAAAAATATAACAGTCAACAGGCGTTCGTTAAGGGTAATTACGTGACTTATAGAATGAATCACGCTTTTTCTTACAAGGGGTGGGTTAAGGTGTAGGTATTATTACGTACTTATATCGTTAGCTAGGATAGATTAGAGTTACTATAGGTAGTTTAGTCATCATGATCCGAGTGTGGAATCGTGTAAAAGAGACCTGGAGCCTAGGGTCTGATTTATTTCTGATTAACTTCGCTAAATATTCAGCGTCTTTAATTAAGATAACTCATATCCGTCTTTACTACGTCAAACTACTTAGGTCTATCCCTTTTGCTTGCGCCCTGGGAGGTGGTACAGCAAGACATTTATTTTATTTACATTTATACTATTTACCAGATAACCTAAACTAAATAATAGCAAAATAAAAAGTACGTCCTAGGAACCAAACCTGACACCTCTACAAAACACACACTTAAACCACCATGGCAGAAACAAAGCTACAAACATTGCGTGCTAAATAACGTGTTTTATAAATAAATGAAATTAATTTCTTCACGTGAGTTCTTTTGTGATGATTATTATCGTTTTTACTTAGTAATGTTATAATTAAAAGTGCTTTTACTATTTATAAAATATGGGTTAGTCTACAAGGACGGACACAACAATAAGCACAAGAAATCGATGACATTTATAAAAGAGTATGCATTAGTAAATTTGAAATGGCAGTATCTATTCGACTTTTGCTACAAACGTGTTAAAAAAAGTTTGACGATAATACTCTTTAAAGAAATCCCATAAAAAAAAGGAAAATATTAAGTTTTTTTTGCGTGTCGTGCGTGTTTTGTGTAATAATTTGAAACCAATTGTTAAATCTTTAATATACTTGATATAATATAAGTATACTTAGTAAAAACAAATTTTCTATGGTATAAATTAATTAATAAACTAAAAATATAATGATAAAATACTAACAATAATTTTATTTGTATTGCACATAAACATAGTTTTATTTGACACTAATTTTATTACCGCGAAATAATTAAACTGTTAACTTTTAAATTAAGATTTTTACAACTGGCACTTAAAACAAAACATAATATAAAATAAAAAATAATTTATGAAAGAGTAGAATTGTTTTAACCTAATTTTTAATGTGTTTACGCCAGTAAAGGAATAAGTGATTTTATGTTCAAGGAAGTTATAATGTACGAGTAAAAGTAATGTTAAAAAACTACAATAAAAAATCTAGTCTAAGACAAATGCGAAACATATACTTAATTCCGTCCCTCCAAAACTATCTACACAGTTTACCACACAAACTTTATTCACAAAACCCGAACTACCCGCAAATAACTATAAGTGACCACAAGATGGCGGATAAAATGGCGTCAGATACTTTGCCGCCAATAGTAGTACAAGATGCGTCGCCTAGACGTTCGCCAAGACCATCGCCTAGGGGTTCTCCTAGACCGTCACCGTTGCCTAGTTCTAGGAAGACGTCAAAGATTCTTATAACTACAGATCTGATGAAAAGAGATATTGATATTGAAGAAGAAGTAGAGGTAAAGGTTTTTTAACTATAACTGACGTAAAGGGTTGAAAGGGGGGAAGAATATGAAAGGGTAGTAGGGTGTACAATTCGGCTTCTGACCCACTCATAAACAAGTGAATAGCTCTAATAATAGTGACGACCTCTGTGGCGCAGTCGGTTTATTACATGGCTGCTACGCAGAGGTCTCGGATTCGATTCCCGCTCAATGCAAATCTTTGTGTGCATAAACATGATTGTTTGCATTGGTCTGAGTGTTTTCTATGTATAATATGTATATACATATTTACAAAAAAAAAAAATTAAGTATGTTTATCCGTTGTCTAGTACACATAGTACCTACAAGCTTTGATTAGTTTGGGACTAGGTGGCGCTGTTTGAATGTGTGAGAATTATTTATCTATGCTGACGAAAAGGGTTGAAGGGAGGGAAGAACATGAAAGGGAAGGAGGGTGTACAATTCGGCCTCTCATAAACAAGTGAATAGCGGGCTGTTACTATCATTATATTTTTTATGCCATCAACATCATATTCTATTCCATTAACGTCATCTCCGTGTGATGGACGGAGTAAGAATACAATATGTCACCACGCCATCTCATCCCAAGGGTGTCGTAAAAACCGACTAAAGGACTATCCGTCAATATTATCTTTAAGTAATAAAAAGAAGGAAAATTTTAAATTAAACCCTATACCAATCCGTTTGGCCAGTTTGGTATTAGTAGGCCAAGTATCCCTCCGTCACTGGAGGAGGCCAGTCCCTGCAGTGGGACATTAATGTTATGATGATGATGATGAACATTATATTAGCCAACAGACGTCTACTGGGACATAAGACCCCATTTAATAATTCCACTTTCCCCTTTAATGTGTCTTTCTTATCCATCGGATTACATCATACCGACATACCGTAACTTTTCGTTATTCGGAGAAGAGTTTTCGAATGACTAGCCAGATGGGTATGGCTTTATCTCAGGTTTTCCTTTCGTTTTTTTTTGTAGATATAACATTTACAAGTGTTTTCTCTGTCACCTTCTACGATCATCATAACAGCTCATTAATGTCCCACTCCCGGGCCTCCTCCCGTGACGGAGGGATACTTGGCCTACTTATACCACGCTGGCCAGACGGATTGGTATAGGGTTTAAGTTTTCCTTCTTTTTATTTCGTAAAGTTAATATTTACGAATAGTCCCTTAGTCGGCTTTTACGACAGATGGGGTGGTGACATATTGTATTCTTACTCCGTCAACACACGGATGGCCGTCACGATGGATGGTAATTAAGATACCTTATCAAAGACACCAAATACCTATTCTTACACCGTCGGTCGCCACAAAAAAAAATTTAATCTTTTTTCTTTTGTAGGACACAAGAACGAAACTAGACACATCTCTAGTGGAACACACGAGTATGATGCGAGGAGCCATTCCGATTCTACCCATAGTGCTGGCGTACTTCTGTCTTCTGTGCAACATCGTTATACCGGGACTAGGTAATGTATACCTTACTTGACTGACCTAAAGTTATCTTTTACAGAATTTCGCGCATTTAAAAGGACTAAGAAAACAGCTGCTCCGACATTTAGTTAAAAAAATCGGTTTGTGTGCCATTTGCAGCAACTTCACGTGGCGCAACTTGGATTGCACGTACTTGTACATCTTTTCAGTCACAACTCTACTGGCAGAGTGGTCGTAATCATCATGTTAGGTTAGACCCATCAGCATTCTTCTCGCACTGTAACCCTCTGCGTGTAATGGTTGAGTGAACCATTCAATGTTATTTTTAATTGGTCTGATTAGCGCATTGATGATATTCCGCTGGCACACGGGCGAGTTTTTCCACTGATGTATAATTTCGATTTCATCTTTCCTTAAACCAAACTCTGCAAGAATGAGCCTACACCAGTGAAGCTGAGACGTGACGTACGCATATAATAACCCCGCCCTCCTCAGGATAACAATGATTGTGATTGACATCTTGTGTTCTTATAGATATCGCGTTATCATATTCTAAATCTTAGGGCCATATCATTTCTCTATATCTATCTCGCTTGCACTTACGTGTCTTTTATTCTTAGGTATATACCTATTATCACATTTTGGAGTAGTCACATGTCACTTGATGCATAATCGTTCTAACTTCTTAGGTTTTATCTCTTCTCTTAATTTATTCTTAACTATGTCTTTTATGTTCAGGTTCAACATTGAGCGGTTTGTTCTGCCTCTGCTTCGGTATACCAAGGTTCGGAATTTACGATGGAGCCAAACACAGGATAGGTAAGAGTTAACTTATTAGTCACATCCTTTTAATATCAGTTACTTATTAATATACTATTTTTCGTATCTTATGGGTACGGTGACGTTTAGTATTTGTCATTACTAGAGATGTAGTAACACTAAAATCGTTTTTAAAAATACCGATTATATATCTAACCGATATACTTAATTTACAAACAAGAATAAATCGATTATAGGTACAAAATAAGAAACTAATCATTTTTAAATATTTATTAATTATGCCGAATCAATGCGTGATTCATCTGATGAACAGCTTGATGAATTACTTGATTCGTCACTTACATGACATAATAAGTAAAAATCTACTGAATTGTCTAATCTGATGTCTCTTCCTCTCACTGTCATGAAGTACCTATTAGATTTTTGTTTTTTCCAATCATCGGCAGTTACGTGGTCACAGGTCTCTTTTAATAATGACATCATCAAGATTTTACCGCTATGACGTACGAATCCGGCCAAAAAAAAAACTTGCAGCCTATCCTCGTAAAAACTAATATTGAGTTTTAAGACAACTGAAATTATTATATTATTTTCTATGATTATAAAAAAAAGTTTAATCGATTTAATCAATTTTATAAAAAAACCATTCGATTTTAACAATTTTATTGTGTCAATCTCTATTGAAATTCGATCCGAGTCGCGCATACGATTTTAAAATTTATATGTTTATATTTTACATATTAAGGTTGAACATGGAATATAAAACAAATATTTCATATAATTTAATTATAATATATTTATATTAACGTCTAAATAATATTTTTAATTTTTTATCAGTTCGGATTCATAAATTGATAGCTTTTATTTTTAAATTCTACAAAAGTAAATTAAGTAACATGGAAAAGATCAAATGTCACCGTACCTTTCCTATCTGATAAAGATTATAGTAAATATTTCATTCGTACAATATTTTTTTTATTTTAAATCAATATTACAATGTTACTCGTCTATTCGTTAATACAAAACTGTCATGCTTTTGGTGTAACTCCAATTAAAAAAAACAGTTCTTGTTGAAACACTCTTTAGCTGGACTTCGCTCAACATTTCTGGCAACATTATTGACATGAGAACGTCGTGTCGCGCGATGTCGCCAGATATGTCAGGTGAAAACGGCCGACTTCGCTTGACATGTCGTGGAACATTTGTCCTCTAGTGTATATTTGCCTTTAACTTGGACATTTTGAATAGAATTATAAATCAATGTTCCTTTTCATTTCCATTTAACAATTCAATTCCCTAATGTCAAGCCAATCCCAAAGCGTTCCTATCTTCGCTGCAATCCTGATTAATATACCACAATATGATTGTTTAAGGCTCGTTCGTGATCAACTTAGTGGTGGGATGTAGTCAGCTGTTCACGGTGCTGTTCTGTCTGGTGGGATGGGGCTGGTCTATATGGTGGGGAGTCATAATGGTCAAAACTTCACGTGAGTTTTTTTTTATAGTTTTGTCAGATATTACCTCATTTCTTGGAGGTAAAATAAGTTGTGCGACGGATCGTCAATTAATGAGAAATTTTAGACCTTCGTTTCAAAAGGCGTTTAAGAGACGCTTGGCGCAAAACCCGTTTACAACCCCTCTGGGATGCGTGAAAGCTCCAAAGAGTACAAAAATTACCGAACTACTCAAACTAAAGCCCGATTTACACATCGACAAGTACAGTAGCGAGTTAATTTACTTAACTCGCCAAAAATAGGATGGAGATCTATTTAAATCAACTTAATCAACAACTTACTACTTAACTCGCTACTGTACTTGTCGATGTGTAAATCAGGCTTTAGTTAGAGTAGTTCGGTAATTTTTGTACTCTTTGGAGCTTGCACGCATCCCAGAGTGGTTGTAAACGGGTTTTGCGCTAAGCGCCTCATAAACGCCTTTTACGACACCTTATAGATATTCTGTATTTTAGTCTGTAACCATAAAAATAATTACCATATTTGACGACCTTATTGGCGTAGTTGTTATATTACATGGCTGCTACGCTGAGGACTCGGGTTCGATTCCCGCTCAATGCGAATCTTTGTGTGCATCATCATGATTGTTTGCATTGTTCCGGGTGTTTTCTATATTTTATAATATGTACATACCTATGTAGTTTAAAAAAAAATAAGTATGTGTTATCGGTTGTTTAGTACCCATATTACAAGCTCTGCTTAGTTTGGGACTTGAGGGCGTTGTGTTTATTAAACAAAACATTGTTTTTAATTCACAGTAAAATATCGTAAACTAAAACGAGAAGCTGCAGAGGCCGAGGCAGAGGCTGCTCCTCCTGTGACCACAAACAATCACGCGCGCGCATAACACCCGCCATCTTTAATATAACGTTATAAATAGCTGCTATTAAATTAAAGCAATTTGTCATAACAGCTATGATAAACCGGTTATAATGAGTTTGCGTTTGCAAGGAAGATTTTGTGACAGATTTTTTAGATTGTGAGGGTTTAATTCGAAACTATTTTACTTTTTAGGAAGATAAAAAAAAAATTATAACAAATTTCTTTAAAGGAAATTTAACAGATTTTTTCTAACATGTTGTAATTTTATTTCTCTATGCTTCTAGAAAGAGTAATAAAATAAAGAGAACAGAGTTAATTGATTTATAACATTTATAAAATTGCAAATGTCTTATACTTTACTGGGGAGGAACAGTATTAATCGTAATAAAAGTAATTGAAATATGAAATGATTTTACATGAAAAAGACTAAGGATATGATTGTGTAAATAATGAATACGAAAGGATTGTTAAAATAAATAATTTATCGGTGAAATCTCTTTATTACCATTGTGACGAGCAGTTTTGTGAAATCTTTCTACTGCCTTGATTCTAAAAATTGTAAATAAAATAGGCTAATTTGGTAAAAATAACGTTAAAGAATTTATCTTGAAAATTTTTTGAAAAGTAGAAATATTTGATACATATTAAAAAGAAATTTCTGTTTATCTGCTGGACAGATTTTTACCAGCCAGTGCTGGTTGTTAATTATCAACTTCCATACGAAGTTTTCCCGCAAAATTGCGAATATTTTTAACTTATATTGATAGTTACTTAATGTATATCATATGGGCCCCAAGTGCTTCTATAAATAGTATTATTAACATTATAATTATAGTTTTAAGTAAGTAATGGTAAAGACGATATGGTACAGAACAATTTGGTTTTTGAATTAACAATTCCTCGAAAAAAACATATCTAAAAAATAAGTATTGGAAATTATTGGGAACATGGCACATTATTTTCTTTATCATATCGTCGTAATAAAACTTTTAAATCTAAGCAACTTTTGTATATGACCAAACTGATATTTCTAATGTAGCAACATGTTTAAAATAATTATCTAATAACGTAACGTAAAGAGAAGTTTTTTGACATTTTTCCATTTAACGCGCTATATTATAGAACGTGGTATATAATATTGTAACATTATAATTTAATAATATATTGAAATAATAGATTTTATTGTATTATAAATATAATTTGATAGCGATTTATAGTCGTTTCATTTCGAAAAAGTGTTGACATATTGAGAAAAGAAGCTGTTTTGATTGATTAACCATTCAAAGAGAACGATAAACTGGCCTTATAAATAAGTTAATTGTTTAACTTTTAATTATGTATTAGAATCAAGAAATTTCTTTTCGGAATGGATCAAGAATAGAAATTATGACTACAAGTTTAAATTACTGTACTTATTACTTGTATAATTTAATAATTTTCGTTTATTATACCAACATAAAACCAATCTTATTTTTATAAACTTAAAATACTCTGTACTCTGTACAGCAGACGCATTATAAAAATAGCTGTTTGGTTATAACGTTCTTATAACCGAATCCATTTAAAAGCTATTTCTTGTAGCTGCTATGTAGGAGTTACGTACATTTACTAAATGACCTATTTGTTTTTTAAAATTAATAATTATGATATTTATATAAAAGTTCTTCCAGTACAACTTATGTTATTAATTGTTATTAAGTTGATTATACAGTTATTATTAATATAGTTGCTTGTACAAGAAATAATCAATAAAAATGATTTTAATTTAATTTTGTTATTTCATTTTGTCCGTGTGGTGACGGAATAAGAATACAATATGTCACCACCCCATCTCACTCATGGGTGTCGTACAAACCGACTATCCGTAAATATTATTTTTACAAAAAAAGGAAAACTTGAAATTAAACCCTATACCAATCCGTCTGGCCAGTGTGGTATTACTAGGCCAAGTATCACTCCGTCACGGGAGGAGGCCCGTCCCTGCAGTGGGACATTAATGGGCTGTTATGATGATAGTTGCTTGTACAAGAAATAATCAATAAAAATGATTTTAATTTAATTTTGGTAAGTATTTCATTTTGTCCGTGTCCCTAAAAGTGTACTTCCAAGATTTTTTTAATTTATTTTATAGGCTTTGTCGCTTAGCGACCACATAGCCTATTTTGTCCGTGTCCCTAAAAGTGTACTATGTGTATTTTTCAAATTGATTCTTTATTCAATCAAACGATTAGTATTTATCGCTGGAGATAGGGCTCTTTTGGAGTCTGTATAAAAATAAAACTCAAAACATTTAGAATATCACTTTATTTCATTAGGGGTCCATATTTGTAATAAATAGCATTATAGTACAACAATATTAGACGATGATGGCTTGGCTTATAACTTATTTGCACTTGACTACTCATTACCGTGTCACAGCTAATACAATATTACTATTTAAACTCATTTTAAGTTCGCGCCATCTTACTCGACCGGCTAGAAGTTAGCTATCAGAGGAGTTAGCGCAAGTACAAGAACTAAGAAAACACGCACTTTCTGCCATTCAGTTCCAATATTGACATCTGCGCAGTCTTTTGCAACAACTTCAACGCGGTCGAGTTAGATTGTGCGTACTGTATATACACATGTATGACAAATACTTCTATGTGGTGATGGGTTAAGACTATGTGGTGTTGCTACGGGATCTGATTACACAGCTGTTGTGAAGTTAAGCTTGTATACACTATCTCCACGTAAAAAAAACGAAGAAAAAGGGATATAGAAGCCTATACCATGCGTTTGGGTAGCTGTTTGTACCAATACGCCAACTTATACCACACTGGTTAGGCCAATTGGTAAAAATATTAGTAAAAAAATAATTCTACACTATATCTGTGTAGCATTTCCCTTAGTCACTTTTTACGATAAAAATAGGATAAGATAAAACCTTGACATTATGTTGTCTTGCTCGTAAAATACTTGTCATACACGATAATGGTCAGTTTACAGAAACACATCAAGACTACCACTGGTTATAATATTTAAGCTATTGATCGTATATCGGTTTAATATTAGAAGTAACATTATAACCTTCACTTAGCGCGATCTAGTTTAAAAATGGGCAACTTACGAACATACTTATACGGGTATATGAAATTTTAACTCAAGGTAACTTCACTAAGCAGAAACAAAATTTATTGAAAAATACCCATACCGTTAAAAGATATAACCTTTTAAATATGCACTTTTTCTACCTATTTTCGTTGTAAAATTGAATGTAAAGTTGTAATGATGAGTTAATTTTTATTTTATAATTGATTTTTACATTATAAAAAAAAATTATAAAACGCTTGGAAAATAAAAATGTGTTTTACTCGTTTCAATACGTACGAATTTTCGTTTTTTTTTTGTTTCTGCAAAGGAAAGTTATGACTAACCATTTGTTGTAATTTACACGCCATTCTCATGTACATCCTCTATAAAAAAAACCATTAAACTTCCAATATTAAATCGATAAACACAAAGGCATATTTATATTATATACTAGACATTTTGTATATACACAAATTAATTAAATAATATAGTAACTATTCAAAGTTTTATAACTGCTCTGAAGTTAGCTAAGAACGAAAATTAAAGTTCCGAAGTTAAGCTTAGCTTAGCTACTTCCTGAAATATACTGCAAAAACATTATCATAAAAACTTTACAACCGGGTAACCTAGATGGCGTTGTCTATTGAATGGCGTATCTTGCAAGACAATGAACTGATTTGGATATGGCAGACAAGAAGTTAAGTTTTTCCGCTCGATTTAGACTCCTCACACGGTGGACCGACGACCGGGTTAGGACGGCGGGAAACCGTTGGATGAGGGAAACACAGGACCGAACAAGGTGGCAATACTTGGAGGAGGCCTATGTCTAGCAGTGGACGTCGATTGGCTGATATGATCAAGGTAGTCTGAGGTGTTTACCCCAGAAAAGACATAGGTTTAAATACTGCCTCGCACTTTATTTTTTATATTCACTATATTTACTGCCTCGCACTTTATTTTTTATATTCACTATATTTACTGCCTCGCACTTTATTTTTTATATTCACTATATTTTGATTTGGTATTCAGCGTATTTGTAATCTTTCGAGCAGTTAAAAACTTTGAATACTACTACAACTACAAATGAAAAGTATAAAAGAACTGACAAATTGTATTTATTATATATCTATTACGTAGATAATGGCTTCGGAAGTTCCATAGCGACTTGCATTTTAGCAACATATCAACTTATACAAATTTAAACAAAAATGACTCTTATTACAAAGGTGATAAGGTATACGAGTGTTTTGGTTGACGTATAAAAATTATCATTTTTAAATATTATACTGTTTAAGTAAAAGGTCGTGTATGCGGTTTCCGAGCTCAAGGTTCCAATCCTAAGCAAGATATTTATTTGTGTGATCTACATGTTATTATTATTTAAATATTTTTATTGCCTGAATGTTCTTTTTAAAGCACTAAACCGACCCTAGGGATCGGTACAGAAGTTTTAATGCAAACAAGGAACATCCAGGGTCAAAACATTCATTCGCAGATCACAACCAATTGACTTGCGTAGATCGAACCCCAGATTCCGCTTTGAACAGAAATTCCATTAAATTTTTAGCTTCATACAGTTTTAACAACATTTTTTTGTGTAACGATTAAACCGAAAACCAGAACATCTATCAAGAGATCACACTAATTTCAACAGAATACACTCATGTAATAAACATATAATATTATTATTTAAACTAATACATTATAATAGAATACACCGATAGCCATTTATATTTACAAAAAGGGACAATCATTTTTTTTAGTTAAAAATTGCACATTTTGCGAAACTTTTCACACATAAGTTCAATTTAGCACCGGCCGATTAGAATCGCCATACATGTTACTACAAGTCATTAGGTTTTTTGAGGCAGGTATTATTATGCTAGCCCCTCGAAACCCCGGTGGTTTAAGAAACACCGTGGGTTTGAATTGGTGGACCAGTTTCAGAGTTGGAGAAATAACTAGTTATAAGATACTAACACTTTTTGGTTCTGTTTTTTTCTTTTTTCATATTATATCATAATTATTACAGTGAATATCATGCGCATCATCATATATGATGATGTGCGAAATAAGTAATGTTTAGCGTGATTACAGTATTACATCAATTATAATCACATAAGTACTTAGGAAAAGACTGGATCCCACAACACAGAGTATCTTAGTGTTAGTAAGTAATCATTTATGTAGTATAGTTTAGTATAATATAGTATTGTAATCGCTTGTACTAATATTAGTTTCAAATAAAGATTTTCATTTTTAACAATTGTGGATAGACAGGCACCAAATATCACGTTAAAAAAAGTCAGTTTTTTGTTTCTTTAAATTTTGCTCGGTTAAGCTGTTATACTAAATTTCGAATGACACATATTGGCAATTACAGTTAAAGGTGTAAAATGTGGCGGAATTTTTTTACACTAAAATATATTTCTTTATTAAAAAAAAATGTGTTTACTGTCATTTTTTGTAATAGAATTAAAAATGAAAAAGTGATAAAAAAATTTTAACACTTGAGATATTATATTCTACTATGTGGTAAGTGGAAACTTTTGGAGAAGGCCTATGTCTAGCAGTGGACGTCCATAGGCTGATATGGATGGATGGATGGATGTGGTAAGTAGAAATACTTGGTGGAGGTCTATTTCTAGGAGTGGACGTCCCTTAAAAACCTTGAACGACTTGTAGACACATAGTATAAAGCTTTAAACATTTTAAAAATTCTGCTAAAAGCAACTAAAACGACTCAGGGGCAAGATTACATTACGACTGCATTCAAATAAATATATTATCTACAAAACTAAAATAAGAAAAAAAAATCATCATCATCATCACTATTATTATTTACATTTAAAATTTAAAAAAAAAGAAATTGATCGTCATTAAAATGTCTACTTAAAAAATAAAAATAAAATAAAAATAATAATAACTATTACCATTTGTTACACAAGTCCATAAAATCTTATGGCATATTGTACTTATATATCACCATTTATCTAAATAGGGGGTAATGTTAAAATAATAAAAAAAAAAACAAAAAAAAATATTCTTTGGTAAACCTATACCAAAAATAAAAATTAAAACCTCGTGTTTTTTTTAAACCTAATTTTATTGGTTCTAAACTAAATAAGCCTCGTACGAATTCTGCGATTATTTGTTATATTTTATTATTATTAATTAAATTGATATTATTTATTTTTCATTATAAATTTTGGTGCGTATTGGTAGAACCTATGTCAAGGCTGTGAGAAACGGTTAATTGATCGATTGTTTAAAATAATAATATTATTATCTTTTACTAATAATAAATAATATTCGCATATTATTATAATTAATTAATCTATGTGATCTTTGCCTGGTGCGGATGACACAAGATTCGACCAAAAACATGTTACTTACCGAATACTCAAACGTCTGTTAAAGTAAAGCGGCGCTTAAACTAGACATTTGTAGGAGAATTTCTAGTTAAGCGCTGCTTTACTTTGACAGACGTTTGAGTATTAGGCCGTTAGTCAGAAGTTTAAAACATTTTTTTATCATTAATTAAGTAACGGACTTCCGCAAAATAAATAAACAAAAATAATAATGCAGCGTACGTTAACAAATTTAGTTTAGAACCATATTATTATAATAATACACATCCTATACACAACATACAAATTGTGAAATGCTAGAAAATACTCGTTAATGTAAAAAAATATAATAATATAGGAAACAATAGTTTTGAGTATTATAATGTTCACACTACAGTGAGGCCTTATAAACTATACCTTAGAGCTATGTGCACATTTGTTACTACAGCTTACAACTTAGTTGGGAAAGAAAGAGATAGGACTATAGCATTTTTTTTTCTTTCTTACAAGGCTTAATCATGACAATGATTATATTTGTCTTTCATACTTTCGGAAGGCGCAGGACCGATTTCTGTGGCGCTTACTGGGAGAGGCCTGTGTCCACCAGTGGACTAGTTGATTACAAAAATAAAAAGTACCTACGTAAAATTTAAGTACAGTCAGTAGACAAATTAAAAAGTCGATTTAAAAATAGTAAAAAAAATAAATTATAATCTTACATAAATCGAATAATTAATAACTATTTCTGACATTATAATTTAGATTAAAATACTGAGATAAAATTTAAAAAATATTTAGTACAGTTAGCATCAAAAATTAGTACTAGTTACAAAATAATCCCACTTTGTGATTTTGGTAAAAAGATTAACGTTGATAGACTTGTCATAAAACCTTATACCATTCCGTTTGGCCAGTCTGGTATTAGATGCCAGTCCCAGCAGTGAGACAAGTCCCAAATGTGCACATAACCAAATCAAAACAGCACAATCATTACATTAACATATTATGCCAAAAAGCCATTCAAATGTATATTAATTTATAATTTACGAAATAATTTAATTATTATTTTATTTAATTAATTAGTTATATAATTAATTGGAAATGTATAATTTTGATTTTGCGTATTTATTATTTTTCACTACATTTTAAAAGACTATTTCTAATGGACATTACCGAAAATTACTTTTTACTATTTTGTGATAATATTAGAAATAGGGGGGTAATATAGAGTGTTTTATTTCGGGTGTGGCAGGTCAAACAAAAACACGCTTGTACGATTTAACTAGTAGACAGCACATTTCGCAGAATCATAGTAACATTGTACCATTTTTTTTTTTATATAATAGGAGGCAAACGAGCCAGCAGGTCACCTGATGGTAAGTGATCACCGCTGCCCATGGACACCCGATACACCAGAGGAATCACAGATGCGTTGCCGAACTTTTAAAAGGGAGTACGCTCGTTTCTTGAAGCTCCCCAAGTCGTAACGGTCCGGAAATACAATTACATATATTTTTTTTACCTGTAAAGCTTAGGTATAACTAGAAAAATCAGAAAAGAATAAATGTCGCGCCTAGATGGCGTTGTACAGTTGAGTTTTAAGTTGCGGCTCTGGCGCCGTATAAAGCAATGGCTAATTTTGGTAGTCGAGACGGATGCTCGGGTGGCCTAGTGGTCATGGCGCTGGACGCGCATAGTCCAGAGATGCGGGTTCGAGTCCTGCCTCGAGTACCAATTTTTTCCATTCTCTTTCTTCTTTTCGGATTGTATCATTCGACAAAACGTGCTTTCTACGATAGTGACTTCTATTAGTTGTACTTTCTATATGTAGTCGTATTGTACAAGCGTGTTTATATTTGACGTTACAGACATGTTTATTTTTATGCCTTATTAAGTTTAATTTTTACAAAAAGGGCTATTTTAATAGCACCTTAACAATAAGAGAATTTAAAATTTCACTTTTGATTTTAAAATTCACAGTAAAATAGGAAAGAAGCAGTATTTTTCAAATGGTTTTGTGTAGTTTTCTAAGACAAGTAGATATTATATAAATTTGGTCTTCCGCGAGCACCTTTACGAGAAAGTTGTTCAAGCCGTAAGGAGTGTTGAACTAATGTCGGTCATACACGCTACGATGTACCGCAGAGGTCTGCCTGTACACAGCACGCACAGTACACAGCACGCACAGTACACAGCACGCACAGTACACAGCGCGGTGACACAAGCTGCCCTGGTGGACCTCTGCGGTACACCGTAGTGAGTATGGCCGACATAACGGTTAAAGGCGTTTGAGGTGAATATGCAGAAGACACAGGTTTGACTTTCTTGCGCCTTAATTTTATGTTTCTTTTTTAATCCTTTAACTGTCCTATAGATATAGGAAGTCCAATACCGATTTCTTCGTTAAAATAGTTTTCTACTATATAAAAATAGGTCGGGTTTTCCTTCCTCACGCTATAACTCCAGAACGCACGAACCGATTTCCTCGGTTTTGCATTCGTTGGAAAGGTCTCGGGCTCCGTGATGTTTAAAGCAAAGAAAATTCAGGAAAATTTTCAACAGAAAAGCGGAAAAATAATCCCCGTGCGAAGCCGGAACAGCCGCTAGTTATATTATAATATCTACTTGTATTAGATAAAATACTATTTATTGACAGATGTGAACACCATGTATATGAATGGTGGACACAGAGATATGGTATATACAGCATGTTCACTGAAGAATACAATTATTTTTACGTTGAATTTCTACTTGTGATAAATTACGTTCGATCTCGTCGTCATCCGCTATCCTGAAAGAGAGAAAACAATATAAGATTAATACTTTGGAGTCCGTTTCTACGCAGTGAATCAGTTCTCGAGGTGGGACTGTTCTAAACCCGCCTCACTCGTTGACCACAATACGCTATGGTGGTAAGCTATGGTGCCTGCTCAACAAAGCCCTCAGCATTCCGGAGCTCTCTGCAAGTCTATTAATACTTTGTCACGATACCCACTCATTCAATAAATTTCGTATATATTTTGCTAAGGAAAAAAATACCAAGTATAATGTCACAATCCCGTCTTACGTGGTCCTAAAAGGCAGACTGATATCACTAAAAAAATAAAAAAAAACACCTACGGCCCTGCGCCGTATAAAGCAATGGTTTAAATTTGGTAGTCGAGACTGATGCTCGGGGGGCCTCTAGTGGTCATGGCGCTAGACGCGTATAGTCCAGAGACGCGGGTTCGAGTCCCGCCTCGAGTACCAATTTTTCCCATTGTCTTTCTTCTTTTTGGAAAAAAAACCTAGACAAAATTTGATATCAACCAGTATTGTGATGTCTGTAGGTCGAGTTTTTATCCACAAGGAGAGGAGTTGCGTTTCAGGAGCCGAATGTCCTTTTGTTTCTTTGAAAATAGCCACCATTGACTTCGTTTTGTGTTGGAAAATAGCCACCATTGAATTCGTTTTGTGATTGAAAATAGGCACCATTGACTTCGTTTTGTGTTTGAAAATAGCCACCATTGAATACGTTTTGTGATTGAAAATAGCCACCATTGACTTCGTTTTGTGTTTGAAAATACCATTGAATACGTTTTGTGATTGAAAATAGCCACCATTGACTTCGTTTTGTGTTTGAAAATAGCCACCATTGAATTCGTTTTGTGATTGAAAATAGCCACCATCGAATCATGCATGTGTGAGTCAGACTGTCTTGATTGACTGCGGCAATCCGGTGCAATCGATGTCGCATCTACTGGTGTGCACTTTGTGCCCTGATGTACAATGCCCGATCTTTACGTGGCCACTCCAAATGCCATTGAAGTGGCCGCTCACTATTCTAACTGTTTGAGTTTCGACCATTGACACGAGAGAAGAAGAAGACTGCCTTGGTGTGTCCAAGTCTTTGATTGCGTCAGTAAATCAAGTGTTTATGAATCAGTGTGGCTTATTTTGTATGTGTGATAAACTGTGTCTGTATCTTACTATGTCAGACACAAAGTCACATTCAACAATGTGTAAATACACGACCTCGGTGGCCTAGTGGTTTTATTACATGGCTGCTACGCAGAGGTCTCGGGTTCGTTTCCCGCTCAATGCAAATCTTTGTGTGCATGAACATGATTGTTTGCGTTGGTCTGAGTGTTTCTATGTATAATATATATATAAGCACTAATATCCGTTGTTCTGATACCCATAACACAAGCAGGTTAAGCCTAGCTTACTTTGGGAACAGATGGCGATGTGTACAGATATCCATAAATATTTATTCAAATAAATGAAAACACTTACGCTCTCTCTTGTTCATCCATTTCTTGGACTAGTCTGTCTCTCTCATTTACAGCAGATAATAATTCCTATTAACAAACAAACATAAGCATTTATTTATAAGACAATATAAGATATGCGTCATTCTCATGTATGAAACGCGCAAACTAACTCAACCGGCCTGAAGTTGACTATCAGAAAAATTCGCGCATGACAGTAACAAAGTAAAACATCTGCAGCAACATCTTCAAGCCGATCATGTTAGTTGGCGAGTACTTTACATTCTGTATGAGTAGACATGAGAATGGGTCATTCATTTTACAAGGTTGTTCATAACTTTAATAAGCAGGAACAAAAACGGTCATCGAAAAATACTTATCTGTTTTGGAGATAAGACCATTTAAATTTACACTTGTTTTAACCTTTTTTCGTAATAAAACCTATTGTAACAAGTAGAGTTAGATAAGGATGACGTATTTTTAATTTTACTTTTAGTTTATCGGTTACTAAAATAAAACTAAAAATCATATTCAATTTGAAATGTAAGTATCTATATTTTCCATGACAAATGGTGAAATATATGGTTTAAGACATTTATTTCTCATAAGAATACAATATTCATTTATCTGAGAACATAATATTAAACTTAAGTAGGTACTTAAAAAATAATTAATTTCAAGTGTCGAAGCGGCTATTAGTGCCTAGTACAGTGAAAGGTAGCTTATTAATATTATTGACATTATTTCATAAACAAAGTTACGAGTACAGTAAATATCACTATGCACCTATAATATCTATCCGTGGGTATTAACAAAACAAAAACCGGCCGAAGACAGCGAGCTTTGTGTTTGTGTGTGTAAATATGGAGAAACTTTCTCAATGTACTGTAACAATTTACATACGTATCTGATACTAGTTGATGCCCGCGGCTTCACCAGCGTGGTATAGGTAGCCTAAATGTTATTCCACACCTTAAACTACCAAAAAAATATAAAGACTATTCTAAGCGATACCAAGAAACAGCTGTTTTTTTTTAATCGTTTAAAAACATAAACATTTTTTTGATTCTGTTATACCTATGTCAAAAAAAGACTTATTCTATTCTAAACGAGTCCAAAAAAACAAAAAAAAAATTCAAAAAAGAAACCTCGAATAGCGTTCAGCAGTGGCAATATTTTGCCTAAAACGATAATGATAGTAATAGAACCCACGTACCTGCAGTAGCAACCTCTCCCTGCGCTTCTGTCCGGGCGTTTTCCTCCACTCGTCGACACCCAGCGACAGTCTCAGTTCACGAGCCAACAGCTCGCAGCGACGGGATAAATCTTCTTCTTGCTCACTGTACAAAGAAAAATAACTTTATTAATCTTCGGCCGTTCAGAGAATGCGTTCCTGACACGTCGCGATTGAACTGACGCAGTAACTTTGTAATGGCGTTGCAGTTACGATAAAAATATTTTTGCTGGTTGTTTATCGTTTTAACTATTGATGAGCATTAAAACAACATTATTATATCAATAATTAATGAATGTTATAATGTTGTGTCAAACTGAGTGTCAAATAACTTGGTAAACAATATTTTTCTAAATCTACACTGCGCTATTACAAGGTTATGTCAGCGCTTTATATTTGTAGTGCTGTGCCAACAATAACAGTGAATAATAGTATCGTAATCTGTTCTTATCGATACAGTTATACTTTATAAAATAATACGTTTTGTTTTTCTTTTCAAGAATTTGAAAATAATGGACTTTAGAATAACTTTTATTAAATATAAAAATAAAAGTACATTAAATACAAAGTAGCATTTTTATATTTAGGTTGAAAATGGTAACCCCAAATGGCGTTATGGGCCGCCATTTTGTGACGCTGAAACAGTCGTCTGTTGTCGTTTCGTGCGCATAGACCACGTTCTTCAAGTGTTTGCGATCTGTTGTTATTTGACTTTGATTGTGTCTTATATTGCGTTCTTTTTACTTTTGGTGCATAATAATGCCTAAACGTGGACAAACATTGAAAACTGGAGCCCGTGAGTTAATTATCAAGCTGCAAGATTACTTTGAGCGGGAGCGGCAAAATGGCGGACCCCTGGTTCCTGTCGAAAAAGTACAAGAACGCGTCTCTCAGGCGCTTGGAGTTAGCAAACGAACGATTACAAATATTAATAAAGAAAAGTTCGGCTCTACTGGCATGGAAGATAATATTTTACGTACTCCGAAGAAGAAACGTAGAACTAAACCCGTGACAGATATTGATACCTTTGACGCCGATGCAATCAGAAATCATATATATGGTTACTATTCCAGAAATGAATATCTCAACAGGATGAAGCTTTTGGCGTCGTTAAGAGAAGCTGGACTGTTTAGCGGGGGTAAAACTGCTTTAACGAAAATCTTAAAAGATATTGGTTTTTCGTATAAAAAAACAGACAAAAGAAAAATTTTATTAGAACGATACGACATCATTTTGAAACGGATAAGTTTCTTGAGAGAAGCAAAAAAAATTGATAACTGGGATAATGTCGTGTTCATTGACGAGACATGGCTAAACGCCAATCACACGGTTTCCCGTTCTTGGACGGATGATACACAAGCGTCGACGTCGAAAGTACCAATGGGTAAGGGGGCTCGTCTGATAATATGCCACGCAGGTACTGCAAAATACGGCTTTGTGGAGAACGCTTTACTGGCATTTCAATCAAAAACCACAAATGACTACCACGAGGAAATGAATGCCAGTACATTTAAAGAGTGGTTCCAGAACGTGCTTTTGCCCAGCCTACCAGAGCCTTCTGTAATATTGATGGATAATGCCTCCTATCACTCGTTTCAAATACAGAAACCACCTACCCAAGCTAATAAAAAAGAAGAAATGGTTGCTTGGTTACAAGCAAAAGGCATTGACGCAAATATGCAGATGCTAAAAGCAGAGCTAATTAAGTTAGTGAAAGAAAATAAAGCGGCAAATGTGCGATACGAAATCGATGAAATGGCTTTGGAGTACGGTCATCGCGTTCTAAGAATTCCACCGTATCATTGCCAATATAACGCGATTGAGCTAATCTGGGCTCAAATAAAAGGTTACGCCGCCCGCCACAATACTTCCCCGCCATTCAGCACGAAAAAGATGATGACCCTATTAAAAGAAGCCTGCGGGAAAGTCACAAGAGATGACTGGGCAAAGGTTGTCGAAAAGACTAAAAACCTGATTATGGAACATTTTGACCGAGATATCAGGATTGATTCTGTAATTGATAATAATATAATTATACATGTAGGCGAAGATGATGATGAAGACACCACCTCCTCAAGCGAATCGGAGTCTGATTAATATTCTGTACGCACATTTAGTTCAATGTACTTTATTCCATAGAAATACAGATTGTAACTTTGTAAAAAATAATAAATAAAACAATTTTATTATATTAATATTCCCTTTTATTGTTTCCACGTAAAGAACTAAAATATAAATTTTAAATGATTCCGCCAATTTAAAACGGTCTAAATCTAATCATAAAAATAACGCGGCGGTTCATTTTGGAGTAACGGTAACGAACTCGGTATAATGTTGTGTCCATCACTAGTCGTGACTAACTGATAAGTGTCAGGAACGCATTCTCTGAACGGCCGGACAATAGTAATCATATTATTTGTTGTCATTCTTGACGACCTCTGTGGCGTAGTGGTTATATAAGATTACTGCTACGCAGAGGTTTCGGATTCGATCCCCGCTCAATGCAAATCTTTATATGCATGAACATGATTGTTTGCAACATGATAGAAAAAATTTTTTAATTCGCAAATAGTTTTGAGAGTGTATACAAATACTTTATTTCCTTTTCTCAAGACTTAGTTATCAACATTTTACAATATTTATCCTAATTGCGAATTATGATTTTTTTCTATTGGCGGCGCTAGTGAGCCATAAAAAAGCTCTTAAGACTCAGATAATAACGCGATATCTATAGTTTAGAAGGTGTAATGACCCAACCATAACATATAGTAGGTACTTACAGTATATTAAGTTGCATCTGTCTTCTAAGTAAAGCATTCTTCTTGTTCACTAAGTTAAACCACTGCGACATCAGGCGGTCTTCCTCCTGAAATATTTACATTAAACATATTATTGTTACTTTATAAAATCATATTATGCTATATTACCTTACAATTTATACGTCTACTGTTTTTATAAATTTTAGGGGATCAAGATGATGTTAAAATTAAACCCTATACCAATCCGTCTGGACAGCGTTGTATTATTATTTTATAAATACATATTATACATAGAAAACACTCAGACCAATGCAAACAATCATGTTCATGCACACAAAGATTTGCATTGAGCGGGAATCGAACCCGAGACCTGTGCGTAGCAGCCATGTAATGTACCGACTGCCCCACAGTGGTCGTTATATAAATATTTATGACAAAGTGGTTTAACTTCCTTACAAAAATACCGGCAATAAACCAATATACAAGTAATCTAATGGTATTTTTAATCTCTACCACTTCCCTGTGACCAGTTTCTTAACTTTCTTGTCCGTAACATTCACTTTCTTTCTAGTTTTCACTGTAATAAACTACTAGCTGACCCGTGCCCACTTCGTTGGACGGCGCAAACAACGCGTCCCTTTTTTTAACATATTTCATTACTGCTCCACTCCTATTAGTCATAGCGTGATACCCCAACAAACATTTTAGTCTGTTAATTGGAACGTATACGGCTCAAAGTACTTTAAACATCGTATTGAAGTAATTTCAGCGTATAATACAACTTAATGCCCCCTTATCTGAATAGAACTCAGAGTTGTATAAAGTCGTTGTATAAACGTGCATTGACGTTTATACAACTATTTGAAATTACCATTATACAACTTTCACTGGTATAGCC
Source organism: Schrankia costaestrigalis (assembly GCA_905475405.1). Taxonomy (NCBI): domain Eukaryota; kingdom Metazoa; phylum Arthropoda; class Insecta; order Lepidoptera; family Erebidae; genus Schrankia; species Schrankia costaestrigalis. The sequence goes on along the minus strand of FR997852.1, from coordinate 11,168,613 downwards.
AATGAAGTCGTACTAGGAACGTCTTTACGACTTTTACATAAACGTTATTTGTAAAGAAGCCGTGAGAACTACTCTTACGTGACAATAGCATAAGAGTTACCAATTGCACTCTTACACGACTCTCAGTCAAATTCTTATACTATTATGCAACAATTATACAACTAAATGTTTTATAAGTGCAGTATAAGTGACATTGTAACTAAGAAATGTTTTTCTATGTTTGTTGAAACGAATACTTGTACAGGGCAAGTTAATATTAACCAAACTAGAGTTGGTTCCGTACAAAAATTAATTTTAAATGCAATGAAATTTAGATTAGCGCAGAGTATGTATCATATTGCGCAAAGTGTGGAAAGTGGTCCTAGTGCTTTTGCATTAGTAGAGGAAAAGGAAGACGAAGAAAATGAAAAATAATAAGTAGTTTTTGACTGACAAGCATGAGGGTTTCGAAATAACATTTATATAAAATACTTAACGACACTTATATAAATTTGTTAGGGAATATTATAGAAAATGTCACCGAATGTTTTTGAAAAGCCTAGTCATCATTTTTAAATATATTTATGATAAGGGTTATTCTAAGTTAAGAAGTACTTTCGACGGCAAAGACAAAAAATATATATTTTTTTCAATAAACTTTATAAATAACTTATTTATTACTTAAAACTAAATGCTTCCTACGTGGTCACTAAAATTTATTGCAGAAATGTACGTAATTTAGTCACAATAAGCTCTAATATGTGAAAAATTTCTCTCCCCTGGTCTGTCCCATAACCGACTTTATTTGTAAATCAGTAATTATGAATGTATTAAAATTCAATAATTATTTTAAATTATTTAATTTTACAAGGACAGTAAACTTAGTAATAGTATCCTACAAGTAAAAGTGCTTTTATTCTAATTCTTTAAAAAAAATATGAACACCGAAATTTGTCCACCGTGTTTCGTGTCTCGTCCCCTGGTCTTTTGTTTTCGTTCAAAAATCAGTTCTGCTTTCCTAGTCTGCAGAAGTTGTGACCATGAATGCATAGTGTGTAACGTAAAGTTACCAGCAAGCGGCGCATAAGCAACTGCGCCGCCTTATTGCTGGCCATTTCGATCACGCCACTCGCTGGGTGCAGAAATGTTTAGTGAATGCAGTCTTTCCCCTGGTAAGTTTTCCATTGCCATTTTTTGTTAAAATACCAACATATACTTAAATATTTATTACAAATAGTGTATACATTGTTACGTTTGTGTGTGAATCACGTGCGTGAAATACTTTTACGGCTAATTTAGATTTCTATCGAAAATATATCTCCCCTGGCGTATTTCCCCTGGCTCTTTTGATGGCAGGGGAGATACTTAATATCCAGGGGAGATACATTTTTACGCGTTTCCATTAATACTTCTAGTTTTCTCTACGCCTTTACTTGGCGTTATGCTTATCATAGCTTTAAAATACAATATTAAGTTTTTTTTTACAGAAAATAATACCGACATAACGAAAAAATTGGGATCTACTAAAGATTTAGAGACTTTTTCAGGAATACTAAAGGTTCACCAAGTTACCGGTTGCGTATTGCCTAATATTAAAAAGTTTGAGCTGCTTCTGTGACTCTCGTCATTTTCAATTGGGTACTTTGGATTATCCACAAAAACATGCTAACATAAAAGGCATTATCTTGGATTAGGACAAAGTTGTCACCAACAAAACCAGCATAAATATGGAACGACGTGGCCCCCCAGGATTTCTTCAATGTACCGATCTGCAGTCAATCCCCTTACATGGCGGCCGGTTTCAATGAAAACCAAGTCGATTATTTCTATCAAAAAAATACTAGCCCGCACCATGCAGGAGCCACCTCCATACGCAACAGCATTGTGCGTATCACTCTCCTGGCCTTCTATACACTCTTCTTCTTCTGTCACTACCATGCAGACATACTCTGTTTTCATCGGAGAAGAAAACAGAGCGCCACTGATCTTCCGTCCAATCGACATGTTCTCTCGCAAAACGAATACGAGCTGCTCGATGCGCTGTAGTCTGTAGTCGATTTGGAACCTGTTGCTGGTCTTTTTGGAATCAGGGTTACCAGCTACCTTGAGTCTTCTACTCACAGTGCGAGAACTGACAGTTAGTCTACGCGTTTATCGGGGCTCCCGTTGGATTTGAACCCCGTCGAGTGAACAATTTCGCAGTGAAGTACTAACGATGAAAAGATCGTCTCTTTTTGAAGTGGATCCTTTTCTACCTGGACCTCTTTTTTGATCAAAGCCACCAGTCTCTTGGTACATTTGGCTTGTTCTTACTCCATTGACTGGCTTATATTCAGAGTACGAGCCACTTGTCGTTTACTCATGCCTTGTTCCAACAGTGTAACTGCTTGAGCCGCTACTTCTGATCTTGTGTCCATTTCTGGGAAGTTTTATTGCTTGAATATTCTGGGGACGTGTACCTGTTGACATTTTACGGTCAACTAATAAAACTCATAGGTGTTGGTCGCCTTTAATATCCCCTGAAGTCGTAAGAGTATTTAAAAGAGTATTTTTAGTTTTTGTTTCTTTTTATTTAATTATTGCCTATTAATAGTAAAGTTATATAACTTTAAAACTTTCGTGTTTCATTATCACTTATTATTAATATTTACACGGGTATTAAAGTTATATACACCTATACTTAGGTAGTTTTGTTTTGATAGACAAGAAAAATAAATATTTTTTAAGTTTATAATGTTACTCAAAAGAAAATTTTTCTTTTTGTTATTGATTTTCATAGGAAACATTTAATTTTATAGACAAAAAAGATTGTAAACAAATGAAAAGCCTGATTATAAATAATTCATATTATAATAAATAAAGATGATACTTAAAAATAACCATGTTTATTATGATTATCTCTTCCCTGTTCATAAAGTATCCTCCCCTGTACACCTTGTCTCTCCCCTGTATGGTGTATTTCCCCTGGTCACTTATAAAACGTAATAAAACCAATAAATTGTCTGGCCACTTTGTAAACGTTTTAAACATAGCAGTTTACATTAAAAAAATGTATACTTAAGTAAAAATATATAAAAAAAACCCGTGCCGCCATTTCATACAACGAATTACCTCTTAACTTAGAATGACCCATAAATTTTATCAGTATGAGAAGATTAGAAGCTACATTTAATATTACTGACCTAAAGTATAAGCTAGTGTCCATAGAACATGGCTCAAATATTTATTTTACTCCACTCATTCATACTCTAGTGTGAAAGGTGTAAATAAAAAAAAAAAAATCAAATTGGTTTTATTTATTATTAACATTCCATTAGCAATCACAAGCATTAAACAGATTTCATGCCTTAACATTGAAAATATACAAAAAAAATTATCATCTTATTATATCCGACTCCTTATGTACTCTAATTTATTCAAAGAACCCTAATTTTGTTAATATGGCTGATACTAAACTGATAAAAAATAAATGCACAAAAGGAAAAGTCGTTTTGATGTTGTCTTACTGTTGTAATCAGAACCATATGTTGTGTAAAGGTAAATATTTGTACGTTCGCTAAAAATGTATGGATAATTTATGTTTATTTATAAGAATTAGTAGGGCGCGTTTGTTTTATTGCCAAAACTAACGCATATTATACGATAACATTAATTTCCCATCAGATATATGCACTATAACCACTTTAACACGAGCTAAAGATGTTACACATATTTAGTTTCTAATTAAAAATGGCTACTTCCTTTATAAACTTCAAAGACTCGATCGATGACACAAGAAAAAGTTACCTCGTTATAGTTTAAGTCTCAGTTTTGACACTTCAATTCACTTTGCAACAAAAATGTTACATAAAAATCGTAATTAACACTGTCATGTCGCAAAATGCCGTGAAACAGCGATAAAAATAGATTTTGCAACATCTACACGACGACTACAGAACTAAAATTTCATTTATACAACGTTTACGCGACTATATTACAACTCTGATTCGTATAAAATGGGCCTATTTTCGGTCGCCTCAACGTTACTACAACGTTCTTGCAACCAGCTTTTACAACCAAAAGTTCAAATGGAGACGTTGTAGTGACTTCAAAAATGTTTGTTGGGACTATATAACCTATGACACTCCCCGATAAATGGACTATTCAACACAGAAAGAATTTTTAAAATCGGTTCAGTAGATCCAGAGATTACCCCCTACAACGTCACAAACACACAAACTTTACCTCTTTATAATATTAGTATAGATAAATAGACTCATAAAAATTATTTTATGATAAGAAGAAGTGGGGAAGTTTATATAGATAGGTAATAAGTAAAGGAATAGGAATAGGATGAATAGGTTAAATACCGGATTAGTACGAACATGGATACAGGACAGGAACAATTGTCTCCATTTTTTCTGAAATATTATATCACCATTACATTACTCATAAAATAAATTATTATTATTATACTAGCGACCCGGCCCGGCACGGGTAATAAATCACAATTTTGTAGCAATTAAATTAAACACACTTATTAACTAACCCCCTTACTCATAAACGCCTCTTAAATTTTAGTCAATTGATTAGCTTAAACTCTTACATTGTTTGGTATAAGGTTGGTTTTCGTAATAAAAATTTCGCTAAACAGTGATTAAATTTAAGAGGCGTTTATGAGTAAGGGGGTCTGTCGTCAGTCTTCCGTGTTAGGGGTAATTTCGTCTTCGGGTACGCTTTTCTTTTATATTTCTTTAAAAATTATAAATTTTCATTTTATTTAACTGTGGGATACTGATGGATGAGGGAGCCACAGGATCGCGGAAGATGGAGATATTTTAAAGAGGGTTATGTCCTGCAGTCAACGTCAATTGACTGATATAATGAAACATATATGTATAATGATATACCTCAGTATTATCAGCGGACTCCATAACTCTTCTAAGTTGTTTCTCTAGCGCGGCGGCTCTCTCGTCTATGGCGCACTGTTCCTTTTCTAAAGCTTCTAGTTCACTCTGGATGTATGAACCTGATTCTTTACCCTGTAAATATATATAAACAAATAAATATAAAAATCACTGGAAACAGGGTCCAACAAAATATTTACAAACTCGAAAATGTGTTTGTGATAAGGGCCTTTACATGGCTCACTAGCGCCGCCAATAGAAAAAAAAATCATAATTCGCAAATAAGATCAATAATGTAAAATGTTGATAACAAAGTCTTGAGAAAAGGCAATAAAGTATTTGTTTAATACACTATCAACACTTTAAATGTTTTTCAATTAGTTAAATTTCGCATTCGAAAAAAAACGGCCGTTTTTGTTTATAATGCAATATTTATTTAATTGAAAAACATTTAAAGTGTTGAGAGTGTGATAGACAAATACTTTTCATATATGATCATATCTTATTTATTAAAGCGTGATGTTATATAGCCTATGTTACTGACAAATAAGGTATCTTTACATTGATGAACGAGTTGTTAAGATCGGTTCAGTAGTTTTAGAGTCTAATTATTACAAACAAAAACACAAATCTTTTCTCTTTATAAAATACTAGCTGACCCGTGCCCACTTCGTTGGGTAGCGAAAAAAACGCCTCCCCTTTTTTAAACATATTTCATTACTTGGATTTTCATTACATGGATTATGCAACACAGAAATAATTTTTAAAAGCGGTTCATTAGATCCAGAGATTATCCCCTACAACGTCACAAACACACAAACTTTACCTCTTTATAATATAAGTATAGATTGTAGATGTGTTTAGTCTGCTTACCTCATCTGCATCAGCATCCTTATCAGGCGTGAGTCTATCGACGAGTGCAGAGAAAGACAACAGTGGGGAACGACGCTCGTCACCACTTAAAGAACCACTCTTCACACTCTTTGTTTCTTCGCTCTGTCTTCCTTCTGTGACAATATAATAACAAATTTATATTACAACTAGCTTTTTCCCGCAACTTCGCTCGCGTTAAGAAGTATTATTATACATTAGGTTTATTTTAGTATATAGTAGATATATAACTCAGTTTGAAATTGACAAAGTTTGTATGAATACAAATTAATCAAAATCCTTTCTTAGCGGATGCCTACGTCATTTTTTTTTTTTGGTTTGGGCTGTGCGTTGATAGATCACTATGTCAGTCACATTTAGTTTTATATATTATGTTACAGCCAGAGTAATAGAATAGCGGCGAGTGCTAGAATATAGTAATACGTACTATATTCTAGTTTTACATAAAAAAAATGCTTCTTGCACTCGCCGGCCGCTGCCGCGGCACCCATATACATAATGGCTAGTTATTATGTATTTTTAATCTCCACTTCCCTATGGCCAGTTTATTAACCTTCTTGTCTGTTACGACATTTACTTTCCCTCTAGTTTTTACTGTAATAAACTACTAGCTGACCCGTGCCCACTACGTTGAGCGACGAAATAAACGCGTCCCTTTTTTAAACATATTTCATTACTGCTCCACTCCTATTAGTCATAGCGTGATACTATAAAGCCTATGACACTCGAAGACTATTCAACACAGAAATAATTTTTAAAATCGGTTTATTAGATCCAGAGATTACAACGTCACAATCACACAAACTTTACCTCTTTATAATATTAGTATAGATGAAAGAACTCAAGAAATCGCTAGAAAATCAGTTGCGTTGTTTTAAAGATGTAACCATTTACAGGGACGGACGGACAACAAGAGCGACTTTGTTTTATACTATGTAATGAAGATGACTCACCAGATCGATCAGGACTGACAGAACTCTTCCTGGAGCCAGGACTGGAGGGTAACGAGTCGGTGCGAGATAACAACGCGTCTAATTGTTCCACGCCACCAGCTACAACATGACAACACAATACATTAGTGTGGAGGTCGCGGTGAAGAAACCAGGCGAGGTGATCGTCCTGGCGGGACAACTGTCTCACGGTTGTTCGTTTCTTTTTTTTCTTTGTTCAGGACAAGTAGTTGGTCTCTGACGACCGTTACTACTTAACACGGGCTGTGGTGGGGCGGATGACCCTCAACCAAAACCCAACGGTTCTTCGTTGGACGTTGTATATATGCGGAATCACTGTGCGAATCTTGATATCGCGATTCAGAACGTAGTTACGACATCTGTTGATTGTGGGGAGTACTGAGATAGTGTAGGTGTTCGTTTAAGTCGCTAGATGACGCTACATTAGTATTAGCAATATCATTATTTTTATGCATCAAGCAGTAACGGTAAAAACAACGAATTTTTAAAAAGTTTTCCATGTTCTTTTGAGGAACGTAAAAATATTTTCAAGAACCCTATGGCTTATAAAGAACCCCCATAGCCTAGGTATGAATTCGATAGACATTTTCATTTCAGCCAATTGACGACCACTGCTGGACATCATGGACTACGAAATATTGCCACCTTGTGCAGTCCTGCATGGAAAAGGGAGGCCCTTATCCATCAGTGTCCAGTGTCCATCCACCGTGTGAGGGGGCTCCCCGCCCTGCGTTTCAGAACCTTTTATGCCCTAACAGAAGTTCTTTCTTTCTTTCCTTTTAAAAATTTCAAATTTTATTTATTGTTTCCAGTATTAATAGTACAAATATAAATATGGAGCTCTAGATCCTACACTAGGATTCCCTGTGTTGTAGAACCTAGTCTCTTTCATTCAGCTTAGTACTAATCTTTCAATAAACATACCTGCAACAATTTCGTCCATAACAGATTGCTTGCTAATAATCTCTACGGTGCCTGTCCTCGAGTTACGTGAAGGTGATAAAGGTGACGTTGGACTGTGGACAAAGAAAATACAATCTTAGATCATTACAACTGGCTAATACTTCACATTTCTTGAAAAAGAAATATGTAGACCAGATAAGGTAATCAGGCCCAATGTATAATTTATTTATTTTATTTAAAAACTTATGTACAAAATCATAGGCGGACTTAATGCCAAAGGCATTTTCTACCAGTCAACCTTAGGATGATGCAGAGACAGAGTATTACAAGGAAAGGTAGAAGACAAGCTTTAAATAATTATTTTAATTTTAAATAACATAAACCTACACATATAGATATCATAAAAAGGTTAAATATTTATATAAACATACATATTAGAGTATTGTACACATATAAATATTTAGTGATATTATAGACGGCTCTAAAGGCCGCGAATTGAATTTGAATAAGGAAAATGCAGATATGTAAACATCAATGCGGTTGCTTTATAGATAGGTACAGTACCCGCAATATAAGTTGGCTGGCCTGAAGTTGTCTTTCAGAGACGTTTGTGCATGTACAGTAACTAAAGAAAATAAACACATACCTAACTATACCGGCTCTCGCATCAGCGATGAGTTTTCTCGCTCTTTCTCTCAGCATAGCCTGTCTCTCTTCCTCCGTCATTGGCTGGAAATATAAAATTAGGTATATCTATACCAGTCTCATATTATAGGGATTAGATATCCTGTGAAAGTAATATCATCCGTGTGGTGACGGAGTAAGAATACAATATGTCACCACCCCGTCTCATCCCATGGGTGTCGTAGAAACCGACTAAGGGACTATCTGTGAATATTGCCTTTACATAGAAAGAAGGAAAACTTGAAATTAAACCCTATACCAATACGTCTGGCCAGCGTGGTATAAGTAGGCCAAGTATCCCTCCGTCACGGGAGGAGGCCCGTCCCTGCAGTGGGACATTAATGGGCTGTTATGATAGCACATCGAGGCTTGAAATTATGTAAAAATGTTGATATATAACTAAAATTTCGTTTCATTATTTACACATACAAAAATAACAAAGAAAAATGTGATTCTTGGCGTATTTATACACTGAAGTAGTCGGCTTATAGAATTAAGCCCGCTTTTTTAATTTATCCCCCTTACTTATAAACGCCTCTAAAATTTTAGTCAATTGATTAGCTTAAATTCTTACGGTTTTGTTTGGTATAAGGTTGGTTTTACTAACAAAAATCTCGCTAAACAGTGAGTAAATTTAAGAGGTGTTTATGAGTAAGGGGGTATGAAGCTAAATAGTCAATCACGGCTGCCAATGATCTTTCATATTACCTACGTAAACATAAGAAAATTGATAACACAAGTTTATTATTTAAAGCATAAAAACAAAACATCAAAATTAATTGCGAGGACGAATCTGTTTGCCAGGATCGTTACAAGTGGCGATCTGTCGTCTTAACCTACCCCGGACGGGATAAGGCGTGAGTTTATAGTATGTATGTAAAACTAATTGCTTAAAAAAAACGTATAACATTACCTTCTTAGGACTAACATCTCCATTTTTAAGACAATTTACATCATTCGATTCCTCCTTCTCTTTAGAATTCTGCCTTCTATTCCTGTCCTTTTCTCTCGCCTCCCTTTTAGTAGCCTCGAGCAGCTGTCTCGCTCTCTCTTTCAACTCATCGTGTCGGGACAAGAGTTGCTGACCAATGGGAATCGAGCGGTCAAGTTGTCGACCAATCAGAGCGAAGCGGTCCAAGCGTCAAACACAGGCAAGCGAGGTTCGATGAGCAATGGAAAGAAATGGTTTTTTTTATTGGATTGTACGATCAGCAATATAAATTGTTTATTTGTATTGCATACCGTACTGATTATATGATAGTAATGATTTCAATAGCAGATATAGCAGGTAAATGAAAAAATACAAAACACAAAACTAGAAACATTATGTTTTTTCTTTTAAATTACTATTTCTATCAATATAATATTTCTATACTAAACAATCTACTTACTTTAGATTAAGATTTTAAGTTAAGATCTGAAATGTTTTTATAAATTTTTTCTATGCAATAAACAGATTTTTTATTTATTTATTTTAATAAAAACAAATGAGTATTTTTGTAATGGCCATTAAAACAACAAAAGAAATTATAAATGTATTAAGTTTCTCAGTATTCCTTATTTTCTAGAATAGTAAGTAAAACCTGTCCATTTAATAAGTGTCTGCTATATGCGTATAATGAGAAGGACGACGTCCAGCCGTCAGGGCATTTTAGCTGAGATAAGATTTACATTTGTTATGAAAGCTTTTTAGGAAAGCGCAGGACCGAGTTCTGTGGCGTGTGTTGGGATAGGCCAATGTCCATCAGTGGACTGCAATAGGCTAGCTGATTGATTGATGAAGCCTTTTTTGTTATTTAAGCAACAAACTTGACGAACTTCTCAAACAACACTTCGAGCACACAACAGGGAAGAAAGTGATAAAATTTTTAAATGTAACAAAAAATAGAAAGAAACACCTAAACATAAATTTTAGTAGGCATAAATGTTTGTACATGAAAAATAATTTTAACCTACTGTCTATTTAAACAGACTTGCTCTAAAACGTAAACATATATGGCGTCGTGTCAACCACAGACTAAAGACTTTATTCTTTGATATTTGAAAAATGTATAGGATTCAAGGACAAAATTCTATAATCTACAAATGTCAAATGGTAAAAATAATTTTATCTGTGAAATTTTATGTTGGAAAAAAATACATTTATTTAAAATTTAAGAAAGATAGTGAATAAATCAAAGTGATTTACATGTTTTCTATTGCATAAACGTTTAATGCTACTTTCCAGAAATTTTCATCCATATCAAAGTGTGCGATTAATGTAAAAACTAGTGAATTTGCAATATGTGGTGTTTGTTTACTAAATAAATCAGGTAAGGATGAATACGGTATACATTATTAATGATTTAAGCTTTATAAAGAAAAACCAAAAATACTATTATTAAATACAATACATACTTATATTTTTAGAGTCTTTTTATAGTAGTATGTTTCATTTACAAAATTTATAAGGAAAATGATTTATAAAATTCTACACTGTATCAGTGAAAATATTTTGACCACAAGCAATACTCTCTTAACAAGTAGCTTACATGTTAGAAAGAGACAAGACACAATAATTGCGAGCGCCACTAAACTCAGTACGCTTATTAGCGGATCATGTACTTACAGGTGTGGGTTTGGGCAGCTCGGGCGATGTGGGCTTGGATATGTTGTTCTGTCTGTTGTCTGGTTGCTCGGACTGTTGTTCAGATGATTGATCAGCTGGTTTCATGTCTGGTTTCGCTGGAAAATAATTTTGATTGATTTAAAAACTTTGTGTGTACAGTCCGCGCACACACACACACTGACTCGTACACAGATCCCCGGAAGAGATCGTTATTGACTGCGCGTTCAAGAGTATTATTATCATTATATACATACCTATATCGTTGTTTCCATTATTCTGTGCTTGCGGTTGCGTCATTTCAGGAGGTTGTTCCTCTTCATCATCAGAGCCGAACGGATCTGTCAGTTCTTTGCGAGTCATCAATTTTTCAGGTCTCGGTAGCGGCTGAAATAATTGATTTTTTTTTTTTAATAATTCCTATGTACGGTCTATTATTACAATAAAATGATACTCGTATTACTTTAGTAGCTACCTAACTATACTACAAACAACATGTCAAAGAAAGACTTGCCATCTTATTAAACTCTGTGTTATACTTAACTTTACGTGTATAAATAAACATTGTGGAAATCATTCTTTCTGTACTACTCAACTACTATCAACCTAACTTCAACTAACGCAAGATATAAGAAGCTAACTGGCCCTTACACCTACCTACTAAAACTTTTAAGATAAACTATTTCATATTTTGTATGTATTTTATTTGTATGTATAAAATATTTCTTAAATTTATTATTTAGAAAATTTACACAAGAATTAATTTTTTAAGTTTAATTTTAATGTCAGTTAACAGCATATCTAATCGACACAATCGTTAATTAAGCTTCATTCAACGTACAACTTACTCGACCGGGCTAAAGTTAACTATCAGAGGAAGTCGCGCATGTACAAGGACCAAATAAAACATCCGCGTTCCACATCATTTAGTTCAAAAGTGACATTTGCGCAGCCATCCCACGTCATTTGTCACACGCCTGGAGATCACAGGTTTTTTACACAGGTCTAGAACCCACTATATGCTCCAGCTCTCAGAGGTATTAATGTAAAATTAGTTGATAAGGAATATTATGAAAATGGCAACCTTTTTGAGAGAAATAAAATACTACTATTACTATTTAGTTCGAAAATTGACATTTGCGCAGCCATCTGCAACAACTTCAGGCCTGCCGACTTCAAATAAAATAATTATGTATTTAAAATCTCACTTCATTAATCTTAAGCGGATCACCAAACCACTTAGCAGTGGGCTTAGAGACGAGCGTATCCCTTGCGGGGGATAAAACTTTGCCCAGCAAGCTCTTCGACTGCGCCAGGAACATGTCGCGGACGTCACGCCCAGCGCTGGGCGACTGTGGCTTGTCTGGGCTCAGGCGAGGCTGGGACGTACGAGATTCGGAACTGTCTTGTGAACTGTAAAAATATAATAAGGGTTTTATAATTTTAGGTTTAATTATACAGACTGTACATGGGAATAACTTTGCTGCAGGCAGGAACGAAAAACATTCCAAAAAACGACGCCTCTCACGATAATTTACATTAAAGGCGTCGCGACGCTGTAGTAGAGGCGTCGCAAGGCATTTTATATAACGTATATGACGCGATAGACCGTCTCTGTAAAAGGCGCCGCGACGTTCAATACAAAAGCCAACGCTAAAGTAGAGTACCCCGCGGTATATATTGCACATCGACCTTTGAAAACAGACTATAGGCTAATTTTAACTTTGTAGAGTGTTATCTCCTTCGTACGGAATACAATTCTATATACATAGTATAGTTATATATTGAGAGTTTTTAACACCCCCAAAATTCCCCTCCTAATAGATACCAGACTGTTTGTATTTCGTGCGACGGAGATAATGCTCTACAAAGCCGAAATTGGCCGATTGTCTCTTTACAAAAGTCGACGTGTAATATATACGGCCGGGTACTGTAGTAACGGTAGTTAATCTCACCCAGGTCTCGGTCTGTCCATCATGTTCTTAGATCTCCTCGTGCTGATCTCTCTGCTGAACAGCTCCTGAGGTAGCGAGCCGTCTGTGTCGTGACGTCCTACTAGATATGATGATTCTGTCTCGTCGTTACCTATACGATACAAACAACTTTAGAACAATATACGCAATATGTTTTGATAGTATTTGTATAGGAAAATAGATAACTTCATTATCATATCAGCCAAGGGATGTCCATTATTTGTAGGAGGCTATATCTATATGATGATGCTATATCGGATAGCGGAAAATCTTAAAACCGCCGTTCAAATTAATCGTAGCGCGTAACAACTGTGTCAACTTTTGATCTAATAACTTGTACAATACCTCTAGCAAAGAACGAAAGCTTGATACAAATCTGTCTGGCCAGCACGGAATATACTTAAGGCCCTGCGCAGACGGCACACCCGCGTAAAGTAGTAATGGTCGTCTGAGACCGACTACTCGTCCTTACAAAAAAAAAAAGCAGACGTCACACTTTTTGTGCGATCGAGTCTGCGGCGCACAAAAAGTCTGCCATACATGGCATATGTTTGAGTCTTTTGTGCGCCAGACTTTTTGCACGTCCTGTGCGTTACTGCTTAAAATTGTATAGGTTATATTTTCACAGACTAAGAAGTGCGTCACGGATAGTCTGTCGTCTGCGCAGGGCCTTAGTCTAATATTATTGTATTATCATAATGGGAAGTGGTATTAAAATTACATGTACTTACCTAATTGTTCAACTTGCAGTTCGTTGCCCGTGAAATGTGCTCTCAATTGAAACAGGTACGTCATTATCTGAAATATTTTTTTTAAATACTTAGTTAACAACTACACACTTCTGTGCAAGCTTAGACATTATGGAATTAGGGATGCTTCTCTTGATTTATTATCTTCGTATTTAAGCAATAGGGTTCAGTATGTCGAAGTAAATGGTAGTAGGTCCTCTGGTCTTCCGCCAAGTATGGGCGTGCCTCAAGGATCCATTCTAGGTCCGTTTCTATTTTTAGTTTATGTCAATGACTTGCCGTTTCTTGCTCAGGGTTTGTGCGACATTGTTTTATTTGCAGATGATACTTCACTCGTTTTCAAAGTAAACCGTAAGCAAACTAATTTATATGAAGTTAACGAATCTCTCGCACAAGTCCTGAACTGGTTTACTGCTAACAATTTGCTTTTAAATGCTGCCAAAACAAAATGCTTAAAATTCTCTATGCCCAATGTTAAAAGCCTTAGTAATAATCTGATTTTAAACGGTGAGGTCCTTCGTTTTGTAGACACTACTGTATTTTTAGGAATAACGTTGGATAGTAGGCTGCAATGGGGTGCTCATATATTAGCTCTAGCAGGAAAACTAAGTTCAGCTGCTTATGCAGTTAAAAAAGTGAGGCAGCTAACGAATATAGAGACAGCAAGATTGGTATACTTTAGTTACTTTCACAGCTTAATGTCCTATGGTGTTCTTTTGTGGGGTAGGGCTGCAGACATTGAATCTATTTTTATTCTTCAGAAGCGTGCAGTTCGAGCTATTTACAATCTTGAATCGAATGTTTCATTGAGAGATCGTTTTAAGGAAATAGGTATTTTAACAGTTGCTTCACAATATATATATGCTAATATAATATATATTAAGCAAAATATTGAACAGTATGATAGAAATGGCGACATTCATAGCATTGGTACGAGGAATAGGCATAAGTTGATAGGTCCACAACATCGCCTACATAAGGTACATAACACTTTTGCGGGACTCGGTATACGTTTATTCAATAAACTGCCTAAGCATGTAATGGATCTACCTTTACTAAACTTTAAAGCATTTGTAAAAAATCAGCTATTATCGAAAGGCTATTATACAATAAACGATTATATTAATGACAAAAACTCATGGGCTTAGATTTCAATTATCGTGATTTCATGTTGCTTGTTCCATGGTGTAGATTGTGGCTTAACCTAGGTAGTTGTGCGGATGTTATGTTACTACCTTATTACTTTCTTTTACAGTTTTATTTGTTATTGTAACGATAGAAATACTTCACTTGCATTTGTAAATGTATTTAATTATATTATCTAAATGGTATTCTATTCCATTCTCAACTACTTAAAGATTAACAAAATCAACTTGACGACACAAATGCTTGTGTGTTAATTTCTGTCGGATATCGCAGTGACGAGATGACTGATGAACGTGCCATGCAATTAAAGCTTTTTTAAATCAATTTATTAACAATGAAATTTTTTTTATCAATTAAACTTTAAATTGCTATGCATGTAAGATTTGCTTGCACACATTATTCTTCACGCTGCTGTTGGTAATTGTAACAAAGTCAAATTATTATTTTTGAAAAGAGTGGCCTGAGTTTCTTGGCCACATTCTTCTCAGAGCTCTACTATAGTCGTCTGCGAAAGTGGTAGTAGTTTGGCAGACATTTTTCTCTATACTATTCTACTACATGTATAACGATTTGCATGTGTTACTTTGTAACCTAAGTGAATAAAGCTATTTGACTTTGACTTTGACTAAAAATCGGATTTTACGCAATATACTCTTTACCAACGTTATTTTTCTCGACGTATTAGAGATCTCGAAATAATAAGTTTATTTGATTTAAGACAGGAGACATTCAATCAAATTTTTATGCGATTATGGCCACTGAAATGTTTTGAGATGATGGTGATGTAATAAATACAGTAAGCGTCAACTATACCCCTTCCAGCGTAAGTCTGGTTTTTGACAGTTCACGTCCATGAAGTTTCGTAAAACTTCTGCTTATTTTTCGAACAAATAATATTGTATTTCATGAACGTACCCATGTTTTTTTCGGTTACCATGGTTACTTAGTGATGGACACTCATAACGATTACCACCATTATGAAACAAATTACAAATAATTGGTAGAAATAAATGCTATGAATAAACCTGAACTCTTCATAATACGTTCATAAAATGTAAATTATGATATTTTAAATTAGCTATAACCCGCGAATGTATGAATAAATTATGTATTTTAAATAATACCTAAGCTAACTATAATTTTATCATTTTAAGCTATAGGCTAATTCTCCTAACAAAGATTAAGAAAGAAACAATAATATAATGATAATGTAAGGTGATGTAAGGATCCAAATGTGTATAATAAAGTAATTTGAAAAATTGCAAAATCGCTAAATCGGTTCCAATCGCATGGCATTACATTCGAGATACTGCTGAAAGTCACTAACGTCAAGCTGTCAAATGTTGTTAAATATAGTGGAAAGGGTATAGTTTGTTTACTCACCGCAAGTCTGTCAGGATGTGCAGTACAACAGTCGGCCGGGGTAAGTACTTGTGAGATGCGCAGCGCTGCACTAGCTTCTAGCGCCACGCGCAGGTTCTTCTCCGCAGCGTCCGGCTGCAGACCTGAGAAGTCACTGCGGAACATAACAATAACTTTGTATTTATATGTATATGTAGCTAACACATGAAAAATACAAACAATTCGAAAACATCCAAAACTTTTTGCTATTAGTTTTTTTTATGTAATAGGAGGCAAACGAGCCAGCAGGTCACCTGATGGTAAGTGATCACTGCCCCCCATGGACACCCGCAACACCAGAGGAATCACAGATGCGTTGCCGACCTTTTAAAAGGGAGTAAAGAAAAAAGTATTTTGGAAAAGGTCTTTAATCGTCAGTACTTTTTCTAAATTATGCTTTTTTTATTTAATACGATTCTTTTAGAATATAACGCAAAAAAAACAATTAATTTAATTTAAATCATTATTTCATTTGCGATACACAGTACCACTTTCGAAAGTCGAATGGTTTGTGTGCTGGACCAGAAATTGAACCTTGCGGCATACCTAACATTATAGACAAGCCTGAAACCTCTGACGATTTACTTTTAACAATATTACCTGCTATATTTCAGTAGACTGTGAGAAATGACAAAGAAGAATCCTGTTAGCCAAAATACCTAAATTTATGACCAAGCTTTTATGACGTACACAATCAAACGCCTTTGAAAGACCGTAGAATACACTTCTCTTTAAGAGCGTTTACGCGGGCTCACTAGCGCCGCCAGTTAAAAAAAATCATAATTCCCAAATAGGATTACTATTGCAAAATATTGTCAACAAAGTGTTCAGAAAAGGCAATAAAGTATTTGTGTAAGACACTCTCAACATTTTCAATGTTTTTAAATTAGCTAAATTTAGCATTCGAAAATAAAATGGGTTTAATTTCAAATGCAATATTTGGTGGTGCTAGTGAGTCGCGTAAACGCTCTTATGAATATCCTAATAGATTCTTTATATTATTCCTAAGATTTTATGTCATAATTTAACATTGTATAATGTTTCTTGTCCTTATTTACGCATAATACTCATTCGCTTCAGTTTTTAATCAAAATTTTTAAACCTAATAATTTTTTGCCATAATTTTTAATTAAATTTCATTATGCCATACTGATATTTGCTATAATTGTATTAGACATAACATTTCTGTTCAAAGAATTAAAGGTTTAAAGAATAAATCTAACCTTTTCCTGCCGGACTGCTCTAACTCGGGGTTTTAACTATTTTTTTTATCATGGAAATTAAATATTATGACTGAGGACGATTATAGCGAACAATATTAGTAGAAATTAAATTATAGAAAACGCAAACATAGTATGCTAAAAACCAATTATGACAAACTATTATTATGACAAGGACAATTATGCCTACCTTATTATGACAATTTAAATTAGGACAAAAACCATTATGAGAAAAAGGGGATCCCATCCTAATACATATATACTTACATAAGATCAGGTCTGAACCGATGTATGATGGCGCAGAAGGCGAGGCCAGATCTGAAGCTGGTGGTCAAGTTGGTGACGCGACACGACTTGTACTCACGCGTCGCTGACTGACACCACTCTAGCAGATCTTGGACCTAGGAATATTAAAAAATAACAAGTTATAATAAGTCTTTACCTATGAAATTGCCGTTTTGTATGAAGATTTTATCAGAAGTTAGATTCATACTAACGTTTTCTTAGATTTTTCAATAATTATTAAACACTAGCTGATGCCCGCGGTATTACCCGCTTAATTGTTATTTTACACCATAAACTACCTATATTCCAAATTTCATCAAAATCCATTTAGTAGTTTTTGCATGAAAGGGTAACAAACATCCATACATCCTCACAAACTTTTGCATTTATAATATTAGTAGGATAGGATAAGCAAAGGTGTGTCACTTTAGTGCCTAACAAATAAGGTGAATATTATCTTCACTAAATAAAAAGAAGGAAAACTTGAAATTAAACCCTATACCAATCCGTCTGCAAGCGTGGTATTAGTAGGCCAAGTATCCCTCCGTCAAGGAAGGAGGCCCGTCCCTGTAGTGGGACATTAATGGGCTGTTATGATGAAATAAGTTGACAATTACGAATTTAAGCTCTCTAGATATATCAGACCCACAGCTAAAAAACCGGTCAAGTGCGAGTCTGACTCGCGCACCGAGGGTCCTGTACAAACCTATATATTTTCCTGCCAAATTGTGATAACGTAAGGATTCAGCTGTTTAAATACTATTTTTCCCGCCAAAATTCAATGACGTCACGACTTAGCTGTCAAAATATATTTTCCTGCCAAAATTCTGTGACGTCACGACTCATCTGTCAAAAATTCTATGACGTCACGCCTATCTGTCAAAATTGACAGCTGTCAAAAGTGACAGAGGTATCAAATATTTTCCCGCCAAAATAATATGACGTCACAAATCATCTGTCAAAAATTCTGTGACGTCACGACTCATCTGTCCAAAATTCAATGACATCACGACTCAACTGTCAAAAAATATTTTCCCGCCAAAATTCTGTGACGTCACGACTCATCTGTCAAAATTCTATGACGTCACGGGTCACGTGACCTATGACGTCACAGGTCACGTGACCTATGACGTCACAGGTCACGTGACACAGCTTTCCCGCCAAAATTCTATGAAATCAAAATATAATATGATTGCTAATAAAAAGTAGCCTATGTTCTTTCTCAGGGTCTAAAGATTGTCTGTACCAAATTTCATCGAAATCCGTTCAGCCGTTTAGGCGTGAAAGAGTAACAGACAGACAGACAGACAGACAGACAGACAGACAGACAGACAGACAGACAGACAGACAGACAGAGTTACTTTCGCATTTATAATATTAAGTATGGATAATAGAATGCAATTTGGTATAAGTAATGGCGCATATTTAAGATAACTATTTTGTTTAAAACAAACAAAAAAAAGTATCAGGAAAGAAGTTACAATTAAAAAAATGGGAAAATCCGCTGTTCTAAATTGGACCCAAGTTCACAGGCCTATTATTAATACAAATAATATTTATTTTTATTTATTATCTTTTGTTAGATGTTGGTAATATCCTATATTTCCTAAATAACAAAAAATATTTAAGCAATATATGTTTAAAAAAAATAAAAGCATACATGTTGCGCCGACCCCAAGTAAAAATGGGATAAGGGCAGGAGGATGATGATGATGTTTAAAAAAAATATAGAGTCTAAAGACTGCGCAGAAATAAAACGGCAATTTCATAGGTAAAGACCTATTATTACATCATTACACGCAAAGTCAAAGTTAAAAATAATATATTTGCATAGACTAAAGGGCACTTACAAAACGCCAAATCCAGAAAAAGATGCAAGTTCAAATAACACTTTAAATTTCAAATTTTTCATGAGGATTAAGTAAAAAGAGACCTAAAACGTATTAACGATAATACACTAAAATAATAAAAACAAACTCCACTAACCAAATGCGTTGGTGGGTCAAAATGTTATCTATAAGAATAAACTTTATTTATTTTGACAAAAGGGGAAATATACAAGTAAAAGGCACCTTGGTCCTTTTAGTAAGTCAAATATGGGTTCTTTAAGATGAAACATAGCTTAATAATCTACATAAAGTTCAAAGGTGACTGCCATAGTGATCTATCAACGCACAGCCCAAACCTCTGGAGAGATCTGTCTGAATTTTGGCATGCAAGTAGATGTTATAACGTAGGCATCCGCTAAGAAAGGATTTTGATAAATTCTACCCCTAAAGAGATAAGATAGGGGATGAAAGTTTGTATGTAACTTTGTCAATTTCAAACCGCTTAGGCTGAGACCAAGCATGCATATGCTACTACATATATACTATATTAAGCCTTATTTTTAATAATACTTATAAACGCGAGCGAAACCGCGAGAAAAATCTAGTTAAAGTATAAATAAATGAACTCACCGGTGTTTTATCTTTCTCAAACTTCCCCGGGAACAATTTCTCAACATCAGCAGCCGTAGGAGTTTTATCACTATCCTCATCCTTTTCATTCTCATTTCTATCCAAATTTATACTATTCAAATTAGTCTTTAACTCCAAAGGCTTAAGGTTCCTTTTCGCTATCATTTTAGGCTTAAAACCTTTAAGACAATCAGCCTTTGGTTCTCCAATATTATTAGATTTAGGTGTTGATGAAAACTTAGGCTCTGTTTTCATTGCTAATTTAGTTAAATTATTCAACATTTCTGGTCTAGACTTAGTCGCTAAGGGGTCTAATTTTAGGTCATTATCGTTAGGGGTCATTTCTCGGGGGACTGGGGTCGTTGGTGTCATATTTTCTGGGGTCATAGGTGCTGTTGGAGTTCGAGAGTTGTCGAAGTTTAGACTTTGTACGCTGTTAGGTGTTGCCGCTATGTCACTGTTCGTTAAACTCTGTGTCATTTCTTCCATTTGTTGGCGGAGGTCGAACATCTGTTAAACAAAAATATATTAAGTTACAAAAGAATACAAAATATATTTAAAGAAGAACATAATAATATAAATAATACTAAAAATGATGGAAAACATGTAAAGGTTTTACAAATTATGATTGAATTTTCCGACCCCTGAGGTAGGGTAGAACCTGTGTTACAGGAATCAGTGTCTTCTCCCATTAGTACATATTATATTTGTTAGATTAAAGTTTTTTTTTATATTTTTTTATTAAGTACCCAAGACGTATGGTACCACTTCGTAGTACTATTTCTCTACACGTAACTTAAAACATCTATATTAATTACCTGTCTAGTAGAATTATCAGAGAGTGTATAATCATCTTCGTCCAAGTCCTCGAGAACTGCTATGTCAGAATTGTTATTCACCGACAGTAGGGATGCTAGAGATTGCATATCTTCGTCTCTGTAAATATTATAGTTTATATTTTTAGTCAATATTGCCAAAATTAAGTATTAGGTAATAAATAATTTGAAACGTAAGCAGAAGGCCGATTCTCGTAAATGTATTTATTACAATTCGGGTAACTCCAAGTAATAACTCTACAGATTATAATCAGCGTTGGCGCTGTCTCATTGGTTAATAAAGTGTCGAATTTGACATTAGTGACATTTGAAGTTGACTGACTGAGATTGAGTTGAGATTTTAAACTAGTATAATTACGAGAATTACCCTACAGGTTTTACAGAACAACAAAGGAACATAAACGCTCTGATTTATAGATTGGCTTTTTTATTAGAAATTATTCAAAACAGTTTTCGACAACTTTCTTCGAATTGACCAAAGAGGACAAAGGTTGTCACAATTCTCGTAACTCTGCATTATAAGGTTACTTTTAGAGGACATTCATCCGTCTTTGGCCTAGTCAGGCCGGTTTGTCAGAAAAGATGTTATTACGGGATGACGACTAAAACCCACGGTAATCCGCTCTCACTTATAAACGACGATAAGACTAATGCCACTCGAGCCGTGGGGCTTTTTTGCCGTTATGTCTATATATGACAAAAGCAAGTATGGCATATAAAAATTCGGGCAAATGAAATTCGGGCATATGAAATTCGAACAAGTGAATATTATGGCATATAATTTTTAGGGCAAATAATAGATAACCCACAAAGATACTCACGTGGCCTGCCCCTCGCGTAGCAGAACACAATGTAAGGTGAGATGCAGGGCGGCGGCCTGCACCTTCTGTGTGGTAGGCTCCAAGGTCAGCACTAGGGAACGTTGCGAGGGTTCCAGACTGGCGAACTTGCGCATGTTGATGGAACATACGGCTAGGCGACGACGCTTGCCCGATACTGATACCTAACCAGATGAGATATCAATTAATCAATAAAACTCTAATACTATACGAGGTAAAGGTTACAATAATATGACGACCTCTGTGGCGTAGTGGTTATATTACATAGCTGCTACGCAGAAGTCCGGGGGTCGATTCCCGCTCAAAGCAAATCTTTGTGTGTCATGAACATGATTATTTGCATTGGTCTGAGTGTTTCTATCTATAATAAGTGTATTTACAAAAAAAAAATATATAAGTACGAATATCTGTTGTTCTCAGTTAGCCATAACACAAGCAGGTTAAGCCTAGCTTGCTTTGGGAACAGATGGCGCTGAGTAGATATGTTCGTGAATATTTATTATTTATTTATCAAAATAAAAAAAAGTGCCAGTGAACGGAAAAGACTAATGAATGAATGAATAAAACAAGACTAATAGTCCGGATTCCACAATGTTGACATTCACCAACAGCTAATTATAAGTTTCTGTTTGATAGTAATATAATGGTGTCATAGAATTTTTGACAGCTCAGTCGTAAAATCATGTAGTTTTGGCGAGAAAATATTAAGCCCTCGCGTCGTCGCATTTTGACGAGAAAATAAATATAATATTGACAGCTGAGTCATGACGTCATCGCAATTTGGCGGAAAAATTGTTTTTTTTTTGGCAGTATTTTTTTCCACGCGTAGTAAATTTCGGCCTGCAGCTAGAGTTAATTATAATATTAATAGGATTAAACTTACATCTTCTAAAACGAAGGTCCAGTCTTTATCCTCAAGTTCGTTGGTTCGCGAGTCTTTGAACAACGTCACAGCCACGGTTCGATTCTCTGGTACGGTGTATATTACTGAGCCTCTGTTGATTCAGAAAAAACATGTTTAAAGTTCTATTTTGTTAGTTCCTATTAATCCTTATTATAAATGCGAAAGTTTGTGAGGACGGATGGATGGATAGTTGTTACTCTTTTAAGTAAGAACTGCTGAAGGGATTTTGATGAAATTTGGAATATAGCTTAGGGTGTAGAATAACATTTGGGCTAACTATACAACGCGGGTGAAGCCGCGGGCATCGGCTAGTAAGTTTACATAAGTCAACAATAGATGGCGGTATAGTACGTAGCGATCTAGGTCACGATATGGTTTGATTCAACAAGTATGTGGTTTTGTAAATTAGTTGTCTTAAATTAGGAGGAGTAGTAATTTGGCTAACCCTTAACTCTTTGGTCTTCTGGATATATTTATTTATTTATGGCCAACCAATAGTTCCTTTGCTACATCATATCTTGTACAATAAATAGGTACATAGTTAGAGAATATTAAATGAAATAAAATGGAGTCCAATGAATTTTTGGCGCCAAATTTAAATGCCCGCGTTGATATCATCCTGGATTAACGTACAGGTACCCTGGATTAACTTTAAACCTGTATTTTAATCAAGTGTGCAAACTTTATCCAAATCGGAACAGCCTTTTAAGCGTGATTGAGTAACAAACATCCTTCTATACATAGAAATTTTCGCGTTTTTAATATTACAAAAGATGCTGCAGCTGTTAAATGAGTAATAGTTTTGCCACTTACTTGAGCGGGTCCTTGAGAGAAGGCTCCCATTCTAAAGGGTCCGTAATAACGCGCCTCGATCTTCTGGTCCATACCACGCTCAATTTATTTGGTTTCCTATAAAAAAAGATAGTAATGAAATCAGAAATGATTCACAAAAGAGATCATACTGTTAGTCTATGTATTTTTAATTATTTTCAACGCCATCTAATATTCTAGTCCTGAACTATGCACAGCTTGTATTATCCCAAACTAATAAAGGTAACAGGGCGAATCTGACCCACTTTGATTTTTTTCGCGTACAAACACCAAACCAGGTTTTAATTGTAGACTTTAATACCGCTTTTCTAATTATATAAAAAAAATTAATGTACCTACCGGGAGAAAAAAGTTATTTGGCTGTATGTGAGTAGGAAGAACCAAATACTGAACATTATTAAGTTTGTAGAAAAATGAAATTAACGCGACAGTTTTGAATTATAACGGTTTAATAACACGCATACACCAGACAAAAAGGTAACTGGCTTGAAGTTGTTGCGAATCAGCTGCGCAGATGTCATATTTGGAACTAAAAGACCGGGAACGTGGGGAGTAGGTGATTTTATTTTTTCCTGTACTTGCGCAAACTTCTCTGAAAGCTAACTTCAGTCCAGCCCAATTAGGTAGCGCAAACTGTAGGTGTTCAACAGAATAAAAAACATGTTTATAGAACGTGATTTTATTTCTGTGCTATTTGGTTACAAGCGTAATAATGTGAACAGTGTTGTATTAAACAGACTACTGCTCCAAGTTTTATTGAAATAAGCCCAAAAGGTTACTGAAATATTTTGAAAAATCCTTTGTTTAATGCCTTAAAACAATAAACAAAATTTTCATTTTTCTCCTTTCTCCCATACCCCACAGCAGTGGGACCTCTACCAGTTAGTAATAGGTATATTTAACTACATACCTAGCCATATTTCGTTCGTGTACGCCATGGGTCATATGTCCAAACAAAACGCCCGTTTAACTTTACTTGTATTCTCTTTTTTATACATATATAAAATTCAGAGGGTCAGTGTTTCTCTGCTGTACCATAGGTCACAGATTCGGTTCTCAGACAATGCAAATCCTTGTATGCTTAAACATGAATTGAGGTACTTATTGGTCTGGATGTTTGTGACAGATGTTTGTTTGATCCACAAACTATTGTCCTGAATCTGGATATTTCTGGTGTCTATTAGACACAGATCATGATCCCTAGTGCAATATCAACAATATAATAAAATATCCGTGTGGTGACGGAGTAAGAATACAATATTTCACCACCCCATCTCATCCCATGGATATCGTAAAAACCGACTAAGGGACTATCCGTCAATATTATCTTTACAAAATAAAAAGGAGGAAAACTTGAAATTAAACCCAATACCAATTCGTCTGTCCAGCGTGGTATTAGTAGGCCAAGTATCCCTCCGTCACGGGAGGAGGCCCGTTCTTGCAGTGGGACATTAATGGGCTGTTATGATGAATAAATTTTACCATTTAGGTGAAGTCTCCAAGTCGACCCGATGATAGGAAGCTGTGTATTGAAATTTAGCAGCGCGCTTGTTTACACGCTGCAGTCGCTTCCATACTGATGCCATCTTGTATCCTTAAACAAAACAAAATAATTAAATATCTATGTGATTTATACTAAAAAAAAATTGGTTTTGATGATAGTAGTGATATAGGAAAAATATATAATGTCATTGTCACAAAGCCATTACCTATTTGCGTTTCATAAAAGTTCACTATAATACTCTTCATTTATTACGACTTTTGATAATAAAGGTAAACAACTATGGCGTCGTGTCAACCACAGACTAAAGCCTTTAGTCTTTGACCTTTGAGAAATGTATAGAAATCAAGGACAAATTCTAGAATCTACAAATGCCAAATGGTGAAATTAATTTTTATCTGTGAAATTTGACGTTGGAAAAAATTACATTTAAGTATTAAAAATCTAAGTAAGATAGTGGTTAAATCAAAGTAATTTACGTGTTTTCTATTGCATAAACGTTTAATGCTACTTTCCAGAAATTTTCATTCATATCAAAGTGTGCGAGCGATGTAAAAACTAGTGAATTTGCAATTGTGGTGTTTGTTTACAAAGTTAATCAAGTAAGGATCAATACTCTTTAGAAGCTCTGCAGAATTAAATCATCATCATATAGAAGTCCACTGCTGAACATAGGCCTCCTCCTTACGCAGTCCTGTGCCTCCCTCATCCACCGTCCCGTTGTCGTAACTAAGTCGTCGGCCCACTCCATCTTGTAAGAGGTCTCAAAAAAATGTATTAATTCGTCTGGTCAGCGAGAGCTCAGAAGAGTTATCTTAAAAACAATCGCCTATGGCAGTCCACCGCTGGACATATGTTTCCCCACACGCGTCACAAAAAATGGTTAATAAAATAAACATATCCTTATTAAAATAACATATAAAATAGAGTAATCGATATACTAACAGTAATGTAACAGTAGCTCGATGATAACGTTTATCTATCTACGCCCACGCATATTATATCGCATCGGACTGCCCCTGCGGACAAACAAACAGATACATTGTTATTATTAGATACACATACATAATTTTAATCTATAGCTTTATTCATCTGCTCCTTTTTATATTCTACTAATATTATAAATGCGAAAGTTTGTGAGGATGGATGGATGTTTGTTACTCTTTCACGCAAAAACTACTTAATGGATTTTGAAGAAACTTGGAATATAGGTAGTTTAGGGTGTTGAATAACATTTAAGCTACCTATACAAAGCAGGTAAAGCCGCGGGCATCAGCTAGTTCAAAAAATAAACAGAGGAAAATATAACCAGTCTCCATGTTCTATCTGTCCTGTTTTAAAATCGGGGAGTAAAGTCAAAAGCCCGAAAAAAAAGGAAATAACGGTTAACCGACTATTTTGGGTAGCAGGCTACTACGTAGACATCCCTTAGTGACCATTTATGTAATTGAGGGTGTCGTGGGTATCATATATTATTTATGGGTACTAGACAACGGATTAACACACTAAGAGACTTTTTATTTTTTGTAAATACCTACAGATTATACTTAGAAAACACCTAGACCAATGCAAGCAATCATGTTCATGCACACAAAGATTTGCATTGAGCGGGAATCGAACCTGAGACCTCATTTTTTTATATAATGGAAGGCAGGGCACCTGATGTTAAGTGATCACCGCCGTCTATGGACACCCGTAACATCACAGGAATCAAAGGTGCGTTGCCAGAAAGAGGTGATTTATATTCCCACCTAATTAGCAACTCTAATAACCTTGTAATAAAGGTCAAAAAACAAAGAAAAAAGGTAGTCACTTGTGCTCGTTAAAGGGTCCATAGAGTCCATACAAACAAGGCGTGTGCTTATCTATGCAAATCTATAAATAACAATTATGCAATTTAATTAAGCGATGACCTCAAACATTACCGAAAAACGTAAGCCATTCGGCAGCTATGAACTACAATAATGAACGGTTAGTTTAGCGGGCATTATGTTAATTATGTTATATGAATCATTCTGCTGATGACCCTATATGTATAGTTCGACGGCCTTCACGTTATACGGAAGGGAGTTTATGCTCGATAACAACTGGTTTTTATACATTTTGTTTATATTTTTATATGTTAATTTATATATATTTTTATAATTCCTACGTTTGTTTAATCCATTCTTGTTTATTGTATACTAGCTGACCCGTGCCCACTTCGTTGGGCGGCGAAAAAAACGCGTCCCTTTTTTAAACAAAGCTCCTCTCCTATTAGTCATAGCGTGATACTATACAGCCTATGACACTCCCCGATAAATGGACTATTCATCACAGAAGAATTTTAAAATCAGTTCAGTTGATCCAGAGATTACCCCCTACAACGTCACAAACACACTAACTTTACCTCTTTATAATATTAGTACATATAGATGACGAAATTATTAATTCACTCGCAGGATGGTAAAATAACTTTAATACTTTAAAAATATAGCGTTCTTCAACATAAGCTTTTAAGTCCGCTATTGAGGTTTTTAAATTATAATAAAAAAATTAAGAACAAATTGTCAAAGAAAATATAAACAAATAATTTTTTTTTCACAAAAACAATAGAAGGAAAACTTATAAAATTATATAAATGAAGTCTACTTATCTAAAAAACATACTAAGTATAAAATATATTAAATTATGATACATTAATTTATTAAACCACTTTATCATGCACTTGTAAAAACCGCAAAAATTTAAATAATATAGGACACTGAACAATAATATTAGTTAGGTATCATCCTATATACTCGCAATTTCGTCTGGTTTACAAAAACAATATCTGCATTATGAGAGTTTATAGGGATCACTAGCGCCGCCAATTGAAAAAAAAAACATAATAATTCTATTACTGGGTTATTGCTTGGGGGCGTCGATAAGTCTTCTTAAGTGCGCGCAGCTCTATCCAGTTTCCTAGCCGTCTTATCCAGCCATGTTGGCTGTTTTATGCTAACATTAAATTAACAGTTTTAAAAGTCCCCGCATAACACATCGACCCTAATAAGGGAGTTTTCCTTTTGAAGACTTTCCTTCCTCCTTTTGAAGATAAAAAAATATAATAATAATAGATTGACACCCAGTAAAAACTGTCTAATAATCTAAAATCAATCTTCTATCAAACAACATAAAGTCTATTTTCGTCGATAGTTTCAAAGATGATGATATCATAAGGATTTCTCTTAGACAGAGGCATGTAGGTGTTAAATTCCTTAGTGCACGTGTTCTATTATAACTATCAGTTGAATGGAATGTCGTAGGTTTGATGTTTAGGCTAGGTAGCTTTCTAGATATTTGAGTAGCTTGTTGGTTTAGTGGCAGGAGAATCGAGTTAATGTTTTATTTATGATAAACTAAGGGGTGAATTACTGATTTCCGAATTACTGAACCCAGAAAAACGTTACCACGAAAATATGCAATCACGAATAACGTTACCACGAAAACATGCATTTCTATCGTCTTGTTTTTGTATTTGTTTGTAGTCCGGTGGTCACTTAGTGCTAACCGCGCTGAAAATCAGGGTTGGTTTGTAGTCTTTGCGGCAAACCAACACCAACCCTGAGTGCTGACCTCAATTTTTGCAAAAACTAAAAATGTGCTATGTAATTTGTAGGTTGTTGTGAGTGAGTAACCTTGTTATTGTTTTGTTGTTTGCAAAAATGAAATATGTATTTTTCTTTCTTTCTTTCTTACTACACTAAAAAGACGACAAAAAAAGAAAGGGCTACAATCATTTTTATACTCATTTCCTGATCACACAGACAAACATACACTTTTAATAGGTAATAACCATTATGTCAGGGTTCGTGACCCATATCTTGAAATGTTAGCGAAGGGTCATTCGGTGACAGCATGCGTATACTATGTCTCTTTTACTCTTAACACTATATTGTATGCCATCCTTTTCACGCTTAACTTTCTTCGTTATGCCTTGATTGGGTCTTTGATATAATATGTTTGGTATTGAACTAGAACAACTATATGTAGAGTAAAACTTTATATTAGAGAGGTCGTCAAATGAATCAAATGAGAGGCTGTCGTCACAGCGTAGTAGGTTCAAATTTCTTCGCAAGACAATTATTTGTTTAGGAACTACGAATAATTTTTCAGACTTGATGTTATTAGTGCCGGTTAATTTAATGTTTGTGAAAGTATTTACGAAACAGGGCGAAACACAAAAATATTTCCCAAATTACCAACACTTTCGCGAATAACTTAGAGCGGAGCACTGTGAACGAAAATGTAAATAAATTGTCTAGTATACATACGAATTTCGTTCTTGATACATGGATGGAAAATACATAATAAGTTTATTAAAAACTAGCTTTTTTTATGTAATAGGAGGCAAACGAGCCAGCAGGTCATCTGATGGTAAGTGATCACCGCCGCCCATGGACACCCGATACACCAAAGGAATCACAGATGCGTTGCCGACCTTTTAAAAGGGAGTACGCTCGTTTCTTGAAGCTCCCCAAGTCGTAACGGTTCGGAAATTAAAGCTTATGCCCGCGGCTTTACCTGCGTTGTATAGGCAGTTTAAATGTTTCTACGCCCTAAACTACCTACGTTCCAAAGAACAATGCTCAAAACGTCCCCAGCTTGTAGCACTTTAAAACCTATGTTAATTGAAAGGCCTTAGTATTTTGATCATTTTATTGTATGACAGCAAATCTCAAATGTGTATCCGAAAAAAGTTATATAGCCTTAAAGAAACCGAAATCAGTCACAATTATGTTGCTGTTTATTGTACTTTTTCGAAATTATAGCCAATAAAATACATAATTAACAGTGTAGAATATAAGAAAAATATAAAAGATTATTTATTTATTTATTATTACGCGCCGTATATGCCCAATGACCCGATTTTATCTTTTTTGTGGGTACTACTTTACGCTGGGTGTGGGGTGGATGGCCCTCAACCTAAGACATTTAAGTGTTATGCCTCAGGGCACCCCCTGTGGGGCACGAACCTCGACCTGGACCGGCACCGACTAACAGGATGTGCGGAAGGCACGCTCTCTAGGAGCGAACGCGGCGCGTATTCCTGCCTTAGCGACGAGGACGGAACCGCGGACGTGTTGT
Source organism: Schrankia costaestrigalis (assembly GCA_905475405.1). Lineage (NCBI taxonomy): Eukaryota > Metazoa > Arthropoda > Insecta > Lepidoptera > Erebidae > Schrankia > Schrankia costaestrigalis. The sequence continues at coordinate 11,138,441 of FR997852.1, read as the reverse complement.
TGTGGCTTCGCGAGCCCTATGAACCCTACGTTGAGCGATCGCGATCCTATCACCCGGCTCTTTGAGAGCATGTCTAGGTCTTCTAATTTTGGATATTCTAGAGGGGATGTACCCGGATGCCTCAACCACTAGTTGGTTGGGGTGAGTGGCAGCTATTTCAAAGTAGCGACGGGACCACGGGAACAGAGTTTCATGTGTTGCTGGATGGTCGGCAACTCGAAGTCGATGTGGAGATCCTCGTTACGCGTGAACCGCGGTGCTCCCGTCGCTTTGCGCATGAACCTTTTCTGAATTGTTTGTAACTTATGGATCCTGCTATGTGGCCTAAGGTGTGCAAAAACTACGCACGCGTACGTCATGATTGGCCTAATACAAGTCTCATGTATCCTAACTTGGAAGGAGTAAGTGCAGCCGTCCCATCACAAACGAGCCCCGCTTGCGAACCATGTTTAGGTGGGGACGGAGTGAGATTTTATCGTCGAGTATGACTCCAAGGTTTTTGGCTTCCCTCGCCCAAGGGATCAGGAAGCCGAACTTTTTGACTTTTGGTGTCTCTGCCGAGAGAGTTTTGTGGCTCCTTTTTTTGTGAAAGTTCAACGCTTGGCTCTTTTCGGGGTTGACTGTTATCCTCCATTTCTAGAACCACTCGCTGAGAGCGTTGGACGCAGATTCTCGAATGAAGAACCAAATAAATCCCATCTAGTAACAATTTGTCCGTTGGGTCATTAATGCCATAAACGGGAGATTTAAACGTGATTTTAAAATGTTCAGGAATGTAGTATTCAAATTATTGAATGAAGAGATGAGGAAGTGTATTAACACTTCCTTATCTCTTCACATACTACCGAATTGCTGGTGCGCTTCTCAATACATCCAGGGAGCTTTTTCATGACATTGTCTATACCACAGACGTCGTTAAACGAATTTATCGCAGAATTCACATCAACAATGACTTGGGTAACTACGTTACAGGCAGAGGGCTGCGTTCAGAACATTAACTGATGAGTCCATAATAAATATACCGTTCCCTGAATTGTCAAACGAGGATACTATTTTGTTTATTTTGGGGACATATCACACTAAAAACTAGCAGCTTCCTATGTTAGCGAACATTTACGTGGCGGCGTGTGCAACATAGAAGTTGGTGCAACTCCAAGCCCAATTATGAACCAATACGGTATAAACACGGCAGATTGCACTCTTTTGAGGGGTCGAATTTTATCCAAACATAGGTCAAATGCGACCTATTACAGGTATTTGGTTATAAATAACGCACAGGATATAACGCCATTTAGGCATATTATTGTTCGTGCTTAACTGCTATGAGAACAGTTGGTGCCTGCGCGCATGTGGTACTTTGGTATTGGAAGGCATTTAGACAATTTCAGACCTAGACATGCTCTCAAAGAGCCGGGTGGTAGGATCGCGATCGCTCAACGTAGGGTTCATAGGGCTCGCGAAGTCACAACAACACGTCCGCGGTTCCGTCCTCGTCGCTAAGGCAGGAATACGCGCCGCGTTCGCTCCTAGAGAGCGTGCCTTCCGCACATCCTGTTAGTCGGTGCCGGTCCAGGTCGAGGTTCGTGCCCCACAGGGGGTGCCCTGAGGCATGACACTTAAATGTCTTAGGTTGAGGGCCATCCACCCCACACCCAGCGTAAAGTAGTACCCACAAAAAAGATAAAATCGGGTCATTGGGCATATACGGCGCGTAATAATAAATAAATAAATAATCTTTTATATTTTTCTTATATTCTACACTGTTAATTATGTATTTTATTGGCTATAATTTCGAAAAAGTACAATAAACAGCAACATAATTGTGACTGATTTCGGTTTCTTTAAGGCGATATAACTTTTTTCGGATACACATTAGAGCTTTGCTGTCATACAATGAAATGGAGAGATGACTAATACCTTTCGATTAACATATATCTTAAAGTGCTACAAAGTGGGGACGGTGTCCATACATTTTTGAGCATTGTTCTTTCATCAAAATCCATTTACTTAGTAGTTTTTGCGTGATAGAGTAACAAACATCCATCCATCCTCACAAGCTTTAGCATTTATAAATACAAGTATGATATACTTTTAATTGATTTTTAAACCGCACAACGGTCTACCAAAAAAAAAATTTTAAGAGATTCTACCACCTCTTTGTCACTGATGCAGTTCAATATAATAAAATACAGCTAACTACTTTTTTATCTGCCATCAATTGATATACCAAATACAATAGCAATAAGTTAATACATTCAAGTAGGTATGACGAATTTAGCAATGTAGAGGTCATGCACCTTACGTACTTTACTCTATAAAGAAATTGCAATACTGTTTATGTTATCATCTGACTTCTATCGCGCTATGGATCATGCTCTCCGTGTGGTGATGGTGACGGAGTAAGAATACAATCTGTCACCACCCAATCTCATCCCAGGGGTGTCGTAAAATCCGACTGAGGGACTATTGTTTATAGTTTGAGGCGTGTATTGTCTGTGCGATCTAAAAACTATTGTCCTGACTCCGGATGTTCTTTGTGTCCGTTAAATTAATGTATGTAAAGTCCTCCGCGACACATCCCTGCTGCGGAAAGATGGCTCACAAATTTTTCTCCTCTAATTTAGATTGGACAATACAACGCGGTTTTTATTAGTGCTGTGACGTTTGTCTGTGTCGATCTATAATTTTAACTGTAGCTTCAATTTTAAGTAAATAGTAAACGACGATTTCATACAATTTGTGATAAATATTATGAAATAAAGCAACTTGAATTCGAAATTTGAAATGACGGACAAAAATGTTAATCTTGTTCGGTCATGGTATTTTTTGAGAATTTTATCATCCCGGTAGAGTAGTGTATCCGCCCTCCCACGTCGTAGATAACGTATTCTAATTCCGGACAATACAAATATTCTTGTGCATGAACTTGACTGTTTCATATTTTGATATTTCAATCTTATCTAACAATGTGTGTAATTATTAAAAAAAATGTGAGGTGACGGAGTAAGAATACAGTGTATCACCACCCCATCTCATCCCATGGGTGTCGTAAAAACCGACTAAGGGACTATTCGTGAATATTATCATTCAAATACGTAATAAAAAGAAGGAAAACTTGAAATTAAACCCTATACCAATCCGTTTGGTCAGCGTGGTATTAGTAGGCCAAGTATCCCTCCGTCCCGGGAGGAGGCCCGTCCCAGCGGGGTGTGGGACATTAATGGGCTGTTATAACGATGCTGATAAAAACTAGGTTCAGAACAATGATTTGTGGACCAAAATTGTTCTACGTGGAATTCGAAGCATAGACCTCGTGGAAGACCTCGTACCACATACCATCCAAGCAATACATTTATTTATATCCATGTTTATCAGTAGTCTAGTACATTAAGGACATGATGGCGTATGTACATAAGTCTTTATCTCCCCTCATAACACTACAACATAGGGCAATAATCTCGAGGTATATAAAAATAGCATCATAATGTAAACATACCTACGATAAATTAAGGCGATGTTTTCCTTAACACTGACTTCAAATTTTATTTCTGACTAGCTGACCCGTGCCCACTTCGTTGCGCGGCGAAAAAAACGCGTCCCTTTTTTAAACATATTACATTACTGCTCCACTCCTATAAGTCATAGCGTGATACTATATATAGCCTATGACACTCCCCGATAAATTGACTATTCAGCACAGTAAGAATTTTTAAAATCGGTTCATTAGATCCAGAGATTACCCCCTAGCCTACAACGTCACAATCACACAAAAACACAAACTTTACCACTTTATAATATTAGCATAGATGTACTTGAATAAAAATTCAATAAAACCATTATGATTCATCATTTCTTTCTTTTGTACTGTATGTTGTGCTCAGTTTTTTTGCGAGTTTCTATTGTTGATCCTGGCATACTAAAGTCTCAGTTTTGGGGAAACCAGTGTGATAAGTCACGGAAAAATTTATACGTTGGACAACTTCCCCTTAAGCATTTTAAGGAAAAATAACATTAAATGTAATGCAAATAATATTTTATATAAAATGCGTAAATGTACGGTTAGCAGTATGTGCACATTTCGACTATCAAGAGAATCGCGTTGCATTATCTATACTAATATTTTAAAGAGGTAATAGGCTATTTAAGAGGGAAAAGGTACTTTACTAGAAGACCAACTACAGATTAGTTGTTTTTTCTTAGGCGAAATGTGACAATACTTTTCGGACATAGCAAACCAAAGCTTTGCAGGTATTTTTTATTTTAACAGACCTTTTGGCTTGCTCAAATGTAAATTCGCTGACTGTGCTTACCTTTCGAAGTAATTAGCTTTAAAGTTTAAATTAAATATTAATTAGTCTTGATATGCCTCATGACCTGAGGAATTCTACTAAATAGTTGGCCCAGTGGCTACCGTTGATGCTAAGCACATTGTGTGCTTGAAAGAGTACATAAAATTCTAAGTACTTTAATAAGATTATTTTAATTAAGTGATCTAATTTACAATATATTATAGTTAGAAGTTTGGCTGTAACTATTTGCAGAAAACTGGCTGCCGGGCAGTGCAACCCAATCACTGATATAAGAGGATCTTCAGACGCTCAGATCCTAGATCAAATTCAGTTAAATGACTAAACAGGCTGTAATATGTGACAACGAAAAGTGAAACAACGAATACCACAACCCCTACAATGAATGCACTCCACCAAAAATAACTTAGCAAGGAAGTCATGCGATCTCGAATAACAGCACCCCTTCTTTCATTAATTGGAATCACTTGAAAAAGAATAAACACCACAACAAATAAACCAAAGACATGCCATATCAAATAACAGAACAACAAATTTTACAGGAAGATAATTGTTTATTTATTTCAGGCCATTGCCTTTTGCCCAAAACATTGAACATTTTAGTTTACTGCACTTTAATAATGGCAAGTGTGTTGCTTTTTATTTGTGTTGTATTTATTCTTTTAGAGGTTTGAGTCACTCAATGTGATTAAGTCATCATCATCATAACAGCCCATTTGTCACACTGCTGGGACGGGCCTCCTCTCGTGATGGAGGGATACTTGGCCTACTAATACCACGCTGGCCAGACGGATTGGTTTTCCTTCTTTCTATGTAAAGGTAATATTCACAGATTGTCCCTTAGTTGGTTTCTATGACACCCATGGGATGATGAGATGGGGTGGTGACATATTGTATACTTACTCTGTCACCACATAGATATATCAGTCTTAAGTTTATTTTAACTTGTTTCACTCTAATACAAGACATATTATGTCTGTCAATAAGTTGGTAGTTTATGTAAAGGTAGACTTCCTTAAATAAAATAGTACTTATAGATTATGATACAATTGTAATTGTTATAAAGATAATTAATTGTATTTAAAATTCTACTAATATTATAAATATGCGAAAGTTTGTAACGATGTACAGATGGATGGATTTTATTTGGAATAAAGGTAGTTTAGGGTGTAGACTAACATTTAAGGTACCTATATAACACGGGTGAAGCTGCGGGCAGCTAGTATCAAATAAATCTGAATGGCTACTGGAAAAGGCCAGACTTTAAATATCACATCATTTACTTCTAAACATCAACAGTAACATAGTGGTTTGGTTAAAATTTAGGTTATTGAACTGATTATAACAGAAATTAGTTATCCATTAAAACTCTTTTAAACCTAGCAAAGATGTTAATGCACACTCCAGTACTCAATTACTAAAATACTAAAAAATTTATAACACCTACCACAATTGTTTTATTAAAGTATTTATTTAAAACTGAGATGAACAATATTCAGTACCTATAGCTAAAGGAAGCTAACATTTTCACTTCAAAGACCTTTTCAAGTGTTCCAAATTTAAAACAACACTTAAACTAGCATACAAACAAATCCAGCTGTAATTGCGTACCGATCTATCTATAAATAACTTTCAAAACTAAAAGAAATCATTATTCTCCTACACAGATCATTACATCACGAAAAACAAATAATGTTTATAAATAACATTATGATATCATCGAAAAACTGATAATTAATAATTAAGTTAGTAAAGCTAGCCTTGACGAAGTCTAACTCAGATATAAAAACGGATTCAAGTGTAAAAGTATTCTTGTATACTCACTGCGAAAGAAAAGTATCGATGGCCTGAAACCTTCTACAATAACTGAAAACTGATCATAACTAATTGCACTGGTTATCACTAAACACTTATATAGTATATTAACAGAAGATTTTACGTACACAGTATAATAAAAACTGTTTTAGGATTTTTCACGAAAAATCGTCCTTTTCAGCAAAAATTGACCATTTTTGACGTTTATGTAAATTGGTGTTGCAATATGTAAATCATTATTTTTCTACCTATTTGTTATTATTAAATATTTTGTATTGTAAATGTTGCGTGGTATTACGGAATAAATTATTATGTTAATAGAAACTATTACTAACCTAATAGCACTATAGTCTCTTAAAACATCGAGCGTAATCGAGTTTCCACTATAATTTATTTATCGGTAATTAAAATAAAATTAATAAACATTATTTTTAGTTATTTGAAATACTTAATATGTTATCTTGACTTCATATCAATAGCACGTAGAGACTAAAAAACTACTCTGTTATTCTACAGGTAAACACAATAATAATAGTATGTTACGCAATATTTTATATTTAAAACTTGTAAAAATTACAAACCTAATTTCCTGAGCCTAACTTATTACTAATCACATGAAATATTTCGTGACATACGAGTACTACTACCAATTATATATCCCCATGTAAGCAAGTTCAAGAAATTGTAAATATGTATTGAACTTTGAGAATAGTCTTAGGTACGGAGTACCTACAGGAGAAATAATGAAAACTAAAGAAAAGTCTAACTAGTCCCGGCTTTTGAAGAATATGAAAAATAAGAAATATGTTTATACTTTATGACTCTTACTTATACATAAGAGTACTTATAAAAGAAAGTAGGTAGTTTAATAATGCCTTATCTTTTCTGGAAACTTTACACCAGACTTCTTTAAATTATGAGGCACAGTAATCTTTTACATATGCGTGGATCAATTCATATAAATATGAACTATTCATACTTAAACTGATTAATGTAGGTACAATCAGTTTAAGTATATGTTACCATTACCATCGGTTTGATAGGTAAATAGCATTGATCACTACAGTCTTTATAAATGTTCTGTTCCGTTCTGTTTGGCCAATTATAACAAAATTATCTTGTGCCCGGTCCGCGACTTCGTCTGCATATTTTAGACAATTTTACAATATTTCATGAATTGTATCCTATATGTTATTCTGATGGGTAAGACAAATTACTGTAAAGTTTCATCAAAATCCGTTTAGTAGTTTAGGCCTTAAAGAGTAGCAAACATCCATCCATCCATTTCGCATTTTATAATATTAGGTAGGATGTAGGATACTACTTCCTATCCTATCCCGTAGGAAGTGGGATAAGAAGATTTACAGTGCAAAATTGTTAAAATAAAATAATAACCATTTATATATCCCGATATAAGGAACTTCGTGAAGCAAGATTAAAATTAAATATCCGTACATTCAATGTTGTTTAAATACAAATCTACCATTATATAAATACCACAAAACATAAATCTGTTCGCTTGTAACCCCGACCTCATCTGTCCTATTTTTGACAAGTTATTTCCAGTATATAATTCTTATCTATGTTATTGTCTCTCCTTTCCGCAAATCTTACTCTCAGCAAATCTGAAAAAGCAATGCAAATTGCTGCATAATGACATGACTCGTAATCATGATTTTTTAAAAGATAAAAAATACAATTATTTGTAAATGAAGTATACAGTAATAGCATTTTGATATTACTGTACTTTTATTTAGTAACTATGTAACGTTCCATTGTATGCATAATTGTACTTTCAAATGAGCTGCATCGCCATCGACGACGCTGTTTTTTTCCGCCATTTTCATTCTTACTTGACGGTGTCACCGTTGTATTATTTATCTAGTATTTGAATAATTTAAAAGCCATTACTATAATACATAATTATGTTGTAATAGCTAACAAATTCATAACAAATTTATACACATTCCTTTGTAATAACTTTGTGTAAGTGTTCAACAAGTTATATAAAACTTCTGATACATAACCTCAAATATGGATAATGATATATTTTCTGATTTGAACTATAATAATACGAAAAAGACTTATCTAAGAAAAAGTAAAAAACCTCAGCAACCTAGTCAGTCATCAGACATTAACTTGGATATGGATTATTCAGAAAAAATAGCACCATTGACGACGAAAGTCGCTATACAACTGTTGTTAGAAGGGCAGCTGAAATCTAAAGTTTGTCGTTACTGCCTCAATGTATCGCCGGGTTTATCTGAGTTAGACCAAGTAATGAAAATATCTGGCACTGGGAATTTGTACAAAGTTACTATAAGAGATATAGTGGCAAGTTTTCATCCGTTCAAGGTAAAACTGTTATTTTATACTATTATGTTTATTATTCAGTTAACATGTACACTTTTTTATGTAAAGTTCATCATATTAACTAAAGGATATAGGTCTCCTTAATATTAATCTACACTGTCAGAATTTAAGTGATATACATTTTTTGTACTGATTTAGATTATTATGATTAAAACATAATATAATTAATATCAACACAACTAATCTATACTAGTATTATAAAGAGGTAAAGTTTGAAATGTTGTAGGGGGTAATCTGTGGATCTGCTGAACCAATTTTAATTTGCTAATTAGGTGGCAATATAATCACCTCTACTGGCTAAAGGGTTAAAAATAAAATATATTGAATAACGGAGTAAAGTTAGCGACCTTTACATTAGTATGGATTCTTCGGGAAGGTAAAAGTTTATTGTTTGATTGAGGGAACAACAATAATTTGTGAATGCTTTCTTAAACTTACTTTGTTGAGCAATGTTAGGGAAATTATTTATAAATATTATTTAGAGGTATTTATAGACTGTATAAAGTAATATTTTAAATATTTATTCAGATAACAGTGCTATATATTTATCTCAGTATATTACTGCTATCATATTAATTTAATTAGTAAAAAAATAATATCTTTTTATTTATAGCATTTAAATAAATAAATCAGTCATATTATTGTTCTCTTTATTGCTAACTATATTTTTCCTAATTTCAGGTTATTGATGATCCTAATTTTCCGAACAAAATTTGTCAAAAATGTGTTGATAGGGCTCTCAATGCATATCTCTTCACTCAACAGTGTGAGAGGGCAGAGAGAGCTATGCTTAATTGTTTCGAAGATATGTATGAGAAGTTAGAAAAACTAGATCCCATAGAAAGACCAAAGAAAAGAGGAAGGCAAAAACTCAAACCTAATCATAATATATTACATGCTGAACATGATAAAGTAATAGATTATGCTGAACCTATTATAAACATTATTAATATTGGCGCAGAAACTGTTACAAATGAACCAAATTTAAACGATCTTGAATGCAAAAAATGTTGGCAAGTCTTACCTAATTTAGAGTCGTTAATAAATCATGAAAAAACACACCCGAAAACAATGTGGTATCACTGCCGTTTATGTGGGAAATCATTTCCTAAAAGTAATCAATTGAAGAGGCATAACCGGAGAGTTCACGTTCTTGGTAAAGAGCCTCGTTCGCAAGCTGAAACTGACTTTAAATGTAAAGAATGTGATCACATTACGGACAACTATATGCAGCATTTACAACATATAGAGAAACATAAGTTTAAAAATGTCATAGAACATTTAATTGAGAAACGTATGGATAGATTGTGTGCTGTTTGCTTCAATAAGGGTACGAAAATGATTGATTTGGAAAATATGGTTTGCATTCATGGAGGGCATCCTGATCTTATGGGAGATACGACCTTGTATAGCCTTCTAGCTGCAACATTACCCAATGTAAGTAAATTTTATTTTTATTAGTCACAATATCCTTATGCCTAGTGTGGCCACTTCCATCCCCTCCCGTCCGTATAGATGAAAATGTTGCCTACTGAAAATGTTGCCTACAGTTATCTGTCGGCCACACTTTTCTCCATAGGGCTGACTAAATTTGTTGGTATCAAGCTTAGTGTCAAGTTCATATTAATTGTTTAATAGTCCTTGGGAGGAGATGGGATGGAAAAAAAATTAAATGTGAAATTATGTGTGAAAAATTAATTGATTTATTTGTGTAATATTTGGTTGTTTATTCATGCATTTGATGCTTTCATTTTTTTTTATATGTTAATGCTTTGTTATGTCCACTGTGCTGCTGATTTTTAGCATTATTTAGTTTTTATGCATTTTTTATTTTTGTTTAACTTTTTTTTTATAAAAATGTTATATCAAACCAACCGTTTTTATTAACAAAACACATATATAGGTACATGACTTCAATAGTATCATATTTAATAATAATTAGATACGGCTGAATTGTTTTGATGGGTTTTTTCCTTCTGTTGTTGTTATAGACAGTTTTGTAAGGAGAAAGTTGATACTTCTATATATTTATTTACTGAGACTGTGCAGTTAGTATATAATAAGAGTTTGCTAATATTAATTATGTTCAAAATCCTATAACCGTAAAATATATTATGCATGTATGTATATATGCATACCTACTTAATTGTTTTGACATAATTTTACTTAAAGGATTTGCGAGAGTGCATTTTTGAACAAAGTAGTGGTTACTTAGCTATTTTTCTGTATTTTCCAACATATCCAAAACAAATAATAAGTTTTAAAAAGCCCAAAAAACTACCAAACTGAATTAAATATTGTAGTTCTTTGTAATATTTTGCTTACATAAATTCTTTAATGTAACATAAGCAAACTGTATGTGTATATGTTGTACCTATTTTTTTGTTGTAATCATAAGTGTCTAAATTTTATTATCATTCTGTATGGTATGGTTCATTCTAGCATAACTTAAACAAGTATCAAGAGCTATTTATACCAGCAAATGCTCAAATAATGGCCATATCGAAACGAAGCAATGATAACTCAGGAATAGAGAAAACAAATCTTAAACAACTGCAAACACTGTATATATTTTCTCAACCATCTATAATATCTTACAATATATTTCGATCAGAACATTCCTATAATTTTTCTGTTCCTGGAATACTTGAAGAAACATCTAACAGTGACATAAATAATCAAAACATTGAGTCTGCTGATGATGCTATACCTAATGCAATGGAAATAATTGATGTGACAGATGACATAAGTATTAAAAAGATTGAGACTGCCAATAAAGCTGTACCTAATGCAAAAGGAATAATTGATTTAACAAATGACATAAATATTAAAAACATTGAGCTTGCCCATAAACATAAACCACTTGAAATTATTAATCTAAGCGATACGGAAAATGAACCAGAAATAAAAAAGACCAAACTTGTAACAACAGCAGACAAAGCTAAAACCGAACTAGAAATTAAAAAAAACAAGCTTGAAACTATAGCAGACAAATTAAAAGATAATGACATACAAAAAGAAAACAAAACACAGACATCTAAGACTAAATCTTTTACATTCAGTTTCTCAAAACCTGATATGGATAATTTTGAAATTAAATATGTATCTTATACACCAAATGTTAAATTAAGAAGATATGAATTTGCAGTTCCGGAATTTATAGAAACTGGTACAGAGAATGCTAATTTGTTTGGTCATGTTGCTCAAGATATAAAAAAGATTCAGAGTACATCTAAAAATATTCCGCACAAAGATTTGGATGAGACCCATGATGACATAATTAGAATTACTGACAAAGCATTAAAGCCGTCGCCCATTAACAGTAGTAATCATTTTAAAGTTCTTAATGCATATAAAGCTATTCAATTAGGTACCAAAGATACAGATAATAATGGTACACAAGAGCATTGCAAGTATTGTTGGATCTTCCAATGCACATCAAAATGTGAATATTGTAAAAAACCAAATGATAAACAGGAAACACTTTCTCAAAATGTAGAAATAACAAATCAAAATGACAAAAAGTTAGACAAAAATGATTGGCATTGTAACATTTGTTTGACTTATAATTGCTGGGACAGAGAATCGTGCCTTTGCTGTGGAGATATAAGAGAAACATGCAATAATAATGTCAAAATCACTTTTGGAAATCACTTTACATCCTTTTTTCTAACTTCTAATTCAGAAGAAATAACACCGACTGCAACAAATAATGCTAAAGACACAGATGTGGTAAAAACTAATTTACATAGTGTTACCATATTCAATGACTCTCCTATGAACGAATGTTATATGAAATACAATACTAGGGAAAACACTGATCATACAACAAAAAATACTAATAAAATGGAGACAGAAACTTATTACAACATTCTGCATGCTAACGAAATTGAGAAAATGGATGTAGAAGACAATCCAAAGGAAAATATTAAAGAGATTACTTGCAGCGAACAAATTATACCTAAATTTAACTTTAACATGTTTTCCAATACTACAAAAACAGTGCCTGAGAATTCAAATAACATAACTAATCTACAATTCAATATAGGCACTGCAAGTATTAGAAAACAAGCGAACAGAAAATATATAAAAGCTGTTCGAAATATCCCTAGAGCTTTTCATAAGTAAAATATTGATTAACAAACATAATATAGTATTAACTATTACTATTTATACTTACTTATTAGTAAGTAAGCTGTAAAGTTTTTTTTAAGGTCTTTGTCTGAGAATTTATTTGACTAACAGAACTTATATTAGGGCTTGGCAACAGACTTATAAACAGTTATATTACGCATTTATTGAAGACGAAATTAACAAACCAGCTATAACATCAGCAGGTATAGTCAGCAAATTATTTGATTAAATAAATGTTTGGATTTTAAATGTTTGAGGCGAGATGATAATATTAATATTTCATTCGTAAACACTTTGCTTTCTGGGATGTCTGGTAGTTAAGTCTGATATTTTAATTGAAACTATTACACTGATATGATTGAAATTTGACTATGTATTAATATTTTTAAAGCGCCGATTACACTAGACTACATGTAGTCAACTATATCTTGTAAGATACTACATCTTGTAGGACACTACATCTTATAGGAGACTACATCTTGTAGGACACTACATGTAGTCTAGTGTAATCGGCGCTTATATTTACAGCTCATCCTTTGTTGCTTTCTAAAAGAAGCTTGCGCTATATATAGGCTCTCAAAGGCATCCAATACCGGTAAACTGGGGTTACTTTGATGTCGTGGGGTTACATTGATCGCTCAATTTTCTTCATTATAGAAGTGTTATTTTCGTGCATATGAAACACGCCATACATGTGCCTCTCTTGAGAAGGGCTAATACCATAGTACAAAGATATACAGTTCGACTTCATATAAACGAACGAAACGCGAGTTATACCTACACGCTCACGATAGAGGTGACTTTGGGGAGCGAACAGTCGCGACTGTGCCGCAGTAACGAGCGGGAAAGTAGGTAAATGTAATTAAAAAGCTGGGCAGCAGTGGCGAAGGGTGGATTTTTGTAAAAGGGAAGCCGAAGTTCCGTGGACTTTCGTTCTACTTTATATTCTGTAGTTCATAGGTATTCGTGAGAAAATGTTTCGATTTTAGTTGTCCCGAACTCATGTGAAAAGTTATACAAAACAAATACGAAAATGTTTCTCTGTTTGAAAGATTTCTTTGATCAATTAGATTAATTGTTTATATTGCTATATCCTAAATCAATCTACATACTTACTTTTAGAATCTGAGAATACTGCCTGTAAGCCACTTACTTATATGTATCGAAATGTATAAATAATTAATTATTATAATAATTGTATTAAAATGTTTCGTAAATCCACAGCGCCGGCGCGCCCCAAAGTGCGCCAATAAATCCAACCAGCGCGCGTTTCTTATATTCATAATTTAATTTCGAGAATGATGTTTTATCACACAACACATAATAGGATAGACAATTATCTAACACTATTAACGTGTCCCATTAAACAACAAACTATTAAATCTTCTGATAAATAATACAAACAAGTACTTACAAAAATATTCCATAGGATCCCAACCCAACGCACTACGACAAAAATAAAGTCAACCAATGCACAACACTTAATACACAAACATAAATAATTAAACATACTAATTTTTACTACTTTAAACAAGAAAGCGAATGTTAATTTATCCTATTTGCAGAAAATAAATAATTCTGTTTTTTCTTCTAATGGTCCTATCGTTTACCGATGATTGTGCCAAATTCAAGATGGAGAGAATAAATAAAATAAAAACAAATAAATATAATTAAAAGCTGAAAATTCAGAAGAAAATCTGATTTCTATAAGATTTAAAAAGGTAATTGATAAAAATAAAAAGCAATGTCAATGGCAAATTAAGTAACGTGAAATGAAACTTCGTTTGAATTGGTCGGTCCACTGGTTGCAATAGTGCTATCTCGCTCTCGCAATGTTGTAGTTGTATCTTTTATCCTTGTCAATAAGCCGGTGGCCACCGGCTTATATGGTACCTTAGATCGACGAAGACAAAGTGTCAACGTTTTGCACGTGACCGTACGATTTCCATACATTCTGTTGTACTGAATTCCTATTTCGAGACCGGCTTACCGCCGCTTCGCGCATGCGCGCTTTACTCTCTGACTGAGCCATAATAAGTTGTTAGTTGACAACCTTTACTAGATGGCGTTATGAGTACGTAAATAATTATATAGAAAATTACTAATACTATAATTATGTATTATTATTGTGATTTACGTAAGAGAATATTTTTTTATTTTACTTATATTATTTTGTATTGAGTGGATGTTGCGTCATTGATTTATAATTGATTAATAGGCAATGCTAGACGGTTTTTGCAAAGGTAAGCCGGTACGAATCGAGTTATAAGGACACTTCGCCACTACTGGGCAGCCCTGTCGCATGTTTACGTACCGCGCAGCAGTAGGCATTTATAATAAATATTCGGCCGAGATAGAATACTGGTTGTACTGTGCTAATACTATAAATCGGTCATTCTTCTCTTAGCACATTCAGAGAAAAATGAGTGATCATTGTAGCACCTGCTTATTAAAGTAACCCAAAGGTACTAAATACATTTGGGA
This sequence comes from Schrankia costaestrigalis, assembly GCA_905475405.1. Classification (NCBI taxonomy): domain Eukaryota; kingdom Metazoa; phylum Arthropoda; class Insecta; order Lepidoptera; family Erebidae; genus Schrankia; species Schrankia costaestrigalis. Next base: position 11,123,328 of record FR997852.1, on the reverse strand, counting down.
CTTGTATGGTTATGAGAATGTGTGAGAAATATTATATGAATCCCTTGTTATGTAGATATTAATTAAACAGAATTCTGTGATTATAAAAAGGGACATAAGTACAATAACTACAAATGTGTCTACTATTTTTTGTCAATTGTCCCTATGAATCATTTCATTTCTATTCCACACCTTTTTTCTTAAATACCCTCGTTTTCTACATATTTTATAATTTTTACTGTCTCTTGTTACAGATGAATTATCGACGCAGTTATATTGGGACAAAAATATGCGATAGATGTTATAGTCACGCGATAACTTCATACATATTTATAAATCAGTTTAATTTCTCTAGAGAAAGATTATATCAATGTGTAGACCACATGTTAAAGAACATTAAGGACATACAACCAATCACAAATGTAATATTACAAATATCGCCACATTCAATAATGCCCTCGGTCGAAGATATCGATGAAACTTTATTATTAGATGAAGATGATTATATAGATGAAAGTAAACTTAAAGTTGAGGTACTTGAAGACGAATTTAGAGTGAAATCTGAGAGTGAGAGTGATATAGACTCTAAAGAGGATATTGTCCCTCCCAGCCCAGAGTTCAACCCATCCTTACCGTTAGAAAACCCTGCTAAAAATGTTACAAGAACATATGCAAAGAAGAAATTAGTTAACGGGATGCAAAATAGATATTCTATTGATGTGTGCAGCGAATTTCTCACTTTTAATAAGAGGGTAGCTACAAAAAAATCTTGCAAATTCACTTGTCCGCTTTGCTGCAAATACTTTATATCTGAATATTTCCTGAAGAGGCACATGTCGAAACATATTAATAGGAGAATCAAATGCAATATTTGTTGTGAAGAATTTAAATCTAGATTTTATCTTTACGAACATACAAAGATGACGCATTTAATGAAGAAACAAAGTTACAAGTCGTGTAAAATTTGTGGTAGAGCATTTTCAAGTGAAAATAAATTAAGTCAACATGAGAAACATCACAGGAATAAAGAATGTGAACTATGTGAGAAAGTATTCGCGACACAATATCATTATAACAATCATATACAAAGACATGCTGTGAAATTCAAACTGATCAATCAAAAACGAATACAAACATGCAGTTTCTGTGAAAAAGCATGTCCGAATGACAACGAACTTTCTCTACATGTGAATAAAGTGCATTTACAAATTAAACCTTACAGCTGTGATATGTGTGAAAGACAATTTTATACTGAAAACAATCTTAGGTATCATAAAAAGATACATAGTGTACCGTGTAAAGAGAAATGTGAATTTTGTAGTGAAACGTTAAAGAGTCGGAAACATTTAGTTATTCATGTGAGGAAACATATAGGTGTGAAGCCTTTCCAGTGTCAAGTGTGTGGACAATCATTTTATTCAACGTATAAAGCTAGGGAACATATGAAAGTTTATCACGGAGGTAGATTCTGTTGTAGAATTTGTAAAACTACATTTGTTACTAAATATGGACTTAAAGACCATGTACACAATGAACATGGATTTATTTAGCAGGACTTTAATTATTAAATACAAAGTATGTCAACACAGCGGCCCTGCTGTATATAATAATATGTTGCAGTGAAGTGAGGAAACAAGAGATTTCACGAAATCCCGGTAAATGTCGAAAATGTCTTGCACTTCGGCGGCCGCTCGTTTCGCTCGCTCGCCGCGTACATTATGGTCACAGTTCTAACCTAACCTACAGAAGTTGGAATCCTTGTATTTTTTAACCTACTAACAAAAATATGAGCATTTCTTTTCTGGTAGAAACAGGATTTCGTCTTAAGCTCTCATTCCTTTTTCATTCAACCAGAGATAGCTAGTTTTAAATAAGTCTGATACTTTCACTCTAATTGATGCAATCAGTAGAGTTTTTGTTTTTATATACATCATTTGAACTATACCCTTATTCCCACTTTGTTCAAACGAAAATAAATGGATGATTCTTAATAATATATTTTTTTAGTACGTAAACTAAATTACCTACTTGAAATAAAATGTAGATTTATTGTATCTCGACAAGTTTAAGTCAGCATTCGATTTTTTTTCTGTAATCTTATGACATTAAGAGCAGGGCGAGAGAGCAAGGCAGTAAAGGTTCAAGGGCTGGTTTGAATCTGGCCTAAATTATATATAAAAAAAAAAGAAAGCAGTCTTTGCTTTCTGCAATAAATTAATATCCTGTCATTGTATATACATTTATTTTGATTTGCATAAATAAATTAATTATCCCATGAAATAGAAATAAATTCATGAATAATGTTTTTTATTTAAAAAATCATGTGATAGTTGAATCTTTATTTTGTATTTTATGTATCTATGAGGATATGTTGCTTTATGTATGATTCACAAGTGATTATGTAAATAAATTTATATAAAACAAGTGTGTGCATTTAATTTTAAAACCAAATAGGGTGATGCTACCAATTATCAGCACTTGTAAGAGTTAGTCTTACTTTAATATCGTTTATCTTTAGTGATAATACTGATAACGCCTTTAACAACATGCTTTCTCGGTTCACTATTAAATAAGTAATTGATTTTTATTATAAAAAATTGTCTTTATGCATACACATTTTATTTAGATGAGTTTGACTAAATAATTACCCTAACACCAATCATTGGCACCATCATCACCAATTACTAGCATCGACCGACCCAATTATCAGCACCTTAAAATTAGACATAAAATAAGGTAGATAAATGAAATAATCCAATGTTTATAGCAAAATCTCTTTTATTTATACCTAGCCTAACAACCGAAGTTTCAGAAAAATAAAGACATGAATATAAAAAATTCCAAAAAATAATAGACATTCTTTTGATCATAATATCAACACTATGAAAATAACTAGCAATGTTAGTTTCAGCACCATGCCAGGATATGAAATCCGAAATCATAGAGTACTTTTTCCAAGAATATTGAATTCTAGGCATAAAATAATCACGCTTTACAATAAAAAACTATGGATTAACAATTTTACATACTACTTAGTCATGTAACAGTACCAGTGCCGATAATTAGTAATTCGCAAAAAAATTGAACCCAGATGTCAGCACCTCATTTATGAACATAAAATCAAGATAACGTTCATTTCCATTGTCAGATAAGCCTTATAAAACATTTTATACATGAATAAAACCTAAAGGTTCAGTAGAAAAGATCTAAACTATAGTCACAAACTACAACTATAGTAAAATAAATAACCTGACCTGAACTTCTGTTCTGTTCTGTTTTTTTATTTCAATGGCCCCCATCGTTCCCCGATGATTCTGCCAACGTCAAGGTGGAGAGAATAAAAGTATAAAAAAGAAAAATGCCCGGTCCCTAATAAAAACTGAAAATACAAAAGTTAGTCTGATTTCTATTACTAAAACAAAAAAATAAATTAAATTAAACCTACGATCATAAGAAACTGTCAAAACAAAGTAATTTAATCGACATGTTCCCGCGTTTTTAAAAAAAAATGGCTTTTTTTTAATCGAAGAATGTAGTTTGGATCAGTTTATTATTCCAAAAGGATCTTATTTTTCATTTCTTTAAACGGAATCCCAAATTAATTAATGGTAAGCTTATAATTTGAGTTTTTGTTGGGGGTGCTGATAATCTGGTGCAGTGCCAAGATTTGGACAATTGCCCCGCTAAACTTTCGACTTTCGGTATATTACATGGCTGCTACGCAGAGGTCTCGGGTAGTTAGGCGACTCCAATCTGCGTCCAACGCCCTCAGCGCTTGGTTCCAGAAATGGATGATAACAGTCAACCCCGAAAAGAGTCAAGCGGTGATGTTTCACAAGAAACGGAACCACTCGCCTCTCTCGGCAGCGACACAAAAAGTCAAGATGTTTGGCTCCCCGATCCCTTGGGCTAAGGAGGCCAAATATCTTGGCGTTTTGCTCGACGATAAGCTCTCTTTCCGTCCCCACATAAACATGGTTCGCAAGCGGGCCACGTTTGTGTTGGGACGGCTGCACATGCTCCTCCGGAAGGAGTCTAAGATGTCGATCCGAAACAAAGTTAGGTTATACACTACTTGTATCAGACCAATAATGACGTATGCGTGCGTAGTTTTTGCCCACCTTAGGCCACACAGGATCCATAGGTTACAAACTGTTCAAAATAGGTTCATGCGCAAAGCGACGGGAGCACCGTGGTTCATGCGTAACGAGGATCTTCACATAGACCTCGGGTTGCCTTCTATCCAGCAACACATGAAACTCTGTTCCCGCCGCTACTTTGATTCGGCTGCCACTCACCCCAACCAACTAGTGGTCGGGGCGTCCGGGTACATCCCCTCCAAGATTAGCAAAATTCGTAGACCTAGGCATGCTCTCGAAGAGCCGGACGATAGGATCACGATCGCTCAACGTAGAGCTCACACGGCTCGCGAAGCCATAACAAAACGTCCGCGGTTCCGTCCTCGCCGTCGAGGCCGGAATACGCGCCGCGTTCGCTCCTAGAGGGCGTGCCTTCCGCACGTCCTGTTAGTCAGTGATTGTCCAGGCCGAGGTCCGTACCCCAATGGCACGTCACTTAAATGTCTTTGGTTGAGGGCCATCCGCCCCACCACAGCCCGCGTAAAGTAGTAAAGGTCGTCTGAGACCGACTACTCGTCCACACAAAAAAAAAAAAAAAAAGAGGTCTCGGGTTCGATTCCCGCTCAATGCAAATCCTTGTGTGCATGAACATGATTGCTCTGAGTGTTTTCTATTAAGTAAGTATGTTTATCCCGTTGTCTAGTACCCATAGTACAAGGTTTGGGACTAGGTGGCGACGTGTGAATGTGTGAGGATAAAAAAAATTAACTTTAGTATAAAGCTATATTTGCGATTTTCTTTTGATGTCAGGCTGCAGGCAGCGTATGACACTATAGATATCGCGTTATCATCTGAGTCTTAGGCACTTTTCTCATCGTAACGAGTAGTGCTAGAACTAGAAACGAGTTAGCGAGTGCGTAGTTCCGATATTTGTGTAGCTCGGCTTAAGCGAGTGAGGCGGGCGATTACTCTCATCACTCGCTCGCGGCAGTTACGTACAGTCAGTATTATTGCGGCCTCAGTGCACGTTTACGGAGAAGCGGGGCGTAGGACGTTTTTTCTGTTTACGCTGGGGCGGGGCGTGAAGCGGCACGCATCATCGCACGCGTAAACACATACTTATAGCAATATATGACGTTGTTTATAGAGAAGCGTGCGGCGATACGTCAAGTGTATAGCGAAGCACGCTCGTCTCGATCAAATCAACTAGATTTATATATTATAGCTTCAGCGAGAATTGATGCTCCGCCTCGTGCACCGCTGCGTGCGACGCTCTATTTCAAACAAATGTGTCAAAAAACGCTTCTCCGTAAACACACCCATATACAACACCATATAAGTATTTGAATTCAGTGCGGTCCGCCCCGCTCAACGCTACGCCCTGGGTGTTTCTTCAAAGTTGAGAATAAAAGTGTTCTATCCGCTTTACTACTTACTATTGTAAGAATAACAAAAGAAAACGTAGGTTTTGGGGCCTTTTACTACTAATTTAACTAACCATAAACAAAATAAAAATAATCAACGTATTATAATCGAAAAAGAAAATTTAATAAACTCATAACGTCATTATATCTTGTGTCCAATGCATAGGTATTTGGTTATTTGTGTTTGTGAAATATTTAATATTATACATTTCTAGATATTTACATAGGAAATAGTTCTTTGGAAACATATTCTTTATGTTTCTTAACAATTCACGGTGTCAATATAGTAATAAAATAACAATACGACTCATTTAAAATATGTCACAAAAAAACATCATTATTATAACAGAAATGGTCTTCAATTTGTCCAAGTCCCTAAACTATAATTCGGCAATGTTAATTATGTGCCGTATGCTCCCCGATCCTCTTAAGTTATGCCGTGTACTTTGAAGGAAATGAACGCATTGGATATCGCTCAAGGTAAGTTTGAATATCGTTCTTCACAATGTGTTTTTTACAAAGTCATTATCTTTTTTTATATTAGTTTACTGATAACAATAAAATAACCGTATGTTTATGTGTAATTTACGTAACTTATAAAAACTTATCCCCTGTATGACGTGTTTAATGTACTACGATTTTTTCTAAACAAGTTACGACACGTTTTTATAGAATTCGTCATTATTCCTAACATCATTATTCTCATTTTTGTCCCCCGTCCATATTTTTATTGGGATAGAAGAGGATAAAAAGTAGCCTATGTGTTAATCCAGGGTCCCACCTATATCCATACCAAATTTCACCCAAATCGGTTTAGCCGTTTAGGCGTGAAGAAGTAACAAACACACTAACTCACTCACAAACTTTCGCATTTATAATATTAGTAGGAAGTAGGATTAGAGATTATATATTTGGAATCTCTAATTCCATTATAATCTTTATAATAAATCTAATATCTATTTATTTTTAAAACAGATACAGACTCCGGCAAAAGGAAACAACAGAGAAGAAGACAAAGATTTTATCAGTTTGTATGGTTCACTAATGTTTGACCAATAAATGTTTGACAAATATTCACTCAACAAACAACGTTTCACCAAATGTTCATTTGGCAAACGAGACTTTTGACAAAAGTATCATCTTACAAAAAGTCACTTAGCAAAATCTATAAGCAAACACTACACTTGCTAAATGTATTAAATATTAAAATTTCGATTGACCTTTTCCCGTTTTACCAAATACTTAATAAGTTTTGCAAGTTATGCATTTATCTAAATGTCATTTTGAAAAAAATGCCCTAAAGTTGCTTCTGCCGCTCGCCGACTGCAGCCGCGGCACGCTCGTTTCGCTCGCTCGGCTCGTGCGCTGTGCTAAACTATCAAAACCTAACCTAGCCTTAAATCACTATTATATTTATTAATAAACGAATACTTGTCCTTTAATACATTTTATCAAACGTTTTTAAACCAAAAGTATTTTATCTGATAACTCTGTTGCTAAATGTTCATGTTGTATAATAATAATTAGTAAAATGAAAAAGTAAGTGTTGATCATATAATAAAGTAAGTCATTTGTAAAATGATTATTTGGAAAAACAATCGTTTTGGTCAAACAGCTGGATCCCAGTTTTATAGATGCAATAGTTTGATGCATTATGTTTATTTAATTAATACTTTACGAGTGTTGTTGTTGATTATAATCAATAGGTTCAATTATACTTACAAACGATTATGTTGTGTAACGAAGTGTTTTTAAAGCTAATATTTTGAGAGAGGCTATTTAAACATAATTACAGTATTTTAATTCTTGCCTTTTGTTTTATTTGGCTACTATACCTTGCCCACAGTCAATATCCTCAACATTAGTCATTTTCCTATATCAAATTTATCATTATTATCTACAGTCGTCATTGCCCTCAACGGCTATTTTTAAATATTTTCAAATATTACTATTAACATTACATGGATGCCTCTCATGTAATAGTATATGTTACGAGCCATAATTAAGTAATTAATCTAGTGATAAATATTTGCCGTGCCACGAGTTTCATCACTTTTATCATAAAACAGACGAAAATATATTCCAATCGAAGAAATACCCCCCTACGCCCCGCTTCTCCGTAAAAAGGCCTCACTACTGGCAAGGGCGGATCCACCGTTGTGGGCACGATGGGCATGCCCACAACCTTAATGGACTTGTAACGTCAAACTTTTATGGACTATTGATATCGATAGACTGATGATAATAAACGATATGCCTTATTAAAATTTAAAAAATACAATTAATCATGATACGTGCGTGATTCGGAACGCAGCAAAGAGCCTTACGATACGCTGACATGTTATGGCTTAAGTCACATTTTTGACAACTTATTGGCGTGCCGCCAAAACTTCCGAGCCGCGTAGCAAGGGGTGCGTGGCGCTACTTAACTGGCGCTGGCCGACTTTACTTAGTACCTACTTTTGTTTGTGCTGTGAAACGTAAGCAACCTAGCATAACCTAAAAAAGATTACTTATAAAGAGTAAATTACTTTGATTATTTTTTGAACATAATATATATTGTTGTATCATGGTAAGTTATTTTAATGAAATTATTGCACACCCCGCGGGGTGTGCCTTATTATCAGAATATTTTCCAGAGCAGTTTTGACAACAAAAAAGATTTTTTTTCTGTCATTCTTTATTTTCTTGATTATTTTTCTTGATTTTTTTTCGATTAGCCCTTTTTTTTATTTAATTAATTGTTTTCTAAGGGATAACCGGTCGAAAAAAATTAATTCACAGTGAAATTGGAAAGCCACACCCTTCCATTAACAAAGATGTATGTCATTTTAAGGTGACAGAATGACAGAAAAAAAATCTTTTTTGTTGTCAAAACTGCTCTGGAAAATATTCTGATAATAAGGCACACCCCGCGGGGTGTACAGTCACGAGCAATAATATGTACACATTTTCATATTTTGTAAAACAGTTATCTGAAGTTCTACCAATCCAAAATTGAATATTGAAAGATTAGTTCAAAACTGTACGGAACCTCTTCTAAATTACGAAATAATTTTGGTATTCTAATGTCTAGATTAACGTGGAGATAGTTTAGAAAATTTGACAATGTGTACATATTATTGCTCGTGACTGTACAATAATTTCATTAAAATAACTTACCATGATACAACAATATATATTATGTTCAAAAAATAATCAAAGTAATTTACTCTTTATAAGTAATCTTTTTTAGGTTATGCTAGGTTGCTTACGTTTCACAGCACAAACAAAAGTAGGTACTAAGTAAAGTCGGCCAGCGCCAGTTAAGTAGCGCCACGCACCCCTTGCTACGCGGCTCGGAAGTTTTGGCGGCACGCCAATAAGTTGTCAAAAATGTGACTTAAGCCATAACATGTCAGCGTATCGTAAGGCTCTTTGCTGCGTTCCGAATCACGCACGTATCATGATTAATTGTATTTTTTATGATGATTAATTGTATTGTCAAATGTAATTTAAAGGAGAAAGATAAAACAAATCTACTACTCGAATCTACTTGTCTGTCTGTGTTGATCTATAAATTCCAATAATACATTCTTTCTTGTAAAAACTTTTTATCTGTAAGGAATTCGAATTATTAATATATTTGCCAAACCATAATTGGCAAAATGAAACATTGCTATGTAATTATTTGCTAAACAAGAATTTGCAAAAAATAGTTTTGCTATCTGTAAAATTGCGAAATGATGGTTTTGCCAAATGTTTTTTTGGGAAATGATAATTTGGGAAACATACTTTGGTAAGTGTCACTTTGGGAAACGTTTTTTGCCAAACGTCAGTAATCCACAATAGGTACCTACTCATCATAGATCGACGATTCATGTTATCTTCATTATTTCCTATAGTTATCATCTGAGTACCTACTCCAAAAAGAGATACAAGATATTATATAAGAATAGAAGACCAAGCGAGATAGATATAGAGAAACGTAATGGCCTTACAGTTGTCCCACCAACGACGATAAAACGATTATCTACTTATCGGCTATTTTCTCGCTCAAGAAACGTACAATAGATATATTTTCCGTGTGAACAAAGGATATGTTTAAGTATATAAACAGTTGATCGCTGACTGTTCACACTGCCGGCGAGCAATCGCTTCACTAGTTTGTAGCTGAGCGACAAGAGCTATGAAAAATAACACTTGCTCGACGATACTCGCCAAGCGATTAGAACTCACGCCGAGTGAGCAACCAGTAGTCAAGCGCGGATCCAGCCCTAAAAAAAGGTTGTGGTCACAGCTACTAGAAAATCGGCTAAGTACGAGTCGGAGCATGAACATGCTCATTAACAATCATGCAAGTCGTTTATGAACTTTTGAATTAGATTATTTCCTTTTTTCTGAGCATCAGGACTTTGGCCTTAGGAATGGATATAAACTTAGGAGGACTGCTTTAAATTTATAAGACAAGCGATTTTTATTTCTTAGTATAATCACTCACAAATAAAGATAAATAATCATAGTTATACAATGATTTATCATATGATAATGCGTTATCACCTTTTTCTCTAACAAACTTTTATATCATTACATTAGAAAATAACCTAACCAAATTAAAACAAATTCCGAGTAGATATTATGAAGCGTCAATCTTTAATTGACATATGCAATCTCAGGGAATTGACTGTCACATTTTTCGATTATTTCATCAATTAATAAAACTTCCTAACAAGTATCGATACTTGTTAGGAAGTTTTATTAATTAATATAATATATATATAATTATAATAAAAAAAGAGAAAAAGGTGATAACGCATTATCATATGATAAATCATTGTATAACTATGATTATTTATCTTTATTTGTGAGTGATTATACTAAGAAATAAAAATCGCTTGTCTTATAAATTTAAAGCAGTCCTCCTAAGTTTATATCCATTCCTAAGGCCAAAGTCCTGATGCTCAGAAAAAAGGAAATAATCTAATTCAAAAGTTCATAAACGACTTGCATGATTGTTAATGAGCATGTTCATGCTCCGACTCGTACTTAGCCGATTTTCTAGTAGCTGTGACCACAACCTTTTTTTAGGGCTGGATCCGCGCTTGACTACTGGTTGCTCACTCGGCGTGAGTTCTAATCGCTTGGCGAGTATCGTCGAGCAAGTGTTATTTTTCATAGCTCTTGTCGCTCAGCTACAAACTAGTGAAGCGATTGCTCGCCGGCAGTGTGAACAGTCAGCGATCAACTGTTTATATACTTAAACATATCCTTTGTTCACACGGAAAATATATCTATTGTACGTTTCTTGAGCGAGAAAATAGCCGATAAGTAGATAATCGTTTTATCGTCGTTGGTGGGACAACTGTAAGGCCATTACGTTTCTCTATATCTATCTCGCTTGGTCTTCTATTCTTATATAATATCTTGTATCTCTTTTTGGAGTAGGTACTCAGATGATAACTATAGGAAATAATGAAGATAACATGAATCGTCGATCTATGATGAGTAGGTACCTATTGTGGATTACTGACGTTTGGCAAAAAACGTTTCCCAAAGTGACACTTACCAAAGTATGTTTCCCAAATTATCATTTCCCAAAAAAACATTTGGCAAAACCATCATTTCGCAATTTTACAGATAGCAAAACTATTTTTTGCAAATTCTTGTTTAGCAAATAATTACATAGCAATGTTTCATTTTGCCAATTATGGTTTGGCAAATATATTAATAATTCGAATTCCTTACAGATAAAAAGTTTTTACAAGAAAGAATGTATTATTGGAATTTATAGATCAACACAGACAGACAAGTAGATTCGAGTAGTAGATTTGTTTTATCTTTCTCCTTTAAATTACATTTGACAATACAACGCGGCTTTTTTTAGTGCTGTAGCGTTTGTTTGTGTCGATCTATAATTTTAAATGTAGCTTCAATTTTAAGTAAACGACGATTTCAAACAATTTGTGATAAATTTTATGAAATAAAGTATTTTGAAGTTTGAAGAAGTTTGATTAGTTTCCATTATTAGATTTTGTTTTTTTTATTAATTTATTCTACTTCTTGTTTTAATTGACTTTGGTTCTGTACATTTAAAAAAACTTTTGCAAAATAACTTTTTAATTTATTTTTGTAACTATAATATGTAAAATTTTGCATGCCTACCTAGGTAAAATATAGCTGAGCTATATGTTTATTTTTAATATCTTTAATGTCTTTTATACCTATATTTGCAAAATAAATAAATATTTACTGAGTCAAAATTCTCTCCATTAAAAACTTGGTCTAATTTGCACTGACAATAAAAGTTAATTCTGGCGCTTCGCCGGCCTAACCTACATTTTTCACCCATATTAAAATTTAAACGAACTTCCTTAAGGAATATATTTTTGACAAATTATAGCATTTGCTAATTGTATATTTCACTAAATAAAATTTGACCAAGTAAAAATTTGCCAAATGAATATTTGACCAAGTGAATAAAATGCGAAATGTAAATTTGGTTAGCATTTTTTTGGGAAGTGAAATTTGACGAAACGTTTTTAACGGCAGGAGTCCACCTATTGTATTTCGCAAGACTAACTGATTTTAGCGTATAATGCCTAGGTACGATTCCCACTGAACGGAGCGCGTCGTTCCATTTCATCTTGCTTGACCAAAGGGGCATTGAGCCTTGCACAGCTTGACAGTCCGCAGCAAGTCGCGTAGATTAAAGACAGATTACTAGAATTGTCTTCTTTTGATTTTGATGCTCCCGCTTATAACGTACTCTGATCCTCTTTTTAATATAACATTCATTTTTTAAAGATTATTCTGGCTGTTCATTTTTTTCTATTATAGTGACTATAATAGAGAAAAAATGTATGAGGAGTATATATAGGTACTCATAAAGTACCTACTATAATAGTTATAGTTTAGCATAAACAAAGTAATGTTATAGTTTTTTTGTTTATAAATGTTTTATTATTGTAATCATTAGGTAAGTTACTATTAAAATTAGTTAAATAATTGGTCATTCAGCCCAAATTATTTTAATCTACCTTGATCGTGGCAGAATCATTAGATGATGAAGCCATATTTTATAAGAAAAAAATATGAAGTGGATGGAATGGAAGAATGGAACGTGGTACTGGTCGACAAACATAATTTTGTTTTGTTACACGTAGGTTCTGTTTTGTTTTGTTTCGTTCAAGTAAATGTACTCTGTGATTAGTCAAGCTAAATAAATAAATGAGAATAGCCTGAGAATCTGGAACGTGAAAGAGTAGATTTACAATATTTTTGATCATAAAATTTGTAATTTTGCTCTTGAGAATAAAGTTTTGATGAAAGTAATTGTGTGTATTCTATATTATATGTAAGTTTGGAATTATTTACGTCTTTTTTTTAGGTGTAGATGTAAATTGAATTAATTTTAAGATACTCAACGTTCTCACAGAAACTGCGCAAGCAGTTTAGTGGCGCAAATTAGCTTTAAGAACTTTTTAATTTATTATAGGATCCATCCACGCATCCATGAAAGCAATATTCATTAAGTTTTGTACCTACTATCTATCATGCAGAAGAATTAATACATTTAGGGTCCAAAGCAGAAAATGTTGTTTACATTTTTAGTACAAAATATCTTTTATCAATAAAGTTCAAAAAATTACATTGAATCAATATATTGATGTAGTTTCTAATTTGGGTCGGGGTGTCCCAAAAAGACTAGCATTAGCAGTGTTTTAATATGTAGGTATAGTACCATATATTATACACTAATCTAACATATAGTACCCTACACATACATGTGCGTAATAACTTGATATAAAAACCAATCTGTCCAAATTAGTTTCTAATACTGGATAGGGCTTTGTGCCTGTCATGTGATGATTACAGATTGCTATGACAAACACATCTACAATAATAACTTTCCTTGTTTTCAGGTTAATACCTTAATGTCTAATACTTATGTGTTAGCTGCACTGATGACAATTATACACAATTCTAAACAACTATAAAAAATGAACCAGTATGTGAGATGCTTACTCCAAAGTTGTTGATGTAAATGAACAACTAGGCCATAATCGCAATGTAATGATTGTACTTGAAACTGGCATAGAATTGTACTAAACGTTAAAGATGACTGAAATTATACCAACGGCAACAGCTATAGCCATTAAAATGCCACAGCCTATTATTGAACCTAAAGAAGAAAATAACCTTATAGAAGATGAAGTACAAGAATCAACATTTTTAGATGAAGAACTAGTTAAAACTGTACCACATTTAAAAGTAAAGAAATTAATTGTTACAAAAGTAGAGACAAAAAATAAAGTTATTAAACCTAAAAATAGCATAAAGACTCCAAAAGGTATTAAAATAGTTAAAAGCAAGACTGTATCAACACCTAACATTACACTAAAAGAAGGACATATAGTTATAAAACCATACCTTACTCCTCACTATATCACATATAACTGTGATATTTGTTCTATAATATTCACAACATATAAAACACTAAAGGAACATGCGAAGGCTAAACATGACAAGTCCGAAGTGTTCCGATGCAACTTGTGTGATAAATCATATAGTTCTAGACAAAATTTAAACATACATTACAACACTCATGGAAAAGCAAAATGTAAATTTTGCCAACAAGTATTGCCCGATGGAGAACTTATGGAACATTTACGAACTAACCATGAGCATTTAGTGTTCCCGTGTAAATTCTGTGATTTAATATGTTATTCACTAAATTCTTTACAGACACATTTTAATATAAATCATTTAAAAATCAATAGCAAAGCTAAATCACAATGTGTTATGTGTGTCAGGAAATTTAAAGATGTAAAGAAACATAAATGTAAGTTTGCATGTTCAGAGTGCTTTGTGATGCCATGTCTCCATTATAAATATTTAATGTCATATAGAGACCAAACATTAAATCATGCAAACAAAGTCAAGTGTGTAGACTGTGATTATGAAACAAGTTGGAAAAGACAGTTGATCGGTCATGTAAACAGAAAACACTTAGACCATCATCCATTTACTTGTGCAGATTGTGCACAACAGTTTTATACAAAAAGGAGCTTAAAGAGACACATAGTACAGTGCCATCAAGATCTAAACTGTGAAACACCTATAGCCATGACAATGAAAATGCCACTGCCTATTATTGAACCTAAAAAAGGAAAAACCCTTTTTGTAGATGAAATACAAGAATCAACATTTCTAACTGAAATTGTACCAACAGCAACACCTGTAACGATGACAATGGAAATGCCACGGCCTATTATTGTACCTAAACACGAAAATAACCTTATTGTAGATGAAATACAAGAATCAACATTTCTAACTGAAATTGTATCAACAGCAACACCTATAACAATGACAATGGAAATGATGGAAATCCCACGGCCTATTATTGTACCTAAACACGAAAATAACCTTATTGTAGATGAAATACAAGAATCAACATTTCTAACTGAAATTGTACCAACAGCAACAACTGTAACGATGACAATGGAAATGCCACGGCCTATTATTGTACCTAAACACGAAAATAACCTTATTGTAGATGAAATACAAGAATCAATATTTCTAACTGAAATTGTATCAACAGCAACACCTATAACAATGACAATGGAAATGATGGAAATCCCACGGCCTATTATTGTACCTAAAGACGAAAATAACCTTATTGTAGATGAAATACAAGAATCAACATTTCTACCTGAAATTGTACCAACAGCAACACCTGTAACGATGACAATGGAAATGCCACGGCCTATTATTGTACCTAAAAAAGAAAATAACCTGATTGGAGGTAATGACCAATGTATTATGTGTCTAGGAAATTTTAAAGAAGTTGAAAATGTAAATAAACATAAATGTAAGTTTGCATGTTCAGAGTGCTTTGTGATGCCATGTCTTCATTATAAATACTTAATGTCATACAGAGAGCAAACTTTAAATCATGCAAACAAAGTCAAGTGTGTAGACTGTCATTATGTAACGAGTTTGAAAGTACATTTGATCAGTCATGTAAACAGAGAACACTTAGACCATCATCCGTTTACTTGTGCAGATTGTGCACAACAGTTTTATACAAAATTGAGCTTAAAGAGTCATATAGCACTGTTCCATCTAGATCTAAACTGTAAATTTTGTGATTTTGTATTCAAAAATAGAAAGACTTTGGAAAGTCATAAAAAAGTTTGTAAAACTGTAACTAGGGCATTTATTTGCAACCATTGTTCAGCGTCATTTGATATGGAGGAAGAACTTAGCACTCACGTGAACTTAAGACACAGCGAAAGTGTTTATGCATGTAATCTATGCAAGAGTAAGTTCTTGACTAATATAGAATTAGAGGAACATCACGCTAGAGTCCACGGAGGTATACAATATAAGCAACACAGGAAACACATTGAGTGTTCTGTATGTGACATAATGTTTAATAATATCAAAGAACTGCTTGAACACGAGAAGTCCCATGAACCCAATGAAATATACCCATGTAGAGTATGTTCAAAACAATTTAATAGTTTAATTAAGCTCTATATACACAATAGGGCGCACCTAAAAATAAAGTGTAATGGTTGTAACATCAAAGTTGCAACGTCGTTTTTTCCAAGACATGAAGTTAGATGTCGGTACAAACGACAATCGCCTCTGTCTGACAAATTTTATCTTTGTGAAGTTTGTGGCAGTTCATTTCATTTTCTATCGTCACTTCGGTCTCATCAGAGATTTCATTCGGACAAGGTACCATGCCCTGAATGTGATAAAAGGCTGAAACCGAACTTCCTTAAGCGACATATAGAGCAAGTACACAGATTGGCAAGAAAAAGAGAACGAAAGTTATGTCGAATAAAACAAGTTATGTCAATATTACCAACAGCAACACCTATAGCCATAACAATGGAAATGCCACGGCCTATTATGGATCCTGAACCTACAGATGAAAATAACCTTATAGAAAATGCAATACAAGAATCAACATTTTTAACTGAAATTGCACCAACAGCAACACCTATAGCCATGACAGTGGAAATGCCACGGCCTATTATTGAAACTAAAGCAGAAAATAACCTTATTGAAGATCAAGCACAAGAATTAACATTTTTAACTGAAATTGAACCAACAGCAACACCTATAGCCATGATAATGGAAATGCCACGGCCTATTATTGAAACTAAAGCAGAAAATAACCTTATTGAAGATCAAGCACTAGAATCAACATTTTTAACTGAAATTGAACTAACAGCAACACCTAGAGCCATGATAATGGAAATGCCACGGCCTATTATTGAAACTAAAGCAGAAAATAACCTTATTGAAGATCAAGTACAAGAATCAACATTTTTAACTGGAAGTGTACCAACAGCAACACCTATAGCCATGACAGTGGAAATGCCACGGCCTATTATGGAACCTGAACCTACAGAAGAAAATAACATTATTGAAGAAGAAGTACAAGAATCAACATTTTTAACTGAAATTGTACCGTCGGCAACACCTACAGTTAAGACAATGGAAATGCCACCCCTTATTTTTTATGCATGTAATCTATGCAAGAGTTTTTTTATTACTATTATAGACTTAAATGAGCATCACACGAAAGTTCATGGAGGAGATAAAGTACAGGAATCAACATTTTTAACTGAAATTGCACCAACGGCTAAACCTATTGTCATGGCAGTGGCAACGCCACGGCCTATTATTGAACCTACAGAAGTAAATAACCTTATTGAAGATAAAGCACAAGAATCAACATTTTTGACTGAAATTGTATCAACAGAAACACCTACAGTCAAGACAATGGAAATGCCAGGGCTTACTTTTTATGCATGTAATCTATGCAAGAGTATGTTTTTGACTAGTATAGAATTAGAGGAACATCACATCAAATTCCATAGAGTAGATAAAGTACTAGAATCAACATTTTTAACTGAAATTGCATCAACGGCAAAACCTATTGTCAAGGCAATGGAAATTCCACGGCCTATTATTGAACCTACAGAAGAAAATAACCTAAATGAAGTACAAGAATCAACATTTTTAACTGAAATTGCACCAACGGCAAAACCTATTGTCAAGGCAATGGAAATTCCACAGCCTATTATTGAACCTACAGACGAATCTGATGAAACTGTAGCACGTATGGAGCCAAGAAATAGAGTTATTGAACCCGAAGATAGTCTGCAGACTTCAAAAGATATTAAAATAGTTGAAAGCAAAATTGTATCAACACCCAACATTACCCTAAAGGAAGGACATATAGTTATAAAACCATTGAGTTTATCTAGGAATAACCACCGTGCTCCTCTCTATAACACATATGACTGTGCCAATTGTTCTGAAATATTTACATCATATAGAACACTAAAGGAACATGAGAAAGCTAAACATAAAAAGTCTGTGTTCCCATGCAACTGGTGTGATAAAACTTATAATAAAAGATATGATCTACACATACATTATAGGACTCATGGAAAAGCAAAATGTAAATTTTGCCAACAAGTACTGCCTGAAGGGGAACTTATGGAACATTTAAGAACTAACCATCCTAAATCAGGACACCCGTGTAAATTATGTGATTTAGTATATTATTCGCAAGATTCTTTATTGACACATTTAAAGTTAAGTCATTCAGTAAACATGACTAAAGGTAAATCACAATGTGTTATGTGTGTCAGGCCATTTAAAGATATAAAGAAACATAAATGTAAGTTTGCATGTTCAGAGTGCTTTGAGATGCCATGTCTACATTATAAGTATTTAATGTCATATAGAGACCAAATATTAAATCATGCAAACAAAGTGAAGTGTATAGACTGTCATTATGTAACGAGTACGAAAGTACATTTGATCAGTCATGTAAACAGATACCACTTAGATCATCATCCGTTTACTTGTGCAGATTGTGCACAACAGTTTCATACAAAAGTGAGCTTAAAGAGTCACATAGCACAGTTCCATCAAGGTCTAAACTGTGAATTTTGTGATTTTGTATTCAAAAATAGGAATACTTTGAAAAGGCATAAAAAAGTTTGTAAAACTATTACCAGGGCATTTATTTGCCATCATTGTTCAGCATCATTTGATATGGAGGAAGAACTTAGCACTCATGTGAACTTAAGACACAACGAAAGTGTTTATGCATGTAATCTATGCAAGAGTAAGTTCTTGACTAATATAGAATTACAGGAACATCACATTAAAGTACATGGAAGTAAATATAATAAACGCTGGAAACACATTGAGTGTTCGTTATGTGACATAATGTTTCATAATACCAAAGAATTGATTGAACATGAGAAGTCCCATAAGCCCGATGAAATATACCCATGTAGAGTATGTCCGAAACAATTTAATAGTTTAATGCAGCTCTACATCCACAATCAGAGGCACTATACTAAAAGGGTTAGGTGTAATCGTTGTAAGGGTAAAGTTTCTGCATCGTTCTTTCCGCAGCATGCATTTAGATGTCGGTACAAAAAACAATTAGCTGGGACTGTTAAATTTTATGTTTGTGAAGTCTGCTGGAAATTATTTCGTTTTCAATCAGCGCTTCGATATCATCAGAAAATTCATTTGGAGAAGGAACAATGCCATATATGTGATAAAAGCTTCAAACCATCCATCCTAAACCAGCATATAGAGAAAGCACACGGATTGCCAAATAAAGAAAAAAAGTTATGTAAAATAGAAAAAGTTATGTCAATATTACCTTCAATTGTACCAACAGCAACACCTATAGCCACGGCAATGGAAATGCCACAGCCTATTATTGAACCAACAGAAGAAAACAACCTTATTGAAGATAAAGTAGAGTAATCAACATTTTTAGATAAAGAACTAATTGAAACCACATATAAATTTAAATAATTTAGTTATTACAAAAGTAGAGCTAGAAAATGAAGTTATTGAACCTAAAGACAGCATGAAAACTTAAAAAGATGTGAAAATAGTTAAAAGCAACACTGTATCAACACCTAACATTACACTAAAAGAAGGACATATAGTTATAAAACTATTGAGCTCATCAAGGAACCTTACTCCTCACTATAACACATATAACTGTGCCAATTGTTCTGAAATATTTACAACATATAGAACACTAAAGGAACATGAGAAAGCTAAACATAACAAGTCTGTGTTCTGATACAAGTTGTGTGATAAATCATATAATACTAGACAATATTTAAACATGGGGTGAAGCTACAAATATTAGCACGTTAAGAATTAGTCCTAATACTGATAACAACATGCTTTCTCGGTTCAGTAAATAGAAAAGACAACTCCCGCACTAGGGATCATGCCCTGTGTCGCGGGGACTTTTACAAACATCAATTAACGGACACATAGAACACCCAGACTCAGGACAATAATTTGTGGATCTCACAAATTATTGTCCTGCGTGGGGATCGAACCCACAACCTCATGCGCGGCAGCCGCTGGCTCTACCGGCGCGCCACCGAGGTCGTCAAAGTAAATATTTTTTTACTATACTTAATAAATAGTTTTTTTTCATACACCTTTCTTTTAGATGAGTCTTATTAAATAATTTATTGACACCCTCACTATAGATGCTAGCGGGAAAAAATCCGAATAATTCAAGTTGATTAAATCGGAATAATACCGAAATATACCGGAACTTTGGGATTTTTTCAACTGATCGCACTGTCACGTGATTTATTTATTTTATTATATGTATTATAATATTATTTATGTGCTATAAAATTTATATTATTATGTTTTTATTTATTATGTGTATAATTATAATTTATAGGTAAGTATAAATAATTGTAAATAAACTATTTATGCATTTTGTCTGGTACCGATAGTTTTCTATTATTATTTTAGATTAGTTTAATATTCGGGCGATATATTTGACGGAAAATTCGATCGAATCTTTCACTCACTCGCGGGGGGAAAGCTCCTCCGCAAAGCATGTCCTCTCTCTCTTACCGCTGATGCGTACCGGACTCTCGAGTTGTTCGGCAGCGGTGCCTGATGGCACCGCTGCAACGTGAACCACTCACGTCGTGACATGAGTCGTGCAGACGGGCTCGCACACGTGACGCTGCGGCCGGCGCACAAAGTTGTAGCGGCGCCGGCGCGGCGGTGATCGACGATCGATGCAAAATACTATTTTTCAGCAAAAAAAACATAAAAATATTTATTAAATAAATTTTGAATAATTCCGATTTTATGAAATTTTCCCTAATTTTTTCCGGTATTATTCCGTATTAATCAGAAGTTTTGCAACTATAACCCTCACCATTGCATTGACTAAGTCAATTATGAGTAATGTCATTAAACTACAGATAGCGCGCGAGTTGAATGCAGAGCTTAGGAATGCGGTAGTGCTGTGACCTAATTATAATTGGCCGTCTTTATGCTAAAAGGAACCACTCGACAAATTTAGTTTTTTTTTTTAATAAGTAATAACTAAAATTTGTCGAGTGGTTCCTCTGTTTTTATTTAAAAAAAAAAAAACTAAATTTGTCGAGTGGTTCCTTTTAGCATAAAGACGGACAATTATTGATTGACATTCATGTCGATAAATTTAAACAATGTTATAAGTTTAATTTTATTTAGTACTCTTGGTTAACATGGTGAAAAGAAAACAATATCATAATTATTACATGTTTTAATAATAATTTCATAAAACGGAATAAAAAAATAACACGGTAACTTCAGTATTACTATTAACATAATAACACGGCAAACATACGATAGTTGACAAGGATGGCACAGCACTACACGGCAGGCGCGTGAGGTGGGGCGTGCGGATAGCGGGGGGAGATGCTCCCGCCCTTTATCTCAGACCCCGACTGCATTCAACTCGCGCGCTATCTGTAGGTAAGTAATTAAAAGCGACTACAAAAAGTAACATGAATTTATTTATTTATTAAATCATGAAGTATGTATCAATGAGCTTTTAATTGGTCTTATACCCTGTTCCTGTTCATCTTGGCTTGAGAAATTAGGTAAACAAAAATGGGTATTTTATGGTCACGATTACCTACTCATTTGGTCACGCACGATCACACGGAACAAAAATCAAGTGGAAGTGCTAAGAGTAGGCCTGTTACGCGTGTCACTAATACGCGCTGGTACACGCATTGTCGCTGATGTCGTAGGTATAATGCATAACGCAAATATCACCCTTATGAACAACATGTTAAAGTATATAATTGTCAGAACTGCAAAAACACTGGAATATGTGCGTGTGGTGTGAGTGTTCTTTTTAAAAAGTTAGTCCAAATATGACGAAATTTAAGAATAATTACTATAACAATATATATTTATTTAAGTTAACACTTTCGCGCGCGGTAACTTTCGTCAACAATATACAGAAAATCACTAAAAATCCATACATTATTGAAGCAGCTAGGGTGATGCTACCAATTATCAGCACTTTAAGAGTTAGTCTTACTTTAATATCGTTTATCTTAGTGATAATACTGATAACGAAAGTTAACAACATGCTTTCTCGGCTCACTATTAAATAAGTAATTGATTTTTATTATAAAAAATTGTCTTTATCCATACACAATTTATTTAGATGAGTTTGACTAAATAATTACCCAAACACCTATTATTGGCACCATCATCACCAATTACTGGCATCGACCGAGCCAATTATCAGCACCTTAAAATTAGACAGAAAAATAGGTAGATAAATGAAATAATCCAATGTTTATAGCAAAATCTCTTTTATTTATACCTAGCCTAACAACCGAAGTTTCAAAAAAATTAATACATAAATATAAAAAAATCCAAAAAATAATAGACATTCTTTTGATCATAATATCAACACTATGAAAATAACTAGCAATGTTAGTTTCAGCACCATGCCAGGATATGAAATCCGAAATCATTGAGTACTTTTTCCAAGAATATTGAATTCTAGGCATAAAATAATCAAGTAAAAAAATAATCAAATAAAAAATATGGATTAACAATTTTACATACCACTTTGTCATGTAACAGTCTGTACCAGTGCCGACAATAAGCAATTCGCAAAAAAATTGAACCCAGATGTCAGCACCTCTTTTTTGAACATAAAATCAAGATAACGTTCATTTCCATTGTCAGATAAGCCTTATAAAACATTTTATACATGAATAAAACCGAAAGGTTCAGTAGAAAATATCTAAAAGTGTGGACGTTATTTCACGTCACTAGTTACAATAACTAGTTACGCGGCAAGTAACCGAATAACTAGTTTCGAGTCAAAGCAAAAGTAGTGATTTTTGTAACACGTTACTGTATTGGTACTATGTCTGCGTAGTAACTGTAGCGATAGCGAGCGCGAGTCGCTAGTTTGTTTTGACAACGTAACGTAATAAAGCGCGCGAAAGCCCGATTTACAAATCGACAAGTACAGTAGCGAGTTAAGTAGTAAATTGCTGATTAAGTTGATTTCAATAGATCTCCATCCTATTTTTAGCCGAGTTAAGTAGTCTCTCGCGTCTCGCCAACTTAACTCGCCAAAAAATTGGATGGACATCTATTTAAATCAACTTAATCAAAAAATTGTCTTTATCCATACACAATTTATTTAGATGAGTTTGACTAAATAATTACCCAAACACCTATTATTGGCACCATCATCACCAATTACTGGCATCGACCGAGCCAATTATCAGCACCTTAAAATTAGACAGAAAAATAGGTAGATAAATGAAATAATCCAATGTTTATAGCAAAATCTCTTTTATTTATACCTAGCCTAACAACCGAAGTTTCAAAAAAATTAATACATAAATATAAAAAAATCCAAAAAATAATAGACATTCTTTTGATCATAATATCAACACTATGAAAATAACTAGCAATGTTAGTTTCAGCACCATGCCAGGATATGAAATCCGAAATCATTGAGTACTTTTTCCAAGAATATTGAATTCTAGGCATAAAATAATCAAGTAAAAAAATAATCAAATAAAAAATATGGATTAACAATTTTACATACCACTTTGTCATGTAACAGTCTGTACCAGTGCCGACAATAAGCAATTCGCAAAAAAATTGAACCCAGATGTCAGCACCTCTTTTTTGAACATAAAATCAAGATAACGTTCATTTCCATTGTCAGATAAGCCTTATAAAACATTTTATACATGAATAAAACCGAAAGGTTCAGTAGAAAATATCTAAAAGTGTGGACGTTATTTCACGTCACTAGTTACAATAACTAGTTACGCGGCAAGTAACCGAATAACTAGTTTCGAGTCAAAGCAAAAGTAGTGATTTTTGTAACACGTTACTGTATTGGTACTATGTCTGCGTAGTAACTGTAGCGATAGCGAGCGCGAGTCGCTAGTTTGTTTTGACAACGTAACGTAATAAAGCGCGCGAAAGCCCGATTTACAAATCGACAAGTACAGTAGCGAGTTAAGTAGTAAATTGCTGATTAAGTTGATTTCAATAGATCTCCATCCTATTTTTAGCCGAGTTAAGTAGTCTCTCGCGTCTCGCCAACTTAACTCGCCAAAAAATTGGATGGACATCTATTTAAATCAACTTAATCAACAACTTACTACTTAACTCGCTACTGTACTTGTCGATGTGTAAATCGGGCTGAAGCGACGCACGGTCAGTTTCTGTCTTCGGTTCGTCGCTCGCTTCGCGCATGCGCCTGCCGGCCGAGCGAGCGAGAAGGCAGAGAACAGCGTACATAGTTACGTTTAATTTTGATACGTATAATGTAAGTAATAGGTAATAAAATTCAATCATATTTTTTTGTTAATGATTTCAACAGTTCGCATTTCCTGGAAAAACGCATCGTGCATTTTAGGTACGTTTGATTTTCATCTTTCATCGTTTGTCAGTGTTTGTGGAAAATTTCAACTTGCGGAGATTAAGTTTAAAAAAAATTTAAAATATAAAAATTCGCGACAAAAATACGTTTTGTTTTATAAATACTTGTAAGACTTAAGTAACCCCCCCCCCCCCCTCCTCACCCCCAAAATGCGCATAAAATCGTGGTTACCGTTATTGTTAAAACAGTTACAAGTTATAATCACGATATCATAAATCATACTTACTCAGAATAACTGATTCACTCGTACGACAACGAACTCTTCTATATGAAAAAAAACTAGTTACAAAAATCACTAGTTTTGAAACAGGTGACGCTGACAAAAAAACTGGTTTCGTTACGTTTCATGAAAATAACGTAACGACCCATACCTAATCTAAAATAAAGTAAAATATAAAAAACCTGAACTTACCTACGATCGAAACTGTCAAAACAAAGTAATTTGTGATCGACATGTTCCCGCGTTTTTAAAAAAAAATGGCTTTTTTTTAATCGAAGAATGTAGTTTGGATCAGTTTATTATTCCAAAAGGATCTTATTTTTCATTTCTTTAAACGGAATCCCAAATTAATTAATGGTAAGTGTAAAACCAGTCCCAAAGCAATGATAGGGTATTTCACAGGCTCGTACACGCACTCAACGGACAGACTCCCGACACGCCCACTCTCGCCCATGGCTCTCGTGTCTATGGCGTGGTGCGCACGAGACAGTGTTTGTCTGTGCAGGTAACAGGGTAAATAGTCGCATACACTACATCCCTTCCTTATCAAAACTTTTATTGATTTAACAAGTGAACAATCTACAAAACAGAATTAACAAATACCATATGTTTATTATCATATTTTTATGTTAAGTAGGTACTTACTCAACATAACTGTAGTGTATTATTGGCTCTCACTCACATATACTACAATAACCAAATCAACATATTATTATACACAAAATACAATAACACTCCTATTTTATAATCTGAACTTTTTCAACTTCTTAATTCTCTTTTCCTGAACTAGAGCCTTCCATTTCCCTTTCACCTTTTTTAAAATAAACGACATTTCTTGGATAAGATTGTCCTGTTTCATCATTTTTTTTCAATCTTCTGCTTTGATACTTTCTATATAAACCGAGTTGGCTTGAAATTTTGTGCCAATTTATTTAATAAGCTTTTGTCCTTGCTTTTCTCTCCCTGACTCAAAAAAAAAATCGTTTCTGATCTCTGTACTCTTTTTTATTTTTATTTTGTCTCCATCTCTCGCTCGACTCACTAATCGATTAGATTTTAACGCATCCTCTATTGTCTTTTCCCTGTTTTATCTTTGGAAAATAGTTCCGACGGTGTGTGCGACCAGTAACCGATTAGTATATTCGTTGCTTAATATTTTTCCCCTCTGTTCGACTGATCCGCAATCCGTTCAGAATATCAACCATTCATTTGAGGCCAATATGGGACTGTACTATAAATTGCATTGCATTCTCTGCAATATGTATCAAACATATTATCAAGTACTTACGGAACATTTTAATTTTAATAATGATTAAATTATCATCTTTAATCTAATTTGTTTTTAGTTTAATTAATTATTTAGTTACATCAAATTTTAAGATAGCTGTTACAAATATAAATTATTTAAGTGTTTAGTAAGAAATAAAATAGCAAAAAAGACAAATTGTGAACCACATTTCCGGTCCGGTTGCCATGACGTTATGCCCGTTGTAACCACAAAGTGTAAAAAGTTGTGAAGTTTACTATTCGATGTAATCTTTGATGTTTTTATTTCATTATAAAATTAAAAAGACTTTAAAACCCCTCCTTCCTCTATAGTATCAGGCACACAAAAATCCAATACTTAATTTTGGAAAGGTGTTACCGCTTTGTTCAAAATGATAATGATGGTGATGATGGAATAGCCCTTTATTCCCACTAGTTCTGTTGAACAGTTCTGTTAACAGAACTAGTGGCACTTTTTATTCCCATTAGTTCTGTTGATAAATAAACACACCATATGTAACTAAGTAGTGATGGCATTGGGATTTTCTTGACGAAAGTAGTCATTTTGAAAAAGTAGCTTTTGACAAGTCACTTCGTTGATATGCATACTTATTATTTTAATCGTATCTAAATCATGTTCAGGAAGGATGGGAGTAGGTACATAAAATCCCAGATTGAGGACTTTAGCGACCGAGTACAATTAGACAAAGAACAATGGGCAAAACGTCCCCACCCTTGTAACACTTTCAGCTATACATCAAATGAAAGCCCTTGAAAAGTGAAGCATTTTATTGTATGACAGCAAAACTGTCAGTCATGGGAGAACAGAGTTATTGAGGAGAAGAAAATAAAAATAATGAACGATAATATTACATACTTTATGCTAATGTTTCCTATGTAAGCACGATAGAGTCAAAGGCTATCTTACTAGTAGAGGGACCATACATGTAGAACATCCTACATCATCCAGAAAACCATGAATTTCGCTTTTCAAATAAAAAACATACAGCTTTCATAAATATAGAAACTCGTATATATCATATCAGCCAATTGATGTCCACTGCTGAACATAGGCCTCCTCCAAACATTGCCATCCTCATCCATCGGTTTCCCGCCGTCCTAACTAGGTCGTGGGACCACCGTGTGAGGGGTCTCTCCACCCTGCGCTTTCTAATAGGCGGTCGCCATTCCAGAACCTTTCAACCCCAACGGCTGTCGGTTCTCCGCGCTATGTCCCCTGCCCACCGCCACTTTAACCGGTCAATTCCGAGCGCTATGTTCGTATGCACAGTTGGGTATATTAGAAAGATAACTGGACCTGACGCAGCTACTACTTCCAATGCAACAGTAACGAGCTAATGCTAATCATTAATGAAAACCACGCACCTATTTATTATTTATTGCATGAAACTGATGCATTCATACTACCACCCCGACACCGACTCCGGTCATATCCCCACAAAGGTGATCACTATTGGAAGAGGCTCGAGGAGAAACTTGCGTCTGTCGAATCCGCCCAACTAGATAGTAGTCCCTACAGTTCGGATACTGTAGTGGACACTGAGGCGGCGATCGGTGCCCTGACAGGTCGTGTCATTAATTAACAATTGCTCTTAGACAGTGGCTATGCTGGAAGACCTCCGCATGCAATTACCTGGAGAACTGCGTGATCTGTTAAGCCGCAAGATCCCTGCCACACGTGCCTACGACAGGGCCCTCAGCGAGTCCAATAGGGTTAGAATTAGACAGCTTCAATGGCCTGTTAAAGTACGCATAAATGAGTTTTGTCAGTCACGATGGTATGCGCAATTGACTGAGATCGAACCTTTTTATTTCGCTTTCTAGCAGGTATACCTGCTAGAAAGCGAGTTCATTAAAGAAGGACGTATACTCTACTATGCCTCCTTTGGTAGGCCTGATAGGAGGCTAGCGTTCGAGTATGATGACAAGGCCGAATGCCTGGCCAAGAACCTCGAGGCCCAATACGCAGTTCTCCTCAGGGTAACAATCACGATATAATATCAATCACATACACCAATTTCAAATATTTGTCAACAGCGAAGTAAAACGGTGAACTTCTCTCCAGGAGTCACCGCTCAAGGCAGACAACGACGATATACCGTTAGTTACACCTACCGAGTGGAACCGTTAAATAAACTTCTCGCCCCTAAAAAGGCACCAGGCTCAGAAAGAATAACAAAAATAGTCATTAATTTATTCCCCGAACGTCTTTTGGTCCTTGACATGCATCTGCAATGTCGCAATATCAAATTGTGTCTTCCCACAACAGTGGAAAGACGTCGTGGTTATCGGAATACCGAAACCCGACAAAAAAATTCCGACCTGTTAGTCTGAGTCGAGCCGTTTCCGAGCCTAAGGAACATAAATTCTGTCGTTTACTATTTCTGCAATGGTTGCTGAATAAAGAACATGTCCTATTGGTTCTCTAAATGTTTATATTAGCAAAGCTAGCTATCCGAAAGTCAGGAAAATGCTGTAGATGATTTTCTGGATGATGTAGAATGAGCTAGATGTATAGTCCGTCTACTAGTAAGATAGCCTATGTTTAGTTTAGCAAAGCTAGCTATCCGAAAGTCAGGAAAATTCTGTGGATGATTTTCTGGATGATATTGGATGAGCTAGATGTATAGTCCGTCTACTAGTAAGATAGCCTATGTTTAGTTTAGCAAAGATAGCTATTCGAAAGTCAGGAAAATGATGTGGATGATTTTCTGGATGATGTAGGATGAGCTAGATGTATAGACCGTTTACTAGTAAGATAGCCTGTCACTTTATCGTGCTTATATAGTAAATATTAACACAAAGTATGAAATATTATCGTTTATTATTTTTATTCTCTTATCCTCAATAACTCGATCTGTTCTCCCATGACTGACAGATTAGTTTCATACAGTAAAATTCTTCACTTTTCAAGGGCTTTCATTTGATGTATAGGTGTAAGTGTTACAAGGGTGGGGACGGCTTCCATACAAAAATGCCCATTCTTCTTTATTAATTACATGCGATTTTGGATGAAAGCAACTCGTGTAAAGTCGTGGCTTACACTAGGTGCGCGGCATCGCACCACAAATGTTGTTATGTAGAAGGCTGGCATAGAGCAATTAACGGCTCATTCAAAACAAGACCGGCTACCGTTGCGGAGTTCATAAAGAAAATTAAAGATAAAGCGGAGAAAAAAAAAATATATATACAATAATAATAATATATAAATTAAATATATACTTACACATTAAAATGTATTGTTCATGTACTTACCTAACTTATTATACTTATACACGTAGGGTCGTTTCCATCACTATTCTTTGTATGTAGGTATAGAGGATGTATTTATTTGTCAACAGAACTAATGGGAATAAAAAGTGCCACTAGTTCTGTTAACAGAACTGTTCAACAGAACTAGTGGGAATAAAGGGGAATAGCTCCAGTGCACATGCACACGTGATATCAAACATTAATCGCTTAAAGTGATGTAAACAATTTGAAGTTAAGGAGATAGTAAATGATTAAAATGTAAAGGAATCTCTAATTTATAGAAAAGTATGCCGTTTTTATTTTATTTAGACATTAAACTAGTGACATGAAGGTCTGTGTTTAGCTTTTTATTCTTATAGAAACGTTCTATGATAATCTAATTTATTTTCTAAAAGTATAGACATTCTACGACATGGTTGAAAAACGGGTTTCACAGAATCAATCAATTGGAACTGTAACAGTAAATCCTTGAATTTCAGTAATGGGTAATTGAGTTTTCCACTTGGTCAATGCCGATACCCATTTGTAATAACCCCAACTTCAGTGCTGACGCTTTCCTTAGCAAGTCCCTTGTTCCAGCTCTCATTACAAAGAAGGTAGTATAAGTTTTTCGCCCATTTGCTTCAATTTCAGCCTCAAATGAACCTTTCACTTTTAAGGGAAACTTGCTGCCATAAGCAAAAGGGGTTTTATTTGGGTCCTTAATTTGATTCTTGACCTTTATACCACTGCCTTTCAGCCTTTCCCATGTTTTGTCAGTTACAAGACTAGGTTAACAACCTGAATCTATAAGCATGTCGATTTTCACTCAACCGATCATACATATAACAATAGAATCATTGTCTATTTTAAAACATAGTCTTCTTCTTCGTAATCAACCATATCAACATTATTACCTTTATCATGTCTAACCCTCTTTTTATCTTCTGTGTATTTATTATAACCAGGGTTTCCACTGTACTTTTTCCATTTTTGGTTTTTATCAGGACTCCTAGATTTACATTGCGCTTAAAAATGACATATTTTTTACACAAATGGCAGGTTGTATTCTTCGCTGGACCAAACATAACGATCTTCTTCTTCCAACTCCAAAGTGTTTGCTAGCTTTATTATTTCATCTAAGGATATTTTGTCTCCCTTTGTTAAAATCTTCTTACGCAGCTCATTCGAAGTGCATTTCTTTGTAATTTGATTGATGATAAAATTCTCAGGCTTTTCAAACCCACATTTCTCTGCTTGGTTACGCAATGTTATTAGAAACTTCTCCATCTTTTCACCTGTGATCTGTTTTAACTGTCTAAACAAATGCCGTTTATACACTTTACTTTGTTTAAGCAAGAAATACTTGTCGAGTTTTTTCAAAGCGATATTGAATACGATATGATACTCCAGTGGGTGATGAGGTAACCGCGTTGGCCCCAGGTAAGTTTGAATACATTTTCTGAAGTCCAGGTCCTCCAAAATGCTAAAGAGTGGCCTTTTTCTTAACATGTCCTTGAACATCAGCTAATCCTTGCTATCAGCAGCAAGGTAAAATAACAACAGTATTTTCCAACGCTCCCACCTTATACTAACCGCAAAGGTATCGCCTTCCAAATCAAGTTTGTCCCTGCATAAAATTCGCCATAACGTGTCTTCACTTTCCGGTTTTACGTGGTAACCAATCCGGACAATTTAATGGCAACAATCTCCCAATATAATGGGAGCAATCTCCTAAGTTAATGGAAACAACCTACCAATTTAATGGCAGCAACCTACCAATTTAATGGCAGCAATCTTCCAATTTAATGGAAGCAGTCTTCCAATTTAATGGGAACAATCTACCAATTTACTGGCATCAACTTACCAATTTAATAGCAACAAACTCCTAATTTAATAAGAACAACCTACCAATTTAATGGCAGCAATCTTCCAATTTAATGGGAACAACCTACCAAT
This sequence comes from Schrankia costaestrigalis, assembly GCA_905475405.1. Lineage (NCBI taxonomy): Eukaryota > Metazoa > Arthropoda > Insecta > Lepidoptera > Erebidae > Schrankia > Schrankia costaestrigalis. The sequence goes on along the minus strand of FR997852.1, from coordinate 11,092,350 downwards.
TTAATGGCAGCAACCTACCAATTTAATGGCAGTAACCTACCAATTTAATGGCAACAATCTCCCAATTTAATGGGAACAACCTACCAATTTAATGGCAGCAACCGACCAATTTGATGGCATCAACTTACCAATTCAATAGCAACATCCTCCTAATTTAATAGGAACAACCTACCAATTTAATGGCAGCAATCATTGATTTATAAAAAACCCTAGATGCACATTTTCAAACAAAACTAACAGCCAAAAGTGTCACCAAATTAAACATACGCAATAAATACGTATAGTAATATCGTAAACATATTTTTTTTTTCAAATTCAATCTTACACGCATGACATAAAGTTGTATTTAAAAAGTAATGCACAAAAAGCAATAAAATTAAAGATTGACGTTTGCCGGTAGAACAACGCGATACTAAATTTAAAAAGAGTGCACAATGCGCCCATTTGTTGCGGACGTTTTTGGGAAGTGGAGTGTGTATCTTTGGTTTTTTGTAAATCAATGGCAGCAATCTTCCAATTTAATGGGAACAACCTACCAATTGAATGGCAGCAACCTACCAATTTAATGGCAGTAACCTACCAATTTAATGGCAACAATCTCCCAATTTAATGGGAACAACCTACCAATTTAATGGCAGCAACCTACCAATTTAATGGCAGCAATCTCCCAATTTAATGGGAACAACCTACCAATTAAATGGCAGCAATCTCCCAATTTAATGGGAACAGCCTACCAATTTAATGGCAGCAACCTACCAATTTAATGGCAGCAATCTCCCAATTTAATGGGAACAACCTACCAATTTAATGGCAGCAACCTACCAATTTAATGGCAGCAATCTCCCAATTTAATGGGAACAACCTACCAATTCAATGGCAGCAACCTACCAATTTAATGGCAGCAACCTACCAATTTAATGGCAGCAATCTCCCAATTTAATGGGAACAACCTACCAATTTAATGGCAGCAACCTACCAATTTAATGGCAGCAATCTCCCAATTTAATGGGAACAACCTACCAATTTAATGGCAGCAACCTACCAATTTAATGGCAGCAATCTCCCAATTTAATGGGAACAACCTACCAATTTAATGGCAGCAACCTACCAATTTAATGGCAGCAATCTCCCAATTTAATGGGAACAACCTACCAATTTAATGGCAGCAACCTACCAATTTAATGGCAGCAACCTACCAATTTAATGGCAGCAATCTCCCAATTTAATGGGAACAACCTACCAATTGAATGGCAGCAACCTACCAATTTAATGGCAGCAACCTACCAATTTAATGGCAGCAATCTCCCAATTTAATGGGAACAACCTACCAATTTAATGGCAGCAATCTCCCAATTTAATGGGAACAACCTACCAATTTAATGGCAGCAACCTACCAATTTAATGGCAGCAATCTCCCAATTTAATGGGAACAACCTACCAATTTAATGGCAGCAATCTCCCAATTTAATGGGAACAACCTACCAATTTAATGGCAGCAACCTACCAATTTAATGGCAGCAATCTCCCAATTTAATGGGAACAACCTACCAATTTAATGGCAGCAATCTCCTAATTTAATGGGAGCACCTCCCAATTTAATGGGAACAACTTACCAAACCATAACCTATTCTAGTATGATATACCGATCATCTTCTTCTTAACAGCCCGTTAATGTCCCACTGCAGGGACGGTCTTTCTTCCGTGACGGAGGGATACTTGGCCTACTAATACCACGGTGGCCAGACGGATTGGTAAAGGGTTTAAATTCAAGTTTTTCGTCTTTTTACTTCGTTAAGATAATATTGACGGTTAGTCCCTTAGTCGGTTTTTACGACACCCATGGGATGAGATGGGGCGGTGACACATTGTACTCTTACTCCGTCACCACACGGATACCAATCATAACATAACATTATTGCAATTATATACAATGTGATATACACACTAATATAAATATACGATAAATATACTATTCAACTTTAATGTATACTCATCTCCACTATATTATATGATTACTTTCGTAAATTCCACCTTTAAGAACAATTAAATCGCCTATTGGTACATCTCCCTGATATCAGTTACCGCATCATCATATTAATAACCTAGTTTCACTTATTATAATATAATATAAGGGTACATCCTTATTTCAAACTGTTACCACTTCAATGTAATACCTACTACGAGGATCGTGAGTTTAACCTGCATACTCTGTCATTGGCAGAATCACCGATAAATGATGGAGCCATAAAATAAAAAACCAAACAGATCCCGCGTTCTTCTTTCTTTTTTTTTTCTAAGTTATTTTAAAAAATAGCCGTCCTCAAATGGGGACACTGGGCTCATTCAGTGTGGTATCGCTCGAAGCAAGGTTTTTTAATGCACAAAGCTTTTTTGCATTTTTTGCACTACCAGCGTCTCTTATTATGGCAAATAGTCCATCGCAGCTGTTTATTCAGTTTCTGAGGGAAGTGGCCAAGACCATCATACTGTAAATTGGGCACTAGAGAAGCTGATGGACGAGTACGTTCATTGGTTTTCTGTCTCAAGTAATCATGGATGATGGGACATGGGGTATGAGGGGACATTTGCTGGTCCTACCCTCTCGTACAGTTCCTGTAGCGCGGTAACCATCTTGCCACAAGTCTTGGAGCAATCCAAAGCTGGTGAAAAAGTTATCAAAGAACACAACATGGTCTCGTGGGTCTGTGTTTAGCTTATTCAAAAGGTTTTTTACGACTCGTGTACCAACAGCTCATTGCTAGGAACTTGCGATTTGCCACAATAAATATTATAATTGTAACAGTAGCCATCAGCACTAGCGAGTATCTAATTTTTGAAACCAAAGCGTACTGGCTTACCCTAAATGAATTGCTTCGATGAATCATGCTTATAATTTTGTATATTGAAGAACCATGTCTATTACTTCCTGATCAAATATTTTTTAAAAAATTGAAACAGGGTGTTGGTCTTTTAGATCGGTAATTAGGTTATCGCGGCGTTGTTGTACCTACATTACACTCATCAGAGGAGATGTGACCGTAGCTAGGCTGGCATTTACGCCAACAGCGCTCAAGATTCGTGCGCTGTCTCTTAGCTGAATTAGATAAAGGTTCTTCGTCAGAACTGTCCCAGTTTTCTTCGTGTCTATTTACAAAAACTTCGATTTTACCAGGAATATCTCTCGGTATGTCATTGGCATATTATAATCGTCACCTTTTTCTTAGTCATTCAGGATACTTGGATCTGGAGAAAGAGCAACGATATCGAACTCAACGGCAGAGTCCTCTTCTGCCAAAACAGCATCAAGAGGCTCCTGAAGTCCACGATAGTTGTTGATTGCTCCGAAGTGCCGTTTCGACATTTTTATGTAGAATCAATACTTTGTTAAAAATAAAGAATATTTTACCCTTTATGTGCCCACTGTCCCTATTTGGGGACACCAATATAAAAATGTTATTTAGAGCTTAGTGAAGAATATATTTTATGCCAATTATATTTTACTACAAAGAAGATAAATTGTTCAATATAATTATGCCAAATAGTAAGGAATTTACTACGGAAAATATGTAAAAAGAAGTATTTACATATGGTAATAACTGCACCTCAAGATTTACTTTATTTATGACGTTCTAATTATTTTTAACAATGATATAAAGGTAAATGTTTCATGTTAAACGTAAGACACATTAATAACTTCGCATAATATAGCACCGTTAACAAAGTTACAATATAAATAAAACAATTGAGGGTAGATTTTAAGGCGTCCTCGTTTGGGCACGGCAGGCATAAATAGGTTAAGTAAGTATGTTTATCCCGTTGTCTAGTACCCATAGTACAAGGTTTGGGACTAGGTGGCGACGTGTGAATGTGTGAGGATAAAAAAAAATAAACTTTAGTATAAAGCTATATTTGCGATTTTCTTTTGATGTCAGGCTGCAGGCAGCGTATGACACTATAGATATCGCGTTATCATCTGAGTCTTAGGCACTTTTCTCATCGTAACGAGTAGTGCTAGAACTAGAAGCGAGTGCGTAGTTCCGATATTTGTGTAGCTCGGCTTAAGCGAGTGAGGCGGGCGATTACTCTCATCACTCGCTCGCGGCAGTTACGTACAGTCAGTATTATTGCGGCCTCAGTGCACGTTTACGGAGAAGCGGGGCGTAGGACGTTTTTTCTGTTTACGCTGGGGCACGGTGGGCTGAAAATCGGCTTTCATAGACTTAGGGATTTCAATTTGCAAGTGCTTGTTTTTATGTCGGATATCGCTTCTATTAGTCATTACTATGTACAAAAATGACACCCGAGTTAATTCTGCCCAAAAACGAAGGAAATATAATTTTTTTACGAAAAATTGGTATGAAGCTAGTATGAAAAATCGAATTATCTCATAAACGGCGTGTTTAACCGTACATTCCTTGGAGGTGGTCATAGTGCTAATTATTTATGATTTTTTGGTTGGCGATTGGACGAAAAATTTAATGCCGTTTTTTTTTAAAAATCGTCAAAATATCTTTATTTATTTTTACATGTAAAACGATCCCTTTTAGTGTCCAAGTTAAAAAGTTCGATATGTTATTAACCCAAATATTAAGAACACACGAATCAAGAAAAATTAAATATAAATATTGCTGTTTTTGACACATTTGTATTAATTTAAATAAAAAAAGATTATCAAATTATTATTAAAGTAACATATAAAGTTATATTATATACAAAATAATTTAATTTAAGGAATTAATACTACGCATTTGTAAAATAAAGTAAATAAAATAAAAATAAATAAAAAATATCATTAAATATTACAAAAAAACCCAAACACACTCAAATACAAATTTACAAATATGTACATATATATTTTTTTTACAAATTTTCCTTATCACTCTCGTTGTCAGACTCCAATTCTGAGTCAGCATCCAGATTGGATATATCCAAAAACTCGAACTCAGTTTCCTGAAATTGAATTAAGTCGAGAGTTTCAGCAAAAAAGCTCTGCTTTTTCTTGGCATCTAACTTAGGCCTTTGTGCACTTAGCAAAGGATCCGAAGAAACAACAAGCATATTTAAAATGTCTTGATTAGAATCCTGCCTGCTTCTTTTCCGCGAATGATGTTCACGAAACCTCCTAAAATCTTTGTTTCGAGACTCTGAGGCTTCTTCCGAGAGAGTCCCAATCGGCACAATATTATTTTTCTCGATTATGTCAGCCCCATGGATTAATAACTTATGAACGGTTGACGACATGTAGTACCAGTCGTATAATAATACGTACTTTTCTGCTGTTTTGTAAGCATAATCTCTAAATTTTATTATATCGACCTGCTCTCCAGATGTAATTGCTTGTAAAATTACAGCAAATCTTTTGATGAGGTCTTCATCCAAACCGGTTATAGCTGCGGTTTTATTAGGAAACTCAAAGAATTTTCTTGCAGTATTCCCGTCATTGGTGGTTCCCGAGCCTTGTTTTACCATATCAATCAACAGATTGAGCTCATCTTTGAATTTATTTTGAATTATTTTCTTCCTTGTCTGTAGCATTTCTTTGTGCTCATCACTTCTCGCTGCCCACCGTTTGAAGTCGAGCCTGTATGCAATGTGTAACAGACATTCCATACAATTTATACGGGCGTGTAGGGATGACAAGCCAAACTCATACAGGTCCGAACACACAATTTTTGATGTTACAGCATCTAAGCGGTTCATTTCTGTAGGCTTTGCTAAGCATAGGTAGCACGATGCATTTGATCTAGCTTCAGAAAGGTAAGTGCAGACTTTAGCGTCGATCATCGTCAAAATTAGTTGATGAGTCACCTTATTATTATTATTGCACTCTGTGGGGATAAGGGCCTCAATTTCTTCATCAATTTGTTTTTTCAGCTCAAGGACAACTGCTTCACTCTCCTTTACAAAAGTAAACTGAACTGGACGACAATACAAAACTGAGCATGGTTTTGGGTTCGTCCATAAAATGTTGTCTCCATCTATGAGTTTTTTTCTTCCTCACCCTCAATTTTCTGCTTGTATCGGCTTTGGTTAGAAGCACCATCAAATCCCCACTTGGATATCAGCTTCAACTGCTTGTTATGCTCTTCGTTAGAAAGGCTTTGAAGGATTCTTGTAACCGTGATATCAAGTAAAGCTTGAAGTGTAATCCTAGCCGATGAATCAGTAACTGTCACTGATTGCTTCGGAGGGTAGCAATCAAGCTTAGTTTGTTGCACTTTATAGTAAGATGGATAAATATCCTTAGCACCTTCCCGAATGGCAGCCTCACGCAACGTAATATATTGCCACTTTGAGAGTTTTAGCGAAAGAAGCAATCCAAGTGCCTTTTCTGGCGTAAATATGATTGTTTTCGCTGGTTTCTTAAGCGTTTCATTTAATTTAGCGGCTACTTCAGGATTTTTCATCATGTATTCGATGACAGAGGCGATATCTCCATGCCTTTCTTCTTTTAAACGTGCTGCAGCTGCATATGCCAATTCACTGGAATCTTCGCCTGTGTGTTCATCAGATCTTCTCTTTTTTTGTTTACTTCCCAGATCTTTGAATGGTTTACGGGATCTTTTCGTCATTGTTCCAATGGACGTTGATGTCGACGGTTCTGGAGAGACTGAGGGCGCTCTTGGTGCCTTATCAACACTTGGTTCTTGATTAACTAAAGTTTGCACAAAACTCGGCCAATCAATATTTGCTCCCAACCAATTCTCGTACTTTCTCCTGAAATTATCAAGGAATCGGTTGGATTTCTGCCACCTTTGTAAAGCGGCTCGCGTAAATCTCCGACAAAATTCTTTGAGAACAACACGATCTTCGTCAGACAGGCAATCGCCTATGCGGGATACAACTGCACTGAACAATACTTCATGATCAAATGAAGTACTCTCACTTCGTAGAAGAACAAACAAGTCTAAATTGGTGATTAAACTTTCCATTCTAAGATTTTATTGCACAGCCCTTTTATTGCAAAACGCCAATAATTATTTAACTAAAAAAAATAAAAAAAAAACTATCCTCATTAGTTATCTCCTCATTAGCTTATCAAAATCTATAATTGACACTAACTATTCTTAGAACTCATAGCACTGCTAATTAACAAATTAGCTTACTTATCAGGAAATGTTGAATGTAATCCATAGTTGGCATTGTCGTGAGATATTGAAAATCATTAAATCACCTATTAAGACTCATTAGAAGACCTAATCAGTGTAGTTACTTAATTACTTCTTTTTGGACTCATTAGAAGAGTAAACAATTGGTCATTTGGTTGTATGAAAAGTTTTAAAACTCATTTTGTGTTGATAATTATCTAGCTCAAACATAGTTGTCTACGTGTGGGTGTACTATAAACCTCTGCCAACTCCTTCGAAAATATAGCAGTGATGCTATTTTATGTTATGTGTAGTTAAAAGTCCGTGTTCTTTAACATAAACACCAAAAGGAATCGTTTCATACGTAAAAACAAATAAAGATATTTAGACGGTTTTTAAAAAAAAAACGGCATTAAATTTTTCGTCCGATCGCCAACCAAAAAATCATAAATAATTAGCACTATGACCACCTCCAAGGAATGTACGGTTAAACATGCCGTTTAGGAGATAATTCGATTTTTCATACTAGCTTCATACCAATTTTTCGTAAAAAAATTATATTTCCTTCGTTTTTGGGCAGAATTAACTCGGGTGTCATTTTTGTACATAGTAATGACTAATAGAAGCGATATCCGACATAAAAACAAGCACTTGCAAATTGAAATCCCTAAGTCTATGAAAGCCGATTTTCAGCCCACCGTGGGGCGGGGCGTGAAGCGGCACGCATCATCGCACGCGTAAACACATACTTATAGCAATATATGACGTTGTTTATAGAGAAGCGTGGCGGGAAGCGTAGCGGTGCCCGCGGCGGAGCCCGCGGCGATACGTCAAGTGTATAGCGAAGCACGCTCGTCTCGATCAAATCAACTAGATTTATATATTATAGCTTCAGCGAGAATTGATGCTCCGCCGCGTGCACCGCTGCGTGCGACGCTCTATTTCAAACAAATGTGTCAAAAAACGCTTCTCCGTAAACACACCCATATACAACACCATATATTTGAATTCAGTGCGGTCCGCCCCGCTCAACGCTACGCCCTACGCCCCGCTTCTCCGTAAAAAGGCCTCACTACTGGTTGCTCACTCGGCGTGAGTTCTAATCGCTTGGCGAGTATCGTCGAGCAAGTGTTATTTTTCATAGCTCTTGTCGCTCAGCTACAAACTAGTGAAGCGATTGCTCGCCAGCAGTGTGAACAGTCAGCGATCAACTGTTTATATACTTAAGCATATCCTTTGTTCACACGGAAAATATATCTATTGTACGTTTCTTGAGCGAGAAAATAGCCGATAAGTAGATAATCGTTTTATCGTCGTTGGTGGGACAACTGTAAGGCCATTACGTTTCTCTATAGGTATCTATCTCGCTTGGTCTTCTATTCTTATATAATATCTTGTATCTCTTTTTGGAGTAGGTACTCAGATGATAACTATAGGAAATAATGAAGATAACATGAATCGTCGATCTATGAGTAGGTACCTATTGTGGATTACTGACGTTTGGCAAAAAACGTTTCCCAAAGTGACACTTACCAAAGTATGTTTCCCAAATTATCATTTCCCAAAAAAACATTTGGCAAAACCATCTTTTCGCAATTTTACAGATAGCAAAACTATTTTTTGCAAGTTCTTGTTTAGCAAATAATTACATAGCAATGTTTCATTTTGCCAATTATGGTTTGGCAAATATATTAATAATTCGAATTCCTTACAGATAAAAAGTTTTTACAAGAAAGAATGTATTATTGGAATTTATAGATCAACACAGACAGACAAGTAGATTCGAGTAGTAGATTTGTTTTATCTTTCTCCTTTAAATTACATTTGACAATACAACGCGGCTTTTTTTAGTGCTGTAGCGTTTGTTTGTGTCGATCTATAATTCAGGCCACCAGAACCAGAGTGGCCCAGACCACAATTTGTGATTTTTTTAGTTAGGCACGGCAATGCCCCCCTAAAACCCCTAAGTTTATAATCAAAATGATTTTAAGTTAATTTTAAAATAAAATCATAGATGGCGTTATAAAAAAGAGTTTTGCCATTTCGAATTTTAAAGTAATAGCGAAAGAGCACAGTGACCCAGATCACTTGGGTCACTATGGTTTTCGGCGCCATTTTGGCTCATGTGACATGAGTTACTCTGGTTTTGAACCTTATGTTTTTACAAGTAGAGATTATTATTTTTATACTTTTTAATTACTGAATAGTGTTTTTTAGAAATAAGTGTGTACTTACTGCAATAAGTTTAAAGGGAAGAATATCAATTTATTAGTCAATATATTTTTGTTTTTTGGCGGCAACTAATTCAAACTTATAAATTACCATAATTTAAAGTATTTTTGTTTAGGATAGATCTTCCTGGAGTTAAAATGAGTGTAATTTAGAATGAATCCACTGACTACATGGAAGTTGACTTAAATGGCAAGTTTATCTTTCTAGAGTTCCGTAGTACAACAATGTAAGTATGAAGTTTTTCGCGGATCTTGGATAGTTAATTTGAAAAATCGTTTTTAAATGTAGGGGCGTTACAGACGGGTAAGAAGCTAACTTTAATATATGATCTTATGATTATAAATTATATATTAGGCCATCACAGACTACAAAGATATAATATACTTATCACAATAAAGTAATTATTATATAGGTACTTGAATAATTACTTTGTAGTTTTCCGTCATCAAAATTCTGTAACTAAGCTTTTCTTTTTATCCGACTCTAAATATTTTTTTCATGTTTGGAACTTCCTAACTCAGTCAATTATAAACCGATAAGAGAGAAAGAAAGAGAAAGAGTTTTCATTCTGATTAGTCTCATGGCAATTTTATCAGAATAGGTTTAGTAATTTATTACTATGTAATACCAAGAACACCATACCATTTTAATTAGTCTCTAGCTTAAGAAAGTTTTTTAATTAGATATTTATAATAAAAAAAAATCGAGTGGTGACAGATTAAGAATATAATATGTTACCACCCAATCACATCCCATGGGTGTCGCAAAAAGCGACTAAGAGACTTTCCGTGAATATTGTCTTTACGAAATAAAAAGAATAAAAACTTGAAATTAAACCCTATACCAATCCGTCTGGCCAGCGCTAGCAGCTTGCAAACTTAGTTTAAGAGGGAATCAAACCAGAGTTTTAAATGTTTTGTTATTATTCACAATTGCTTTATTTCATACGAGACAAATGTAAACATTTGTAAATTGAAATGTAAAATGAAAACGGACGTCTGAAAAATGCAGTAATAGAGTTTGTAGTAAGTATCCCTTCTTCTTTACTACCTAGACAGCGTTGGCAAAGTTAGGTATCCTTCGGAACATTAACTACGTCAGTCTAATTATTCGATATTGAGCCAATTCTTAAAAAAAATAAAAGAAAAACTTATACATATAACTTACTCCAATAGTTTGGCTAATAAAATCTTTAATATTTGCATTCGATTATTGGCACTTTTTATCCATTATTTTGTATGTAAGCCTAAAAATCACCAAAAGTGCGATGTTATAATTAGAAGCCTTATTTATTTAGTTTATTACAATGTTCTGACATTCAATAATAGTTTAGTATATTTATTAATAGGATTGGAAACGATTCGAAACTAGTTATCTAAGTGCAGTGTTTACGTGTTATTCAATGTAATGGTTTTGCCCACGTAAATAAAATGTTATTTTTTATTTTAAAAGGCTAAACTAAACCTATTTATTAAATAAATAACCATACCAGATTGTCCTAAGAAGTGCTAAGTGTTTATAAATAAGCTAAAATTAATATAGTCTAAAGTCAAAATTAAACTAAGAAAAAAAAATTAAGATAAAACATGAATTTAATCAAAATTACACAGTAAATAAGTTAGTTTTAATTTTAATTTATCCTATTTAAGTTTTAAAAGGCCAACTTGCATTTAAATCAAAAGAAAAGGTTATAAGTTTCATACCTAGTGGCCCAACCCACTACACTATTTTTAAATTTATTGTCAATGCTAAATGCCATAGTGGCCCATGTCCAAATAAAATGGCAAATAAGTAAAATACCGATTGTTTTAATAGTTTATCTAAATTTTATCAATTACTACATATATTTTTACAAATTTTAAACATACTGTCCATATATTTTTTTTAAGTTACATTAACTTAAAATTTCGCATAAACTCTTTTGGCAGATATCCACATAATTGTATTTTGGGTCTGGGCCACTCTGGTTCTGGTGGCCTCAATTTTAAATGTACTTCAATTTTAAGTAAACGACGATTTCAAACAATTTGTGATAAATTTTATGAAATAAAGTATTTTGAAGTTTGAAGAAGTTTGGTTAGTTTCCATTATTAGATTTTGTTTTTTTTATTAATTTATTCTACTTCTTGTTTTAATTGACTTTGGTTCTGTACATTTAAAAAAACTTTTGCAAAATAACTTTTTAATTTATTTTTGTAACTATAATATATTATGTAAAATTTTGCATGCCAATTTTGCAATTTTAGGTAAAATATAGCTGAGCTATATGTTTATTTTTAATATCTTTAATGTCTTTTAGGTATACCTATATTTGCAAAATAAATAAATATTTACTGAGTCAAAATTCTCTCCATTAAAAACTTGGTCTAATTTGCACTGACAATAAAAATTAATTCTGGCGCTTCGCCGGCCGCTGCCGCGGCACGCTCGCTTCGCTCGCTCGGCTCGCGCTCTGTTGGGGTCACAGTTCAAACCTAACCTAACCTACTTTTCTACCAGTTCTAATCTAACCTACATTTTTCACCCATATTAAAATTTAAACGAACTTCCTTATGGAATATATTTTTGACAAAATAAAGCATTTGCTAATTGTATATTTGACTAAATAAAATTTGACCAAGTAATAATTTGCCAAATGAATATTTGACCAAGTGAATAAAATGCGAAATGTAAATTTGCTAAGCATTTTTTTGGGAAATGAAACTTTGCGATAAGTTTTTTGGGAAGTGAAATTTGACGAAACGTTTTTTGCCAAACGGCAGGACCCCACCTATTGTATTTCGCAAGACTAACTGATTTTAGCGTATAATGCTTATGTACGATTCCCACTGAACGGAGCGCGTCGTTCCATTTCATCTTGCTTGACCAAAGGGGCATTGAGCCTTGCACAGCTTGACAGTCCGCAGCAAGTCGCGTAGATTAAAGACAGATTACTAGAATTGTCTTCTTTTGATTTTGATGCTCCCGCTTATAACGTACTCTGATCCTCTTTTTAATATAACATTCATTTTTTAAAGATTATTCTGGCTGTTCATTTTTTTCTATTATAGTGACTATAATAGAAAAAAAAAAATGTATGAGGAGTATATATAGGTACTTATAAAGTACCTACTGTAATAGTTATAGTTTTTTTGTTTATAAATGTTTTATTATTGTAATCATTAGGTAAGTTACTATTAAAATTAGCTAAATAATTGGTCATTCTGCCCAAATTATTTTAATCTACCTTGATCGTGGCAGAATCATTAGATGATGAAGCCATATTTTATAAGAAAAAAATATGAAGTGGATGGAATGGAACGTGGTCGACATCGACAAACATACTAATAATTTTGGTCTTGTTTCGAATGTCGGGGTGGAAAGTTCTAGAAGCGATTGATCTGTCAAAAAAATAATTGAGTGTGATTTATTTTTTGACATTTTTCTTTGATTATTTTAATATATTTTATTTTATAATTATTCATATTTAAGGTATAGTTTTTTTGTTAATTATAGTATAGTGGGAAGTGGTTTCACGAAAATGGAGGAGGATGATATTCCTCCTCGACCGCCAGACCCTCCGGATCCCGGTAAGGTTTCTATTGCTAATAATAAACGTCGACTTGAGCCTAGCTCTCAAGTTCCTACTAAAAAACCGTCATCATCTATTGATGATGTTCCTTCTATCGACACTCAATTTACGGATCCAGCGATGGTTGTGGGGGCTTTAAGTTACTCACAATCTGACGCCGGCCCCTTTATTATCCATGTATCAAAAATTGATCAAGATGCAGGCTCTTCCATTAGACCTATTAAGTTTGGCCAGTTTTTAAAATCTAATAAAGTTACTGACATTTGTCGTGATGGCGTTAGGAAGGTTGGAAGAAACAGAATTTCGGTCCAATTTACTACTGCCGATGCGGCCAACAATTTTTTAGCCCTTCCACTTTTGGCTGCATATAAATACGCTGCAATTATTCCTACTTTCAGCATTACACGAATGGGTCTTATTAGACAAGTCCCTACTGACATCTCTATGACTGAATTTGTTCAGTCACTTGTTTTACCGACAGGTTGTGGCAATATATTAAAGGCGCGACGTCTCAATAGAAAAGTCTGTGACAGTTCTAATAATACTACTTGGGTCCCTACACAGACAGTTGTTGTCACCTTTCGTGGGCAAATGCTGCCTACGAAAGTATATTCCTACTACACAGCGTTACCAGTGGAATTGTATTATTTCCCCACCATTATTTGCCACTCATGTTGCAGATATGGTCACACAAAGGCTCAATGTCGATCAAAGCCCAGGTGCTTTCGTTGTTCCAAGGAGCACTTTGGTGACACATGTGATGTAGAAGAAACTGATTCTACTTGTTTACATTGTTCTGGACGGCACTTTGCTACTAAAAACTCCTGCCCAGAATTTGCAAGACAAAAGTCTATTAAAATGTCAATGTCACAAAACAATATTTCGTATATTGAGGCTTCTCATCAATTCCCGAGAGTTGATAGGTCATACGCTGCGGTCACTCAAGAGGTCAGTAGACCTCGATCATCTCTTTCCCCTGTAACTCCATCTCAGTCCTCGTCTTCCTCTTTCTCGTACAGAAACACTAAGTTCCTTTCACCTAAATCCAGAGCTCCGTTAGGTAAATCTTTTGATAGGGTTGCTCTTCAAAATATTGTATCAACGCCTCCTTCTCAGCTGCACAATGGTTGTGCAATTGATAACAGCTTACAATCTGAATCAGGTCCCCAATGTGCCAATACGTTGGAATCCCTGATCACTCTTCTTCTCGAATTTATTCTTTCAAATTCTCAATCATTACCGTCCAACGTGGCATCCAAACTTATACATTTAGTTTCTCTTTCTTCCAGTAATGGAACAAATTCATCTCCTGCAATGGAATTGCCAAAGCATGCGTCGCAAGAAGCATGAAGTTTTAGATCTTATTTCCCAATTTAATCCCTCAGTCATTGCTATCTCGGAGACTTGGTTGAAACCTGGTTCCCGATTTCGGGTGCCTGGTTTCTTCTGCCTGCGGGATGACAGGGCTGATGGGTATGCGGGTTGTGCTTTGCTCTTAAAGCGCGCTCTTTCTTATCTTCCTATATCTTTTCCCTCTCACCCTCCTAATATAAATATTGTTGGCGTGAGAACTGTAAATATCTCTTTTGTTTCTTTGTATATTTCTCGCCCTCATTCATCTCTTATAGCCGATATTCAGTTACTTCTCTCATCTATATCGCCCCCAATGGTTGTGATGGGTGACTTTAACGCCCATCATACTCTTTGGGGTTCCGCGAACTCTGACTTATTTGGTCTTTCTCTCCTAGATTCCTTCTACGAAATTGGTCTGTGTGTTATGAATAATGGTGCTCCTACTCGCAGGGTATATCCTTCCCAGAATCCTAAAAGTGCGGTGGACCTTACATTATGTTCGCCATCGCTTACCCCTCTTTTTTCATGGAGCATCTTGCCTCTAACTTTTGGTAGTGACCATTTCCCGATTTTGAGCACCCTTACCACCAGTATAATTCCCTTTTGTAACTCTAATCCCTCTCTAAAATACAAACTATCTTCTGCTGATTGGCCCTCTTATTCGGCTACCCTAGATTCAAATTTACAAACTGTTGTTTTTGATCCCGTCAATGTTGATCCCTTAGAATCATATAACTCTTTCGTTGATGCTATTCTTTCATCTGCTTTACTCCATATTCCTAAAAAGAAACCTTCCAAGTCTTTTAGGATTTCCCCCCCGTGGTGGGATTCTGAATGTACAGAAGCTGTTCGTGCTCGAAAAGAAGCTGAATTATTATATAATTCGTGCATGAACGATCAAAATTTTTTCAACTTTCAAAATGCTTCTGCTCGTTTCAAAAGATTAGTTTTATCTAAGAAAAGACTTGGTTGGCAAAAGTTTTGTGAAAATCTATCTCCAAAAACTCCATCTACTATAATCTGGAACCAAATTAGGCGCTTTAGAGGAGCAATGAATAGTACGGATGTGCCTTCCATTGACTCTTCATCTTGGCTGGAGGTATTTTCGGACAAACTAGCACCTAGTTTTGTTCCTTCAGATGATTTCCTTCCTTCTCCGTGTTCTTTTCTTGTCTCTACTAATACATTTGATCGTTCCTTCTCCTTTGATGAATTGTCTCTGGTACTAGGTAACTTGTCGGACTCTTCCCCTGGAATAGATGGCATCCCTTACTCATTTATCACTAAATCTTCCGTTCGCACAAAACAAAAGTTTCTAAACCTTATTAATTATTTTTTCGATTATGGTATTGTTCCACTACAATGGAAGTCTCAAATAATTATCCCTATCCTTAAGCCTGGTAAAGATCCCACGGATGGCAATAGCTACAGGCCGATTGCTCTTTCCTCAGTCTTGTGCAAAATTACTGAACACTTGCTGAGAATCCGCTTAGAGTGGTTTGTAGAAAACAAATCAATTCTGGCGGATTCTCAGTTCGGGTTTAGAAAGGGTCTCAGCACAATGGACAATTTGTCCTTACTAACGGTGGACATTATAACAGCCTTTAAACAAAAAAAATATCTTGCGGCTGCTTTCCTTGATGTGGTAGGTGCCTATGACAATGTCCAGCTTCCAATATTAAGAAATAAGCTTTGTCAGCTTGGTGTTGCTTCCAAGCTTATCCGCTTCATCTGCAACATTCTGATGGAACGTTCGGTAGTAGTAAGGTACCAAAACATTCTTCTCCCGCCTAAAACTGTCTGGTGTGGGTTACCCCAAGGTTCGGTGTTGAGTCCTCTCCTGTACAATATTTACACATATGACTTGGAGCAGAGCGTACAATGCTTCTGTTCCATAATTCAGTACGCAGATGATATCTGCCTTTATGTGCTCGATGATTCTATTGAGATTGCGTCAAATAATCTAAATTCTGCCTTAAGTTACCTTAATTCCTGGATGTTGAATCATGGCCTCTCAGTGTCCTCATCTAAAAGTTCTTCTATGGTTTTTACAAAAAAAAGATTGATTCCTCCTATTGATCTGTTTATCGGTGAGGATTTAATTCCCCAATCTAATAGCTCAAGATTTCTAGGCGTCGTTCTTGACAATAAATTTTCTGGCTCTTTTCATTTTGATTATATTTCCAATAAAGCCGAACGCAACCTCAACATTCTCCGAGCTTTGTCAGGAGTATGGTGGGGTTCTCATCCCTATTCTCAAAAATTATTATATAATGCAATAATTCGTAGTCACTTGGATTACGGTTCTTTTCTTTTAAACTTGTGTAACAAATCTTGCCTAAATTCTCTTTCCAAAATTCAATCTAAGTGCCTTCGTATTATTTTAGGAGCAATGAAATCGTCTCCAATTAATGCTATGCAGGTTGAAAGTGGAGAGCCCCCTTTAAATTTGCGTAGGCAGTTTCTTGCAGACAGGTTTATTTTTAAACTTATTCAAAATTCTAGTCACCCTCTTATTCCTAAGTTAAATATTCTATTAGAACTTTTTCAAAATTCAAACCCTGACAAACTCCCTTTTATCCTAACTAGTTATATTAAATTTTCCAAAATTCCTTATTCGATTGTTCAATTCCCTTTAAATCCGCTATTTAGTATTGCGTATGAGGCGCTTATTTATCAGCCAAATATTATTTTAGACTTTGGTGTCGATAAAACGTCTCTCTCCCCTAATACAGCATTCTCTAATATTATAGATAATAATTTTAAAGATTGGTTTACATTTTATACTGATGCATCGAAACAATCTGTAAATAGTAATGTCGGTGTAGCTGTATGGATCCCTTTTACTAGAATTTTTTTAAGCTATAAATGCCCTCCTCTTTCCTCAGTTTTTACTGGGGAAGCTTTAGCTATTCTTGAAGCTATATTGTACATAAAATCTCATGGTCTCAATAACTCAATTATCTTTTCGGATTCTAAAAGTTGTCTCCAGGCCATCTTATCCAACCCATTTCATTCCTCTTCCAAACCTGTAATCCTTAAAATTAGAGAATCCTTATATGATTGTCATTCTTCCAATATTCTCGTGGCTCTAGCATGGATCCCTAGCCATGTTGGTATTCCTGGCAATGAGACTGTTGATTCCTGTGCTAAATCTGCGTCCCAAATTGGATCCCTTGATCTTTTCAAAATTTATTCCCATGATTTATGCCTCCTTCCTAAAACCATCCTTCAAAAGTCTTGGGCTCAGTATTGGGCTTCTTCAAAACATACAAAAGGCAGATTCTATGGTGAGGTCCAACCGGAGTTACCATCAGTTCCTTGGTTTTGTAAGTTTCGACATGCGAATAAATTAACTACGTCCACTATTTGTCGTCTCCGGTTGGGTCATTCATGCACTCCTGTCCACCTGGCCAAACTTAGGATTAGGGATAATTCATTGTGCGAATGTGGTCTGGACATAGGGTCTGCAGATCACATCTTTTTTAATTGCCCTCTTTATAGATTTTCCCTCTTCGACTTTCTCCCTTCTAATATCCCTCGTCCTGTTTCCTTAAAATGTCTCCTTTCCCGTATCTTTAGTCCTAATATTGCTTTATGTTTATGTAAATATATAGCGTTTAATAAATTTAAATTGTAGATAGTTATGTAAGTTTGTGTTTTTTTTTTTTCTTTTAGCTTAATAATTTTGTATTTAGTTATCTTATTTATTTATTTTCGTGTATATA
Source organism: Schrankia costaestrigalis (assembly GCA_905475405.1). Classification (NCBI taxonomy): domain Eukaryota; kingdom Metazoa; phylum Arthropoda; class Insecta; order Lepidoptera; family Erebidae; genus Schrankia; species Schrankia costaestrigalis. The sequence continues at coordinate 11,074,378 of FR997852.1, read as the reverse complement.
ATTATGTTATTCTGTTTAAAATAATCATCCTGAACAATTTGTTTGTGATTTGTTTTGGTTTACCATTTATTTGGTTAATAGCATGGATCATGACACTTCTTGATTAATGACATTACGAGCCCCTCGACAAGACACTGGCAAAATATGTGACGTTTCACATGAGGCCATTCACGAAGAAGTCAAGTCAAGTCTACTAATAATTTTAGTTCTAATAATTTTGTTTTGTCACACGTAGGTTCTATTTTGTTTTGTTTCGTTCAAGTAAATGTACTCTGTGATTAGTCAAGCTAAATAAATAAATGAGAATAGCCTGAGAATCTGGAACGTGAAAGAGTAGATTTACAATATTTTTGATCATAAAATTTGTAATTTTGCTCTTGAGGATAAAGTTTTGATGAAAGTAATTGTGTGTATTCTATATTATATGTAAGTTTGGAATTATTTACGTCTTTTTTTTAGGTGTAGATGTAAATTGAATTAATTTTAAGATACTCAACGTTCTCACAGAGCGCAAATTAGCTTTAAGAACTTTTTAATTTATTAGAGGATCCATCCACGCATCCATGAAAGCAATATTCATTAAGTTTTGTACCTACTATCTATCATGCAGAAGAATTAATACATTTAGGGTCCAAAGCAGAAAATGTTGTTTACATTTTTAGTACAAAATATCTTTTATCAATAAAGTTCAAAAAATTACATTGAATCAATATATTGATGTAGTTTCTAATTTGGGTCGGGGTGTCCCAAAAAGACTAGCATTAGCAGTGTTTTAATATGTAGGTATAGTACCATATATTATACACTAATCTAACATATAGTACCCTACACATACATGTGCGTAATAACTTGATATAAAAACCAATCTGTCCAAATTAGTTTCTAATACTGGATAGGGCTTTGTGCCTGTCATGTGATGATTACAGATTGCTATGACAAACACATCTACAATAACTTTCCTTGTTTTCAGGTTAATACCTTAATGTCTAATACTTATGTGTTAGCTGCACTGATGACAATTATACACAATTCTAAACAACTATAAAAAATGAACCAGTATGTGAGATGCTTACTCCAAAGTTGTTGATGTAAATGAACAACTAGGCCATAATCGCAATGTAATGATTGTACTTGAAACTGGCATAGATTTGTACTAAACGTTAAAGATGACTGAAATTATACCAACGGCAACAGCTATAGCCATTAAAATGCCACAGCCTATTATTGAACCTAAAGAAGAAAATAACCTTATAGAAGATGAAGTACAAGAATCAACATTTTTAGATGAAGAACTAGTTAAAACTGTACCACATTTAAAAGTAAAGAAATTAATTGTTACAAAAGTAGAGACAAAAAATAAAGTTATTAAACCTAAAAATAGCATAAAGACTCCAAAAGGTATTAAAATAGTTAAAAGCAAGACTGTATCAACACCTAACATTACACTAAAAGAAGGACATATAGTTATAAAACCATTGCGTTCATCAAGGAACCTTACTCCTCACTATAACACATATAACTGTGATATTTGTTCTATAATATTTACAACATATAAAACACTAAAGGAACATGCGAAGGCTAAACATGACAAGTCCGAAGTGTTCCGATGCAACTTGTGTGATAAATCATATAGTTCTAGACAAAATTTAAACATACATTACAACACTCATGGAAAAGCAAAATGTAAATTTTGCCAACAAGTATTGCCCGATGGAGAACTTATGGAACATTTACGAACTAACCATGAGCATTTAGTGTTCCCGTGTAAATTCTGTGATTTAATATGTTATTCACTAAATTCTTTACAGACACATTTTAATATAAATCATTTAAAAATCAATAGCAAAGCTAAATCACAATGTGTTATGTGTGTCAGGAAATTTAAAGATGTAAAGAAACATAAATGTAAGTTTGCATGTTCAGAGTGCTTTGTGATGCCATGTCTCCATTATAAATATTTAATGTCATATAGAGACCAAACATTAAATCATGCAAACAAAGTCAAGTGTGTAGACTGTGATTATGTAACAAGTTGGAAAAGACAGTTGATTGGTCATGTAAACAGAAAACACTTAGACCATCATCCATTTACTTGTGCAGATTGTGCACAACAGTTTTATACAAAAAGGAGCTTAAAGATACACATAGTACAGTGCCATCAAGATCTAAACTGTGAAACACCTATAGCCATGACAATGAAAATGCCACTGCCTATTATTGAACCTAAAAAAGGAAAAACCCTTTTTGTAGATGAAATACAAGAATCAACATTTCTAACTGAAATTGTACCAACAGCAACACCTGTAACGATGACAATGAAAATGCCACGGCCTATTATTGTACCTAAACACGAAAATAACCTTATTGTAGATGAAATACAAGAATCAACATTTCTAATTGAAATTGTACCAACAGCAACACCTGTAACGATGACAATGGAAATGCCACGGCCTATTATTGTACCTAAACACGAAAATAACCTTATTGTAGATGAAATACAAGAATCAACATTTCTAACTGAAATTGTACCAACAGCAACACCTGTAACGATGACAATGGAAATGCCACGGCCAATTATTGTACCTAAACACGAAAATAACCTTATTGTAGATGAAATACAAGAATCAACATTTTTAACTGAAATTGTATCAACAGCAACACCTATAACAATGACAATGGAAATGATGGAAATCCCACGGCCTATTATTGTACCTAAAGACGAAAATAACCTTATTGTAGATGAAATACAAGAATCAACATTTCTACCTGAAATTGTACCAACAGCAACACCTGTAACGATGACAATGGAAATGCCACGGCCTATTATTGTACCTAAAAAAGAAAATAACCTGATTGGAGGTAATGACCAATGTATTATGTGTCTAGGAAATTTTAAAGAAGTTGAAAATGTAAATAAACATAAATGTAAGTTTGCATGTTCAGAGTGCTTTGTGATGCCATGTCTTCATTATAAATACTTAATGTCATACAGAGAGCAAACTTTAAATCATGCAAACAAAGTCAAGTGTGTAGACTGTCATTATGTAACGAGTTTGAAAGTACATTTGATCAGTCATGTAAACAGAGAACACTTAGACCATCATCCGTTTACTTGTGCAGATTGTGCACAACAGTTTTATACAAAATTGAGCTTAAAGAGTCATATAGCACTGTTCCATCTAGATCTAAACTGTAAATTTTGTGATTTTGTATTCAAAAATAGAAAGACTTTGGAAAGTCATAAAAAAGTTTGTAAAACTGTAACTAGGGCATTTATTTGCAACCATTGTTCAGCGTCATTTGATATGGAGGAAGAACTTAGCACTCACGTGAACTTAAGACACAGCGAAAGTGTTTATGCATGTAATCTATGCAAGAGTAAGTTCTTGACTAATATAGAATTAGAGGAACATCACGCTAGAGTCCACGGAGGTATACAATATAAGCAACACAGGAAACACATTGAGTGTTCTGTATGTGACATAATGTTTAATAATATCAAAGAACTGCTTGAACACGAGAAGTCCCATGAACCCAATGAAATATACCCATGTAGAGTATGTTCAAAACAATTTAATAGTTTAATTAAGCTCTATATACACAATAGGGCGCACCTAAAAATAAAGTGTAATGGTTGTAACATCAAAGTTGCAACGTCGTTTTTTCCAAGACATGAAGTTAGATGTCGGTACAAACGACAATCGCCTCTGTCTGACAAATTTTATCTTTGTGAAGTTTGTGGCAGTTCATTTCATTTTCTATCGTCACTTCGGTGTCATCAGAGATTTCATTCGGACAAGGTACCATGCCCTGAATGTGATAAAAGGCTGAAACCGAACTACCTTAAGCGACATATAGAGCAAGTACACAGATTGGCAAGAAAAAGAGAACGAAAGTTATGTCGAATAAAACAAGTTATGTCAATATTACCAACAGCAACACCTATAGCCATAACAATGGAAATGCCACGGCCTATTATGGATCCTGAACCTACAGATGAAAATAACCTTATAGAAAATGCAATACAAGAATCAACATTTTTAACTGAAATTGCACCAACAGCAACACCTATAGCCATGACAGTGGAAATGCCACGGCCTATTATTGAAACTAAAGCAGAAAATAACCTTATTGAAGATCAAGCACAAGAATCGACATTTTTAACTGAAATTGTACCAACAGCAACACCTATAGCCATGACAGTGGAAATGCCACGGCCTATTATTGAAACTAAAGCAGAAAATAACCTTATTGAAGATCAAGCACAAGAATCGACATTTTTAACTAAAATTGTACCAACAGCAACACCTATAGCCATGACAGTGGAAATGGCACGGCCTATTATGGAACCTGAACCTATAGAAGAAAATAACCCTATAGAAAATGCAATACATGAAAAGACATTTTTAACTAGAATTGTTCCAACAGCAACACCTATGGCTATGGCAGTGGAAATGCCACGACCTATTATGGAACCTGAACCTACAGAAGAAAATAACCTTATAGGAAATGCAATACAAGAATCAACATTTTTAACTGAAATTGCACCAACAGCAACACCTATAGCCATGACAATGGAAATGCCACGGCCTATTATGGATCCTGAACCTACAGAAGAAAATAACCTTATAGAAAATGCAATACAAGAATCAACATTTTTAACTGAAATTGCGCCAACAGCAACACCTATAGCCATGACAGTGGAAATGCCACGGCCTATTACTGAAACTAAAGCAGAAAATAACCTTATTGAAGATCAAGCACAAGAATTAACATTTTTAACTGAAATTGAACCAACAGCAACACCTAGAGCCATGATAATGGAAATGCCACGGCCTATTATTGAAACTAAAGCAGAAAATAACCTTATTGAAGATCAAGTACAAGAATCAACATTTTTAACTGGAAGTGTACCAACAGCAACACCTATAGCCATGACAGTGGAAATGCCACGGCCTATTATGGAACCTGAACCTACAGAAGAAAATAACATTATTGAAGAAGAAGTACAAGAATCAACATTTTTAACTGAAATTGTACCGTCGGCAACACCTACAGTTAAGACAATGGAAATGCCACCCCTTATTTTTTATTCATGTAATCTATGCAAGAGTTTTTTTATTACTATTATAGACTTAAATGAGCATCACACGAAAGTTCATGGAGGAGATAAAGTACAGGAATCAACATTTTTAACTGAAATTGCACCAACGGCTAAACCTATTGTCATGGCAGTGGCAACGCCACGGCCTATTATTGAACCTACAGAAGTAAATAACCTTATTGAAGATAAAGCACAAGAATCAACATTTTTGACTGAAATTGTATCAACAGAAACACCTACAGTCAAGACAATGGAAATGCCAGGGCTTACTTTTTATGCATGTAATCTATGCAAGAGTATGTTTTTGACTAGTATAGAATTAGAGGAACATCACATGAAATTCCATAGAGTAGATAAAGTACTAGAATCAACATTTTTAACTGAAATTGCATCAACGGCAAAACCTATTGTCAAGGCAATGGAAATTCCACGGCCTATTATTGAACCTACAGAAGAAAATAACCTAAATGAAGTACAAGAATCAACATTTTTAACTGAAATTGCACCAACGGCAAAACCTATTGTCAAGGCAATGGAAATTCCACAGCCTATTACTGAACCTACAGACGAATCTGATGAAACTGTAGCACGTATGGAGCCAAGAAATAGAGTTATTGAACCCGAAGATAGTCTGCAGACTTCAAAAGATATTAAAATAGTTGAAAGCAAAATTGTATCAACACCCAACATTACCCTAAAGGAAGGACATATAGTTATAAAACCATTGAGTTTATCTAGGAATAACCACCGTGCTCCTCTCTATAACACATATGACTGTGCCAATTGTTCTGAAATATTTACATCATATAGAACACTAAAGGAACATGAGAAAGCTAAACATAAAAAGTCTGTGTTCCCATGCAACTGGTGTGATAAAACTTATAATAAAAGATATGATCTACACATACATTATAGGACTCATGGAAAAGCAAAATGTAAATTTTGCCAACAAGTATTGCCTGAAGGGGAACTTATGGAACATTTAAGAACTAACCATCCTAAATCAGGACACCCGTGTAAATTATGTGATTTAGTATATTATTCGAAAGATTCTTTACTGACACATTTAAAGTTAAGTCATACAGTAAACATGACTAAAGGTAAATCACAATGTGTTATGTGTGTCAGGAAATTTAAAGATATAAAGAAACATAAATGTAAGTTTGCATGTTCAGAGTGCTTTGAGATGCCATGTCTACATTATAAGTATTTAATGTCATATAGAGACCAAATATTAAATCATGCAAACAAAGTGAAGTGTATAGACTGTCATTATGTAACGAGTACGAAAGTACATTTGATCAGTCATGTAAACAGATACCACTTAGATCATCATCCGTTTACTTGTGCAGATTGTGCACAACAGTTTCATACAAAAGTGAGCTTAAAGAGTCACATAGCACAGTTCCATCAAGGTCTAAACTGTGAATTTTGTGATTTTGTATTCAAAAATAGTAATACTTTGAAAAGGCATAAGAAAGTTTGTAAAACTATTACCAGGGCATTTATTTGCCATCATTGTTCAGCATCATTTGATATGGAGGAAGAACTTAGCACTCATGTGAACTTAAGACACAACGAAAGTGTTTATGCATGTAATCTATGCAAGAGTAAGTTCTTGACTAATATAGAATTACAGGAACATCACATTAAAGTACATGGAAGTAAATATAATAAACGCTGGAAACACATTGAGTGTTCGTTATGTGACATAATGTTTCATAATACCAAAGAATTGATTGAACATGAGAAGTCCCATAAACCCGATGAAATATACCCATGTAGAGTATGTCCGAAACAATTTAATAGTTTAATGCAGCTCTACATCCACAATCAGAGGCACTATACTAAAAGGGTTAGGTGTAATCGTTGTAAGGGTAAAGTTTCTGCATCGTTCTTTCCGCAGCATGCATTTAGATGTCGGTACAAAAAACAATTAGCTGGGACTGTTAAATTTTATGTTTGTGAAGTCTGCTGGAAATTATTTCGTTTTCAATCAGCGCTTCGATATCATCAGAAAATTCATTTGGAGAAGGAACAATGCCATTTATGTGATAAAAGCTTCAAACCATCCATCCTAAACCAGCATATAGAGAAAGCACACGGATTGCCAAATAAAGAAAAAAAGTTATGTAAAATAGAAAAAGTTATGTCAATATTACCTTCAATTGTACCAACAGCAACACCTATAGCCACGGCAATGGAAATGCCACAGCCTATTATTGAACCAACAGAAGAAAACAACCTTATTGAAGATAAAGTAGAGTAATCAACATTTTTAGATAAAGAACTAATTGAAACCACATATAAATTTAAATAATTTAGTTATTACAAAAGTAGAGCTAGAAAATGAAGTTATTGAACCTAAAGACAGCATGAAAACTTAAAAAGATCTGAAAATAGTTAAAAGCAACACTGTATCAACACCTAACATTACACTAAAAGAAGGACATATAGTTATAAAACCATTGAGCTCATCAAGGAACCTTACTCCTCACTATAACACATATAACTGTGCCAATTGTTCTGAAATATTTACAACATATAGAACACTAAAGGAACATGAGAAAGCTAAACATAACAAGTCTGTGTTCTGATACAAGTTGTGTGATAAATCATATAATACTAGACAATATTTAAACATGGGGTGAAGCTACAAATATTAGCACGTTAAGAATTAGTCCTAATACTGATAACAACATGCTTTCTCGGTTCAGTAAATATTTTTTTACTATACTTAATAAATAGTTTTTTTTCATACACCTTTCTTTTAGATGAGTCTTATTAAATAATTTATTGACACCCTCCTCACCAGTGCATTGACTAAGTCAATTATGAGTAATGTCATTAAACTACAGATAGCGCGCGAGTTGAATGCAGAGCTTAGGAATGCGGTAGTGCTGTGACCTAATTATAATTATTGATTGACATTCATGTCGATAAATTTAAACAATGTTATATGTTTAATTTTATTTAGTACTCTTGGTTAACATGGTGAAAAGAAAACAATATCATAATTATTACATGTTTTAATAATAATTTCATAAAACGGAATAAAAAAATAACACGGTAACTTCAGTATTACTATTAACATAATAACACGGCAAACATACGATAGTTGACAAGGATGGCACAGCACTACACGGCAGGCGCGTGAGGTGGGGCGTGCGGATAGCGGGGGGAGATGCTCCCGCCCTTTATCTCAGACCCCGACTGCATTCAACTCGCGCGCTATCTGTAGGTAAGTAATTAAAAGCGACTACAAAAAGTAACATGAATTTATTTATTTATTAAATCATGAAGTATGTATCAATGAGCTTTTAATTGGTCTTATACCCTGTTCCTGTTCATCTTGGCTTGAGAAATTAGGTAAACAAAAATGGGTATTTTATGGTCACGATTACCTACTCATTTGGTCACGATCACACGGAACAAAAATCAAGTGGAAGTGCTAAGAGTAGGCCTGTTACGCGTGTCACTAATACGCGCTGGTACACGCATTGTCGCTGATGTCATAGGTATAATGCATAACGCAAATATCACCCTTATGAACAACATGTTAAAGTATATAATTGTCAGAACTGCAAAAACACTGGAATATGTGCGTGTGGTGTGAGTGTTCTTTTTAAAAAGTTAGTCCAAATATGACGAAATTTAAGAATAATTACTATAACAATATATATTTATTTAAGTTAACACTTTCGCGCGCGGTAACTTTCGTCAACAATATACAGAAAATCACTAAAAATCCGTACATTTTTGAAGCAGCTAGGGTGATGCTACCAATTATCAGCACTTTAAGAGTTAGTCTTACTTTAATATCGTTTATCTTAGTGATAATACTGATAACGAAAGTTAACAACATGCTTTCTCGGCTCACTATTAATTAAGTAATTGATTTTTATTATAAAAAATTGTCTTTATCCATAGGTACACATTTTATTTAGATGAGTTTGTGAGACTAAATAATTACCCAAACACCTATTATTGGCACCATCATCACCAATTACTGGCATCGACCGAGCCAATTATCAGCACCTTAAAATTAGACAGAAAAATAGGTAGATAAATGAAATAATCCAATGTTTATAGCAAAATCTCTTTTATTTATACCTAGCCTAACAACCGAAGTTTCAAAAAAATTAATACATAAATATAAAAAAATCCAAAAAATAATAGACATTCTTTTGATCATAATATCAACACTATGAAAATAACTAGCAATGTTAGTTTCAGCACCATATCATTTTGCATTCCATATCCTGGCAGGATATGAAATCCGAAATCATTGAGTACTTTTTCCAAGAATATTGAATTCTAGGCATAAAATAATCAAGCTTTACAATAAAAAATATGGATTAACAATTTTACATACCACTTTGTCATGTAACAGTCTGTAGGTACCAGTGCTGACAATAAGCAATTCGCAAAAAAATTGAACCCAGATGTCAGCACCTCTTTTTTGAACATAAAATCAAGATAACGTTCATTTCCATTGTCAGATAAGCCTTATAAAACAATTTATACATGAATAAAACCTAAAGGTTCAGTAAAAAATATCTAAAATAAAGTAAAATAAAAAAACCTGAACTTACCTACGATCATAAGAAACTGTCAAAACAAAGTAATATGAAGGACATGTTCCCGCGTTTTTAAAAAAAAATGGCTTTTTTTAAATCGAAGAATGTAGTTTGGCCCTGTTTATAATTCTAAAAGGATCTTATTTTTCATTTCTTTAAACGGAATCCCAAATTAATTAATAGAAAGCTTATAATTTGAGTTTTAGTTGGGGGTGCTGATAATCTGGTGCAGTGCCAACATTAGGACGCGTGCCCATAACCGTACTGTCGGATGTGATATCCTCATATCTATCCTGGGATATAATTATAATAAAACACCAAGTAATACAGTAAGTAGGTACACAGAATAATGAACAGCACGTCTCCCCGCCACGAGTGACAGATGCAGAGACAACAGAGGGCGCTGTACTTGATCTATGTTCTACATTTGTGACGCCGGTGTATAAGGGTGGAAGCAGAGGCGATGTCAATAATTATAGGCCAATCACTGTCCTGCCCGCTGTCTCGAAGATAATAGAAAGACTTAAACAAAAGATTACTAAGCTACTTAAATAATTACAATATTTTGTCACCATCTCAATACGGTTTTCGTAAAAACACGTCTACAGAGGATGCGGTTTCTGCTATTACTTCACTGATTACTGATAAGTTAGATAAAGGCAAAAAATGCCTTACTGCCTTTCTTGACATAAGAAAGGCATTTGACACCGTCTCTATAATCACCTACTCTTATAAAAAAGCTGGAAAACGTAGGAATATGTGGAACAGCTTTAAAGCTTTTTGCTAGTTATCTTGGTCTAGTCAACAACAGGTAAAAATAGGACAGCATGTTAGCGATGCTGAGGACGTTCTTTTTGGTGTGCCTCAGGGCAGTGTCATTGGACCTACTCTCTTTTTAATTTATATAAATGACCTATGCAATCTAAATATCCCTTCCGCACGTATATTTTCCTATGCTGATGACACTGCCGTGGTGTTCACTGGGAAGTCATGGTCTGAGGTTCGGGAGCTGGCAGAGGTGGGGCTGGCAACAGTGGCTAATTGGTTAAGTGCTAACTTACTTACGCTTAACACTGATAAGAGCAACTACATCTGTTTCGCGATCAATAAATCGTCCCAACCATCAGCAGGTTTTGAAGTCAGGATTCATGAGTGTGATGACTTCAAAGCTAAAAATTGTAATTGTCCTCTTATTGCAAAAGTTGACAAGACAAAATATCTGGGTGTCATGATAGACGAACGACTGTCATGGCATTCTCATTTAGACCTGCTCTCAAGTAGAGTACGTAAATTCATGTGGGTTTTCAAAACCCTTCGTAACGTCACCACACCTATCACAATTAATAAAATATATATTTCGTTGGTTCAGTCGGTACTAACATACTGCATCCCAGTGTGGGGAGGAGCTATCAAAACTTAATTTATTGAGCTGGAGAGGGCTCAAAGAGCGGTTTTAAAAGTGATGTATTTCAAACCGATTAGATTTTCAACTCAAGACTTGTACAAACTCTGTAACTTGCTGACTGTAAGGCAACTGTATATCATGCGTACAGTTTTAAAAAAGCACTCAGAGATTCGATTTGACCCTAAACTCCTTAAAAAGAGAAATAATTATGTGGCTCCAACCAATACTGTTAATACGACCTTTGCTAGAAGACAATACTACAGACAATCTTCATATCTATACAATAAAATAAACAAAATTCTACACATTTACTCTACAAATTACCATAATTGTAAGAAAATTATCATAACCTGGATTCAAAATTTAAGTTACCATGAAACTGAAGAACTTTTGCTTATAAGATCATAACACACACTAAATATCCACGCCCACAAACATACACACACTAACACATCCCAAAAACACACACACGCACACATACATATTTACATTTAATAAATAATTTATATATGTTACAGCCAAAGTAATAAATATGAATATTATACATAATAACTAGCCATTATGTATAAGGGCTACTCAATTTAGATAAAGTGATAAATGTCGCAGAATTATAACACATTAGAAGGCAAAAGTCAGAAACAGTTGGTTAGGTTAGGTTAGGACAGTGACCAAAGGAATACTAGAATGCTAGAATATAGTAATACCATATTATTCTAGTTTTACATTAAAAAAAATTTTCATGTCCTTTGGTCACTATACTAACCTAACCTAACCAACTGTTTTTGAATTTTGCCATCATATTGTATATTTGCCATATATAATGGCTAGTTAATGTGAATAATTCTGCGACATTTATCACTTTATCTAAATTGAGTAGCCCTTATACATAATGGCTAGTTATTATGTATAATATTCATATTTATTACTTTGGCTGTAACATATACATAAACACTTACTTAAACTCTCATTCAAGCACACACACTAATCAGCATACACAAATAAAACTTGTATTAGAAAAAAAATATTTACCTTTATATAGTAATTGTTTACATGTCTAGTTAAATAGTAACGTATTGTGGAGAGCGGAACTCCTAACACAGGTATATGTTTACTTAAAAGGAGTATCTCAAAAACTTTATGTAACTAGTACTTATGTAAGAAATGGAAATAAACAATTTTTATTTTATTATTTATTTAATTTAAACATCTTTATACATCACACTTGGCAACATGTTGCAGACACTTACAAAGTGCATACTTTACGAACTAGGACCTAATAGGTAAGGGTATTGTACGTTTGTATTTTTATCTTTTAAAGCCTACGCTTTTTTCTAAATCTGTTTTTTTGAAGATATGCAAATTCAAAAACAACGTATCTCTATATAAAGATTAGCAAATGACCAAAGGTTCGCGCAGCGGAAACTTGAATTTCTCCGAAGTTTATGCATATGTTACGGTAAATGTGATTAACTGAAAATTATTAATAATTACCGGTTATTATTAATAATAACCACATGTTTTGGTAAATGTGATTAATCGATCGAAATTTATTACTTTTAGTAGTAATTATTAATAATTCACGACACATATTGGTAATAGTGATAAAATAAATAAAAACCCAACGTTTTTTGACCAGCAGATATATTTTTTTTCATAAATTAAGAATGTGGCGCTCGCATTTCACTGTACCTAGTGTAGCAAACCAATGGGGCGCAAAACACTTGACCGATTTTAAAGTTTTCGATCAAAAGATCATTTGGTTAGGTTATGTTAGAAGTGTAACAACCAACGCGCGAAAGCGAGCGAGCGAAGCGAGCGGGCCGCGGCAGCGGGCGCCGTCGACAGTCTGTCCACGGATTAAAAAAAGTTCCACCAGGACAATTAACGTTCGCCTCCAGCGGAATCAGTTTTTGGCGAATTTCTCCACAATGACTGCATGCAGAATGACGTTCAAACTATAAACTAAAAAATAATTTCGAATTCTTAGTCATGTTACTTTCGTCATATGTATTATCTTTGTTTTCATATGTATTATCTTTATCTATGGTAACTTACCTAATGATTACCATAATAAAACATTTATATACAAAAAAACTGTAACATTACTTTGTTTAAGCTAAATATACTATTACAGTAGGTTCTTTATGAGTATAGGTAGGTACTCCTCATACATTTTTTTTTCTATCATAGTCACTATAGTAGAAAAAAAATGAACAACCAGAATAATCATTAAAAAATTAATATGACCATGATGTTAAATAAAAAGAGGATCAGGAGTACGTTAAAGAGTGGTAGCATCAAAATCGAAAGAAGACAATTTCTAGTATTCTGTCTTTAATCTACACGTGCGTACGACTGTCAAGCTTAGTCAAGCTGTGCAAGGCTCAATTCCTGTTTGGTCAAGCAAGATGAAATGGAACGACGCGCTCCGTTCAGTGGGAATCGTACATAAGCATTATACGCTAAAATCAGTTAGTCTCGCGAAATAGAATAGGTACCTACTCATAGATCGACGATTCATGGTATCTTCATTATTTCCTATAGTTATCATCTGAGTACCTACTCCAAAAAGAGATACAAGATATTATATAAAAATAGAAGAGCAAGCGAGATAGATATAGAGTAACGTAATGGCTATAAGTCAGTTGTCCCACCAAAGACGATAAAACGACTACTACTATCGGCTATTTTATATAGATTATATTCCGTGTGAACAAAGGATATGTTTAAGTATATAAACAGTTGATCGCTGTTCACACTGCCGGCGCCGGCGAGCACTCGGTTCACTAGTTTGTCGCTCTGCTGAGCGACAAGAGCTATGAAAGATAACACTCGCTCGGCGATACTTGCAAGACGACTAGTCTTCGTCTCTGTTCGGCAACTTATGAATTACTGTACTCGCCTACGTGTGAACTGTACTTACTACTTATTACGTAACTGTCTATTTTTTTAACTCGCTACTGTACTTGTCGATGTGTAAATCGGGCATAAGCGATTAGAACTCACGCCGCGGGCATAGTACAACCAGTACTCTATCTTGGCCGAATAATTATTATAAATGCCTACGGTTGCGCGGGACGTAAACATGCGATAGGGCTGCCCACCTCCAGTTTTTTAATTACATTTTACCTACTTTCCCGCTCGTTACTGCGGCACAGTCGCGACTGTTCACTGCGCAAAGCCGGCGCTATCGTAAGCATGTAGGTATACCTCGCGTTTCGTCCGTTTCTATGAAGTCGAAATTATCTATAAATAAATTTGAATTGAAATAAATTTAATACTTCTAATTTTTTGATACTTCAACTGTCAGGAAGTTGCAAATCATATTAAATACCATTTTTCAGCAAATAAAACATAAAAAAAATTAATGACATCAATTTTGAATAAATCCGATTTTATGAAATTTTCCCTGAATTATTCCGTATTATTCAAAAGTTTTGCAACTATAGGTAAGACCAATATGAAAAAGGTGCATTTTGAAAAAGGTATGTTTTGCGACTAAAGGCTTAGATTGCGATTACAGAAATAAGTTTGAAAATATATTAACCAATGATTTATTTCAGCAAATTCGTAAATAAAACCAACAAGTAAATAACAGTTTGTCTTATAAATCACAGCATAATTATTACAATTTAGTAGAATATATGAGTGAAAACATAAATAATATGAGATACACATTAGAACTTTTCAATTTAAATATAATATGGTTATTTTGTTGCTGAAATTAACAATAATTATTATTATTTGGACAACTTTGTAACAATTTACGATTTCTCAGATAATTTGAAAATGACTATGTGTCTAGAGTACATAAGGGGAATTATTTCAGGCTTCTTTTTTGTTCAAAAATATTAAACAAATCTTATAAATAAAAATCAGTATTCATTTTTCTTCTACTGCAGGGAAGGGCCTCTTCTAGTTACAGAGCGAATGTTGGCTAGTACCACATTACCCAAATGGTTTGGTATAGGACTTTATCAAACTGCAAACATTCCTGTAGTCAGCTATAAGACTCCATCACCACATAGGAGCACCACTTTGCATCCCTTACTATTAATTTTCAGAATTATCTCTGATTTACTGTCAAGAATCCAATTTCGGTAATCTTCCATCTTCAAACAAATAATAGTGCTCCTTAGATAATTCCTTAACTTCTTTAACATTAAAAGGTCGGTCTTTGAACTTCCAATGGATCTTTTTAAAATGATGCCTCATATCCCTTACCATATAGAACATACTAGAACACAGTGGACAAGAAACCGTTTTGTCCAAATGCTTTTTCAACCTGTGCGTCTTCATCATACTAGAGGACCTGAATTTCAGACCGCATATATCGCAAGCGTATGGTGACTCCCCTGTATGCATTCTAAAGTGCATTTTCAGGCACACGCGGTTAGCAAATTTCTTCCCACAAACTGAACAGAAACAGCTATTGTCATTAGTATGAGTAGCAATATGCTCTTTCAAACGTATCTTACCGCAGAAGTCTTTACTGCATATATGACAAACGTAAGGCTTGATTTTGAAATGGTATCTATTCATGTGAGCTTCCAAATCATGTTTTTTTCTAACAACATGTCCACATAACTCACACTCAATCGAAGGTAATTTTGACATAACTTTTTTTGCCAGTCCGTGTACTTGCTCCATATGTCGTTTCAAGCTGGTCGGTTTCATGATCTTATCACATTCGGGGCATGGTTCCCGATCCAAATGAGTTCTCTGATGAAACCGAAGCAATGATTCAAGGTAAAATGATTTGCCGCACACTTCACAAACATGACATAGAGCTGCTTGTCTTTTGTATGGACATCTAACTGCATGCTGCGGAAAGAACGATGCTGCCACTTTTTTATTACAACGATTACACTTTATTCTCTTAGTATAGTGCCTCTGATTGTGCATGTAGAGCTTCATTAAACTATTAAATTGTTTTGAACATACTCTACACGGGTATATTTCATCAGGTTCATGGGACTTCTCATGTTCAAGCAATTCTTTGATATTTTTAAACATTATGTCACATACAGAACACTCAATGTGTTTCCTCCGTTTCTTACATTGTATACCTCCGTGGACTCTAGCGTGATGTTCCTCTAATTCTATATTAGTTAAGAACTTACTCTTGCATAGATTACATGCATAAACACTTTCGTTGTGTCTTAAGTTCACATGAGTGCTAAGTTCTTCCTCCATATCAAACGACGCTGAACAATGGTTGCAAATAAATGCCCTGGTAATAGTTTTACAAACTTTTTTATGACTTTCCAAAGTATTACTGTCTTTGAATACAAAATCACAAAATTCACAGTTAAGATCTTGATGGAACTGTACTATGTGTGTCTTTAAGCTCAATTTTGTATAAAACTGTTGTGCACAATCTGCACAAGTAAATGGATGATGGTCTAAGTGTTCTCTGTTTACATGCCCAATCAAGTGTTCTTTCCTACTTGTCACATAATCACAGTCTACACACTTAACTTTGTTTGCATGATTTAAAGTTTGCTCTCTGTATGACATTAAATATTTATAATGAAGACATGGCATCACAAAGCACTCTGAACATGCAAACTTACATTTGTGTTTCTTTATATTTTCATCTTCTTTGAAATTCTTTATACACATAATACATTGTGATTTGACTTTGGTATTATTTACTAAATGACTTATATTAAAATGTGTCAGTAAAGAATCTTGTGAATAATATACTAAATCACAGAATTTACAAGGGAACACTAAATAAGCATGGTTAGTTCGTAAATGTTCCATAAGTTCACCTTCTGGTAATACGTGTTGGCAGAATTTACATTTTGCTTTGGCATGAGTCTTGTAATGTATGTTTAAATATTGTCTAGTATTATATGATTTATCACACAAGTTGCATCGGAACACAGATTTGTTATGTTTAGCTTTCTCATGTTCCTTTAGTGTTCTATATGTTGTGAATATTTCAGAACAATTGGCACAGTCATATGTGTTATAGTGAGGAGTTAGGTTCCTTGATGAACTTAATGGCTTTATAACTATATGTCCTTCTTTTAGTGTAATGTTGGGTGTTGATACAGTTTTGCTTTTCATTCTCATATTTTTCGGAGTCTTTACACAATCTTTGGGTTTAGTAACTTCATTTTTTGGCTCTAATTTTGGAATAACTATTTCCTTTAAATTATTATGTGCTACAGTTTCAACAGATTCATCATATAAAAATGTTGATTCTTGATATTCATCTTCTATTATGTTGTTTTCTTCTTTGGGTTCAATAATAGGCTGTGGCATTTCCATTTTCATGGCTATAGGTGTTGCAGTTGGTACAATTTCAGTCATCTTTGTGTCAATTAATGTTTTGTACAGATCCATGCCACTTTCAAGTACAATCATGACATTGCGATTTTCATAGTCTGATGTATTGCCTAGTTGTTCATTGACATCAATAACTTTGGAGTAAACATCACTTACACAGTTATTCATCATTTTTGACAGTTGTTTGGCATTGTGGATGAAAAGGTATGATTGGATGATTTTTTCAGTGCAGCTGTCACATAAGTAAGTACTTGACATTAAGGTTTCAACCTGAAACACACAAATATTTTTTTAAACTAAAGTCTGTCATCACAACACATGCAACTTATAGGTGTGAGACTAAGAATTTTTACAACTGGCTAACATTGCTTAATCTCCTTCTAGGGCCTACTAAAATGACACTGGGTAAATAGATTAGTAAGTACCATAGTACATACAGGCTGTTTATTGTCAAGATTTCATCCTTAGATAAGTTTTACAATACATGTAAATTAATTATATAATTCTTGCCTGGCATTATTGATTACTATCTACTGAGCACACTGTAGGGACAGGCCACATCTATTATGCCCGATTTACACATCGTCAAGTACAGTAGCGAGTTAAGTAGTATTTTAAGATTAAGTTGATTTTAATAGATCTCCATCCTATTTTTTGGCGAGTTAAGTACGAAGTAGCCCCCTCTCTCGCGTCTCGCCAACCTAACTCGCCAAAAAATAGGATGGAGATCTATTAAAATCAACTTAATCAACAACTTACTACTTAACTCGCTACTGTACTTGTCGATGTGTAAATCGGGCTTTAGTGAAGTGAAACTTGGATTCAGGTTTAGGGTTAAGTTTTCCTTCTTTTCTGTCTAGTTAACACACCGATTACTCAATTAAAGACATACTTTAGAACTATAGGTACTTCATCATAACAGCCCATTAATGTCCCACTGCAGGGACGGGCCTCCTCCCGTGACGGAGGGATACTTGGCCTACTAATACCACGCTGGCCAGACGGATTGGTATAGGGTTTAAATTCAAGTTTTCCTTCTTTTTATTTCGTAAAGATAATATTCACGAATAGTCCCTTAGTCGGTTTTTACGACACCCATGGGATGTGATGGGGTGGTGACATATTGTATTCTTACTCCGTCACCACACGGAGAAAAATAATAATAATATAGGTACTTACATCATCATTAAATACATAATTAATTATATCTTGCAAGCATTTAGAGAAGTTTTGTTTATTTATCACAAGCTCCATATCAACAGGGCAAAAGTTGCCATTACTCTCGAGGCAAAGTCCACAGAATTTGGGTGAAGACCATAACACATTCAACTTTTGTTTTAACCATTCATAGCTGGGACAATTATTACTTCTTGCTGTAGACTCCATCATTTAACCTGTAACCGATATAATAGGTACTTATTATCAGATTCTACGTTGGCTGATGTAGTGATGTGGTCTATGAACGGAGAGCACTATGGCAGTTTTACTAATTATTTAAACACAACTTCTGGTTTTCTCAGCATTTATGACATTTGCATGATTGAAATAAATAAATACAATGATTTCTTTGATTAATTGATTTTACTACTCTCTTCTTTATCATAACAGCCCATTAATGTTTCACAGCAGGGCCGAATGTCCTCCCGTGACGGAGGGATAATTTGCCTACTAATACTACACTGGTCAGACTGATTAGTATAGAATTCCTTCTTTTTATTTCATAAAGATAATATTCACAGATAGTCCCATAGTTGGTTTTAACGACACCAATGGGATGAGATGGGGTGGACACATTGTATTCTTATTCCGTACATATTGTATTCTTACTCCGTTAGTTGAATTTTGCAAAGTAGGCTTATTAATATTGGGCAAACTTAAACACTTTTCGTTTTCGAGAGATGTAATTTATCTTTCCCTTGGCTTTTACTACACACATAGGTAGAGATGACTTCATGTCATCCTTGCTCCATAATCTTTGTGGTGATACACAGATTAAGGATGAACAGCAAGATTTTATATTGTTTATTGATAACTTGACTTAAACCTACTAAATATTAATCGCTCTTCTAAATTAAATATTGCTAATGTGACGTTTTGAGCAAATCGATAAATAAAAACCAAATAGATAATAAATATCGGCTAGCGTAAATGCAATTTAAATGATATTATTATCAATCTCTTTTTTCATACAATCAATCTCAATTCAAAGTTCATTGAACTTAATGTGATAAAAGATATATTTTGTGCTAAAAATGTAAACATTTTCTGTTTTGAACCCTGAATGTATTTCTAATGCTTGTTATTATGTACAACACTCGATTAACACAGGTTATATTACCTTTAGCACAAAATGGCGATTATTATTTCAAACTAACAGAAGAAAATAATAAGGAATACACACAATGATTCGTTAAAACTTTATCCTTTTAAAAAGAGCAAAATTACAAGATCAAGAAGGCAAAATTATTGAAATACCTTTTCACGTTCCAGATTCCCAGGCTATTCTCATTTATTTAGCTTGAACGTAGTAGGTTTGTAAAATGTCCACGTTCGTTCCATTCCATGGCTGTCAAGTGTCATTTCGCGCGTCACTCGCTCGCGTTTCGTTACTCGTTAAGATTACACTGTTATTTGATTCCTGCAATGTCGTAGCACGCTCATCTCTATACAGGGTGGCTCATTCAAAAGGGTCAGTATGGGAAAGTCTTAAACTATAAGTCTTACGAAGATTTGTTCTTAGGAACCATGACACCGATTTTGATAAAAAGAAAAACTGCATTCATACATTTGAAAAAGATACTGTACCCAGCTGGGGAATCGAACCCGGTTGTTTTGCAAAAATAAACTTATCGTTTTTCTATTTAAATATCGATTCTGTAGGTCTTAAGCAGTTAATATCTCTATGAAACATTATGTCTTAAATGAATAAAATGCATTGTTTTCACATAGTTTAATTTATCATAGTAGGTGTTCGAAGTGACCACCATTACAATATTCAACAAGTTTAGGCATGTAAAATTGTCCCTACGGTTGTTTGTACCCCTCTACTAGTTACATACACCGTGTTACATAATCATATGGCATTGCATTAAACTTTTAAGGAAGTTTTGTTATCAACAGTAATATTATTATCATGCAACTACTTACTTCTATTATTCAAACACTAACAATCAATTAAAAACCCCACATAAAGTATGAAGATATTGTAGATAGGTACAGGGACGTGTTAAGTTAAGCCTCATTTGAAACTGGAACGTTTCAGTATAACTGGCTGCATGAAGATACAAAATGCAATAAGAAGATCGTTACCTAAACGTGTTAAATATTGTATTGAACAAAACGGTGGCCACTTCGAACACCTACTATAATAAATTTAAGTATGTGAAAACAATGCATTTTATTCATTTAAGACATAATGTTTCATAGAGGTATTTACTGCTTAAGACCTACAGAATCGATATTTAAATAGAAAAAGTATGTTTATTTTTTGCAAAATAACCGGGTTCGATTCCCCAGCTGGGTACAGTATCTTTTGCAAATGTATGAATGCAGTTTTCCTTTTTATTAAAATTGGTGACATGGTTCCTAAGAACAAATCTTCGTATGACTTATAGTTTAAGACTTTCCCATACTGACCCTTTTGAATGAGCCACCCTGTATAGTTCATTTAACTAGTTCTGATAATTGAATATAAAGAGTACCTAAAAGAAAAATTAATTTATTTTAAAACCTGTATTTTTTTTCAAAAATAAGCATTCGAGGTGTATGTATGTACAAATGATACAATTTATTAAAGCAGTTCAAAATAGAAATAACCTTTACTTTATCTAAAACATTGTTTTTATTTACAGATTAAAATACACATAAAAATAGTATTAAATAGCTTAAAATGGTGAAAACGATATTCAGTTAGGTATCTGGAGTAATCGCTAATAAAAGCAGTACTGTTCTAAGGAGTTATAATAGCTGAAGAGTGAAGATGTAATTTAACTTATTTTAAAGCGTAGTGAGAATAAAACGTGTCGTTCATCTATGCCGTTCCTAAATCTTCGTAAAAGTGGTACAGTCACGTGAAATTTTGTAAACTATCTAGACGTCTATCTAGACATTAGAATACCAAAATTATTCGTGATTTAGAAAAGGTTTCAAACTGTTTTGAACTAATCTTCGAATAATCAATTTTGGATTAGCAGAACTTTAGATAACCGTTTTACAAAATATGAAAATGTGTACATATTATTGCTCGTGACTGTACTACATGAACTTCCATACAATTTGTACGATAATAAACATCCAAAGTTTTTGAACGAGTCAGTTCTGGACATCTCAACTTGTTACAAATGTCAAACTAAAATAAAGTCAAGTGTCGAATAAAAAAAATCAAAATAAAACTATAATTTAATTTAATTTAATTTATTTATTTGTAAAGTTATACAATAACATGGATTTATTAAGTATTCTGATAAACCCAAGTATAGCAAAAGATATATGCTGCCTTTGTTACAAAAAGAGTGACAAAATAATAAATTTAGATGATGATATAGAAATTCATTTTGAAAATAATATTGAATTAGTTTCTAGTTTTGGAAATATAATGAAAAATTTATTTCCTGTACACGTAAGTTTATTATTAATAATAGGTGCCTTTAGCTTGCTTTTTAATTATTTTTCTTTTAATTAGCCTCTTACAGCACAGGCTAAGGTGATGAAACTATGGTGTCTAGCACTTCGAAATAAAAACAACTTTTTTTTTATAAGTTTAAGCCTTACTCTATAGTTGACAAGCCATATGGTCAAATGTTTTGAGTGCTTAGCCATAAGATACAGGTTGTTTTTATTTCTATAACATAAACCAACCCTACATTTTATAATAATTCTTATGAGTAATTCAAAATTTGCTGTTAGATGTCACAGAAAGTACTATTAAATGATTTTTTTAGGATAAAATCTTATAATCTCAATAGCAATAGGCAAATTTGAATTTTTGAGGAGAACATCAAGAAGTCTCAACAAAGTTGAATAAGATCACCTCACCTCAAGCTTTTAATTTTATATCATCATATTAGTCAATCTCCGTGTAGTGACGGAGTAAAATTACAGTGTGTCACCATCTCATCCCATGGGTGTCGTAAAATCAGACTAAGGGACTAAATGTCAATATTATCTTTACGTAATAAAAAGAAGGAAAACTTGAAATTAAATCCTATACCAATCCGTTTGGCCAGCGTGGTATTAGTAGGCCAAGTATCCCTCCGCCACTGGAGGAGCCCCGTTTAATTTACAAAATTTCTCTTTTTACAGGAACTTCTATTGACACACATTTGCGAGGAATGCTCAACCCTTGTTATAAAAATATACAAACTATTTCAAACAAGTTTAATGAAGAATGAAATGCTAAAACATGTGATTGAGGACTTGAATGATAAAATAGAAGAGATTGATTATAAATTAATATTTAGAAAAAATATTAAAAAATGTAGGTTAAAATTAAATGTATCTTCTGATCAGCATTGTAAAGTTTTTAAAGATAATGTCAAATGTGATAAATGCTCTATGATATTTAGAACTAAGTTTCTATTATTAAAACACATACAAATGACACACAAAACTGCTAACAATGCAATAATCTGTCATATTTGTGGAAAAACATTTCCAAAAAACTTCATTTTAAAAGCGCATCTAAAATGTCACGAACGTAAACAATGCCCGTACTGCTCCAAAGTATTTAAATCGCAATCATATTTTAATTTTCATATAAAGAAACACAAAAATGTATCAATAGATACTAAAAGTATTAGTAAGAATATAAAGTATATTACTTGTAATCAATGTAATTATCGTACAGTAACGAAAACAACTTTGGAAGCACATATAAACAAAGTACATTTACAAATAAAGCCGTTTATATGTGAAATATGTCAAAAAGGTTTCTATAAAAAAGATAATTTGACACAACACATACTTACACACAAAAAGATAAAAGATAAGATTTGTGACGTATGTGGTGATTCTTTTCCTTTAAATAAAACTTTAAAAGAACATTTAAGATTACATTCCGGTTTAAAGCCGTATAAATGTGAAATTTGTAATCTGGAATTCGTAACATCTGGCCGGAGACATGAGCATATGAAAAGAAAACATATGGATAAAGAAGAAATCTGTGATGTTTGTAATAAAAAGTTTAGCTTAAAGAAAGATCTTAATGTTCATTTAAAAAACGTTCATGGGTCACAATTCAAAGATTCTTAGGATAGAGGCACTGTCTGAGGTATAGTTTGGTAGTACTGCAGTGACTGCTTAATCCAAATCCAAATAGTAGTGTGGAAATATTAATGTGGACGAGGCCTAATCTGTTTGCCAGGATCGTGACAAGTGGTGTTGGTGACGGGATAAGGTGTGAGTTTATGTATGTATGTATGAAATGTTACAGTAATAAAGTGAAAGGGTACAGTAACTAGAGACGTTGAGGGCTATAAATTTATAAAGACAACAAGCTAGATATTTGTTGCATATACCACCTAGTTATATTAAATATGTTTTATTTCATACATTTTCCACCGCTGCCCGTCTGGTAAAATGTATGTTATCAGAACGGATTGACGAAGGCTTGTGTGCTAAGTTTATCATATCTTACAGTGATCACGTCTTGTTACCTGTTTATTCTGTAAATAGGTAGAAGATGCAACAAAGGGCCCAAAGAATAGCCCTGAGGAACCCTATTTTATAAATACACTAGCTGTAAAACGCGACTTTGTCCGCGATAAAATTTGAAAAGAAATAAAAAAAAAACTTGTATAATTCATACGAAGTTTATTCATCATCATCATATCAGTCAATCGACGTCAACTGCTGTACATATGCCTTCTCCAAGTATTGCCACCTTGTGAGGTCCTGTGCCTCCCTCATCCATCGGCTTCCAGCCGTCCACACCAGCGCTTTTCGGTACGCGGTCGCCATTCCAGAATCTTTCTGCTCAAACAGCTGTCGGTTCTACGCGCTATGTGCCCTGCTTGTCGCTACTTTAACCGGTTATGTCGGTTACTTTGGTTCTCTTACGAATCTCCTCATTTTTGATTCGATCACGCAGGGAAACTCCCAACATAGCTGTCTCCAATGCCCCTAAGTGATCATGATCTTTCTGAGTAGGCCCACAGGTTAGGCTACAACATAGCTCTCTCCATTGCCCTCTGAGTGACCATGACTCTTCTGAGTAGGCCCATAGGTCAGGCTACAACATAGCTCTCTTCATTGCCCTCTAAGTGACCATGAACTTTCTGAGTAGGTCCATAGATCAGGCTACAACATACCTCTCTTCATTGCCCTCTGAGACACTATGAGCCTTCTGAGTAAGTCCATAGATCAGGCTACAACATAGCTCTCTCCAATGCCCTTTGAGTGACCATGATTCTTCTGAGTAGGCCCATAGGTCAGGCTACAACATAGGTCTCTCCATTGCCCTCTGAGACCATGAGCCTTCTGAGTAGGTCCATAGGTCAGGCTACAACATATGTCTCTCCATTGCCCTCTGAGTGACCATGAGCTTTTTGAGTAGGCCCCTAGGCCCCCTAAATTTGAAAAAACCTTTTTTTTTGTCGTAGCTTGATGTTATATAGCCTATAGCCTTCCTCGACCAATGGTCTATCCAAAACTGAAAACTTAACTCAATTCGAAGAAGTTTTTCCTGAGATTAGCGCGTTCAAACAAACAAACAAACTCTTCAGCTTTATATAATAGTATATAGATATAGATAATTCATAAAATCAGATCATTCCCAATATCTGTTATCTGTCACTTGTGCCGCATAGAACTTAGTGATATTTTAAATTGTCCAGAAGTATTTGATCACCTTGTCTGCTACGATATATCTGACGCTGACTGTACCAAACTATTTTCAACCGAAATCTTTATTCAATTGAAATAGACCGTCAAGTATTAATTAAATTTTAAGTCTAAATTAATTGTTAATTGCTTGTAACTTGCGTAATTTACCAATTTGTGATAAGTGTAAACGTTTGTTCCTACTTTGTAAAGAATAAAAATATGTTTAAATAAGTATCATATATTTTTATTTCGCAACTGATGAACAGGCAAACCTATTTCGACATAGTATTTCGTCTTTCAAACTGACTATCCAATTAAACCGTTGCGGAGAACTTATTGGAACGTTTCCGAAAGTGACACTTGCCAAAGTATGTTTCGCAAATTTTCTTTTGGCAAAAAATATTTAATTTTACAGACAGCAAAACTATTTTTAGCAAATTATTGTTTAGCAAATAATCACATAGCAATGTTTCATTTTCAAAATATGGTATGGCAAATACTATTTTCCAAAATATTGTAGATCATAATTATGATTTAATGAGTCTAAATTAACTCCATTAAAACTTTTGGCCCGATTTGTACTGACAATAGATATCAATTCTGGCGATCCGCCGGCGTGGCTGCCGCGGCACTCTCTGCGCTCGCTCGGCTTGAGCTCTGTTGGGGTCACAGTTCAAACCTAATCTAACCTATTTTTCTAGCAGTTCTTAGCTGGCCTAAATATATTTAATTATGCAGATATTTTGTATGACGTAGCGTAATTATGTATGGTAAGAAAAACATGGTGTATGCAGCCATTGTAGAGAAATTCGCCAAAAACTGATTCCGCTGGGCGAACGTTGTCCTGGCGGAACTTTTTTTAATCCCCGGACTTAGAAGAAAAGAAATGTGTCTAAAAATTATAGTGTATTTGTGTGTAATTGTGTATGTTATGAATAAAATTAGTGCATGCATAAACCTTGGAGAAATTCAAAGTTTCTGTTGCGCGAATGTTTGCCCATTTACTAGTTTTCATATAAAGCAATTTGATTATAATAATCAATTTTCCTGAAACCAATTCTGTATTTTATTGCAGTCGACGAATAAGTCCTTAAAGTGGTTATGGGCCATAAAAATTATGAACTTCTTATAATATTTGCAGTGTGAAAATGTGCTTAGAAATATATTTTTTTAAAACCTTATTTTATTTGGTATGGTTACTTTTTTAATACTTCATTTGAATATAATAGTATATCATAGGGAGATGGCAAATGATGAAAGGAAACCGTCTTGGTATGGGCATATAATGAGAAGGGATGAAAGGCATGTAACTAGGAAAGTAATGAATATAAATGTTGATGGATGGAAAGGAAGAGGAAGGCCGAAGAAAAGATGGATGGACTGTGTTAGAGAGGATATGAAAGAAAAGAAGTGGATAATGATATGACGGCTGACAGGAGAGTATGGAAGGAGAAAACCAATTGCACCAACCCCAAGTACCTAAAGGGCAGGCAAAGAAGAAGAAGGGGGATGGCGAATGGCCGATGCATGAAGTATAATATCGCGCGGTGGGAACACTAGATGGAGTCCTATGTCTAGCGTAGAGCATATCGGCCAGATATCAAGGTTCACTTGGGCATACCAGCATTGATTAGGACGGAACTGCCTCGGTGGCGCGGTTGGTCGCATAAGCAGCTGGCGTGCACGATGTCGTGGTTGTATAGCCTATAATCAAAGTTTTTAAGTAGAAAATTATTTATTTTTCAGTTAATAGTTTTTATTGTAAAAATAAATTCCTTTGACTTAACCGGATTCCACATGAATGACGATGTAGGTAAGTATATACTTAATCTCTTAATAAATTCATTAATAAAAAATAAGAAAGTAAAAATTTGAGATGATAAGTCGTTTAAGGGTTGTCGCACATTACACCCACTAGACGCTAGTCCGACACCGTTCCAGCAAGAAATATGGATTCGGTATCAAAGGGTCGTCGACTAAGCAATCAACTAGTCGGTCACCAGTTGAAAACTTTGCGTCAATGAAGTAAAAACCTGTTAAATGTGTCGCGAAGACTTTTCACGGACACAAAGAACATCCAAATCACACATAGAATTGTCCTGCGTGGGAATCGAATTTTTGCCTTCGTACACGGCATCCGCTTTCTCGAACGTCGCGCCACTGAGGCAGGAATAATATCTATCCCCCTTACTCATAAACCCCTCTTAAATATTAGTCAATTGATTAGCTTAAATTCTTACGATTTTGTTTGGTATACCTAAGGTTAGTTTTGCTAATAGAAATCTCCCTAAAGAGTGATTAAAGGAGATGGAAACTTCTGGGCTAAAGCCTGTACATTACTGTACAGAGTAAGGATATGCCCTAAAAATCTTTTGTATTTTTAAATAAAATAATAATAAAATACTAAATTTTTTTAAGATTCGAACTTGAAAAAAATAGAAAAGATTTTTAGGGCATATCCTTACTCTGTACAGTAATATACAGGCTTTAGCCCGGAAGTTTCCATCTCCTTAAAAAAAAATTATCTTGGATTTCAGATTGCCAAAACTAACAAAAGATTTTAAATTATCGCGATTTGTATACATTATACTATTTTTACGGGTCTTACTCGCGGTGTTACTAATTATCCTAGATAAGCAAGACGTAGAACAATTCGCAATGAGACTGAACTCCATACATCCGAACATCAGATTTACTTTTGAAATGGAGGTAGACGGGTCGTTACCCTTTCTTGACGTAAAAGTGACAGTGAAAGAAAATGGTACTATGGGACACGCTGTATACAGAAAACCGACACACACGGACAGGTATCTCAATGCTCACTCGCATCATCACCCGCGACACTTGGAATCCGTTGTCGCCTCATTAGTAAACAGAGCATATGACCTGTGTGACCCTGAACATTTAAGTGGTGAGCTTTCACATGTTCAGGAGGTTCTGAGAAGCAACGGATACAAAAAAGAGATACACCGTCCTAAGAGGAATGACCGTAAACCCGAGGTTAGCAGAGTGCCGGCTTATATGCCTTATTTAAAAGGAGTAACGGACAAAGTTGGAACAGTACTAAAGAAATACTCCATTAAGACTGTATATAGTCCACCTTCTAAGGTAGCACACAACCTGCGCAGCCCAAAGGATGTCATTCCTTTACAAACACCTGGCGTCTACAAGGTTGATTGCAGCTGTGGTAGTTCCTATATCGGACAGACCAAACGGACAATAGCGGAAAGGGTCAAGGAACACATCGCGGCTGTGAAAAACCGACAAACCCACAAGTCTGCAATAGCTGAACACTTGTTGGAGTCTGGAACTAACCACTGGATAGAATTACACAACCCAAAGGTCTTATCCACCGAGCGTCACTATTACTCCAGGATAGTACGTGAAGCGGTTGAAATCAAAAAACACAATAATTTCAACCGGGAGGACGGATATAGATTATCTACTACATGGAATCCAGTCATCAACAAGTGCAAACATCATCACAGTGTTGCAGCTCAAAAGCCGGGAGACGTCATTAGTGTAGTGTGTCGAAGTACCTACAATACGGCGAATACTCAGGATGTCAACAAAGTGAGGGTAGATTCCATTCCCCGCACTTCACAAGGACGACGCTCCGCTGACACCAGTCCCTCCGCGACCACGGCCCTTGCAAGTCGGCCGAAACGTCGGAGAAAAACCTAGGTATTTATATATAACTAGTATCTAGGATAATTAGTAACACCGCGAGTAAGACCCGTAAAAATAGTATAATGCTAACAAAAGATTTAGCACGAGACTAATAAGTGTGAAGCTATATTGATAATACTCTCATTTCTGTACAATCTTGGCCCAAAACTCTTAGTGAAGGTTTCATTCTCCTTTAAGAGGCGTTTATGAGTACATAAGGGCGTATGTGTACATATCCCGCTATTCTATGTCGAACTAGATTAAATAAATATCCTGTACGTCTTGGTTAAAAATATAAGGTAAGACTATCAGTGCAACTGTTTTATAATTGGGATGACTTTAATTGTAAAACATTTCACTGACCTTCACACCAGGTGGTATGGGATCAGGTTCCGAATAATCTAATTTGATTAACTTAAATAAAATAATTATTGTTATGTTTTTTACAGCTAAAAAAATGAAAGAGTTAGATGCAGGTATGTTTTGTGTGCTTTTTTTACCAATGTACCAACTACCCAACAAACATTTTAGTCTGTTAATTGGAACGATTACGGCTCAAAGTACTTTAAACATCGTATTGAAGTAATTTTAGCGTATAATACAACTTAATGCCCCCTTATCTGAATAGAACTCAGAATTGTATAAAGTCGTTGTATAAACGTCAATGCAACTATTTGAAATTACCATTATACAACTTTCACTGGTATATCCAAAGAAGTCGTACTAGAAACGTCTTTACGACTTTTACACAAACGTTATTCGTAAAGAAGCCGTGAGAACTACTCTTACGCGACAGTAGCAAAAGAGTTACCAATTGCACTCTTACACGACTCTCAGTCAAATTCTTATACTATTTTGCAACAATTGAACAACTAAATGCTTCTTATGTGCAGTGTAAGTGACATTGTAACTAAATATTAACCAAACTAGAGTTGGTTCCGTACAAAAATTAATTTCAAAATCAATGAAATTTAATAGATTTTAAACTATCGCGATTTGTATACATAATACTATTATAAACGGGTCTTACTCGCGGTATATACTATATCCTAGATACTGGTAAGATAACGTCGGAGAAAAACCTAGGTATTTATCTTACCAGTATCTAGGATATAGTATATACAGCGAGTAAGACCCGTTTATAATAGTGCAATGAAATTTAGTTTGTAGGGACACATTATTAATTTGGTACCAGGAAATATAATAGTCTATTTATTATTCACCTGCATTATTATTTGAAATTCCTACAACTCTTCAATCCCCACAAGTCCAGCGCAGAGTATGTATCATATTATATGCTAATAAATAAAATAATAATCTTCACACATTCACACAACGCCATTTAGTCCCAAACTAAGCAAAGCTTGTACTATGGGTACTAGACAACGGATAAACATACTTAAATACTTTATTTTGTAAATACATACATATTATACATAGAAAACACTCAGACCAATGCAAAAAATCATGTTCATGCACACAAAGATTTGCATTGAGCGGGAATCGAACCCGAGACCTCTGAGTAGCAGCCATGTAATATACCGACTGCGCCATAGTGGTCGTCAAGCTAGGGTCCATAAAACATGGCTCAAATATTTATTTTACTCCACTCATTCATACTCTAGTGTGAAAGGTGTAGATAAAAATAAATTAATCAGATTGGTTTTATTTATTATTAACATTCCAATAAAATAAAATAAAAATTTTAAACAACAACACGAGCATTAAACAGATTTCATGCCTAATCATTGAAAATATACAAAAAACAAATTATCATCTTATTTATACGACTACTAATGTACTCTAATTTATTCAAAGAACCCTAATTTTGTTAATATGGCTGATACTAAACTGATAAAAAATAAATGCACAAAATGAAAAGTCGTTTTGATGTTGTCTTACTGTTGTAATCAGAACCATATGTTGTGTAAAGGTAAATATTTGTACGTTCGCTAAAAATGTATGGATAATATATGTTTATTTATAAGAATTAGTAGGGCGCGTTTGTTATATTGCCAAAACTAACGCATATTACACGATACCATTAATTTCCCATCAGATATATGCACTACAACCACTTTAACACGAGCTAAAGATGTTACACATATTTATAGTGTATTCACGGAGACGAGTTAGTATAGCGCCTTCTTTATCGCTCATTATCATACAAATGACAAGGACAAAAAATACTTTTCTAGGGTCGGTGGGCGTTAACAAAACCTTAGAAATGTAAATGTGCGTTCACACTGCGCTTCTTAAAAGTTCGCTTAGTTTATTACTGCGGCTTCGTATGTCGTATAAATTGAGACACATTTATTTGATAATTTTTTTTATGGGTAACTCCTTTTTATATATCTGATGGATATGAAGGAAAGAAATAAATTCGAGGATTTACCTAATTCGCAATGATACGGTGGCAGTCTCAATACAGTTTTGGTTTGTGATTTTGCCATTTCGTCTATAATGCAAGCGTCGTATCGCTGTCTATGATTTTTAACGATGTTTAATAATTCACGTTTTAACATTTCAGCGTTATAGCTAATATTTTTTTCTCGTAACCAATTACAAGTATCCTGTTTTTTAAATTGGGCCGTTGGGATTCGCTCTATTTTTCTAGAGTGATAAGAAGCGTTATCCATTACTATCACAGAATTATCATCTAACTTATTTAAAACTTCTCTAAACCAATTTTTAAATTCTTCGGCATTCATCTCCTTGTGATAATCGCCTTGTTTCTTCGACTCAAACATATTTAGACCACCTTCGACGAATCCATCCTCACTCTCAACGAGAATATAAAAATGTTATAAAACACGTGTTTCAACAATGAGAATATAACAATAACTTAATGATAATAATAACAATGGATGTAGCGCACCAGTTTAATATACAAAAATTGGGAAATAGTATTTTACTATGGTAATGCTCATTAATGACAAAAGAACAATAAACGGGTCATTAGCACACCTGCGATGCTTAAAACTTACCATGGACCAATTATTAAAAAAGTAGTAAGCACACCTGAAGGTGTTTTCAAGCCAGTCGTTAGTTCATTAATAAATTATAAAATCTAATACACCAGCCGGTTCACAAGTCGAGCATACAGTCACAAGTATGAGCACGTCTGTACAGCACGGGAAGTATGAGTAGACTAAAAACTACTAAAAAGTACTCGTACTGTGTATACCGCCTTAGCGTTTATCACTGACCAATCGCAATTAAAAAATTGTGTGAGTGAGATAGCGCTCTACTAACTCGTCTCCGTGAATACACTTTAGTTTCTAATTAAAAATGGCTACTTCCTTTATAAACTTCAAAGACTCGATCGATGCCACAAGAAAAAGTTATCTCGTTATACCTAGTTTAAGTTTCAGTTTTGTGTCAATGTTACATAAAAATCGTAATTAACACGCTGTCATGTCGCAAAATGCCGTGAAACAGCGATAAAATAGATTTTGCAACATCTACACGACGACTACAGAACTAAAATTTCATTTATACAACGTTTACGCGACTTTATTACAACTCTGATTCGTATAAAATGGGCCTATTTTCGGTCGCCTTAACGTTACTACAACGTTCTTGCAACCAGCTTTTAGAACCAAAAGTTCAAATGGAGACGTTGTAGTGACTTCAAAAATGTTTGTTGGGGAGACAGTCTATTTCTGAAGAGAACAAACACAAATACTCCCTTGTTAAAGGTCGGCAACGCATTTGTGATTCCTCTGGTGTTGCGGGTGTCCATAGGCGGCGATGATCACTTACCATCAGGTGACCTGCTGGCTCGTTTGCCTCAAATCATATAAAAAAATAATTAAATACTGCTCTTGTTCAATATATTCCTAAATTTTTTTACAGATTATGGAGTAAGGTTGACAAGTAAGTCTTAGGGTGGGTCTAGGTATTAAACCATTCGATGGACGCCATCCATCGTTGGCAGAATGCTTTCATAACATCATAACAGCCCATTAATGTCCCACTGCAGGGACGGGCCTCCTCCTATGACAGAGGGATACTTGGCCTACTTAATGGATTAGTCGACGTCGATTGATAATTTTTAGCACACCGATCTCCGCGACTAAACCATTCTGCCGTGCAATGCCGTCAATCGAAGATCGATCGATTGGTCTAATATCCCCTTTAGTAAAATGTTCTGAAAGTTTTTTTTTTAATAACCTTATTGACTCAATGGTGCCTGATTTTAAGCATCCAATAGAGTCGAAGACTGGCTAGCACCATGCCAGCTACAATATTTGTAGAGTCATGAATGTAATATAATAATCAATAAATAATCTCTACTATATAAAAATAAGTCGGGTTTTCCTTCCTGACGCTATAACTCCAGAACACAAAGACCGATTTCCACGGTTTTGCATTCGTTGAAAAGGTCTCGGGCTCCGTGAGGTTTATAGCAAAGAAAATTCAGGAAAAAATTCAACAGAAAAGCGGGAATGTACGGCCCGTGCGAATCCGGGATGGGCCGCTAGTATATCATAATAATTTCCGCTACGCGGTTGCCATCCTGGAACCTTTCTTCCCGAACGGCTGTCGGTTAATGACGAAGTGGAAATTTGACTTTCAATTCCATGGCTTGGAATAAATAATCCTCACACATTCATACATCGCCACCTAGTCCTAAACTAATCAAAGCTTGTACTATGGGTACTAGGCAACGGATAAACATACTTCAATCCTCTTTTTTCTAAATACCGGTGGACCGGCGACCTCAAAAAGGTCTCTGCGTCGGACTGGATGCGGAAGGCGCAGGACCGTGTTTTGTGGCGCGTGTTGGGAGATCCCTAAGTCCAGCAGTGGACTGCAATAGGCTAGTTGATTGATTGTGGGAATCGAAGCCGCGCGCTGTTGTGGGCAGATTCATTAATAACTGAACTTTTAACTTATTTTTGAAGGTATCGAAGATATAACTGATCGCCCAGCAGGTGGCGGCAATAAAATGAGTAAGATGATGTGTTGTTTAATTTAGTTTTTTTCTTATATTAGGTCTATTAACTATGGAATTGCCGTTTTGTATGAAGATTTTATCAAAAGTTACATTTTTCGTACTAACGTTTGCTTAGATTTTTCGATAATTATTAAACATAAAAAAACAAAATTTAGTAATAAGTAATGAAATAATGCGCACATTTAAGCTAAGTATTGTGTTTAAAACAAAGAAAAAAAAGGAATCAGGGAAGAAGTTACAATTAAACAAATGGAATAATCCGCTGTATTGAATTGGACCAATGTTCACAGGCTTATTAATAATACAAATAATAATTATTTTTATTTATTGTCTTTTGTTAGATGTTGGTAATATCCTAGATATTTCCTTAATAACAAAGATTAGTTTTAAAAGAATACAGAGTCTTAAGACTGCGCAGAATTAAAACGGCAATTTCATAGGTACAGACCTATTATCAAGAATACTTGAGATTAAGATCTTTTCAAGATAACGTTTATCTATACCTACTCTAGTATATCATCATCATCATAACAGCCCTTTAATGTCCTACTTCAGGGACGGAGGGATACTTGGCCTACTAATACCACGCTGGCCAGACTGATTGGTATAGGCTTTAATTTCAAGTTTTCCTTCTTTTTATTTCGTAAAGATAATATTCACGGATAGTCCCTTAAGCCCGATTTACACATCGACAAGTACAGTAGCGAGTTAAATAGTAAGTTGTTGATTAAGGTGATTTAAATAGATCTCCATTCTATTTTTTTGGCGAGTTAAGTTGGCGAGACGCAGAGGGGACTACTTCGTACTCGTAATCACCTTAATCAACAACTTACTACTTAACTCGCTACTGTACTTGTCGATGTGTAAATCGGGTTTTAGTCGGTTTTTACGAGACCCATGGGATGAGATTGGGTGGTGACATTGTATTCTTACTCCGTCACCACACTGAGAATATCCAGTATATAAAGTACTCTAGTATATATTTACCACCTTTAGAGTAAATGTTAGTCTGTTGTATACCTATCAGAAAACTATTAGGTTCGATATCGTAAAGCAAAAAAGTAACTGAAGCATGACGTTGCTTTGACATATCAGTTAAATAATGAATTTGAATTATGATATTTCTTTTTGTCAAAAGTTGTAAAGTAATTATACGGTCGACTATACCTACTTTACAAACTCTACTTAGTTTTGAGCTAGATGGCGTTTTGTGAGAAATAATATGTTTTTTTCGTATTTCCATTAACAGAGAATCAAAGGGCAAGAAAATTATTTTTGGGAAGTAGTAATGAAGAGGCTTTTGGCTCACCTGATGGTAAGCAAGATCTTTCTTTCTTTACATCATCATAACAGCCCATTAATGTCCCACTGCAGGGACGGGCCTCCTCCCGTGACGGAGGGATACTTGGCCTACTAATACCACGCTGGCCAGACGGATTGGTATAGGGTTTAATTTCAAGTTTTCCTTCTTTTTATTTCGTAAAGATAGTAGTTACGGTTATTCCCTTAGTCGGATTTTACGACACCCATGGGATGAGATGGGGTGGTGACATATTGTATTCTTACTCCGTCACCACACGGATAGCGTCCCAGCACGGATAATTACTGTACAAATGAAACTACAATCTTACTTTGACGACCTCTGTGGCGTAGTCGTTAATTACATGGCTGCTTCGCAGAGGTATCGGGTTCGATTCCCGCTTAATGCAATTCTTTGTGTGCATGAACATGATTGTATGCATTTGTCTGGCTGTTTTCTATGTATTTGTAAAGGACTGCCGAGAACTTCAGTAAGCTCTCTACTATCACGAATGTCCAAAACGGCATTGTTAGGTTCTTACCGAATTTGGATAGGTAGAGGACGGAATATAGCAGACAGTGAAGGTGATCGCTAATATAATGCAAGTGTTTCGTTCTCTATCACGCGATGGACCCGGCACCCGCACGGAGAATCCATGGAATGCTAAGATTAGGTCTTATTGTTATGGGAGTAAGTTATTATGGTAGTTACTTTTTAATACTTATTATATTTTATTTTGTATACTATTATTTTGGATGTTTGATTATAGTAATTTATTTTAATTTTATTCTAATACTTAATTAATTTAATTTTGACACGATATTGTAATTGTTTTTATTGTTTTATCCTTTTTTTTGTATTTTTTATGTGTATAATTCTTCTTTAAACACAAATGTAAGATATTGGTAATGAATAAATAAATAAATAAAAACATTTTTTTCAGATCTAACCAAGGAACTCAATGCCATAGACAATGCAGACAGAGAGTTCCTAAACAAAATAATTCCAAACGCGGAAAACCCTAAAATTGGACTAAGAATAAAAAGAAGCGTTCGCCCTTCAGAAACCACGAAAGCGAAAAAACATTTACTAACTACGTTGAACTATATTTTGGATAAAAGAACATATCCTAAAAAAGTCAACGCGAATAATGGAAATAAAAAGGGTGTCAGAAATAAGCCTGTGAGGTCTAATTTATATTTGTCAGAATGGTCAACGAATAACAAGGAAATGATGTTG
The DNA here is from genome assembly GCA_905475405.1 of Schrankia costaestrigalis. Classification (NCBI taxonomy): domain Eukaryota; kingdom Metazoa; phylum Arthropoda; class Insecta; order Lepidoptera; family Erebidae; genus Schrankia; species Schrankia costaestrigalis. Next base: position 11,037,997 of record FR997852.1, on the reverse strand, counting down.
TCTGATGTTCAGTTAGTGGAAGCTCTTAATAATACTGACACAACTACTGATTTGCCATTGTGTAAAACAACTGAGAAACCAGCGTGTGTTACTACTGAAAGTAAGTATTAATTAAAGACTTTTCTAATCACAAAACCGACTTCAAATAGCAATTTCATTATAATAGTTAAAGAAATTTATTTTCACACCGACTTTTTGAAATTTATATTTTTTTTTGTACTAAATTACTGAACGGAATATGATGAAACGGAGTTATGAAGTCACGAACATAAAAAAATACAGCCGAATTAAGAACTTCCTTTTTCTGTAGTCGGTGTAAACTTATTACCTAGTTTTAAATTCAAAATCAGTTTATGCTATACTACAGTTGAGTGATTGGTTAAAATTCTGCAATCAATATATTTAAGTATAATCATCATAACAGCCCATTAATGTCCTACTGCAGGGACGGGCCTCCTCCCGTGACGGAGGGATACTTAGCCTACTAATACCACGCTGGCCAGACGGATTGGTATAGGGTTTAATTTCAAGTTTTCTTCCTTTTTATTTCGTAAAGATAATATTCACGGATAGTCCCTTAGTCGGTTTTTACGACACCAATGGGATGAGATGGGGTGGTGACATAATATTGTATTCTTACTTCGTCACGAGAATATCTATATACTTATAATAAAACTGTAGAGAGATCAATTCTGTACATTGAATATATGTTAAAAATTAATATTGGAGGATGAATGGTGATCGATACTAATGCCAAAAATGCAATCAATAAATTTTTTGTCTGTCTGTCTGTATGTGCACGCATGGGTCAAAAACTACTGAAGGCATTTTAACCAAACTTGGTACAATTGTAGTCCATACTCCCGGGCAGGTTATAGGCTGTATAACATAACGCTAAGACACATAGGAGCTGAGCAGTGACAAAAAATTTGAAGCAAGTCGGTTGAAAAAAAGCGCGTTCGAGCTCTTATCATCGCATACGTTGATCATACGCCAAAAATATGTATTACAAAAATAATGGTCTTCAAAAGATGAACAAAAAAGTCCAGAATAGTATATATCTATCTTTTATATATTAGCCACAATAACCTGTTTAATCGTTAGGGTTTTCTTCAAAGTGTATTAAATACATAAATATGTTGTAATTTACATAGACATATCTTTTTTAAACTCCCATATTTCAAAAGTACACTTTAATACCTTATTCATAAAAAAAAAAATTATAGAAATCGTTTTATAAACACACAAGATTTAGATGAAAGAAAATTTCCAAATGTCGCCGCGCCAGTATGAGTAAGGCTGTACGGTTGATTTTTGTTTAACGTCCGAAGCGGCCAACCGGTGCATCTATATAATTTCATTCACATTGACTCTTAATGCGAACGGAGTGGTTCTTATTGACTCTTCCCGGAATAAGCGCGCTTTAGATATTAAAATACATAGATACGTAGTTTTTAGGTATTAAGTTTAAAGTAGGTATCTATCTATACTATAATAAAACAATCGAAATCGGATAAGTAATACTCGAGATATCGCTAGATCTCTTTATTAGAACAGTCCAATACAAATCAGGGGTCATGAAAAATGGATTTGGTTCAATGTTGAATGAATTTAAATTTCGTTTCTTTTGTTCACGAGATGGCGTTACCAGTAGTAATCATAAAATAAATGAGTTTTTAAATAATATATAACTATTTTATTATTAAGTGCTATTAATAAGTTATTCCTTTTAAATGTTAATAAAATTAACCATGAATCGTATGTGTAATATCAATTATAAGTCTTCACACTAGCCTTTAAAAATATCAATTTAACGGACACAAAGAACATCCAGACTAAGGACAATAGTTTGTGTATCACAATTGTCCTCCATGCCAATCGAACCCGCGACCTCATGCACTCCAGCCATGTAATGCGACCGCCGCGCCACCGAGGCAGGTATTTCTGCCGCACCATAACGTGGCGTGCAAATGTATTCATTCATAATTAATTAGCGATTATCCGTGTGGTGACGGAGCAAGAATACAATATGTCACCTCCCCATCTCATCCCATGGGTGGCGTAAAACCGACTAAGGGACTATCGGTGAATATTATCTTTACGAAATAAAATGAAGGAAAACTTGAAATTAAACCCTATACCAATTCGACTGGCCAACGTGGTATTAGTAGGCCAAGTATCCCTCCGTCACGGGAGGAGGCGCGTCCTTGCAGTGGGACATTAATGGTCTGTTATGATGAAATAAGCGATGTCATTTATTTTAACTTACAAATTTGACAACAGATGGCATTGTGCCTGTGACGTCATTTTCAGTATCGCGGTTAAGATTTTACTTGAAAGAATGACGTTCGCTCATGTCTTTCAGTATAAGTTTAGACACAGTCTTCATAGACCTGTCTTTGTAAAGATCTGTTTTTGAAAAGGTTTTGGTTCGTTCGTTAATTTTACAATTCGTGTGTAGGTATATCTGTTTGTTATAAGGTTTAAAAAACGATTTTTCAGTATTAAATCGAATTGCGAAGTAAGTAACATCCGCCACGCGAACGAAGTCGCGGGCACAGCAGCTATAGTGTGTTCACGGAGACGAGTTAGTATAGCGCCTTCTTTATCGCACATTATCATACAAATGACAAGGACAAAAAATACTTTTCTAGGGTCGGTGGGCGTTAACAAAACCTTAGAAATGTAAATGTGCGTTCACACTGCGCTTCTTAAAAGTTCGCTTAGTTTATTACTGCGGCTTCGTCTGTCGTAAGAGACATTAATTTGATAGATTTTTTTATGGGTACCTACTTTTTGTATATCTGATGGATATGAAGGAAAGAAATAAAATCGAGTGTTAATGATTAAATTTTCTTTATTATATTATAATTATATTTTTTTGTATATGACTGTTTATTTCTAAATATAATAAATAAATAATGTCTACCTACTTATACAAGTTTATAACATATCAGGATCATCACCATCACTCTCCGTACTATCACTAATGTCGTCGTTATATTTTTTTCTCGTAATCAATTACAAGTATCCTGTTTTTTACGATAGGCTGTTGGGATTCGCTCTATTTTTCTAGAGTGATAAGAAGCGTTATCCATGACTATCACAGAATTATCATCTAGCTTATTTAAAACTTCTCTAAACCAATTATCAAATTCTTCGGCATTCATCTCCTTGTGATAATCGCCTTGTTTCTTCGACTGAAACATATTTAGACCACCTTCGACGAATCCATCCTCACTCCCGATGTGAGTAATAATTAGTCTTTTACCTTTTCCTGTAACGAGAATATAAAACATGTTATATAACACGTGTTTCAACAATGAGAATATAACAATAACTTAATGATAATAATAAAAATGGATATAGCGCACCAGTTTAATATACAAAAATTTGGAAATAGTATTTTACTATGGTAATGCTCATTTATGACAAAAGAACAATAAACGGGTCATTAGCACACCTGCGATGCTTAAAAATTACCATGAACAATTTATTAAAAAAAATACACACCTGAAGGTGTTTTCAAGCCAGTCGTTAGTCTATTATTATATTATAAAATCCAATAGACCAGCCGGTTCACAAGTCGAGCATACAGTCACAAGTATGAGCACGTCTGTACACCACGAGAAGTATGATTAGACTAAAAAGTACTCGTACTGTGTACACCGCCTTAGCCTTTATCACTGACCAATCGCAATTAAAAAATTGTGTGAGTGAGACAGCGCTCTACTAACTCGTCTCCCTGAATACACTATAGTTTATAATAAGTTACTCGAAATGCTAATTCTGCGCTAAAGAAATCGCGGGCATTACCTAGTTCTAAATAACTTTATGTTATAGTTCATATTTTATAATTAAGCTAGCGACCAGCCCCGGCTCCGCAAGGGCACCTACTGTAGTATGTTCTTAAACAATGTTTAAATGCAGCTTCATTAGAAATCTCTAAATTTATATAGGTTTCTATACTTTATTATGCACGTATTACACATATAAACCTTCCTCTTGAATCACTCTATCTATTAAAAAAACCGCATCAAAATCCGTTGCCTAGTTCTAAAGATGTAATCATACATAGAGACATAGGGATAGAAAAAGCGACTTTATTTTATACTATGTAAAGATATAATTATTATGAATGTTTTAGCCACCACAACACCGACGACGACTACTACCACAAAGAGAAGTACAACATGTACCACGAAGCTGCCTATTACTAGTACGTATGGAATTTGAAAATATTGATTAATAATACATAATTTTGAAACATTGAACATAATTTCGAATGATTACAAAAATACCGAATATAACAATTTCATTCGTAACAGCCCATTCATGTCCCACTGCAGGGATGGACCTTCTTCCGAACCAGAGGGATACTTAGCCTACTAATACCACGCTGGCCAGACGGCCAATCCGTCTGGCCAGCATAGCAGTATAGGGTTTAATTTCAAGTTTTCCTTCTTTTAATTTCGTAAAGATAGTAGTTACGGTTATTCCCTTAGTCGGTTTTTACGACACCCATGGGATGAGATGGGGTGGTGACATATTGTATTCTTACTCCGTCACCACACATAATTTCGAATGATTACAAAAAATACCAAATATACTCGTAACAATTTAGACTTATTGTAACTCTTACTTCCTTATTTCCTAAATTAAAATGTTTCCTAACGTTTATAATAACCATTATCAAAATTCCAAAATTTATTTAATCTATACTAAACTCTAAGTTTAATCTTCATAGGTAAAGACCTAATATTATAAAGAGGTAAACTTTGTGTGTTTGTGACGTTGTAGAGGGTAATCTCTCGATCTAATAAACCGATTTTTAAAATTCTTTCTGTGTTGAATAGTCCAATTATCGGGGAGTGTCATAAGCTATATAGTATCACGCTATGACTAACAGGAGTCGAGCAGTAATGAAATATGTTTAAAAAAAGGAGGCGTTTTTTTCGCCGCCTAACGAAGTGGGCACGGTTCAGCTAGTTGAATAATAAAAAGTTCGTCGCTGGCGCACCTTTTACCATCAAAAATATTTCTTTCTAAAGATATATACATACTTACACAATATGGTTTTTCTCTTCAAAATTGTGTATATTTTGTATCATTTAAATTAAGTAATATTGTTTCATTAATTTGCAGTTGATTCATCGTATATACCAAGTGAGTGTAGTTATTTAATCTCACTGCAAGCCAGTGCAAGCTTTGCTTGTAATGTTAGCCCCGGGAATACCTATATAACTGTATAATACTTACCTACTTACTATATGGTGTCAATGGCAATATTCTAAATCGTTTTGACCCAAAACTTTGATGCGAATGGCGTTTGGCCTTTCTTAGAACTTCATAATATTTATTATAAAAGCACTTTAACTCATTTACAGTGCCGCCAGCAGACATAATAGTAAAACAATGCACGTGTACCATATATGGTACACTGCACTGGGAACGTGTTAATATACCTACATTACAGCAGGATAATATCTGCGAGCTTAATCGAATTTCACTTCGTCATTACAAAAAAACTTTTATGATAGATTAATTTTTTAAATTACATATTTTTTGTAAACTTAACATTATAATATTTAATAAATTTTCAGCCAGCAGTAAGTATATCAATATTATGTAGTGTAGTAATTAATTAATGGGAATATCGTAAAAACCTTTATTTTTAAATAATAATTAATAGCGACGAAATGGTAAAGATCTAAAACGCTGCCTTGAAGCATTACTGATTTCTGTTAAAGTCTTTAATTATGATATAAAGTTTTTGATGAATTAATAACGTATGTTATTCTTCTGGTCAACTTTTTTTAGCATAAAACTTTGTACTTGATCAGTCAAAGTGCTTAATTACTTTAAGCGATAATTAAGATACAGAATCAAAAGCTATTGTTAAATCCAATACACTATTAGTGAATATTTTTTGTTTACCCACATTACTTCTTACATAGTTACTTTTAAAGCTGAAATATTATATGTTATAGTATATGTAATGCTATTTAAATTAATGTATTATTGTTTTAACATAGATGAGACCCAAGAACATGCTTCTGATGAAAAAAATGATGGTAAGTGACTTAATAATACCTAAATTAATAAAAATATTTACTAATTAAAACAATAATTATTAGTAATTAATTATAGTTCTTTGAGAATCTTCTTCATACCAGCTCATTAATGTCCCACTGCAGGGACGGACCTCCCGTAATGAAGGGATACTTGGCGTACTAATACCACGCTGGCCAGACGGATTGGTATAGGGTTTGATTTCAAGTGTTCCTTCTTTTTATTTCGTAAAGACAATATTCACGGATAGACCCTTAGTCGGTTTTTACGACACCCATGGAATGAGATGGGGTGGTGAAATATTGTATTCTTGCTCTGACACCACACGGAGATTAGATAAATTTATAAATACATGTTGGTGACACTAACCAGTGCTGCATTGATAGTGCGGTTAACCCATCATACCCATACAAAACTTAATTTCACAGGGCACAATTTGTTTGTACTAACTATCAACAACGAATTAATTCGTTTTTTAACAAGATAACTCCCGCACTAGGAATCATAGAGTGCCGTGGCAACTTCACAAATATTTATTTAAAAGAATAGGTAAATACATACCAATAAAATATTAACAAAGTTTGTTTTTGTTTTAGATAATACAGAATTACCAGATAATTATCTGCCACCACTGAAAGGCACGTCACCTCAACATTATATCGACGATGTCTAAACTGCACAAAAGCAGGTTAATCTGCGCGAATGCCTCATTCTGGCCACTATTGTGAAGTCTATCAGTAAATATATGTCTTGATAGTATTGGTTTGATTATTCCTTCGTATCCTTTATCTTTTTTATTTATGTATTCTTTTAGGAGAACTCCCGCATTAAGTATAGACCCCTATGGCGTAGCGTAGCGTATTGCCATTTGAAGACATTTGTTAAAAAAATATTTCATCAGAGCCATTGTCAAAGAAAACACAAAACAAACTCTTATACCAATCCATTTGGCCTACGTGGTCATTATCATTAATCTACCTTACATTATTACAGAAACGGTTGTGGCTTATTGTTTTTAGTATCAAAACGGAAAGAAGCAGAAGCGTTTGACTGAAGCAACTTCATAGTTTATCATTTACTACTATGAACTTGTATTTACTGGATTTCTGAGTAATTATATTTATAAGATACCTATAGCAACAAGAAATTCGATGAGAAAATTACAGTTTATTCTATTTTTATTGAACTTAAAGGTGCTCCCTCACTGGAAGCATTCGCGTGTAATGTAACGTTTGAGAGTCGAGCAGTACATCAATGAGGGAGAAGAACCTTTAGAGCACTTTTTTGTTAAAGCTTCAAGAGGGCTTTCTCAAGGGTCTACTTTGGGCCCCGTCAAGTTTCTTAATGCATTTTCTATTTGTTATTTAAACCTACTCCACATTGTACTTACAATGTTTATTCTATAGGTTTCAAAATAAAATAAAATGATATTTATAGCTTATATTTATTTTTTTATAAAAATAAGGTACAAAAGGACGTTACATTTTAACAAAAATTTGACAAATTTTACTCCTTTATCCTACCTATACAATAAATATACAAAATAAGGCAGTGTAATGAGTATTATTCATTATAACTATTACAATTAAAATTTGTCTTCATAATCGATATCACATTATAAGATTCTAGCTTTTTTGTATTTACTTAATTTATTAAAACTGTACTTTTATAAAAAAAATCTATTGTTAAAAGGCCGCCATACTTTTCATGACGCCATTTATTTTGACAGTTCCTCTTTTTTAAATTCAGCTGATTAAAAATCGAATCCAAAATTGCTATTACTTTACAGAGTTATTTTTACTGAAACATGTTTGTGTTCAAATAAATATGGAAAAAAACTTAGTCACTCAGTGTTGCCATAAATAGGTAACATATGACATTAGTAGTTTGGTAGAAAATATTTGTCTTTCTTATGACTATTTAGCGTATAATATATTAATAACAGTTGGTAACTATATTCGGTAACTAAATAACTTATTCTAGTTATTATATTATAAGAAAAAAAAACAATAGTATTTTTAAAGACCTTGTAGTAAATATAGTTTTATAAATGTCGTACAAAATATTTGATGTTATTGGCATGCCGTTTTAGTAGCTATTACGATCATCATAAAAACACATTTACTTCAAATTACTTTAAAAAATAAAATGAATATATTTAATATACTTAAAACTACTTCTCTATTATCTTACGCGAAATAATTTTATCTATCATGTCAATTCTCGTACCTAAAATTCGGTTAACTTTTAGTTGTCATGTTTTTGCTATTGCAATTGTAATCTTTTGTGGTCGTGTTAAAGTATTATTTAGAGTGCGACAATTTGACAACTAAAAGTTAACTTAACCGAATTTTAGGTACGAGAATTGACATGTATAATAAAAAGAAATTCGTTGTATAAAAAAAACAAGAATTAATTTTTTTCTAATGGCAATATTTTATACACGTTTTCATTTCATATCTTCTTTCTTATGATAAATCGACTAATCGAATTTTAGTTGGATGATTGATTTTGTTTTTTGTTTTATCGGTGTTTAGTACTGGTATCCTCCTCCTTGATTAGGTGGAAGGTAGGCTTGGCCTGCACTATTGCCGTTACCGTTACCAGCACCGATGTTTGTGTTTCCACCTCCGATGTAGTTAGATTGGCCTCCGTTGGTGTATCCGCCAGTTGGCTGGTCGGGGTAGTGAGCTTCACCTTCATAAGTTACCTGTAAATTGAGTTAGGTTATTTGTTTAATGGAAACTATGTAAAAAATTGTCGAAAGTCGGGAAAACGTCGATCTGTTAATTTCATGTCTGTAAAAGTGCCCGTGACAGGGCTCAATTCCTTGTGTTCATAACAGTCCAATAATGTCCCACTGCAGGGACGGGCCTGCTACCGTGACGGAGGAATACTTGGCCTACTAATACCACGCTGACCAGTCGAATTGGTATAGGGTTTAATTTCAAGTTTTCATTCTTTTTATTTTGTAAAGATAATATTCACGGATAGTCCCTTAGTCGGTTTTTACGTCACCCATGGGATGAGATGGGGTGGTGATATATTGTATTCTTACTCCGTCACCACACGGACAATTCCTTGTGTAGAAGCAGTATTTTAAAAGAGACGAAAAATGACTTACCTCAGCATTGAACCCGTTCTTCCAGTCAGCAGTGTACTTAACAATTTGTGTGCGTCCATCAGGTAGAGCGACTCTGTACTCTCCCTTGGTGACGTCACCGTCGGAGATGGCGTTGTGGCTGTAGTCGTTACCATCTTCTGCCACCTGGGGAATTATTGTTTGTTTAAAAGAAAGAAAGAAAGAAAATCAATTTATTTACCAACAAAACAGAATGGCAAGCACTACACCAACTTAAAACTAAAATAAAGTTCCTTGTCTCCTATAGATTATTTTTTAGAAAGTCACCGCTATCGTGAGCTTTTAGGTATAACTCGCGTTTCGTCTGTTTGTATGAAGTCGAAATACTTTAGATATATATTTGTACTATGCTTTAGCTTTCCCTGTCCCGTGTACCATATATTATGACACATTCACATTGTTTTACTGATGTGTAATGGCATCTTGTTAAAATAGATAAGAACCGTTAATTTCATAAATCCCTTAACTAAAGTAAAATACAGACCTGGTAAGCAAAGTCGAAGGGCATGCCTGGCTCGTGATGATGATGATCACCGTGATCATGGTTCTCGTGATGATCATGGTTGTGAGAATGATCGTGGCCGTTGTCGTGACCCTGCTGCAACAAAAATATTTCTTTACAATGCTGTATACATATGTAATTAGGAAATTCGTTCGCCTGCTCTTATACCACTAACGCGCCGATTACACTAAACTACATGTAGTCTCCTACATGTTGTCTAGTGTAATCGGCGCTTTACGTGGGGTCGGCGCAAATGGCTTTTTCTTTACCTACTCTCCTGTCAACTGGCATAAATATCATCATTCACTCCCGTTTCTTTCGTATCCTCTCTTACACTTTCATTAAGAAATTGTGAAACATAAGTACTGTGAAGCGCGTAATAGGTAACAAATCTTCAGTACTTCTAAAAACTAGGGTGCCTAGTTTTTATTACTTTGGTGCTGCATGTCAATTCTCGTACCTACCTAAAATTCGGTTAAGTTAACTTTTAGTTGTCATGTTTTTGCTATTGCAATTGTTATCTTTTGTGTGATAATTTGACTTTTAGGTACGAGAATTGACATGGATTAAATTGAAAATTATTGTCGTATTCATAAGCCGATCAATTGTTGCATCGTGGTACGTAATTGCAACAGGTCACGGAGCTCTTATACAAGCCTTTGATAGATTCTTCTAACTGATAAAGATACCTATGTACTTACATACTTTTTAAAAATATATACAAATTATCCATGGCATACTCTCTGGACAGGTACTTCTCAACGCAAACATTCGCATTTCGATTTCCCGTGAGCAGAAATCGAACCCCATACCTCTGTTTTACTTCTTATTACCATCTTACCTGTAGTTAATATGGTATACTTACGTGTGGTGTTGGTGATGGTGGTATGTAGGTAGGTCTTGTTGTAGGGATCGGCCTCGGAACGGGAGCAGGTACCTGGAAGTTACAAATAATGGATGAGCATAGATAGATAGATGATATTTAAACTGTTTTGTTTATGAATTATGACGAGCCCCACCACTGACACCCCACACAATACCACGCGGGTGAAGCCCCCGTGGTATCAGCTAATGAGTATATATGTTACGGGCAACGTGATTAAGTGGGCATTATTAATAAGGACCGGTCTTTATTAATAATGCCACGACGGCCAAAGTGATAAATTTATCACTTTGACCGGCCATTATTAATAATGGCCGACGGCCCGTGGTCCATGTAATAAGTTAGTGTTTGAGATAGCTTAAAAAAAGCCAAAAGTCAGAAACAGTTGGTTAGGTTAGGTTAGTATGGCGACCACAACGCGAAACTACTAGAAACATTTTTTTAATAAATAATTAAAATAATAAATTGTTTAATTTTGTAATTACTATGTCTAATAGTTTTTTTTTTTAACTTTTCATGAAAATTATGAAATTTTGAAGTTTAATATCATTTAATAAAGAAATACACTACAGTTCACCAATTTTATTACTTTGCCCAAAATAGGGTGGGCATTATTTACAATGGCCGGGAATAGTGATTAATTATGCTGTTTTTATCACATTGCCCAAATCAGTCGGGCATTATGAATAAAGACCGGTCATTATTCATAGTGCCCGGGCTTATCACATTGCCCGTAACATATACATATTTTATATTACGATTTAAGTTTATTGTCTCGTCCCACGATATTGCATATCCACTTAACCTTCCACCCTAAAGTTACAGAACGACAAAGGGTGATAACAATTTATATCCTTAATCTGTCACCAAACATTAAGGATAAGGGTCGTAGCACATATATCAAAACGTAAAGGCATCGGCACACAGTGGGTCGAAACCATGATTTTAGTGACATAGGGTCCAACTTTGTTTTTTCCCTTTTTTTTTTACGCTCATGGATGGAGCTAATGGAATATGGAATAGTGAGTAAAAACACTTAAAATACAGATATAATCACGTTACAAGTAACAATAATGCCTTTAAAGAGGTCCTTGTTGGGTTCCTGTGCCCACTGTGCGGCACCGCCTCGCCTTTTTCCTCGGTGTCAAACGTCATAAATCCGATTACGTTACGATCCCGATTAGTGTGCGTTGCAGTAAGGAGTTTCATACAAATAATACTGAACGACTTGAATTGATACGGTGACGATCCCATTCATTTATTCATTTATTCATTGCACAATGTACATATGTTATCATTATATCAGTTACAAAATGTATAACTAAACTATAACACATACATACATGACCCTGTAAGGGTATTGCAGCTATTTTACTCATATTACATTATATTTATTTAAATTTATATTCTATTAATTACAATTGTTATCCAAATTACAATTATATTTTTCCATTCTTAGTTACTATCACTTATTTATATAACTATTTATTTATTGCACAATGTATAAAATATAATGTAAGTTATAAAATTATAAAAAATGGCATGGATACATGATCCTGTTATGATATTGCAACTATTACTTATTAATTATTAATTTACAAAATATATTTATTAAATTCTCATACATGTATTATATACTGCAATGACAAGTTACACGTATATAATATATAAAATTTTCCATATACAATATTCTACCAGTTATCTTCCATAAACTCCTTAATAGTATAATAACAGTTTTCTAATAATAATAGCTTTAGTTTATTCTTAAAAATATTATTGCTTGTTATGTCTCTTAGGCTATCAGGTAACTTATTATATATTTGGATACTGCGGTACTCTGGACTTTTCCTATACATTTCTATTTTAGGTATTGGCAGAATTAATTTATTTTTGCGGCGTTCATTCTTTTGAAATGTAAACAAATGAATGTTTTTCCTCACAAACATTGCCATTTCTAATATATATATGGATGGTAAGGTAAGTATTTTTTCTTGGATGAAATAGGGTTTACAACTGTCTCTTGGTTTTATATTAAAAATTATACGTATACATTTTTTTTGTTTTATGAAAAGGTTATGGAAATCAGTGCTATGCCCCCACATGATAATGCCATATCGCAACCATGCATAAGCGTAGGCATAGTAAGCTGTTAGTGCACAGTTTTCCTTTGTGTTCGTTTTTAGTACATTGAGCCCATATATAAATCTAGATAATTTGGTTTTAATTTTTTCTACATGTTTTTTCCAGTTCAAATGAGTATCCATTGTTAATCCTAGTAAGTCGAAATCATCGACTTCTTCAATATTTATTTGTGTTGTTACTGTTTTAAGATTAATTCTCTGTTTTTGATGTGGTTTAAATTGTATTATTTTGGTCTTTTTATTGTTAATTTCAAGATTATGGTTTTGAAGCCATTGTTTTATATTAGTGAAGGTGTTAATTATTAAGGAATTACTGTCTTCGTTGTTTGAAGGAGTTTTAAAGAGGATGGATACATCGTCCGCGAATAGTACACAGTGCTGATCACATATCTTTGGCAAGTCATTTATATAAACTAGAAAGAGAATACTACCTATTACACTTCCCTGTGGAATAGACCAGTTTGTGGTTAGTGTGTCGGACCGTACGTTAGTAATTTCGTTTGTTTTATGGTCTAGGTGCTCAATTTGCACACATTGCATCCTATCGGTCAGGTAGGATCTCAACCATTGATGCACGTCACCCCTAATACCTACTCCCTGTAATTTAGTCAATAGTATAGAATGAGATACTTTATCATATGCTTTGCTCATATCGAGCAGTAGACCAATCGCGTAGTTTTTGTCTCTGATGTAAGAAAGGATCTCTTGTGTGTAGTTGTATACTGCTAAGGTAGTTGAACGATGTTTACGGAAGCCGAATTGGTTAGTGTCAAGTATATTATATTTTTCTAGGAAGTGACAGATACGGTTTGTCATAACTTTTTCATATATTTTTGAAAATGCCGGAAGTAGCGCTATTGGGCGGTATTGACTGGGATCTTGGCATTTGCCTCCTTTCTTTAACAATGGTTTTATAATTGCAACTTTCAATCGAGATGGGAATGTACATTCGGTAAATGATTGGTTAATTAAGTAGGTCAACGGGGCAGTTATTTCTTCAGCACAGAATTTTATAAGGGTAGGTGGGATCTCATCTATACCGCAGCTGCGTTTGTTGGGTAGATTTTGGATAGTTTTATAAATTTCTGTATACGTAACAGGCTCTAAATACATGGAATTGGTGGCGGGTGTGATGACTGAATGGTCAGAAGATGCAGTAACTCCGCTGCCACTGCAGCCAACCGATGAGAAGTAGTTATTGAACATGTTAGCAATAGACGGAGGGCTCTGTGTTGGAGACCTGCTCGTGTTTAGTGTTATGTTCTCAGCATGTATGTTTCTAGGCTTTTGAGTTTCTCGCTTAATTATGTCCCACATAGTTTTAGTTTTATTATTAGCTTTTTCCATTTCTAGTGTGTAGCTGCGTTTTTTTGATATTTTTATACATGTTTTTAGTATTTTTGAGTAATGTTTATAATGGTTATTTAAAGCTTTACTTTTTGATTGATTTACTAGAATTTTAAGAGCTCTTTTATGTTTACACGAAATCTTTATTCCTTTAGTTATTTTATATGTATTTCTTTTATTCGAAAGAGATATACGTTTCATGGGTATAGTGGTGCACAAAACTTCTTTTAATTTATCTTCAAAATTATTATAATTAGTGTTTGTATCATTACATTGGTAAAGGATGTTTTCCCATGTAATATTACTAAGTTGTTGATTGAAAAGTGTTTTATATTTTATATTATTTACTAAGCGGATGTTTTTGTAAATTGGTTTGCTTTTGCTTGGTGGACATATTTCGAAACTATATGTTATGCATTTATGGTCTGATATACCCTTATCTTCAACAGATACAGAAAAATATTTGTTATTCGTGAAAATTAAGTCTATACAGGTCGACGTTGTGGCTGTTTCCCTAGTTGGTTGTGTTATTATTTGGTGAAGATTAAATTCTAGCATTGTTTCCGTAAGTTTTTTATAGTGACTTGTATCTTGAATCGCGTTTAAATTGAAGTCACCACCTATAATTATATGCTTTTTGTAGTGGTGTGATTTTAACTTACCAAGCAATGATTCAAGAGAGCGAAAAAAATTATCAATATCGCGATCGGTTCTGTACACGCTAACTAATAGTATATTCGGTTGTAATTCTACAGCACATAATTCAAACACATATTCGACACTTACATCCCTTAGATCAGTTTTCTCAATAAATGGTGTTCCAGTGGGCAGTAGAATGGCGACGCCTCCTCCTCGGTGGTGGCTGCGGCAGTATGAGGCAGCGAACTCGTAGTCGCTGATCTGTATATAGGGCTGTTGGTTTTCGGTAATCCATGTCTCAGACAGGCACACGGCTTGGTATTTGTTTTCTTGCAACAAGTTCTCCAGTACGTATGTTTTGTTCTTAAGACTTTGTACGTTTTGC